>JAWWMP010000093.1:24816846-24829026 GCA_035047865.1 Dendrocincla tyrannina | reverse complement strand
AGGTCATTTAGAATTGCCTATGATCAATCATTAGATAACAGAGATTATTGAGAGTAAGTCTATGGTCAAAATCAAACCAAAACTCATTATGACATATGGAATTTCCAACTTTTGTCTTTTATTTCTTTTTCTTTTTTGATCTTTTGTCCTAACTCAGTTTGGGACTTTGTATTCCATATTGAAAACTTGATTTGGAAGCAGGAACTATTTTCCGCTTGAGATTTCAAGTTTAAAAAGGAGGTATTTACTTGGAAAGTGCACAAAAAGGCACACACACAGAGCGGCAGTAAGCAGTCATAAAAGTGACTCAAAATATCTCGCAGATCCTGACTTTCTTCCAAGATCTCAATCCTTTTCTTCTGGAGAGTTGGCCTGTTTTACATAAACTAATGGCTGCTCAGTTAGTTCTTGGGAAGGCTGCATCTTGACAAATACCCAGTTAATTTTAAGCCATCTATAATGGCCCATTGAAGCAATATGCACCTTTAGCTCATTTTTCCTTCTTCAAGAGCAGTGGCAGTATCCTTTAATTGGCAGAAATCCTAGCTGTCAGCTCTTGAAGCGTGATGGGATTGTGGGATGCACTGGTCTCTCCAGAGGTAAGACCTTCATTGGGCAGGACTTAGATTGTGTGCAGAGTTCATGGGAAATGGAGGCTGCTGCTGGAGGAGATGTGGTATTCCTACACTGGCCCAGGTTGCTAATTTGGTCTGTTGAAATGCACCATCAGAGCATGTGTGCAGTAATTGTTTCCAAGCCAGAGTGGGGAGAGTCACAGGAGGTATAGTATGAGTAACTGTGGTTAAACCCATGTCTACCAGTGGGGAAGCAGAAGATAACACTGCAAACTGAGCATCACTTTTCTCATAGATAGATGTGTCTTTACAAAATAAAAACAAACAAACAAAAACCCAACCAACCACCAACAACAAAAAAAAACTCTCTAAAACTAGAAAATCCTTTTAGAAGTAAAAGAAAGAGTTCTTTTGAGTTCTTTTTCAGAAAATTGGAGTTCACCTGTAGTACTCAGAGAAACAGTTGTTCAAACAATTTGAAATTATCAAAAAGCTAAGCTGCAATACATGGGAATAACCTGAGATTTCAAGTTGCTGGACTAGAAGCAGATAATTGGATTTCAGAGTGCCAAAGTGAGAAGATAATTTTAAAGGTATGAAGAACAAATTATAAAGGTGCAAAATAAAAGTAGTACCAGTTCCTGTATAACAAAGCACCCCTCTTTGCTTTTTAAAGTATGCTGAGTCTTTATCACCTCAAATGTTTCCGCTCTGAAAAATGATACAAAATTGATGACCTGTAAGCGTGGATGTTTTGTGGACCTGTACAGCTGCAGTCTTTAAGTGACAATTCCCTTTCTGTCTATAAAACAAAGGAAAATAACAGAAGTTAAGGCCACAGCTATTCACACAGAATTCTACTGGCACATCAACACTGAGAAAGGAGATGAAGAGGTAGGATACTAGAGAAAATATAACCAAAACATGGTGGCATTAACTTTGCCATACCGCTTGGGGACAAAAGAAAATTATAGATTCAATGCTATGCATCAGTTTAATTTCTGCTGTCTTCTCTGATTCCAGTGCTAATACACTACATAGCAGCAGTTCCTCACATGTAGTAAAACATACAGAAAATTTACTATGTCCAAATTGGTGTCGAATTAAAAAAATATTAATTATTTACATGCAAAGAATAATTTGCAATACTTTAAACGACCTAACCACCTAAACATATTACACTGGAATTGATTACATATAAAATGTACATTGTGAGCCATCTAAATCCAAATTCATAGTGTATTTGCAGACATTTATTTTGGCTGTGGTGCTCTCACTGAAAAAAGGAAATTCCTCCTCTGAGTGTTTCAAATAGAAACTTAAAGATGTTAGGAATGCCAGAAGCATGAAACTCTAAAGTTTATTTGGACAAACACTTCTTGTGTTCACTATGTTTTTGCATGCTTTCAGTCAACTACTCCTCACCCAACAAAGATACATTAACAGTACTATCATCTCTTTAAGGCAGCGATTTCTGGCCGAGAATATGTAACAGTATCCAGAGAATACATAGTAACACCCAGAGCAAAGGTAAATTAATGCCAACCATGACTGCTACATGGTTTTGTAACACAAATAATAAGATTACCATGCAATCAGTGATTATGCCTTCAGCCATGCACAACCTGAATTCCTGCCAGCGCTGTTTCATCTGTATCTTTTTAAGTGCCAGTTCTAATCCTCTCCCAGTTGCTTTTATGACCTTCCATGGAATACACATAAGCTGCTCCTCAGCTCTTTTCGACATTAAAAACACCATCTTCACTCCAGTGAAGTCTACTTCTCTAGAACAGATAGTCTTCAAGTGTGCTGCTCCTTCTGCAGAAGACACTTACCCTCCACCCACAGCCCTGACGCTTCCCTCAGCCAGCTAGGTATCATACTGCCTTTGGGTAGGGGAGCAAGGATTTTCCAAATTACCTCAGCACACATGTCATCCTCTAGATTTGCCATGCCTGTGGTGGGAACATGACAATCCCTGGCAGGAAATGGGAATTTTCACAATAGTTGTCTTTTTACATGACCTCGATCAGAAAAGGTGTGAATGTCTCACAAAGCACCTGGTTTATTCAGACCTTAGTGAGCTGGGAAGAGTAGAACAATTGAGTCTTCCTATTTCTTCTTCCTACTTCTGCTATCTAGCAGAGGGTAGAGGGGCTGAAGTGGAGCCTGTTTGTTCAAAATGAGGACCTATGGCATGGTTTGGGGAACTCTGTATCTTCAAGTATTTGAGGGGAACATTGCATAATAAGAAACTTTCTGATTCAATATTCTGGTTTTATCTAGGAGCGCAAAGTTTTCAGCCTTAATCTCTGCAACTGGGACCTCTTTTTTGTAGAGAGTCAAGATTTTGCAACAGAAACATTTGGAGGGGAACACTCTGATGCTGTTGTAGCACAATCCTAGGCCAAAATGATGTTGAAGTGAAGAATGACTGGCAGCTGTTGGTGAAGTGGCAAAGAGTACATGGCACTCTCTTGTCTTCTTTTTGAGACATCATCCCAACACTAGCAGTAGCATTTATGCAACAGCATTTATGATGATGGGTACCACATCAGCATGAGCTACCAAAGCCTGCCCACACCTGGCCTTGACCAAAGACTATTTGGTTTGGAAAGACAGCCTGTATGCCTCTATTTCCCTCAGCTATTTCTAGCTATTTATGCTCTTCAATTAATGAAGTAAGTACAAAATTAAACAGCATGTAAATAGTGGCCTTGATTCATTTACCAGTCTTTGTGGATCTATTAGATTCAAGTGGATGGACCTCTCTTTCAAAGGAACTAAAAGCTTAGCTTGCTGCTCCTGTGTGTGTTGGTGGAATTGAGCATATTTTTGTTCATCATTAATAGGTTGGATATTCATTACCATTAGATGAACTAATGAAGCCTTCCATTGGTAGGTAACGCGGCTTAAACTTCTGAGCAATGTGATGCTGAGATATGTAAGGCCAAACAAGACAGACATTTGCATACAGCAAATCTGCAGGTGAAACTTTTTTTCTGTGTTAACACTGATTCTTTAGCTATCAGTGTTGCAACTTCTAACTTTTAGTATCAAAGACAGTTTTTCTACAGTTTGCATGTCTCATAATTTCTCCTTGGCTGATACTAGCAGTGCCCCTCTAATGAGGCATTTCTGTCAAATGGCAAATGGGATTGGAAAGGGGTCATTAGATGTAGGCATTTATAAAACACAAGAATGACTCTGAAGGACTGACCACAAGGCTGTGGGTGGCTACATCCGTTTGTATCATTATTGAAAGGCAAATATCCTGAAGTTTCAGGAGGAAAAAAAAAGAGTCAGGAGGAGAGAGGAAGTTCAATGTACTTAAAAGATCTGCTAAACCCTGAAAAATGTTAAAAGAATGATCTGACACACAGGTCAGATAGTATAGGGGGAAATAAGCACAGTTTGGGATTTTTAAGTGGTATCCTGTAATTTATCTTGTAAAATATTTAAATTTAGGTAATTTCACTTTATGTTTTCTTTATGATATATTAAGAGTGTTTGTCTACCTCTGATTTCAGAAAGCTTTTATTGACATATCTAGGTTTCCTTGATTCTGTCTCTGGGTGCATGATCTTTTAGGATGGACTGAAGATTTAACACATGTTCTGACAGATCACCCTTTACACTGGGGTCTCGGTGTCTCAAATCTCAAGGAAGCCCTTTTCCCATGTATTGAAATTAGGCTTAGAGTTGTATGAATGGGCATAAACAGCCAAATCACCTGTGCTCAACAGTTTGATTAAAGATGTTTTCCCATACTCAGTAATTAAAGAATGTTTTCCAGTTGGCCATTGAAGGTAAGTGAGAAGAATGCATGGATCATGATCCCCAGCCTTACACTCTCTTTTAACACATGAGAATGAAAAGATCATACAAATCTGGAAACTTGGACATTTAATGACTGAATGACCTAAACAAAAACTCTTTACTGCTGAGTTGCCTATGATTTGCATCACATTATAGGGTATAATGACACCCAAGCAAAATGCATACAGGTTTGATTTGTAGTTGTTAAGTAATCTGAACTATTTGTATTTACTTTTTCTTAACTGTATGAAAATAGTTCCACACAGGTGTGGAACCTCTGTGCCTGATACTGCAGAGCTGAATGGCAACAGACAGGTATTCCGAGGCCCAAACCCTTGTGGCGCATACATGGATGCTGTGTACCCCTTATGGCTATACATTTCAGTGGACTCAGAAGTGGCACTCCTGGAAGCTGATGAAAACCATGGACTCTGGCCAAGCAGCCACAGAACAAAAGGAAAATCAAAGCAAAAGATTTATACAAAAAGTATTCAAGATTTTAATGGAATGTCCAAAGTTATTGATTATGAGACATGTATGCAATGCTTCTACTTTCTCAGATCTCATCTTAATGAGAAAGTTACATGGAACAAAACTGTGAAAGATGCTTGTGGATAAATGAGCAAGGCAGTTTTGCATCACAGAGAAAGTAGGTATATTGGGTGAGAAATGACCGAATAAGAGAAAGAAAGCAGAATAATGACAGTGTTGGGAAAACTCTCAGAACAGGAAGCCAGAACTTTATAGTGGGGTTGGATAACACAACATAAGAGACTTGGAGAAAATTGTAAGTTTGGAATATTATCTGGACTTGGCATTTTGATTGGCCCTGTAGATAGAGAGAAAATCAAACAATAGGGATCTTCAGTATTCAGATTAACATTTTTAGGCCTCAACAAGAGGTGGAGGATGGAAGTCAATGCACTAAACTAAAAGAGAAGAAAAGAAGCAATGGCTTGTATATTCAGGGCAGAATAAGCCAAAGACATAATATAGGATATAGGTGGAGATAAAGGTAATAACAATAGTTGAGAAGGATGTCAGGAATTTCAGATGGTGAAAAAGGAACCAAAACTTAATCTGTCTGGAACAGAGGCTAACCCAGAGGTGCTTATGGGTAGAATCTGCAACTGATTTTATGGGCTAAGGAGAAGGCAGTTGCCCGGGGTTGGGGTGGAAACCAACAACCCAGCTCTAAGGGACAAGTGCCAAAAGCTGTAGATGTGAAAGTTAAGTCTGTCATGCAAGATACAAAGAAGCAGCAACATATGCACAAAGGACTGTGCCACAAAAGTGGGGGGGGGTGGGGAAAAAAAAAAAAAGAATGAACTTTCCAACAGGTAATGATTGATAATCAAAGGAAAAAATTATTTGGAAAGCTTTCCACTCAGAAGTACATAAACAGTATTTAATTATAGTGAGTAACAGGAAGAAAAATCCCAGGACTCTCTTTAAATCCAAAATAGATTGTAAATCCAAAACACAGGAAGAGGAAGAAAGCATGTACAATATTGTTTCCTAAAACCATAAAAACTAAACCCATGAGATACACTGAGTGCAGCAAGGCATTTTCTTGAATGAATCAAATTTGGATAATGCATATTGTAGTTTCTGTTCCGTCTAGCTAGCTAGTGTTTTCTTGACTTTCCTCCCTGCTGTACTTGCTGTATGGTCACATAAGTGTTCCAAGGCACAGAAATTCTGTGTATTGCTGTCATGTCTTGACCTGTTCTTGATTGTCTTTGTGTCTGTCCATGTCTACGTTCAACTCTGAGTTTCACCCACGGAAAGCTAGTTGGCAGCAGACAGCTGAACTCAGTTCAAACACAGATGTTCGAGATGACACACCCTTTGTGTAGTAACACCAACGAATATCTCTACTGAGAATTCACAGTGGTGGGAAGAGCATTGCATGTATTTCAGCAGCTAGAAACAGGCATGAATTTGATAAATAAACTTTCATGTGTCTGATTAGTCAGGCAAGTGGTTGTTGTGGTTACTAATTATAATGACTGTTATTTCCTTCAGGCTATTAGAAGATTGATTTCTGTGAATTGATTGCAGATATGATGACCTTGCAAATGCAACAAAGCTAAATTTACAAAATCTCAGGTGCAGTGTAAAGTGAATGCTAAGGGCAAGGGAGTGTCTGACTCTTGGCCACAAACCAGCACACCCATCATTGTACCAGCAGTAGGCACACAGACATTGGAAACTATGCCCAGATGAAAGTTCCCATCTCTGTCTCCTGACCCTCTCCATGCTGGGCGGAGACACTATAGTGTCAAAGCAGTGACGGAGATTGACATGGGACTTGGTTAGAAGAAGGTGAGGCAGCTTTTACTACAGCATGCAAATACTGAGGGAGACGGAGAAATTAGGGCTAGTCAGAAGGCTAGGGGCTGTGAAAAGCCTGGCACAGACCACAATGAGCCAGTTATCTGACTGGTTTATGTTTGTGTTTTATAAAAAATTAAGTCCTTTCTCAGTGAGCCCATTCCCCTTCAACAGCCTGTAAATCTTGATTTTGTAAGGAAAGGCACAGTTGGAGTCAGAGACTGCCATGCCACACTCTAGACATGATTAAAGACATTCCTAGAAGATACTCACCTTTTCTGATCACACAAGTAAGACAAGTGTAAAATAGTGTGCAGTCCAGAATTGAATCCAATACAGATCTGCTGAGATCCTAATGCTGTTGTTGGTTTTATGCCAACCTAAGCACATGAGGGTTTTTTTATATCTGCATTTTCTACAGGGCACACAGTGCTTCAGTGCAGTTACTAAGAAGTAGATACAGACAGCTAACAAATAAATGGACTTACATAATAAGTCTCAGCGCAAACTGCCAAGAGAGGCAGAAGTTTGTTTTCATCTGGCAATCTCAGGATAATGCTTTTTAACAAATTTTGCTGACTGCTCAAAACATCCAACATATTCCTAGATCTATTGCTCTGACAGAAGTCTAATTGTAAAAACAAAAAAAAGCCCACAAGAAGCTTGACCCACATCTAAGTATAAATTCTGTGCATTAAATGGACTTCTTTGGCATTGCCCTTGGTTTCCTTTGTGCCTGAATTATTGAGGTAATTTTTGAATGTTACAATGAGAGACAAAAGATAGACCTCAAATTAATCTGTAATGCTTCTGGAACCACCCGTGTTCTGAAATGCATGGTCTATTTCCTTGGAATGGATCTTTTGATATTGCCTGTGGCCCCATCTATTCATGGAAAAGGTTACTGCAAGACAACACTTATTTTGAAAACACTCATTACTAATCAGAAAACTTTTCAGATATTTGCATAAGGCCAGATGATCAGCCAAAGTCAAAGTGACTGAAACCTAATTTTTTTATAGATATTTGCTTAATTTTATTTGAATACCTTTTATTGCATTTTTCTCTGGTTCTGCTAGAAGAGGAAGATTTGGAAAGTTAGTTGTGCAAGAGTTGTCTGAATCCCATGCCAAACTATTGTTGCAAAATTTATCTGAATCAATAATTTTGTCTGCCTAAAGAAAAATTTCACAATCAGAGGAGATTCATTCAAATATTTGGATGAATGCACAAAATGTATACAAGGGGAAAAAACAGAAGACAGAGTCTCTAAAGGTGCTTATGAATAATTACATGAAGGATGGTGTTTTTATGACAGCAAATATTGCTAATATTTGGCATGTGTAAAGAGGTGTATACTCTGACAGTGAGTTTTCATTGCTTGTTTCAGGATTTCTCTTTTACCTTGAACTGAAAATACATGCATCAGAAGACAAACAATTTGCTGTGATACACAGGGGAGAGTCTTAAAAGTGGGTCTCTAAGCTTGCTGCTTGTACCTAGTGTAATAGTTCTTGGAGCTGCCCATTGTTTAATTTCTTTGAAATTGCTTCAAGCAGGTGACAATACTAATGTGATTCATTCTCACAGATATCTGTGGACACAGGAATCTTGAAAGAAGGAGGAGGAAGCAAAGTCTAACGACAGTGGAGAACACAAGAAATCATATCACCACTCACAAAAAAAAAAATATTAGTAAGTTTGGCTACTTAGGTGTGTTTTGGACTTTAAATTTTCAGTTGAAGTGTTTGAGGTCTGGTGAGAACAACTTTCATGAAGGAGTGCTGGCACTGAGCAGTATTGCACCAAGTAGGTCTTCTGTGGTAAATATGAAATCAGTGGGGTAGCTCTGTCTTCATGAGGTTGGTGGGACTGGTAAACTGTGAAGAGGAACTTTTGCTACCCTTTGGCACCCACACACTTCCTCATCAGCAGTGAACTTGATAACACGATGTGTAAGAGACCTTTGTCTTCCCTTCCCCTTGCTAATAACAGCATGTATTCCCCAGCCACCACTGAGCTCTGCAAACTCCATGAAGATGTGCTTTGCTTCCAGAATTTTCCTACTAAATCCTCTTTGCTTCACTGCTCCTTGGCAAAGATTTCCTTTGCTGTGGAGACACGATGTCCATTCTCAAAAACACAAGGAGGAAGAGGAAGGAGCCCACATCTCCTGCTTTGCTGAAGGGGTGATTCTGTGGGAAGACTTAGAGATGACTGTGGTGTCTCTGAGCGGTGGAAAAGGGAGTTCTGAAATAAGAAAGGTGAAAATCAAACAAAAGCCCCTATCTGTTATTCTGGAGATAACAGAAAGTACACAGAGTGTTGAGAGCAGTTCAGATTTTCCCATCCAGACCATGCCCCTTGGCTTTCTGGCTTTCTTATTCATCCATGCAAAACGCTGGCTGCAGATGTGAAAGACCGGGTCAGGGCTGATGGTCCTGTGGGGGTGAAAAAGAAAAATAGCTTAACTTTTTTACTTCTTTTTAGTTTACTTTGGTTTATCTGAGCTAGTTGTGGGCTCTGCAGGCAGGCTCCAGGCAAGGAGGAGGAAAAGTATCTAAAGGGGTCTTCACAGCTCTTAGCACTGAGGGAGTGGCACTGTGCCATGGGTTGGTGCCACCTCAAGGTGACAGAAAGGCTCCAGAGGGAGGCAGAGGAGGTGGGAGTGGGGATGCAGGCGGCACAGGGCTATGCATTGTACATTCAGTGTTGCTTTTCTTCTGTAAGAGTTATTTGCACTGGCTAGTAGCGGATACATCCTGTTTGCAAGTGGAAGTGTACGTCTGGCTGGCTGAGTTTCTCTGCCCTGATGAGGTGGTGTTGTTCTGCAAGCAGGCACGATAAGGCATGTGAATCACACCGTCCCAAAGGTTTGGCATCCGTGTGAGTCAGTGTTTTTCTACCATGTATTACAATTCCTTCCTGTTTTGCAGCATCTGGGTGTTTGTTGTCCTTGTGACCAGCCCACAGCACTTTGAAAACTGACTGAGGTTCAAATGTATGAGTTGGTTGTGTACAGTGCTTTTTGTTTTGTAGGAAATCTGACACTTACAGTCTGTTTCAAAGCAGAACGAAACAAAGGAAACCTTTGAAATAACCTGCAGGAGTTAACATTTTGAAAGCACCTCTGGTTGACTGCAGTTTTTATAAATTTTGGGTCCTTTTGATACTAAAATATTTTCTTCTGATATTAGCTGTTTCTAAGCGTCTCCTAAGTAAACACTGAAAACTGCTTGAACTGAAAAATCAGAGTTTTCCTTAAAATGTCAACAGCAAGTTTTTACACGACCAAAACACAACCCTTACAAAGTCCTAACAATATGGACCCTGTTTTGAAGTGTGATTTTGACAAAAAAAATCCCCATTATTTCTGTCAAAAGGATCAATCAACATATCTGTGGGCTATCTTTTTGTATACAAATGTATACAGGCAGAGACCTGCAGACACAGAAATTTGTCAGAAACAAAAGATGAAAATTCAGAAACATAATCATTCAAATAGAAAATCATCAGAGTTTTATACACTTTGAAGCAAGTATTGAAATGCTTTTCCCATTTCCATTCCATTAAGCTTAAATCTAAAACATTTGACACTGTCAATTAATTAGGAAAATAATAAATAAAATGGCTAGTATTTACATTCTTCATAAGATGTATATTGGAGAATTGCTGAACCTTGAAGAGAGTGCATTATGGATTTAGCAATCAGCTCTAAATATATGGAAAAGTGCAACAGTGTATATTAACACAAGATAAGAAGGTAGGCAACATAGTCAAAATAGGAACCAGTGACATTCGTGGGGTTATATATAAGTTCCTCCTGTAATGTCAGTGCCAAAATAGCTTAAGAAATGTATTGGAAAGTATTAAGTTGAAATGAAGCTTTTGGGGTTTTCGGTTTTGGTTTTTTTCACTTATTTAGTTTGTGCCACCAATGCAACTGTTTCTGCAATACAATTAAAGATGTTGGTAAAGTACAAAGGGTTCATGGAGGAGCCACAGGAATGAGTAATGGCTTCAAAAACATCTCCCATACTGGAGGCTCAAAACAGTTGGTTTACCAGAGAGGAAGTTAGGAGATGATCTGATCCCAGACTTACTTGGATGATGAGTAAGCCTTTGACTTTATCTCTTAAGCCTGGCAGATGAAAATATCACAGGAACCAGAGAACGACAACTGAAGCAAAACAGGTGAAGATTAGAAATAATGTGCAGATTTTCAGCAGTCAGGCTAAATAATCTTTGAAGCAATGCTTTAAAATACGTGATGGGTTTTTCAGCTGAAAATTTAAATTTGGAATTTTGGTATTTAAAGAAAAAAAATTTATTTCAGATAAAATACTGCAGAGCAATTTGGTGATCCACATAATTTAAGAGCCTAACCCAGATGGCATGAGTGATCCCTTTTGGTGTTACAATAAAGAAATTCTTTGTCTTTGTTTACTGTCATCTTGATTTTGTATGCTTTCCACCACGAAGGCATGAAGGATGGTGTTTTTGTTAGTTGAGTGTTTTCAGTGATCCTTTAAAAAGGGAAGAGGTTAACTTCAACCCTCTGGAAAGAAAAGAAGTGTAGGTTGCTGTTGCCTAGGGAGAGACCAGGCCTCTGAGCATTGGAGAGTTGGAAAAGAAGAGGGAATTTTCTAAAGAGTACTGGGAAAAATCTACGGCTACTCGAAAAGTCAATGAGTTGGCTGCAACCACCCATGGACATAAGGATCTGCCTGCAGAGACACAGCAGGCTGGGGAAGAAATACATACACCTTTCTATTTCTAGACCATCTGCCTTAGTTACTTAGTGTTTTTGCAATTAATAAAGTGAAGTGTTTCAATTCTACTTACATTGAATCAAAGCTTTTCTCACTAAAATGGATTTTTGATGCTTTTTGAGGAGCTAATTTTGGATGAGGGTCTAGGCACATGGCTTTCCAAACTGACCAAATTATGATATCCTTCATATTATCTTTGTTTATTTAATCCCTTCAATCCTTCTAGAAGTACTAAAAACTTCTATACTGCTTCTCTACTGTGTGGTGCCCATGTGACATTTTGTAAGGTCTAGCACATTCAAATGTGAATCCTGGTCATCTCCTTCTCTCTGACAATTAGTGAGGATTATTTGTTGGTTTTGTTTACAATGATGTTTGCTGAAGAGCCTTCAGAATCCACAAGGGACCTGAGACATACAGACTTGTCTAATCTTTGTGTCCCTTAGTGCAGTTTCCCTAAGCTTATCTCTCCTTCCACTGTCCTAGCTGCTCTTTAATCCTCTCTCAAGCAGATGACTCTACATCTCTCAGACTTTGCTTGTCAGCTTTATTTTCTAGCCCTCTGATCACCCTAATTCTTCTTTTCCAGATCTCCAGCTGTAATGTATATAATTGTATGTATATTTGACCTTTCTTAAGATGGGATGCCTAAAGCTAAGCACAGAAATAATTTCAAG
>JAWWMP010000093.1:24800504-24814247 GCA_035047865.1 Dendrocincla tyrannina | reverse complement strand
TGTCTCACCGGAACAGTTACAGTGAGGTGAATTTACCATTGTTGCTAAAACTTTGTCGAAATATATTCATGTATGCTTAGTCTGGGGCTTTGGCAGGAAGCTTTAATGCAGAAACAGCATGCCCTTCCGTCCCCTGTGTGTGTGAAAGCTCTTTCAGTGTGAGTCATCGGAATCCTGTGGTTTGTGTATCCTGAGAGGAGAAGAGTTCTCTGTGATTATCAGACACCATGAAAAAGTAGCAATTTGGAAGTAAAATGATAAGGAAGTTAATTATTTCATAGTAAATGTCAACTAATGGCTTTCATTTTTTCCTCCTCGAAGTTTAATTTCTTGTTTGGATGTCTTGTGAGTGTACATGGTCCTTTGTGGTTTGATTTCAGAAGCATGTAGCACATACTACTTTTCAAAAGTGATACTGGTTGATTTAAGGGGGTTCTCCCTGTGAGCTGAAGAAAAGATTTAGAAAAGAGTTACAAATTTAGGCTCCTTGAAACAAGGAAGTCATCCTAAATGGTGATCCAACTGCTGAGCAGATGTGCAGAACTGTGCCACTGTATGATGCTCTTCAGTAGCCATCAAGGTGCATCTTATGTCACAAGACATGATGGGAAAGATGTCCACTCTTACCACCTTTCTGTTAGTGTCCCAAAGACACACAAGTGGACTAAACCAAATATGTTTCCCAAACTGATGTGGACTTTTTGTTGTGTTTGTGCTTTCTTAAGATGGTTCTCAGCAATTTCAATTGATTTCTTTGTCTTCTTTATATACTGCTAAAATCAGGGTCCTGTTACTGTGTTGGTTTGTTGTGACAGAACACATTAACAAAGAGTTCAAATGGGATGAAGAATTAAAAATTTAAGATTTTTCAATCTCCTGTTATGTCCAGAGTGAAGCTATCACTATGTGGGATCTTCAAGTTTTTCCAAAACTATTTCACAAACAAACATTAGGAGAGCTGTCTCACTTACACGTTGTGGGTGTGTTTGCCTGAGGGGCAGTTCACTGAAGCAACAGAAGTGCCCTTCAAGAAAACTCTTCTCTTCCTGGAAGAGGAAGAAAAGATACATAAAACAACGCCATGGAACTACTCAGTGCTGACTAGTTCAGCAAGCTTGTGCAGCTGAACAACATGTAGGAGAATTGTTATGCGAGTTTCTTTAGAAAAATGAAGGTCTCATAACCTTTCTAAATATCCTTTATCCCATAGGGAAGACCTAAAAATTTAGAGAAAACACAAATTCGAGGAAGTGTCTGGAACATCAAGACATGTATAATATTTGAAAGACGATTTGCAGAGTCTCTAGGCTGAACTTGAAAAAATGTCCTTAGTATTCTTTTCCTGTACTTGAAAGGATTATTTATGAGTAGCAATTGAGTTACTGTTTCACTGGAGAATATGTGCATGCACACTCTTGTCCCCTGCCCAAGCACATAGGCTCACTAATATTAACAATGACTTTGGGAAGGAGCTGACAACCAGAGCAGGGTTGTGGTGGTATGGACCACACCACTGCTCTGTTGTAAGCAACACCTATACAGGTATTTGCACAAACTTCACAAGGTCCATGTCATTTAAGTTTGAAGCGAAGCTACGTTATGCTATATTATTTGAGTAGGAGTCTCTTAGTGTATGAGTAAGATCAATAGACTATCCAGCATAGTAATGTCTGTTGTAGTTTGAAGTAATAACTGTTTTTCAAAGTGTTCTGTGCCGTAGAAAAAGCTTATTCTCCATATCACCTCTATCTCGACAGTCACTTTATCAATAACAATAAGAATCTACATCAATTTTAGAAAATATGATTAGATATTCAGGGTTATAAAAGGCTGCCAAGTCCTTTTATGGCCATAGGACATCAGTGAGGTCAGTGTCAAGTAAAGTAAAATATAATTTATGTGAACTTCAGGATGACATCCAAAGTCTTTGGTTAAATAGAATTACATGAAGAGAGTTGCAGCCAATAAAATACTAGTAATAACAAAGTTAGGTACAGTTGGTCAAATTCTTCTCAGATGATGTAAAAATGGCAGACTACCCTTTAATTTTCATTTGGGCAGTGTTTCACTTTAATTCTGAAGATGCCAATTTAGGGAAACAAAACTTAAAAGATGGTTGATTTGGAAAACAGCAAAAAGTTGTATGAAATATTACCCAGGAGGATGAAAATGAACTCTCTTTAACCCAGGATCCTGTGTAACTGTGATTCCATTAGAGAGGACTGAACAGTTTTCCACAGGATATTGATTCATTCTTAAATTTGATAGGGACTCTCCATAAACCTCTCAAGGCATACACAGAAAATAAGTCGAGCTGTGTTAGTCTTCTTCATTAACCTTAGAAACTGTAATTTAATGCTTGATTTCTCACTCAGAGACATTCAGAATGTACATGAACATTTGCAGTGGCTTAGTTGTTCATCATTCTTCCAAACATGTAAACTCACTTTTGCAATCTTATAAATTATTTGGAAATACTGCACAATTGTTAATTAAATTACCTGCATCACATACACTGGTGGGGAATTTGGCATGAAGTGGTTTGCAATCTATTGTACATTTTGCAGAAATTTGAAGCTATAAGCTAAATGGTAGCTCTAGAAAATAAAGGCCTTTGATATGGCTGTAAACAAGAGTGTTTGATCTCGTCATATTTTATTGCCAAATAATTAATTCTGAATCACAAACCACAGAGTTTCTTCCTATTTTGCAAACTATTTTCCTGCACTCTACTTCCAGTACTGAGTGAAGTTAGGAGGGAAGTATAATCAGTGTTTTCATCTCTACATGAAACTTGTTTCATTGTAGGAAATTAAATAACAGAATATCTCAGAAGAATTAGAAAACCTGTTTGTGTGCTGTTTTGAGCGTGCAGACATGTTAGATTCAGATTCTTTAAATACTGCAGTAAATCATGGGGTTTTATCAAAACCAGCCTCCATGCTGACAGTCTCAAAGATTAGTCAGAACTACTCCACTTCTGGATCCTCCAAAACAGCTGACATATATTGGTGGGGCTCTTTTTTGTCCACACCTCTACCAGCCTAATATTTTTACAACTTTCTATTCCACTCAGAAAGAATATTCATGGAGAATGTATTTCTGTTCTGTAAATTATCTTCTAGTGGAAAACCTTAGAAGGCAATTTACAGATATGAAGGGTCTTGCTGAAATTGGAGAAGCAAGACTTGACTGCAAGCTTTCTCCTTCCTTACAGGGAAGATAACATAAAGGACAAAAGGTGCCTGTAATGAATGGCACAATTACACAGACCTATTTGTGACAAGATGGTGCAACCCACTATTGAGGAGTTTAATGCTGGCAATTGAAAACCTGTACTAATTGCCAGCTGATGCAGAGCTTCTGGAGATACCTGGTGTTTAGAAGATGCTTAGAAGGACAGTAGAGTACATTTTTTGGTAGTTGTAATATATGCACTTTTATATATACAATTTTTTGATCCCATAGCATACTAAGTACCATTTTTTGGGAGGATTTCCTACACAGTGAGATTCTGCCTGTCAATAAAAGTGCTTTTCTCAACATGCCTTGCAGATGAGAAGTGTTGCTTGAAAGCTAAATTTTTTCTGTTTTAAAAATTACAGCAGTTAGGAACTAGAAAACCCTACTAATTTTGAAATAATCTCAACCAGAGAGAAATCTTTCATGGCATAGAGATTTATATGCATGGTTGCATGTTACAAGTGGAATGTCTGACATTTCTGTCAACAACCAAAGCAAAACTTTAATTAAAAATTTTCTTCAGACTTTGCTGAACTCCTTATTATAGCCATTCAGCTTCATTCATGGAGTGATCTTTCATCTATCATTCATCATGATGCTCTGAGAATCTCTCTTAAGGGCCCTCAGCCCCTTGTATCTCTGTTAAAAATAGAAAATCTTGGTACAGCCAGGGCAATGGATATCTCTGCCTTGGATTTTGACTACCTGTCTTCCTTATGACCTTCAAACCTTCTTTCATCTAACTAGACATATCAAATTCAAGAATTCATAGATTCCTTTCCATGTCTTTCCCCACACTTCTTGTTAGGTGTCTGACCAGTTTCCACAGCAGGACATATCCCTCTCTTCCATCGCATGAATTGTTTCTCCAGGCTTGTCTTCGAAGAACACCAGTCTTCCTCAATAAAAACCTGTCTCCAACCTGTTCATTTGTGCATTGGACAGAGCAAGAGCAGGGTTTGCAGTTAACTACTGCATGATACATGCAATGTCCAGAAAGATGAGCAGAGACAGAATCATGTGCACTCTGTAGGAGCATAGAAGGGAACCAAGGATATTCAGCAAAGTACTATCAAAGTGTGGGGAGCAAAACTAAGTCAACATGGTTAATGCGAAGGAAAGTAAAGAGTTAAGTTTCCAGCTTCACCCTGGGTGTCTGAGTGGAAATCAGTTTCCTTTATGAATAAGAATGTTCTTTTCAGGTGTTTGTGAGAGGAATGTGATACTCAGCAATAGAAAGATGAATCAGAGTCTGTTGCGGTTAGTTTGTAAATTCCCAATCTATAGTGTAAGATAACAACACTCCAAGCCCTGAATTCCTCCACAACAAGATCAAGGCAAGCTTATTTCTGCACATATGGATGTACATGCCTTGAAACTGTGGATCAAGTTCCTTGTAAATCAGGATTGAAAAGGTGATATAAGAGAGCAAATGGCTCACAGAAAAATTAATATACAGTCTAGTGACAATGAAAGTAAGTTATTGTGGCCTGTTTGGTAAACGGCAGTAGATTTTTGTGGAAGATAATGCTTGTGAATAACAAACATGAAGGGTATTTATGAGAAGGATTTGAAATTTATAAAAATGATACCAGTTAGATCAGTTACTTGGCTTAAAAATATAGGGTATATGTCACTTAAATGTACGAAATTCTAAGACTCACAATAGCATTTCTATTAATGCTGTGTTAATTGGTCCAACAGATTACTGAGTACATTTTAGCAGGTTTAAAATCTTGTTACTAACTTAGGTGTTAGTGAATACATTGCCCGGAATCTTGTAAAATATAGACTTCCCTGAAGATAACTTTCAGATGCAGAGACACTCAAGGGAAAAGAACATAAATAGTTCATTAAAGACATTTTAGGCGGGTAGCACAACAAATAAGATTATGAAATACTGGAAAACTACCAGCACTGTGTTAGATTAATAACCATTGACTGTTATCTCTTGTGTCAATCTAAAAACTGTATAACTTTATGATTTTTGTTGTGTCCTGAAGCACTAAGTTTTGCAGTGTAAAAACAAAACCTGAGTTAAATATTCAACAAAAATTAAACCTTCAATATTCTTGA
Source organism: Dendrocincla tyrannina (assembly GCA_035047865.1). Lineage (NCBI taxonomy): Eukaryota > Metazoa > Chordata > Aves > Passeriformes > Dendrocolaptidae > Dendrocincla > Dendrocincla tyrannina. Next base: position 24,808,928 of record JAWWMP010000093.1, on the reverse strand, counting down.
ATCTCTCTGGCCTTAAATTCTGCTGTTGATTCTGTTTTTACAGCCTCCTCATTTTCAGTGACCAACTGCCCCAGGCAAGAAAGGATAACTTTGCAGATGGGAGTCGGTGCTAGGTTCAAAATAATTATTTTGGTAGCTAAAGTGGGAACTAGAGGTCAGTTACATACTCTGTCCTGTCCTCTAGCACCCAGTCTCCAAGTTTCTTGTATACTTTTACCTGAAAGTTGTTAGGAACCAGTGGTTGCACCTCTGAGCAATCCAAGATCAATCCTAATGTGAAGTGGGCTGTTTCCCATGCATTTCACACCTCACTCGAGTCCAGAAATGTAGCCTGTCTACTTTGCTGGGGGATCCTGATTAAGAAGCTGGACTTGAAAACCACTGGAACATGTGCTGATGCAAAAAAGGGCATGTATAAGGACAGAGAGAGAAATGGACATGATGACTGTGGCCTTCAAACAGAATAAGAAAGCATAATCTTCCAAAAATTACTCATTTTAATCCAAGTCTGTCTAATGTAGAATAAGAAAATGATAATTTAATTAGGGCTGAGACAAAGAGATATTACAAACCAGCTATGTAGTCTTTATTTTCCATCAGGATTGTTTTGAGGTGGCATTTTCATTTAAGTGGTGGAGGCACTAGAAAAATAAGGTATTGTAATATTCCACTGTTCCTGACTAAAATGGTGTGTCCTCTGTCTTTCACCTGTGTTTATTATTGCTGAAGCTGGGCAAAAAGAGGGCATGTACGAGGACAAAACTGGCCACTGAACTCTTTTTTACTCATTGCATTAGTTTTGCTATTGGCAGTATTTGATGGCACAAATCCTCAAATAGCCATATAACAAACAGTCTTTTGTATGGTAAAACACTTTGCTTATTATCTGTTCTTGTTTTCTTGCCAGCTTGTCTGTAATATGTAGGCTTTTTGCTGCTCTAGCCAAATGCTGTCTGCCTGGTAGCAATATGAAGCAACAAAAACTCCCTCCCCTTTTGCAACTTTTAACCTGCTCAGTAAGGGGAAAGACAATGTTTGTTTGAAATGTAGGGGCAAGTGTCCATGGTGGAGGCTGTGTGACACTTCTCTAGGATTTCAGTGGAAACCTGAAGTACATCCAGAACTCATGGCGCTTGAAGTCAGGGCTATGCAGCACGTGCAGTTATAACCTCTTCAGGACATGGATATTTGCACTTGGTGTTAGAAAAAAAACTCAATCATAATTAGAAAAGTTATTTCAGGTTAGGGCTGGGTCATTAAGTCTCTTTTGTCTTGCTGACTGAATGGGAAGAAATGCTGATTGAACAAGGAACAGAAACTAAAGTCTGACTGAAACAGAACAACTTTCTGCAAAGCAAACCAGTAACCACCCCAGATTTATTTGGGTTTTACCTCAAACCAAACATTTTGCATATTCCTGCTAACACTTCTTCCTTATTTCTAGATTAATTGATACCATTCTTTTTTCTTCTTTTTTCAACTTCTTCTTAAATTAAGTCCCATTTTAAAATTAAAAGAAAAGCATTTTCAAAACAAAAAGGGTGGGTTTTTCTAAAAAGGGGTTAACAGCCTGCAGAACTTTTATGAATCGAGTATATACTGAAAAGCAAACTGTTTTGAAGTTTTAAAAATCATTGTGTCATCTTCTTTAAGACACATTTTGATAAATTTGTGCATGATTTTTTAATATCTTTTCTCCCTGTGCTACTTCTTTTTCCAGTGAAGAGATAATTCATTTGACTGTTTAGTCCAGCTTTGTTCCACCCACTTGCTTGCCACATGCAAAGCTGAAAGACATTTAAGCTATTATTTGTGGTTCCCTGTTCCTTGGATGTGGTGCAAAGCAAGAAAAGGGAAATCATCTTACTTGAAGAGCTGTGTATTACTACTAATTTCCTGCAAAAGTGTAGTCTAAGTGTATCCACCAAACCTCTCTTACTTGTATAGGCTATTCCTGGCCTGATTGTTAGTGTTCCTGCTGCACTGTAGATTCTCAGGCAGTCTGTTGATCTTCAGGGAAACCCCTAGATTTCCGTCCTTATTATTCATGGGGATTTCCCAATCTGCTACAGAAAAACAAAGATCAAAATATTTTACATGCTGTCCCATGTCTACAGATTCTTCATCTCACTGAAATGCTTAAGGAGGTGAGTGGCCATAAATGGAATTATTGAAACAGTAGAAGTGGGAGGAACACAAGCATATTTTACAAACTTTTATTAAAATAGCATTCATAAAATAGTTTTAGGCTTTATTTTTCACCATGCTACAGGGAATACTGGGGAACAAAAGAAATTAAATCTGTAGTTTTATAAGTGTACTACATTTATCTTTTTTAGCAAAACAAGTAGGAGGGAGACAATCAAGGTAGAAAGATGTCTTGAAACAAAATGAATTAGAGACAGACCTGTGTGTGCTGTTTGAGATCTGTCTGTGTGATCAGCCTGTTTAAGGACAAGGTACTCATCAGCATAGACAGTTCAAGCCAAACAGGGCATTGGGCGAGGCTGCGGATTTGTGTCTGCTTTGTTTGTGAATATAGCAGGACAACAGCCCAGGGTTGCTCTGGGTTTAGGACGCACAGGTGTCTCACCTATGTGTCCAGGGTGCCTGGCCCGGCCTCCTAGAGCTCATCAAGCTGGTTAAGTAAAGACATTTTTAATGCACAAATACACTTCCCTTAAATGTTGTAGAAAAGAATGCAGTACACAGAAAAGGTCTTTCACATCTAGTGGGTAATCAATATCTTGTTTTCCAACAGCAATAAAGCTGAAAATTCTGGCTTTTGATCATTGCCTAAAACCAGTCTGTCTTAGGAATAATAGGTGATTAAAAAAAAGACACAAACTTTGCCAGAACAAATCTTGCACACCATTAATCAGTTCTGGACAGCTCTGAATTTCAGATTATTTACCAGCTCAACCACGTATTTGAGACAGGTATTAGTTACAGTGAGGATAAATGAATACTTAAATATATAAATAGATAAATATATCCATATTTTTACAATCCATTAGGGGTGGGAACTCATTGTAGGTGTACAACTTATTTGCTCATGTGTTTAGAACAAATTGTGATGAAAGAAGTCAATTTTCTGGCAAAGTTTGATTTTGAGGAGGATGGACCACATCTCTGTTTAGCATTATGGTGGGTTTACTCCCTGTTAATTTCAAATTTGGCCTTTTTTTCAATTACTCATCATATTTTGGTATCAAATTCAAAGTCAGGAAGCCTGGGTACATACACAACGGATCATAATCATTATTGTTCAGCTTTTCAGCAGTATAACATTGGTTGCAATCCACGTGAGAAGTGTGCAAAACCTTCCTTGTTTGCCCTTAAATTACACATATGTGCCTCTAATCACACCAAACTTTTTAAAATGTGGGGCTTTTGAAAATTAAAGAAAGATAATAACTTTGACTCTAGATGAAAATCTGTCCTCCTAAGGGCCAACATTCACTGCAGTCTGCTTGAAATATATAGAGTTAAATTTCAGAAAAGCATGCTCATTTACATATAACAGAAATGCTTGTTCTCTGCTGCGAGGGGTCTGAAGCTGGAAAAAAGACCTCTTTCCTGCTCTAATGCTGGTTGCTTGTGCACAAATGCACATATAAAATGCACTGCTCATATCAGACTTAACTCTAGAATTTGCATGCATTCAAGTATTATTCTAATCCTTAGACCAGAAATTATGAAAACAAAATTAATTTCTTTCAAGTAGCAGAATTAAACTGGTGGGAAACTCTTATCCTTAAGGCAAAGTCTTCACTGAGACCAGTCTGGACTGTAAGCACAAAGCTAAAGAAAGCAAGCCAGGTCCAAGCCTGGCAGCTGCCTGATTTGCTGAAATGTGAGCACCAAAATTGTCAAGGGGTTGCATCTTGTTCCTGAAGATGTGGGCTCTGGTATGTGTCATTTATTGTCAGACAGGTTGTTCACTTTACACTTTATTCGATCACGGATGTAGCTACAGATTCGGCAACTCTTCCAGCTACCTTTCTAGCTGTCCCACAGTGGTGGGACAAGGGTTTAAGAGGCTGGGACACACTGTGCATTTTCCAAATGACAACACTCCATGGTGTCCCCAAACCTCCCAAAAATCCACCCAGCCTAGTGCTGGCTTGGAAATCTCAGAAAGTGTGAAAACTGTGGAGTGATGTGGTCTGTTCGGTGTGTGTGTCTCGGTGTTTTAATCCTCATACACTATTTATGTGCTTAGTTAATGACATGTGAAACTGTTTTCTCTGCTAATCCCTGGTAATAACAATTTTAAGCACAGGCGTGATTTTCCTTTCCTGTTTTCCACCGACACCCACACGGAACCAGAGGACAGATGATTTGAGGACATGTTGACGACATTTCCAGAAGACAGGACAGATGTTAGTGGTTCTGGTCCCAGTCAAGGGAATGCTCTCTGTGTAAGGGACAGCTCTCCCAATGCAAATTACTTTGAATTTCAAAGCAGTGTTTGTATGCATGTAACTGTCAGACTGTGACCTGCATGTCCATAAATGTATCTCTAACAAAATATTTTCTGCACACTGTGCCGAGTCTAGTGACAATATGAACTAAATACTTGATTCTGCTCATGCCTGAGAAAACCATAGAGAAATTAATTTGTGAGATTAAAATCCAGTTTCAAAATGTGGACATGAAGGACTTTTCACCTTTGTTTTATAGTGCTTAGGGTATTTTGGTTTTTTTTGGTTTTTGGTTGGTTTTGGATGTTTGTTTTTTTTGGTGGGTTCTTTTGTTTTTTTGTTTCTGTTTTTGTTTTTATTTCAACTAGAAGCACAGAAATTGCAGGAAGACAGTGTGGTTAAATGAGGAATAGACACACTGAACTCCTCCTGCAGCACCCTGAAAGCTCTTGTCCCAAGTCTGAATCAGCCCAGGATTTTGTTTTGAGTCTGGCTCTTTCATGTGAGAGCTCTCGCTGTTGTCTGTACAGCCCTGAAGGAAGCGATGGGACGAGAGTGATTGAGGTTAAAGCACAGGCTGGGCCTGAACAGGAGCTTGCTATGACCAACACAGTAGATGGCACATCTTCACATGCTTTTCAGTAGCTGTGTTGCAAACTGCAGAGAGTTCTCTGCTGATAGTGCAGACATGCAAGGCTGTTGTCATGCTTCCAGTGCCCATGGAAAACAGCAGTCGTGGTTGGGTTGGGTGTATTTTGGTTCAGTCCCTGCCCCTATGTGTGGCTGGCACTTCCAGGCATGCTGAGGGCTCCCTCCCTGTTGCCACACACCACAACCTACACAAGCCCTGGCGTGCCTGTGCCAGGAGCTTCAAAGGGTGGTTAATTCTGCAACTCCTTGTGGTCAAATGGTAAGCCACACTGAGGCCAGGGCTGGTGCCATCTGTTTTTTAGCACTTGCGCTGTTCATACAGCCTCATGCTTGGTGCTGTGGGGTTAAGCTTCATCCCTGAGTACTACTTGAATGAGATAATTGTTCTGGATCTCAAAGGGAGGTGAAGCAACTGCTGATAGGAGAGGATGCTAATAAGTTGTACAGCTGCTCCCAGTGGCAGCATTCACTGCTGATTTTAGCAAATACAACCAGTTTATATCCCTAAGGTTAAGGACATGGTGAGCTTTAGGGTTAGACTTTTGGGAAGATAGAAAGTGTGAAGCTGGGTAATTTATTTTAGTTTTAGAAGGTGGAGTCAGATTAAGGTTGGGAAAGCAATGCAATTTGATCATAGCATACTTGGGAATAGAAGGTGCTCATGTCTTAGAGGTGGTGACTATGCTGGTTACCAAAATGTTGGCAAGGACTGGCAGCTACCTTGGGGAGAGGGAAGGAATGAACAGAAGAGTGGGCTTCACTTATATTTCTTACCAAAAAACTGTTACATTGCAGCCCTCTCTTCCAACTAAGTAGGTAAACTCTAAGGCTGAGATTACAGTCTGGGTTACTGAAGTCCTCTGAAAAGTAGAGGCAACACTTATTCAGGACTATTTTTTGTTAAGAACACTGAGCAAAGCCAGATCTGGGCTAAAATAGCTCATTATGGCTGAACTATTTCTCCTTTGAAAGAGAGGATCATGGGGAGGTACAAGAAAGGGTTGGCATAGCTGTACAATTGATCTCCTCTACTGTGCTGAAAATTTCTCCATGTATTCCTCTGACACCCTGGAAAACACAATTCCAAGCCTTAGTAACTGAAAATAACTTTACTTCTTGTCTTTTGAGCTCCTGGCGTGTTTTTGGTGCTTCTCTGAAGGTCCAAAAAGACAGGCTTATCAGTCACAGGCAAACCAAAATAATGTGTGAAATGTTCCTAGCTGTACATTTCTCCTAAAAGACAGAGATGGTCTCATTTTTTGGAGTAAGACACATGTAAGTAGTGTTCACACTAATTTTCTAAGTCCCCTTGTTGCAGATTTGTCTTATCCATGCACGGTTTAATAACAGAGTATAGATGTATATTTTGAAAATTCATCAAAGACCTGTTAGAAATTATGTGGGTGTATGTGTCTCTAAATATAACCATGCAAATTTGTTTGAAGGCTTGAAAGGCCCTACATTAAATTTCCAAAAGTTAGATGAACAAAGAAGGGAATAAAATAGAAATAATAAGTATTTTGCAATTGTTACATTGTACTCTCAAATGGGAAAAAAAGACCAATTGGGAAAAGGCAGTGTTTCACAGAAAAAGGTCCCATAACTTGCATTTTGCTGCTCTGTGTAATTTTAGGAGAAATAAATAAAATATTTAGAGGTATAACTGGTTAGATATGTAAGTAAAGAGACAGATTCTGCCCAGAAGAGCCCAGTGAAAAGACAAGAAGCAATGGACGCTAAGTAAAATACTGGAAATTCTACTTAAACAAAATTAATTAATATTATTTGCACTGTAAAGGTAATTCAGCACTGCAATAGAGTTTTAGTTCTTGGAAATATTCAAAACCTGAGTGGAAACTGGCTTGGACAACCTGTTCTGGTTGACCCTGTTTCGACCAGAGAACTGAACAAGGTAATTTCCAGAGGTGCTCCCAATCTCAGCCATTCTGCCCTTTCATTAAATACTTGTTCACTTTTATGACTTCAGATAAACCACAGTAATAAAAGAACTCTCAAGACACTAATAGTAAATTGACAGGGGAATTGGGAACCTAAAAAATTTAAGATTATCTGATTGAGGTTTTAAGGCCTAAGTGTCAGAAGTCTGTCTTGAAAGCTCAATCTATGCCCCATCTGGTTATATATTAATTTGCAAATATGGACTTTGGGTCCTTGATCACTTACCTTATTTTGAAAAACATACTTCAAAACTGCTGTTTTTCTGGAGTTGCATAGAAATTGATCTTTACAATTCTGTTTGGAACTATTGTGCACATTTTTCAGGCATGTAATGCCGTGAGATATACACTCATTCATTGGTGTCAGTGTGGGCTACATCGCGCCTTAAGCACAAAAATTTATTTCAATGTTTAATTCATGCTTCCAGTGGAGGGAAGTCAGTCACCTGTGGGCAGGCATGCCCTTTGCCAAACAGTGCAGGTGTGTTTTGGCCCATACCCCTGGTGTGACATGGGCAGGCAGTGCCTGCACCATGGGAGCAGGGAACATGGGGACTGTTGTCTCCTCTTCCCTGACAGGTCCTTCAAGTCTTCCATGCTCACAGCCAACTTCTTGATGACTTTTCTGTGGGGAGGACCTTGTCTAGTAGATATGTTAAAATCAACTACGTACAAGCCACTGAGACCAGTGTGTACCATTGGTTTCCTAGTTTTTAAGTCCATAATCCATGTCATAGTACAGATTTCTGTTCAGCAGACCACTGTGAATATGGATTAAATGATTAGTTATTTCTGAAAGGCACTAGCAATCAGAAGTGGGTTAGCAATTATAAGTCAACATTAACAAAACAAAAATTCCACTTGTTTTAATAAAATGACACTTCTTTTTTCACAGAACAGTTAGTTTTCATGCCGTGGCACTTCTTTAAGCAACATTTTAGTGACTGAGTAGTAGGATCACACAGGAATTCATGAAACGTGAAAAGCTTCTGGGTATATTCATTCCATGAGAGCAGTGTATTTACGCTTACAGTGTTAAATTTTATTGGATGATACTAACATATGCTCTCAGGATAGTACAACACAGAGCTGGTCATTGCTGATGAGCTTTGGGACTCCTTTTCTATTTGTTGCTTGGATTGAGGTCAGTAGTGTCACATCAGTGGAAAGGTACCCTGCAAGGATCATCAAAGGTTAAAGTACTGGTGAGACCCACGAGTCACTGTGCACTTAGTCCAGTGACTTCAGAAATTTAAAAGACTTAGGAGAGGCTGAGGTCACTTGGTTTGTTCACTTTGGAGAAAAGGAGGTTGAGGTGTGACATCATCACAGTCTACACCTTTCTCAAGGTGGGCAGCAGTGGGAAAGGTGTTGGTCTCTTTCTGGTG
>JAWWMP010000093.1:24783414-24793658 GCA_035047865.1 Dendrocincla tyrannina | reverse complement strand
ACACACAGGACTAGAAGATAAAGGGCTGGTAAATAAAAGGGAACCAAAGCAGCTTGTTATTCTGAACAGTGTCCTGTGGAAAATCCTCTGGAAGAGTGTCATGAACTGCAAGGATCTAAAAAGATCAAAAAGATCAAAAGATAGGAGTGTTTATGGTTGCTTGGATGATGTGACCTGTAACATTGTGTAGCTCATTTTCCTCTTTGCAGGTCTTACTGCTTCTTTAGCATTGGATTTTTCATGCTACGTATACCAGAAAACTTGTATTCGCTTTTTCCCTTACTAGAAAAAATTGTGGTTTACCTAGATTTTCATAATTTACAGGCCAAAATAATTTTAGTTTCTCCAGTGCAGCTGATAAAGTGTTTTTTTTTCAGCTTGTTCCTACCTATTCTAGCTAGACATTGAATTCTTAGGAACAATTTGTCTCTTTTTCTGAAAGGTTACACTGGACTGGCAGAAGCAATAGAAAACTGGGACTTCAGCAAACTGGAAAAACTGGAGGTGCACAGACAGCTGTTGAAGCGGATAGAAGCAACAATGATAGAAATTGATCCAGTAGCACTCATGCCTTACATAAACACATGCCTGATAGAGAGGGAGTGTGATGAGATCCTGCAGGTAAAGTAAAATCCTGGTATTTGCCTGGTTTTGCTACAGAGAAGTGCTGGCTGCCTCACTTGTGGGATGAAGGTGACAGCTGTGGATGAACGTGCCTGTGTGACAGCTGGCTGGGTGAGAAGGTTGGCTGGCCACAGTCCCCTGGGGAAGGACTTCGCTTTGTCCTCCTTAGAGGAGGCTTTGCTGTGTCATTACAGCATCCCACAGCAGTGCTGTCTGCAACAACTGCACTTCTCATTCTTCACCCCTCTGGATCAATGGACAAGGGTTGCAGGCAGGGAAGCAAGGTGGCGTGGCTTTGGCATCGACAGTTCTCAGGTGTATGTCTTTGTGGAGTTCAGTTTCACGCGAAGGGACTTCAGGCCACATTGCAGGGGAATGGATGCCTAACTATACCTTTGAAACAAACCCCTTTCTGGAGCATTCACATTGCCTTAATGCTCCTTAAAAATACAGATGGAAGTAGGTAAAGTGGCATTTTGATGTTGCCTGAGTTGATTCTTGCCTGTCACAGGATTTGACATACTCTATTACCTTAATTGTAGCAACTAATAGAAACTTTCTGTAGCTTTTTTGGGTTTTGTAAGCACCCAAAGGTAGGGTGAAATGGAAGTGCTGGTCTGAAGTCATTAGCTAAATGTTGTGTCACAGAAGTTGATAGTGTTTTCATTGTCTTTGGATGTGAAGCTGCTGCACTGCTACCCAGTTCTAACTCAGTGCTGTTATCAATGAATCATGAGTGATGATACCAATGGCCCAGCAGTTACAACTGGTCAATAATAAGTACTGATGCTCTGTGTAGGAGCCTGTTGAGTGTTCTCACTTCTTGCAACTCCTGTGAATGATGGTTTGTGACTATTTTATCTTTAAAGTGGTGTTTCTTTATGGAGGTACATAACATCTGGAAAGCTACTGCATTTGATCAAATGTCATGTCTACCATAAATGTTGTAGTTTTGTCTTTCCCTATTCTGGAATGGAATCAGTTCAGTCTCAGACGTTTATGGCAGATACAGCTTATTACTATGACCTTGCCAGATGAAAATTCACTGAATAGCTCTGTGATGTTTCAGACCCAAATATTTAAGCAAATAGCCTAACTATTGATGTAGTCCAGGTAAGTTTAGTATACAGTTAAGCTGGCAGAATGGAAGCTCTAGTAGGAAAATGACTGAATTTTATTGGAAAACCTTTTATTCAGTGAGAAGGGAATGCAATTTTCAAACATAACAAATCAACTTCTGAGCAAAGAACATGGTTTTGATCCCTCAGAACGTACAGCAATTTCTGTTTGTGGTGTGTGCAGATTAGTGAATACAGAAGCAAAGCAGCCGGCATAACTAAACTCATTGAATGTCTCTGTCGCTCGGATAAGGAAAACTGGCCGAAAAGTCTTCAGCTGGCATTGGATAAGGCAGGATATTACAATGCAAGTGAACTGTGGGATTTAAGAGAAGGTAAACTGTGAATTGTTTTTATCATGCTGTTTTCCTGTTCTTGTACCAGAAAGATTTTTTTCCAGGACAATGAAACCAACTTAAAAGGATACCATCAGACTACCTTGCTTATTGTCATGTAAAAATAAAAATGTTTTTTAAATATGTTTAAAATGTCTTTTACATAAAATGAAATACGGGTATTATCCTATGAAGAGTCAGAAATTAGCTTTTTGAATATTTTTCCTTCCATATGATTAGGAATAATGCCCTTTTTTTTGGCAAACAGAATTATATAGCACAGGATCTGAAGGCATAAAACTAGCAAGACAGTTATTTACTTCCTTCTCTTCTTCTGTATTTCACCATTTGCTGTCTTTTTGGTTGCTTGAGTTGTGATAGATGCAGTATTTTCTGATAAAATTTCCTTAGTAATTTAACAGTCTAGAGAGTGGTATACTTCTGTGATCCAAAGAGGAGATCATACATTTTTCCTTCGATAAATCGATAAGCAGCCTTTACCAAGTGACTGTGTTCATATTTTGTAAAAGTGCAGAATTGCCTCCCATGAGATTTTGCTTTTGTCATTGAATTTACCTTTCCCTACTTGAAAAATACCGATATGAGTACCTTGCAGCAGGGGAGAGTTTAGAGTAGAATACATTATTTTGCTACAAAAGAAGTTATTTTAGATAAACTGGACTGTATTTCTTCATATTTACATTTATTGTCTCCCAACCCTAAGTGCTTGTTTGAATTGCTTTTAATTAGCAAGTGGGGCAAGCTATATTTAAGTTGTGTCTTAAACTATATTTCTTATTTTGAAATGTTTTTATTGTTGTAGTCAAAGAGTGTAATTTATTATCTGGATATTTTATTATTATATATGTGTAAAGTTATATACATAATAGATTTCTAAAGAATAACATGTAAACAGGTAAGAATAATACATATATGTATATAGATACTATATTATGTAGGTGGTGGCTATAGATATTATTTGATTGCCAGTTATATTTTATAAGTTAAAGATATCCCTGTCTTTTGGGGCAGCTTCCTCTAATATCCAGCTCAACAAAGCCAAAGTAAGCCTACTGAAGAAATATTGTCTGCACTGGAAGCATTTTCCTGCTAGCAGTTTAGAAGAGTTGCTGGGAGAAGTCAATTGCAGACACTGTGCTTTCTGGAGCTGGATTGGGGTGCAAATGTGCTCTTTCTCCCCCTCCAAAAGCAGCACTTCATGATAATGTGTTCTGTTCATGCAAAGCCCAGGGATGGTTCTTTGAGAGGTAGTAATTATGAGGCCAAAGAAAATTTTAGCACCTTTGTAATATCATTCAATTATAGTGTAAGAGAAAAAATGAAGATAGTCTTAAAATTTCTACGTCTTTTCAGAAAGGGAGAACAAAGTCTTGAATTTACAAAGCTGCTTTGAACTCCTAAGTATTTTTCATGCTTGTGGTTAATGTCAGTGTTACACTGTGTCATCTTGTCAGTAAACACAGAAGATATCCCTTTCCTCCCAGGAGGAGGAGGGAGATCTCCTTTGATTTTTAACGGATAGCTACACGTGTTGAGTATGTGGTTCTTTTAAACCCAAGATTCTCAGTGCTGTCCATTTGCCCTGAAAGGGAGGCTGGATGCAGCACAATTTTGTGTAGTCAGCAAACGAATCCTTCACCATGTCATCACACAAATACATTTTAAAATCAAAAGGATCAGTAACATGCTTTCCCTCCCTCCCCCCTCCCCAATTGTACAGATAATGGCAAAGAGGTTGATGGTGAAACGGCAGGTACCTCTCAGACCTGGGTTGAAACCACTATGACATTTTCTGAAGAAGCAGAGTGTGATAATAATCTCAGTGAAAATCTTTCTTCCAATTCAGGTAAGACTTAAGAACTTAAAACAGTTTCTGATTGGTATTCTCCAGTTACTTAGAATCTTGAAGGACACAAAGCAAGGAACTAGTACAAAACTCTGACTTATGTGATTTCTGTTTTAATGTTTAAAGGATCTCGTGCTGGGCATTGCAAATGTTAGGGGTAGCCCTTCATTTATCACATTCCTAGTGAAAAGTTCTTCTGTCAGCACATTATCTAAAAGGTCTCCATATACCAGACTGTTACCGCTGCACCTCTTCTCTGATATAACTAGTTCACACACGACAAGATATTAGAGAGCTGAATGTGGTTGCAAAGGATCTGTGCAGTGGCTGTCATGTCTTGTATTGCAAATTTTGCTCCACCAGTGGTTTCTAGTTCCTGTTCCATAAGTATAAACACTCTGACAAGATCACAGTTTAAGAGAGTAATAACTTCAAAAATCTGTAGAGCAGAAGTCTAGAAAGAATATTGTGCATACATTTGAGAAAAAATAATGCCTTTTGATTTCTCTCTGAGTTCTGAAAAAAGACAAGTTTCAGTGAGAGCTGTTAGCCAAGACCTTGAAACAAGTTCATTTTAGGAAGCATGGTTGAGGTTATAACAGAAGTATGCCATCAAACCTACGCAAAATTCATTTTTGGCACATCTGCCCTGTTAAAAGGCTGTCAGAGAATGGTCTGTGTAGACTGTAAAGACTCTTCTTATTGTGATGGCCTGCCCAGAGAGGTGATGGATTCACCATCCGTGGAGGTTTTTAAGATGAGACTGAATGTGGCACTCCGTGCCATGATCTAGTAATCACAAGTGGTGTTGGATCAAGGGTTGGACCTGATGATCTCAGAGGTCTCTTCCAACTCAGCTGATTCTATGATTCTATTGTTCTACCTCTATCATTTTACATAGCAGCTGTATGGGGAGCAATATATTTTATGTATTTCTGTTGCAACACTCTTCACAAAAACGTGGTTCTCTCCTAGAAATGGTCCATCAGTCTTCATCTGTTTGTGAACCAAAGAAGGCTCGGAGCTACCAGATTGAACTTGCGCAGCCTGCTATCAATGGGAAAAACACACTTATATGTGCCCCCACAGGTAAGAAAACATACATTTCTTGGAAAGATTCTATTGGTGTAGATGGCAATGAAGGATAGGGAAGGGTAAAGGTTGAGTCAAATTTTTCAGATGTTTACATTTAAAAGCAGTCTTTCTTGCAATAGATCCATATCTAACCTGAAATTAATGACCATGGGCAGCACAGAGACTGAACAAGACAGATGTTTCTCTTGGCACTTCAGTGCTTGTATTCAGACTTCCATGTTCTGACTTTCACTTTCTCCCTGATGTGGATTTTTGAGGTAAAATCCACCACTGATTTTTGCAGATATTTAAGAAATTTTACTTGCAAGTTGAAGGAGAAATAGGATGAGTTAGCCTGAGGCTCCCTTGTCTTCTCTATTGCAATGCCTGTAACATCAAGGTAGCACAGACATTTTGCAGTAACTCAGGGCTGAGTTAAGAAGACTGAAGTTTAGCAGGAAAAGAGAGACCAGTCAACTTCCTTTGCACCTGTGTTTTCTATGTTGCTAGCCTAATTTTCCCCAAGCCCTGAAGAGGCAGGGACACAGAAGGGCTCTGGATAGCCTGCACAGTGAGTCTGAGTGCCAAAGGAAAAGAGGTGTGAGAGGAGCAAGTCTGCGTGGGGAAGGATGGAAGCTGAAAGTGCCCAGTGTCTATACTATAGTCTGATCTGGTGTGAGAGCACATGCTAAGAGCAAAACTGGATTCAGTGATTTTAAAGAACTCAAATACAACTGCAAATGGATATTAATTTCCCCCTGCTTAATGGTCGTTACTGACTGAGACTGAGAGAGAAAGGGATGATTTTCCAGCTGAGTAAGCAGCAAGCACATGTTCAAAAAAGAAAGGGTCTGGAAGTGTAACAGCCCCCATGTCAGCATCCCTTTGTTACAAGGCATCCAGATGAGACAAGTTCCTGCTTACAGATGCACCCTTTCATATTAGTGCTTTACCTTTCATGTTTTTTGTTTAAAGGATCTGGAAAAACTTTTGTGGCACTTCTGATTTGTGAACATCATTTGCAAAACGTGCCCTCAGGGCAAAAGGCAAAAGTTGTCTTTCTTGCAACCAAAGTGCCAGTGTACGAACAACAGAAAAATGTATTCAGGCAGCATTTTGAAAGAATGGGGTAAGTGTAATTCTACCTACAGTCTTTTCCACAGAAAAAACCTTCCCATTAGGTAGGGGCAAATGGGCTTACTAGTGAATGATAAGGATGATGCCTTGCTGCAAGAATGGCATTGCCATGGCAGACTTTGGAGAATCTGAAGTCTCCGTTTGGAAAGTTTAAGCACTGGTTGTTGCACATCTGTGGAAATGGCGAAATGAAAATACATCTGTGCTTGTCTCTGGGAAAGGGTGAAGTGTGTTCTGTCTTGAGATTGCTTTCATCCCTGCTTCCAAATATGAGGCAGTTCCAGACAGCAGCAGTGGGATTCCTCCTGTCACTCAGAGTCTCTTCTTTATTTTCCAAATGGAAGGAACCAAACTGCTTTGTTTTTTCAACCTCTAGTCGGAAAATGAAAGTCCGTCTTTCAGATGGAACTGAAAATTGCTTAGAGGGACATTGACAGCCTATAGCTTCTGATTTTGAAGGATCTGATTACTGAACATCCACATATATATCCTTATAATTGTAAGAAAAGGAGAGTGCTGGACAGAAAACAGTCCCATGATGTCAGACATATACAGAAAAGGGATGTTACATGAGAACTGACAGATGCAGCTTAAATACATAAATTCATCACTCCTCAAATCTAATACATTTTAGTTAGTGGTAGTTGACAATCCAATTGTTTAATCTCAGAAGTTTTTTCCTCAACTTCTGTGGTCAGACTGTCCACTACAACTATTTGACATTTAGAACTTAGTAACTGCCTTTCAGGCTTGCTGAAAAGTCCATTCTTCTAGATTTTTTTGCCCTGCAAGACATCTTTTCTCATACTCTATTTTTATGCATTTTGTTCCTAGATATTCTGTTCAAGGAATATGTGGTGAAACAGTTGCAAATGTCTCTGTAGAACATGTCATACAGGACAGTGACATCATTGTGCTAACACCACAGATTCTTCTGAATAGCATCAAGACTGGGATCCTTAGGTCTCTCTCCATTTTCACTCTGATGATATTTGATGAGTGTCACAACACCACAGGCAACCACCCTTACAATGTGTTAATGGCAAAATACCTGGAACAAAAATTTGACTCCTCTGCAGACCAGCTGCCTCAGGTAAGAAAGTATTTTGCAATGCAGTCAGCAAAGTCTTAAATCCTGCCTTTTGTGCTGTCCAGTTCAAACTCCCATTTAACAATGTCTGCAAATTTGAAACAGTAGCGTCTGGAACACTTTTCCATTCTTGGACACCTCCAGGTTTTTTTCCTATGTTACACCTTCCCTGCAGCTACCAAGAAGGACTGATCAACAAGACAGACACCGGAGTACTTGAGGGCAAAAAGGAAAGCTGAACTGGAAGGAAAGCATGTAATTTAGTAATCGTCTTCTCACCTCTCTTTTGCACTCTTCTGTGACAGTAGAACGGGACCACTGCCTCTCCTGGCTGGAGGATTTCATCCAGCTGAGAAGATAGCTCTTAATGAATGTAAAAGGTGGTTCTGGGTGGTTTGCTGTTTCTCTGTATGATAAGAACTGACAAATACAGCTGGTTGTGGATTTAAGAGGCTGGTTTATTTATTTTAAGTCCTCTAAGTTTGAGTGTCTTGGAGAAGGTACTAATGCACACGAGATTTTGCTCTCAAGGCTTCATGCGTGCTTCTTGTTAACTTCTGTTGCCTGTTTTATTTTCTTGTATTTGAAGATGGTGGCAGTCTGGCAATTGGTAACAGTGTCTCCTATTTTTATTCCATTTGTGACAGAAGAGCAGCCACTGCTATTCATATATGTGCTCAGATTGTAGGTTTAACTGCTTCTATTGGAGTTGGTAATGCCAAGACCACCGAGGAAACTATAGAGCACATATGTACCCTCTGCTCCTGCCTTGACATACAGGCCATATCCACTGTCAGAGAGAACAAAGAGGATCTGGAGAGATTCAGAAACAAGCCAGAATCAAGTAAGCACACTTCCTTTTTATTTTCCTGTGAGATGCAAAGTACCATGATTAGGCAGCTATCCAATTCTGCTTTTTTAGATTAAGGTAAAAGCTTAAAGCTAAGCTGGAACGTTGCTTCCTGCTAACTTGAAAGGCTTGCATTTCATTGTTGCTCTGCAGTAAGGCAGTGCTCATTTGGGCACATTTTCTCTTTGCTGTAATCCACAAATTGATTTTTTTTTCATTTCTGCCAGTGAAGACTGGGGGCTCTTTTTTTCTGTGCAAGTACAATACTCATTGACAGTAAACTTGATTATGATTGCATAGAGCACCATATGTAGTACTCTTCTAGACAAGACTTTGTTCTGGGCTGAGGGAAATATTTTACTTACTCAGGCCACTGAATTCTATTTTGTGTCTCTAGCTGTCAGATGGGTTAAAATGCGAGCACAGAATCACTTCGCAGACATTATCTCAGGTCTGATGTCTGAGACACAGGCATTGATGAGGAACATTTACTCAGCAGGTAAGATTCTGTAATATGCCTGTACTGCAATTCAGTATTTGATTGTATCAGTATTAATCCTTATAGCTGCTAGAGCAGTCCCTCTTTTTTTCCCTTCCTTTCTACTTCTTAATTTTTAACCTGCCTTTAGCCAATGTTTCCCAAATGAGATTAGAGATAGGACAGTCAACTAGTTTCCTGTCGTACTAGTTTCCTGTGATTAGTTTGACAATTGTAAATATTTTTGCTTGAATTTCAGCCTGTATTTCATGAGCTAGGAAGGTGTGCTTTTGACACTGTCAAATCCTTCTGAATTTAAAGAATCTGAAACAAGAGGGCTTGCATTTAAAATGCAATGAGCTGATTTCATTGATGAGAGATACCTGTATGTTCTTATTTAAACATTTCTCCAAATGCTTCATACCTAAGTCTGTCTCTGTTAGGAAAACAAGAAGTGTCACAACTACAGAGTTATTTTGAATGTTGTAATTTCTTCCTTATAGCAAAAGTTTATTTTCACATTTGCTGCTCTGACACTTCTTGTATTTTCTCTGGCCTCTCAGTTGCACTCAAGAGTTATTTCTAGGGGCATCCTGGCCGCCTTTTCTGTTCAGCATTCCCTCCTCTTTATGGTCTGGGTTACCTCTACTTCCAGTGTATACCAGGTCTCTGTTATTTTCTGTTGAAAAGCATTTGAGTTAGCTTTCTGGACTGGGATCTGTGGAACATAAACAACACCAGAGAGAAGATATGGGTGCCCAAGAAAGGAAACAATTGTCAGTAGGGTTCCAGCTTCAGCAGCTCCAGAGGTGGGAAGGTTAGTGAAGAGGGAGATGCATGATTGTGAGAAGATCATGATCATGAGACCTAATTCTGCAGCCCTTCAGAAATAAATTGGTCTTTTCTGCTTTTGCAGAATTCCTAAATGGTGTCCAGTAAGTGGCTATTATAAAAGATTTGAGAGCTGCAGGAGTACAGAACAGAGACCCAGGGATGGCTATGCTCAGGATCAGTCTTGGTCTCTCCCACTCTGAATTAAAGGACTTTGTCTGTGCTTAGACTAGCTTTAGCACACTGGCTTCAGTGCCTTAAGCTGCTTACCTCAGTTCTAGATTTCCTTCCCTGCCCTTCATTCCACTTTCCAGATATTTGAGAGTGAAATATATTCTGGGGCAGGGAGAATTAAAAACCCCACACAACCAAAAAAGCCCAAATAAACCAACCCTAAACCCAAGAAACCCCATCAAAGAACAAATAAAGAGAGAATTTCAAAGTGAACACTAAATTAAGCAAACACTTCTGAAGCTTATTTCTGCATCACAGTTCCTCTTGCATGAATACCATTGGCTTCCCTTCTGTGGACCCTCTGTGAAGCACTCAGGCAGAACATGTGTGCAACAAACAGGTACTGCCTAGTTCTGCCTTAAGGACAGGTCCTGGGGTAATATGCTTGTGGACTATTTCACAAATGAATACTTAACTATTGAATAGCTGGTAGTTCAAGGAGCAATGCACATGCAGTTTTTTGAATACGGTAGGCTTCTGATAACATGTGAGCTCTAACTTTATTGCTAAAGTCTCTGCAGATGTGTGTATCATGTGTTACATGTGTGTACACAGACCTTCAGCTGAATTGTACTGGGTTAATTTTAGCTAAGATCGGAAGAGCGT
>JAWWMP010000093.1:24571093-24591399 GCA_035047865.1 Dendrocincla tyrannina | reverse complement strand
GTCCCAACACAGTGCTAGAACAGGCTGTTATTTGATGTGCCTGAAGCTCAGTCCTAGTGGTGAGTGGTTAGACAACACGATGAGCCAGCAAATGAAGTCAGTCTCCATTTGACAGCATCTTTCCTTGTTCCTGTAAGCCTTGCAACAACTTGTGTGTTAAATCTTTGCAGTTTTGTGACCTTGTAGGAGGACTGCATTATGAGGGAAAGGTTAGTACAGCCAAAAACAACTGCTGACAAAGGTATCTTCTGATCCTCAGTGCTGGCATAAGCATGTGAGGAATAAGGGCAGCCCTCAACAATATGAAGCTGTTAGATTGGCTCCACTGTCTTATTTCATCACAGTTTCATTTGTCGTTGTGTGTTTTGAGAAGTCAGAATCTCAAAAGCACAAGAAACTGTGGAGAACAAGTGTCTTCACTGTGGTATGCATAATAGTGAAGTGGGAGGGCAGAGAGAATGGGGCAGAAGGGGCCAACCTAAAGACACTCTTGAACTTTGTAGAGCCTACCACTCCAGCCCTGAGCACTAGCTGAACCTGAACAGGGGATATCTTGACAATAGGGATCCTTTAGTCTAACAACAAAAGAAAATACAAAAATATACCCAGTATTACTTCTATTTTAATATTTCAGTTAAGAACAGAAGAAATTACAGAAACAGAATTATAGAGTCACTAAGGTTGGAACAGTCTCTGATTCCTTCTCTTGCATTTACCAGTGATAGGACCCGTGGGAATGGCATGAAGCTGTGTCAGTGGAAGTGTAGGCTGGATGTGAGGAAAAGGTTCTTCACCCAGAGGGTGAAGACTGCTAGAGTTATGGAAGTGTTTGGATGATACTCTCAGGCACATGCTGTGACTCTTGGAGATGGTCCTGCGCAGGGCCAGGAGTTGGACTTTGATGATCCTTGTGGGTCCCTTCTAACTCGGGATATTCTATGGTTCTATGAATCTGTGATTCTAATGATGTCAACCTGAGCTCATTTATAGAATTTTTCTGAAGTAGCATTTTTCTGTCTCTGAGTGGTTTGCTCACTCAGCATCTACAGCCTCTTGAAAACAGAACTTCAATGCCTGGAAAACCTCAGAGCTATTATTGGAGTTAAGAAGCTTAAAGATCTCTGAGGATCTTCTCTCCTTAGTCTGCTGCCATATCCATGTGTATGGGTTTATAGTCCTGTCAGCAAAAACTTATTCAGCTCTCTTGCAGCTCTGTATAAAGAGTGCTAGCCAAGAGAAAGGATGCACAAAGGTAGACCCTCTGCATCCAGCTTCTTTCAGGATGAACTGTCATGATTTCCAACACAGCCTTCTCAAACAAATTGTTGTCCTGATAATGCCAAGTATTTTCTAAAGCTAAAAGTTTCCTTGGCTGGTCATTTAAAAGAATTCCTCAATCCTATGTGTAGACATAGGGGACATCCTTACCAATTCCTCTGCATCTAGGATTTCATTTTCTGCCAAGGTGTGTCCTGATTTTTTTTTTCTGGGTCACTTGTTATACTTTGGTCTCTTGACTCTGTATCAAGGTCCTTGCAAGGCTTTGATAAGTTTCTCTTTGGCTGTATTTCTAACCAAGCTCCTGTGGTACATGGGGCACAGTAAGATTCCTCATATCAGTAGACCTACAGATGTAGGTTCTCCCTGTCACGAATCATTGAAGGCTTCTTTGGTCCTTCTAGAATGCATGGCCAGACCTGTTTTGTCATCTTTTGTATCAGCCTGACTAGCAGAGATGTCTAAGAACTTGTCAAATGTACCATCCTTAATATGATTTATTTGGTTTTTTTCCTATAATAGATATCTGTTGTTTAGTAAGTAGATGTCTATAGGACACTGCCTTTTCCCTCCCCCCCAGAAATGATATTCAGAAGGACTATCACCTTGATTTAGTGAGCTTACTTGGAAAGACTGGAGTCTTACAGCTTGTTGGACTCATTCACATGAATCTGGGGAGCTGTGAATAGTTGGGTAGGTTCGCTTGCCTTCTTATGTCATGTTCTTGCAGAAAATATTACTATTTTGGTTTTCACTGATGAAGAATGGTTCAGAAATGCCACCACAAATGTGTGAGAGTTCTCTAACATAATTCATATTGGTTTATATCTATGAAAACTATTTTCTTTGTGCCAATTTTAGATAACACACATGCTAGCGTTTGTGGAAGTTGACCAAGACGTATTCCCAAGAAACATTTCATATCTTGCTTTGGCACCAGCCTAGACAGTGCAATGCAGAACAAGTGTATGGAATGCACTTATACAATGCATTTGCTTACTCTCTCAACTCAGATCATCATGTGACAATTTCAGCTGAGTGTGATGAGGTGTAATAGGACAAAATACGTGGTTCTAGATACAGAAAAGGCCATTTTAAAATTTTTTCTATGTATTGTAAGTCAGTGTTTGTGTCTTGTTATCTTGCTAATGAGTGACGTGTTATTCTTCATATGTAAGATAATAGCTGAAGTCTTGTTCATTATGCTTCCATTGTATGTTGGTAGGGCAGAACTGCAAAGAATTACTTGGGCATAGTGTACAAAGTTCTGATGGCTGTGGACATCAATAGTGTGGAGGTAAATGCTACCCCAGTGTAGTGGCAAGTAATTGAGCTGCTCTATGTTTTTACATTGATCTGCTTCAGAAAATTATGTTGATGAGAGTTGTTTCCTCTGAGGAAAGAACATTAAAGTGGAGCTACATAATTTAATCACTTTCTTTATTGCAGGTGTTGTTCTTGCCTTGGGATCAATGTGGACACTGAGAATTTTGTTATCTCAATTTTACATGAATTCCTCTTAAACTATGGTTAGATCCATCTAGATTGAAACTGCATAGCTTTAGGAAGTGGAATTTTACTGTCAGTTTGTTGCTACAGTACAGTTTCTCAAACAGTACTTTCAAGGTTGTGACTTGAGACTATGTGAGATGCTTATTTTTGAACTTGGCAAAGGGTAGAGACATAGGGACTGGCAAAACGTCTGTTTTGTTCTGGAGGAGGCTTACGAGCATGGCTTGAAATTGCCTAATCAATTTTAATATGAAATTTATTATGATCAAGAAATTTCTCCCTTAATTACAGAACTTTTGTACTGAAAAATAATTCCCTGAGTATGACAGCAGATAGTCTGCCTGACAGCACTGCCTGACAAGTGTTCTCTTGTTTCTGAAGAATAGAATTAAATCCCATTTCCCTCAGCAAACTGAGACAGAAACTTTTGTTTATGATATGCTTACCTGTGTGAAAGATTGAGGGGGGCTAATGTGCAAAAGACCTAAGTTTGTGGAGTGTGTCATCGTCTTCTGGTCCTCCTAGGAGGAAAGAGAGATTGCACCTCTTGGGAAGCAAGTTCCATTTGTATTGTGTAGATTAGATATTTGCCCTGGACTGATGTAGTCATATGTCTTTAGTATCCTTCAAAATATAGGAGAAACCATTACAAGAAATAGTACCATGTAGAACTGCTTCAGGCTTAGTTCCCCATGGACATCCACTTCAAAGTTTATATAAAATGCATGTTACAAAATTATTTAGACTTAGAGATACAGCTGATTATTGACGCAATTTTTTGTTTTCCAAGGTGGAGAGAATACACAGGGGTGATCCGATGGATGGACTTCTTTATCCTGCTAAGAAAATGGCACCAATAGCAAGAAGTGATACCGAGCAAGAAAAGGCATCTCAGAATGTTACTTCTTCAAAAGCAGACCTTTTGTTAAAACCGAACATGGAGGCCACACCTGCATCACTGAGTAGCGACTTGAAGCAGAAAGTTGTTAGCATCTTGCTGAAATATTCCAATGGTCTTTGGGCTCATGCACTTCCCAAAGTGTACCAGGACACTTACCAAATAAAATTTCCAGAAGAGATTCTCAATAACCTAGAGTTGCTCTCGGATGTATGTGTAGTGGATTATGTATCTGAAGTCCCCAGAAGGGCTATCCTCTATGCTAAACCCCAAAGGCGCCTAGATGAAAATCTGAATGTCACTGAGAAAGTCCAGAGTCCTGATGATGTGAAGGCCGCATCTGAACAGCAGTATGAAGAATCCAAGGAGCAGTATCCAGAGAACATAACTGTTCCTTCTCTAACCATTCCTTCAGAAGGATCTGTGTCCATCATGGTGTTAGAACTGAAAAACACTAATGAGGTCCTAATTAGGCAAGTTTGTATTTCGGAATCTCTCTTTTTTGCTTTATTTATAAATTCGCATAGTCATATTGTGTGAGTGTGCCAGAAAAGAATTGATGAAGAGAATGTGTCAGGACTTTATTATTTATTTAATTTGCCAGTGAATCTTAACAATCTTTTTGTTTGTGTGCTTAAATGGAAATTTTCTGAAACTTTTTCTGTCCTGATTTGATCACTTCTATCACTAGGTTATCTGAGAATCCAGGCAGATTTGACTTGCCATGGGAAGACTTTTTAAAATAACCCTTCTACAACACATAATAGTATTTGGATATTACTGTTGTGCTCATGAAAATACTTCTATAACTGACTTACTAACCATGTGTGGCTTGAGTGTGCTCAGATTCCACTTTGATTTTCATTTTTGGAAACAGATGATCTTTCATCCAACAACAAACTACTAGTGCTTCTTGATTTGGTTGCTAATCAGCCCAGCCTTAGAGGACAGTGTAAGAAGTGGATTGTATCTTAGGTATATGCTATGGTACTGTTCCAGGAAACACCATAGTAAGCTTTGTATACTTCATTGTTGGGATAAAATACTCAAATACTAGCAGTTCTTTAAAACTTTAAACAAAAAAAATCAACCTCTAAACATTTTTATAGATGATATTTCACTTTTTAAATTATTTCAAATTGATCCTAATCTTAAAAAGTTTAAAGGTCACTTTAGAGGATGAATTGAGCAACTATGTAGTAAGATACTATACTGACAGGTCTCCGTTTTTTTTTACTAGTTTCTGTAGTTTCAGCTTTTGTTAGATAGTTTTAGTTATTTTCAGATTAGGATTGAATTAATTATGTGTGCAGTTTACTTGTAGATCCTGTTACCCTATTCCTCATTGCTGCTTGGCAGCTTCAACACATTGGACTTACAGCTGAAATTTACATATCCTTTTTTTCTCCTTGGCTGTCAGTAATGTATTGGATTACTCAGTCTTGAACTTCATGTGTCACTCCACTGTTTTAGTTCCTTGAAGTCATGGAATATTAATAGCTGATAACCTCTAGCAAAGATCCCTTTACTTCAGGATTACAAGAATTCTCATTTGGGAATGTGGCCATTTTTGTTTTTGCAACTGTCACCATTCCTGTATTGTACTTTTTCTCAGATAAGGTTCTGTGTACATTGCTTATACATTTATTTTGTATACTGGTCTTTCCACAAAGCATAATTTAAGGCAAGTTTCTTCATCCGTCATTAACATTTGTGCTCTCTCCAGCTGAACAAGTTAATCATTTTAGCAAAGAAGACACAGTTGAAATTTGTGAGTGAGCCTGAGCTTAAAAAAAAGAAACCACAGAAGGAAGAAAGAAAGGCTTCATGTTTTAGGTTGTTCCTGTGAGAGCTCTGCATTTAGTCTAAAACATGAAAGATGATGAATAGTGGCAGGAAAACCAGCCCATTTAAGACATGCAGTATTTTCTACACAGAGATACAGAAGCAGACACAATGCATATGTGTTGCATTGGGAAGCACAGGAACAGATTACATCTCTCACTTCAGCTTGCTAAGCAGGTGGAACTTAACTCTGCAGAACTTTTTCCTTCTCCCTGTACGCCTTTAATTCCAGAAGCATTGATAACCTGCTGCAGAGGGGAGTAATGATTCTTAGCTTTCTAATCTGTTATTTCAAGCATGTTTCCACTGATTATTTGGGAGGAATGCTTCAAGTCCATGGATTCAAACACTATATGACATTGATGAGCTGAGGGTGATTATATTAAAATTTCTCTACAAAGTGGCAGTTCCCAAATTGTGGACCATATTTCTTGGGCAATACTAGGTTTTAAATCTGTCAGCTCTGTGTAGGTACATGATGAAAATTAGTGGTCTCTTGACCCTAGATACAGAAATTACTATTTAGGGTTATGGGCAAGGTTATCTTATTTGATACGATGAAACTAGCCCTGAAGGGAGTAGTTTTCTTGCCATGACAAGAAAATGTTCATGTACACATATAGGAAGGAAACAGTGTGCGGGCTTATTTGTCCTTACATGTCCTACCAGTCCCTTTCCTGCTCATCTGTGCAAGGACTGTGTAATGGCTGTTGGTTGATGCTGGCTTTTGTGGGACAAATAAAATCAGGACTGCTCTTTCAGTCTTGAGGACAGAGCAATGTCTCTTTACTTTCCTGGCATGTGGCCAAGTGTTTTTTGGCTGAAACCTTTCAACTGCAGTACTAACGAAGGCAAAGCTGGAAGGTTTGGTGCTGTTTCTGTTTTAAGACATGGAACAATTCAATGAGAAATCTGATACAGTCAGAATGAAAGCGAGGTGATAGAAGCACACCTGGATATTTGCTATATATCCATAACAGTCTGATTAAAGGCAGATATGATCCACTAGATGTTGCATTTGAATTCTCACAAGAAATAATTAACTATCACCACTTTTTCTTGGCTACCTCAAGTTTCTGTGCTACAGTTCAGATGCTTTTTTCTCTCACCTTTTGGAATAGATGGAATTTTATTGTATGTTTCACTTTGAAAGCATACCCCTTTGTTCCTTTCGCAGTGAAGCAGCAGGCATTACTGAACATGCAAATTGGTTGTAGTTGAGATGAAGAAAAATGCCGAATGCACACTTGTAGTGCCTCACTACCTGGACATAGATTAGTCTCTAATACACTTTTTTTGAGGTGGCTTTGCAGAACTCTTTTCTAAAATGTCTGAAAAATAATTTTTCAGTTGGCTTTGAGCAGCCAAAAACTTCTTCAGTATGATGCTCACTGTTGACTAGAATTTAGTGAGTGAGGCAGGAAATTCTGTAAGATTCTTCTGCTTTCTGTTGAGCTACTCCAATTTTCTATTAGGTATCCTTATGAAACAAATATTAAAGAAACTTTTAAGTAGCATGTACATGACTGTTACCCCACTTTATCACCATTTTGAAGTAGATGAGCATTGTTTTGTAGAAAAAAAAAAGGCTGAAGAGCATGCAGCTGTCTTTAAGAAAATGACGGTTCCCTGGAATGAGATCAGATTTAACTTAATAAAGCTACCATAGTATGTCATAGTACCGTATCTGCACTAATTCTGGGCATACAGCAGACATTCAGAATAAACTTAGATGTTTATAGGTGATCTAAACTATGTGGCAGAATTGTGTGGTATCCATCACTTTATGAACATGCTGAAACAGTAGCTACTAAATACAAATTTGTGAGTAAGTTTTCCTTTTGTCTTCTCTAATGTGATGTGTTTCTGAAGCATTCAGAACTTCCTTCTTGGAGTTTTCAGAAAGTTTATATCTTTTATTAAGGAAGATCTGTGTGACACAAACTGCTTCAGTCGGGACCATTAGACCAGCTGCCTAATGCTGACTGATATGGAGAGGGAAAGTAAACAGCACATGGTTTAACAGCTGATTTTAAAAGATATTTTAGATGTGTTGTTTTGAATCAACCTTAGTGAAAAGCAGATTAAGATGATCTTTGTTATTCACAGAGTAAGTTTTTTTTTCTATAGCCCTGTTAATGGGAAAAGAATTTGGATACTAGTATGCTTAGAAAATGTATGTATCCATAATTTACTCATATTCATATATGCATGTAAATGTTCTTATGTTTTTATTCAGCTTTTTTTCTAGTAGCATTCTAACTCTTGTGTTGGTTGGGGTTTTTTGTTTGTTTGTTTTTCAAACTGTAGGTATGTGGGCAAAGATTATTCTTCTGCCCAGGAACAAATGGAAGATGATATGAAGGCATACTACAGTCAGAATAGTACAGTGTCACCAGCTCAGTCTCTGAGTGTTGGGCAACTTGTTGCAGTACATGCTGAAGAAGATGCCTGGGTGCGTGCTCAGATAATTTCTCTAGAAGACAACAGAATAAAGGCAAGCAATTACCTTTTTTGGCACTTGAAGAAAGAATTGAAATGATCTTGTATTTTAGATGTGTGGTCAGTTCTTAAATATGTGCACTAGCATTTTCTGTTTTGTTGCCCTGAACTGCATCTGTTTTCAGTTTATGTGAGAAATTAAGACTTTTTCCAAGTTATATAATTGCCAAAATTAGATGGTCTTTCAGGGTTTTTCCCATAAGTTGTTTGAGTTTGGGGGTTTTGTTTTGGGTTTTATGTGGGGTTGGCTCTATGGCACTTTCATACTGAAAATGTACTTCTGATTGGAGGGACAGTGCACTAACATTGTTTGAAGTGGGACAGAGGAAGGGAAAGGCAAGGGCAGAATTCACTTGATGCTAGATCTGTTTGAAGTCTTGTACTGAAGTATCTCTAACATGCACTAAATAGCAAAAAAATGAGGAATATATTTTTCCCTTCCAGGTAGATCAGGTGTTCTAGGAGTTATATGTATTATGCATTTCAGTTAAACTCAGTTGAGATTATTTAATTCCTCTGATAAACTTTTCCTGGGCCAGGCACACTCTTCCTGCCACCTGCAGTGAAACTAAAACATCACATTAGAAGCTTAAAAGAAGTTTAAAACTTACTAATTATTTCTTGCCTAGTCAAACACTAATGATATCTTTTTAAATTTTTTTTGTTTCTTCCCCCCAGTTAGGTGACTTTTTACCCAGGTCTGCTTAACATACTTTTAAAGTTGAACCATGTCATAAATATTTAAAGAGTATGGGTACTAGAACTGAGGATTTTCTGAAAGTTAGTATTATACCCTTCAGCTCTAACTTGGAGGGGAGTGTCAGAACTCGATTTTGAAAGATTGTTGGGTTTAGAGAAGTGGCAGGGGCATTGGCGCCATTCTTGCCTCTAATTTGTCCTTAGCTAGAGCCATCATCCAAAAGAAGGCTATTGCTTCATTGCAGCATTTGCTGATTATCCTCTGACACAGTATTCAGATCTCCTTCCAGTATTTGGTATGCAGGCATTTTGCATGATAGAGTTTAGAAAAAAGGTTATAGAAAGTCCTGTCAAAGCCTTCTTTCTCTTGCTTTAGCTCCAGTTATTTGCTGCCAATCAGCAGTTTCCATAATGATTTCCTGCATTGTATCAAAGTTAAGACAAGCATAAATCAAAATGATTTATTTAATGCTGTAAAAACAATAAGCAAAACTTATAATGGCACTGAAGTGGTATTTGACTTTTCAACACTTTCAAAACTTTATAAATAAAAATTGTCACTTCATTACCTTTCTTGACATAATATATGCTGAATCCTTCCACTACTGTTTGTATTAAGAGTTGAGATTCTGTAGGACAGTTGGAGAGTGTGGTTTTTGCAGAGATCTTGAGAAGAAGACTTTCCCTGAAAACTCTGAACATTCAAGCAGTGAGATAAACATGAAATTAATAGTGTAATGTACTACTAAACGAGCCAAACATAATTTGCCCGTGGCTGCACAGGGAATGTTGTAACTGAGTACATTTTCCCTAGACTCAAATGATATTCATGATCTTTTGCTTTTATTCCCTTTTACATTTTTAGGTACACTATGTTGATCATGGCTTCACTGAGTTTGTTGAAAGCAACAGTGTGTACAAACTACAGAAACAGTTCAGTTCGCTTCCTTTTCAAGCTGTAAAATGTAAACTGGCAGGTAAGAGAAAGCCAGTGCTGACTGTACAGCTTATTGTTGCACAATTTATGGATTGAAGCATCTGTGAGTCTGGGAGTTTTGATCCTTGTTTGTAATAACTCTGTGGATGATAGCTTTTGTCCAGCACAGCTAGTCTAAGCAGACACAGCTAGGTATGGAAAGAAGGAAAAGGGAGGAAGAAAGCATGGGAAGAAGACTTTTATAAAGAACTCTTGATCTGAGAAGACAATTATATCC
Organism: Dendrocincla tyrannina; assembly: GCA_035047865.1. Taxonomy (NCBI): domain Eukaryota; kingdom Metazoa; phylum Chordata; class Aves; order Passeriformes; family Dendrocolaptidae; genus Dendrocincla; species Dendrocincla tyrannina. The sequence continues at coordinate 24,581,451 of JAWWMP010000093.1, read as the reverse complement.
AGTAATGGAGCGTAGTTGTTTCTGCACTTAACTTGGATGTCTTTTTCCCTTTAATATATGTGACCCTAAAGAAATAAAGGAAGCATTTACTGTTGTGTGAAAGCAATCTACTTGCACAACATTTTTTTCCAAAAATGAGACTCATCTTTTGCGTCCAGGTCAGGCAGTATTTCTAAATATAGGCCTGTTTAGTTATATTCCAGTGATCCTTTCCTTTTCAATAGTTGCATACTTGCAGACTTCCTAGACCCTGCTGAAATTTATTTACCTTTCTAAAACGGATAGGTCTTTCTAACTTTAAAAACGTATTTTATTTCTAATGTGTAAAATAGCTGTGAATGAGCTTGGCTTTTTTGTTTGATTGTTTTTTTACTACTTTTATACTTTCCTTTTTTCCTCTACATGTTTGCCTCAACTCTTTCAAAAGCGGACCTTTTCTATTCCACCCCACCCCCAAAGATGGCTTGCTATATTAAAAAGGCAGAAATTAAGTAGAATACAAATAGAGGTGGAGTACAACTTTTCTGCTGCATCCTGGTTCTTGGAAGTATTCCTGTTTTGAACACAGACTGGTTATGTTTTTCCCTTTGAATACAGTGATACATAAAAAGTATGGTGTGTCTTCCAGGACTGGAAGCCTTCTGTGATGATCCTGTCCTAGTAAAGACTGTCGAATCGCAGACATGCTTCAAGATATTTGCTGTGGAAATACTGGAAAAGAGTGATATTCCTCTTCTTGTTCTCTATGACACTTCTGGAGAAGACGATATCAACATCAATGCCACTTGTCTGAAGGCATTGTATGACAAGTCCCTTGAACTGCACCTACAGGTACCATCGTCCTCTTTCCTTCTTAATCCATTAAAAATCATTGACTGCTGAGGTCTTAGATGGACAACAAACAGTAGTCAGAAATTTGCTAAGTGATTTTTTTTTTCCCCTTTCATGTCAAAATCTTACTGTCGCAGGTAGATGCACTATATACAAATGTTAGAGTAACCAGTGTTTTCTCTGATGGAAGCTTGTATTGCCAAGTGCCATCCAAAGGCTTGTCTAGACTTTCTGAAGTCTTGCAGAAACTAGAAGACTACTTTGGCTACAAGGTAAGTTCTGTGGTGAGGGAAGTGGTGAAGTCATGTAGCCTTTCTTCATTTTTCTTGTACATAAGTTCAAGTTTCTATAGTAACCATAGCCTATTCAAAAAGGCTATAAATTCTCTTCCTAGTTTGTTTTTTGGGGTGCATCTTCCAGCATGAAAGGTGTCTTTTGATGCTTCTTGTTCACAATCAGTCTCTAAGGCTTCAGTAACTACTTATACATTCCTTGAATAGTTAGAATAGTAACAATAAGGCTCTTAATGGGAAGCTTCCAATGGAAACTGCATCAGATTGGTATAAAGCCTGTGGAGATGCTGCCTTATTTTTTTTCTGGAAATTTTAGTTATGTGATGGAGTTGAGTGCATAAACAGCCTGGCCCACAGCATGCTGTGCAAAGTGGCAATAGAAGCAGCATAACCAAGGTCTGTTCTTTCTAACTTGGCTTTAACCTAGTGATTAAATGGCTTTGATTTGATATGTTGCCTATCTTGTCCCTTTATGCCCTTAGCAATTGAATGTTGTGCCTAATGTCAACTATAAGTGATGTATAGTAGGCATTTTCTAAAGTCTTAAGTTGCTTTAAATAAGGCATAAGGCAGAGAAGTCTGACATTCCACCAGCCACTTACAGACACGTGCAACAGCCCTCACTAGACTCAGGAGAATTTATGCCAGAGAGATCTTAAGAGAATCTAATTTGTTCATAATTCAGCTGAGCCTTACAGAATCAAATCGTGTAATGCAGATCCTGTTAGAACTGCTGCTTGTGAAACTACTTTGTCAAAGTGTTTTTAGGTGTAGAAGTTGAGCTTTAGACCTTTTTTTTAAAATACAGAAATAGTTTATATTAAACATGTCTGCGTTATCAAGATGTAGTTTCAAGCAAGCTAAACACTGAAAGAAAATATATAGAAGCCTGAAAGGTTAGCAACACAATGACAGCCAGGCAGGTATTTCAAAAGTTTGTATTTCTTGAAGAGGGTACGTACTATGTTCTTGTTGTTACCAAAGAAAGACATTGACCTCAGATTCTTTTGTTATCAGGGTAAAAAAAGCAATCTTGACTTTGCAGTTAAATTTTATTTTGCCTGAGAATTTAAACAAACTAAGGTGTGGATGGTTCTTTAAATGGAGTTTCTTCTTCCTTTTCGTAGTGTGGCCATTGTCCTGTTACATTGTTTAGGATTATCGTGGTGAATGTCACCTCAGGAGATTTTCATTTGAGTCAACAGTAAATTTGGTGTCCTAAATATCTCAGGAAATTATACCATTTTGAATATAAGCTAGGCGCTTCTTTAATTTTCCGACACAGCTCTAAACTGATCTTGCGTTTCAGAACAGTAATGGTTAGTAACTTCATATATTGTGTTTCCAAGTATTGCTTTTTCCTCCCTGACACTTTGTATTCTCTCAGTTTCCCTGTAAAATGCAAGCTTGGAATTAAAACTTTGCCAGTTGTGGAAGCTTAAAACAACCTGATAAAAAATGTTTCTGAAGCTGGAAAGAGACTTTATATTTGAAACAGTGTTTTTGCTTCTCAGAAATATTTATGCCATATGTGGCTTTTGAAGTGGTTAGCAGATAGAAATAGCTCCATGCCATTTAATTTCTGGTTTTGTATTTGCAGCAAACATCTGAGTTCAACGTATTGCTACCTTTCTGTGGCAAAATCTGCTTATTTCCTTCCAAAGGAAAATGGGCACGTGTGGAGGTAAGAAGTTTACCCATACAGAAATGTCTCTTTGCTGAACTCACTGAATCTTCAGTTCCCATGAAGCATTTTATAGTGTGTGTCAGTGAGGTTTCTAACCTTGAAATTATGCTCTTGCTTTCTTCTTTCAGATAAAAATTATTCACACTAGACGGGCACTGGATGTGCAATTTATGGATACTGGAACAGTTGCAACTGTAAAAGTGTCAGAGCTCAGAGAAATCCCACCCCAATTTCTGAGAGAAGTAATTGCAATACCTCCTCAGGTATAAAGACATGTTAAAGCTAACCTATTTAGATCTCTTGGCAGAGTTTGTAGTGTTGCTATTTCAAGGTTTATGTAATGAAATTTTTTTGTTTCATAGCATTCAACACTGCAGTGTATTTCATTGTGCATCTTTGCCTGAAATAAATCACATTGTAGTCCTATGTATGGACAGTATGCTGTCAATGTGTAATGGTACTCGTTTTGTTTTTTGCCCTGTCCCTTTCTATTCGTCATATGATGTTGAATCTGTCAGCATTGTCCTGTGAACTGGAACTTATGGACTAGTTTTCATATTTTTAAATTATATCTTGTATACTTCATTCCGTTCTTAGGCTTTAAAATGCTGCCTAGCAGATCTGCCTCCTAACACTGGCATGTGGACTCCAGATGCTGTACTGTGGCTGAGAGACTCTGTAATGAATTGTCCTGAATTTAGCATGAAGGTAAATAGTCAAAATGCCTATGGGACTTGAAATCCATAGGTGTGGGAAGAGAGCATTGGAAAAACAACTTCAAAAGTTTAACAACTCATCAAATTGATTTTTCTTACAGAAATGTAAAAGTTTGTAACCAGCTATTGGACATAAACCCTATACAAAGTCCTTCTCTTAGGGCATTTGACGTAAAACTTACCTGCTTAAGCCTTTAGAATCTTTTCCCCGCAAGAATTTAGCAACTTTCACAGCTGGTTTTCACATATTGCTTCACAAGTCCAAATATGCTGCTAGAGTTATTTTCCCAACTGATAAGAAAGGGATGCTCTTGTTCATGTTTCAGCACATAAATTGAGTTAATCTTTAATTACTTTTATGCCTCTTGTGAGCATAGCATATTCTCTTTCTGGTCTTTGAAAGCAGCTTTATTTTTTTATTTGCTTTTTCTAATTGAGTTGGATTTAGTATGTGTTTTATATACTTAGAACTTATCCTTGAGGTAAAATTATTTCCATTTCCAGTTTAATTAACCAAAAATACCCTTCTAAAGGAAAGCTGTTTCTAACTACAGACTACACAAAGCTAATTTCCTCTCAAAAATTTGAGTCCAGATACTGTCAGAGCACTTTGAAAAAGTTCTTTGTAGCTTTCCTTAACTTTTTTGCTTTTTTTAGTCTAGACCTCTAGTCTGAGACTTATGCCTATGGCATCTGGCTTTTCTAAAGACCCTCTTCCAAGAGAGTTTGTGTTTGGTGCTGACTTTTGCTGTATTAAATAATAGACAGCGGATGTGTGCCTTAATTGTGGAAAGTTTTTATTCCTGGCCAGGAACATCAATGGAAGAAACTCTAAAGAAATGTTATATACTTTGTCAAATTAAAATTTCAGTTCTTTACTGTTAATAATGCTAGCATATCTGGTGTTAAATAGGAAATAATTTTATGCTGGTGCTTGAAAATTATGCATGATGCAAACCTGGAAGCTTTGTTCATCTTTATTTTTTTCCACCAATAATTTAGTAGGCTTCACTTCCATAATGACAGGAAGATATTTTGAAGGATTATATCTTAATATTTAGTAGTTATTTAGATCTGTATGGACACTGGCTACTGTTCTCCTGAAAACTAGAATTGTATAATACAGTACTGGGATCAAACCTGTTGGCCAGAACAAAGCTCAGTTCAAGCTTCTATTTCAAATAGCTGCAAGTGCTCTTTTTATTTACTGTGAGAGTCTTATTATTCACAACCTCATTACATTTTTGAAAACACTTCTCTGCATAAATGCAATGAATTCTTGCTGCCTTTATTTTCTGTATAAAATTAGATGTTCGTTTAATAGTTACTAACTGGATATAAAACTGTATTTTGTGTTCCAAGGTGATTAAACAGGATGGTTCAAAAGGAATTGCACACATTTACTTGTTCACACCAGAGAGTTTCCCAGACATGGATCAAAGCATCAATAGACAGATCAAAAATGCAGACTTGTGGAAGCATCAGAAAGATGTTTTCTTGAGTGTTACACCCAGTGGGACTAGCTCCACAAAAGTTATAAGTGACGGTGTTTCAGCTCTACAGTTAGCCAGTGGGAAGCTAGAGAAGAGTTTCTCTGATTCAGCCAGAGAACCCATCAGTGCAGTGTCTACCATTGATACGCCTCCTCCGCTACCCTTGCCAAAGCCTGGTGAGCTCATGGATATCTATGTCTCAGTGGCCTGCCATCCAGGTCACTTCATTGTCCAGCCTTGGAATGAGCTAAACAATCTATATGCCCTCATGGAAGAAATGATCTTGTACTACAGCAGGGCAGAAGAGAAACCTGTGAACATTGAAAAAAACAAGCTCTATGCAGCTAAAATTGGAGATGAGTAAGTAGATACTTAAATTACTTAAAATCTTTGAAAGCAAGCTTAACTCTGCTAAGCTAGGCAAGCCTAGCTTTGCTTAGTCCACATTGTTAACAAGGTGGCAGATGTCCAACGACATCTGAGAGATTAAGAGAGTAAATGAGGTTGCAGTCCCTTCATGCTTTCAGGTTGTTGTTGGAACAGTTGACTTTTATTCAGCTCAATCCAGATCTGGGAAGCCTGAGACATGTTGATTAAGATCTTTTGATCATGTATTATTTTTCTGATGCCTTGACAGTGTGTGAATATGAATTCAAATTGTCTGTTCTTGTTCTTCTCCCTTTTAGGTGGTACAGGGTAATAGTAAAAGGAATTCTTAGAAATGGGTTTTTGTCAGTGTATGAGCTGGACTATGGCAAACATGAGTTTGTCAGCATTCGGAAAGTACAGCCCCTCACGGATGCGTTTAGAAGATTACCTTTCCAAGCTATAACAGCTCAGCTAGCAGGTAGGTAGCAAGCATTTACAATTGTTTTTGTTAAGGTCTTACATCAGTGGGGATATCAAATGAACAGAAATGTAAAGCGGACAAAGTCAAAGGTTAGTGGTGTAATTGCTTTTTTTTTCTAAAGTGTACCTGCTTGCAGAAACATCCTTAATGCATACATGTTTATGTCATCACAGTAGTTTCTGCTTTTCTTCTTGCCATAGGTGGTGATAATTCTGTTTTATTATTTGTTTGTTTAATTTAATGAAGCACTTTTTGTTATCATGTTTGAAAATGAAAACTGCTTAAACTTTCCCAGCAGCTGTTTTTTACTGTCATAAAATTTATCATTTAATATATCTAATGTGCAAATGACATGGAAATCAGAATTAAATGTGGGTTTGGATCTTTTCCATAAGCAATTATGAAGCGTGAAAGTTATGATGTATCTGTTGATAAGAACTTAATGTTCTGATTAGCCTGGTTTACATAAAGTTAAGAACCTAGTTGCTGAATTTCTAGAAAAATTTTTCATATATATCTGACCCCATTGTAATTTACAGTTTTCCAGAGCATATTTGGAATCCAAAATTGCCTAAAATATATTGGTTTTAAAAAAACTCCAAAAGAGGGGTGAGGGGTTTTAATAAGCTTAAATGAGATTAATTTCCTTTAGAATATGGGGCATAGAAAGTGTGCATACATCTGAGAGAATTAAAAAAAAAATAAAACTTGATTTCTCCTTGCTTCTTTTCTTTTCCTTTCTAAATTTTTCTTTGATTTCTGCGTGGCTTTTGGATGTATGCATCTCATCTTAGTCAGTTTCTGCTTTCTGCCACTGTTTGGTCATCACTAGTCTAGATTTCAGTCACAGAATATGCTTCTTGGAAGTGACAGGCCACAAGGTTGGTGCTCTGATCCTGGGTTGCCTTGTGTGGATCTGCTTTCCTGCATGGCCTCAGTGTGACCTTGGGGGTTGCTTTAACCTAGTGATGATGGATGTGTTATCAGCAGGCTGGGGTCCTGGGAGTGCGGTGCTGCAATGAAGCTGATTTCTAGCTCTGCCTGTCTTCTGGGGTAGTACAGGATCCTGTACTACCTTGCTAAGCAAGCCTGCAAGTCATCCACTTTTCCTGCTTCACAGTGTCCCCAAAGTAGCTAGTTAAGTTTGCCTCTGAGATGCTTGATATTGTCAAAGCAGGCCAGCTGAGCCTGGAAGACCGGTAATTATTGCCTTGCTTTTCTTCCACTTTTCTCTCTCTGTTTTCATGTCTCCTACATCTTAGTTTCTGGTCTGCTTCCTTGTAAAATCCCATTTGCTTCCACAGCAGCCTTTCCTAGGATTAATTACCTTTTCTAAAGTGTTGATTAACTATTGGCTTCCAATTCCTTCTGTAATCTGCAGGCGGCTGTCTTCCTGTATTGTCCTATTGGTGGCAAGCTGCTGCTACTAGTAGAAGCAAAGTATTGTCACTTTGCTGTTTTGCTTCTTTTACGCACCAGCCGTTTTTTTGTGTATTCCTGAGTGAAATTTGAGCCCCGGTGTGTAAATGTCGTACACCAGGAGTGGTCTGGGGAGACTGAATCCCAAGTCTGCATGAGCCACTTCTTTCTAAGTAGTTTACAGCAATATTAAAAAACCTGTTTAGGTTCTAGCAGACATGACTTTGTGGGATTTTGAGACTTTGCTCTTACTTTGACTTTCCTCTGTAAATAATAAGAGTAGTTGTGAGTCATTGAGGCAGCATTTCTCTTCGACTCTGCCCTCTGCAGATCTAGTTTGCGACTTGAAGGTTTGGCAGACATTTTAGTAGCTGATGCTGCTTTGAGATGAAGAAAACTTAATCTTAAGCAAGGCCAACAGTACAAATAATTTCAGCACCCTCAGGCTGAAGACAAAGTCGATTTTGAAAGGAAATTTCTAAAAGGTTCCTGATATGCCTTGATCGTGCAAGGCAGCTGATATACTTTGAATTGCTCAGTGAGTCAGTGCATTTGCCTTTCATTTTTCATATCTTTAGACTTCAAGAAAAAAATAAATGTCTTTTTGTAATAATTAAGCTTGTTTGTGTGGGAGATGAGTGATCTTCTGTTTCTTTTCTAGAATTAAGTTGCATTCATTAGCACTTTAACATCTGTTTTTTCAAGTATTTAAACACACCCCACTTCTTTATAAACTTAATAATTCATATTGATCTTGTCTATAAATGACCTTCTGTTCTACTTTACATTTGTCCTAGGAGTGAAAAACCAGCAGTGGTCAGAAGAGGCATCAATAGTGTTCCGGAATCTTGTAGAGAAGAAACCCTTTGTGGCACAGATACAGGCAGTTAATGAAAGCCCTAACTCTTGGGATCGAAAAATAGTGACTTTTCTTGTGGACACATCTCTTCCACATATTGATACATGGATTCATGATTTTGTATCACAGAGTCTTGTGGAATTTTCAAAGGGTGATTAATCACCACTTCTGAAACGTAGCAGCTTAGCAATAAAATAAGTAACAGGCTTTGAAGAGAAATATAACTACTACATGGCCTTGAAGACATAATGGGGATAAAACTGAAAAATCTGTGTTTGTTTAACAAGTTTGGTTTCTGTTGACTTCAGTTGACTTTCTGAAAATTTTCATGTTGTTTACCCTTGTAATGCTAGAATATTTGGGTTAAAGTATTTAAAAAGTTGTTTATCAATAAAACAATGGTGAATTTTGGTTTTGTGATCATTCCCTAATTTTAGAGGGGTCTTTTTATCTCACAGCTATTTCTCAGAGCCACTACTGCGTCGTCCTCCCTTTAGCAAATATTTTTATTACTTCTGAAACATGGAAGCAGTCCTCAATATTTCTGAATGTATTGTCAGAGATATGCATTGTTGGTGAGCTTTTCCCCCCTCCCTTCACTTCACAAGTATCCCTTGTTTGGGATACTGCGTTTGTGGGGCCTAACGTTCACAGAAAGGTTTGCAATTGTGTGCTTACTATGTGTGCTGTTCTTCAGCAGTGATACCACTTTCCTGACTTCTCTCCCTGCCTCACCCCATGCCCCTGACTGGTTGCTAAATTCGAAGCATTTCTTTCCCACTCTTTTGATAGCTCGTTTTCGTGTTTGCTTCTGGGAAACTTTAAAGGACTGCTCCCTGGAGACAGGAGCAAGCAGTATCCTATAAGCACATGGATGGATGCTTTAAATCCTTTGAACACAGTACTTTTGGCCTACATTAGAAACTACTTCATTTTTGGCTGCAGAAATATTTAGAGGAGGTGTAGACATCATTATATTTCATAGTCTGAGGCTAGATTTGAGTTTCTTGCTGTAGTTTGTTCAGATTGTTAAGCACAGTATTAAAGCTTCATTTGGCAAATGCCAGCAATGAGATTTTTTTTCTGCTGTGCATAGTTGTATAATATTTCTAGTAGTACACAAGCTGAGCTAAGAAATTCTGCATTAATGCTGTTAATAATTAATAATAATTAATGCTCCATTAATACTGAAGTCCACATAGACTGCTTTGTATGCAGGTAAAACAGAGTGCAGTCTAACTGGTGAGCAAACCCAGGGGCACTACTCTCCTTGTGAATTGTTTTATGCATGCATGGAGCATACACCCACCCCTAAGTTATTAACACGATGCTGCATTCAGTTCATGTGCTGTATTCAGAGAGGCTGCACTGAGATGTCTCTCCATCCCCACTATGCAGTACAACCCCTGTCTTCAGTGTCCCCATTACTAGCCCATTACAGTACAGGTACTCTGCTGTTACTACTGTCCTCTTACACTGACTGTGATTGCAGTTGCAGAACTATGATTTTACACATGCTTTAAGGGTTAGTCACTCACCCACTGACCACCCTGTAAGATTCTCTGACACATTTGCTAATTGACCTGCTAGTGCTCTTTGAGTACATTTTGTGCTCTGCTTTGAAAAGCACAAAAGGTATTGCCTATGAACTATATTGAACGCGTTGAGTTTGCTGAAGTTTCCAAACCATGAAATAGCATAATTAGTAGTTAGTCTGCGGCTCCTAGGAAGCATTAGACTGCCCTGTGTAAGTTGTTCACTCAGAATGCTGCATGGTTTTTAACTTCAGTTTCTCCGCAGTCTGTGTTCCCCGGTGGTTGTGAATGGTTTCTCTGCGTTCAGGAATGCACTGCACTTCACCAGGGCTGCTCCCATGGCCTGTGTCTGTATCCAGCAGGTGGTGGAGTTACAGTCTCACATTATCTTTCCATGCTGACTGGTATTAGAATGGCCTCCACTGGAGCTCTGCAGGCAGTTCCTGAGCATTGTCCTACAGGAAAGAAGTGGATTATTCACAGAGAATTCAGAGGAAAGCAAGAACAATGGAAGTGTAGATAGTCTCATTTAAATAGTAGGATTTGCAGTTAGTCTGGACAGAAGGCGGCTATGGAGGGGAACACTGTCAGAAGTTTTCACTGACAACTGTTTTTACATGTAGGTAAAATAAGGTGTGTAAAAGCTTGAATTGCAGAAAGGTGAGATCGGAAGAG
>JAWWMP010000093.1:24551528-24566086 GCA_035047865.1 Dendrocincla tyrannina | reverse complement strand
TCTCTCGGCAGGCAGGCAGGCAGAGGGTCCGGGCGGGGAGCGGCTGTGTCCCTCGGCAGGCAGGCAGAGGGTCCGGGCAGGGAGCGGCTGTGTCCCTCGGCAGGCAGGCAGAGGGTCCGGGCGGGGGGCGGCTGTGTCCCTCGGCAGGCAGGCAGGCAGAGGGTCCGGGCGGGGAGCGGCTGTGTCCCTCGGCAGGCAGGCGGTGTCCGGGGATGGGATGGGATGGGATGGGATGGGATAGGAGGCAGCCGGCGGCGCTCACGGGTGTCCCGGGATCGGGGGAGCTGGCGCCGGCGAGGGCAGAGAGGGCCCTGCACCGCTCTAAGCGGGTTGCAAAGGACACTGAGAGCTCTTTTCTTACTGCCACTGCGTTTGTAATCCTAGGAGCTCTTCTGGGAAATGTTCTTCCATAGAATGGATCAATAGAAAGCTGTGCTGCTTTTGTAAAGGAAAAGTAGATACCAGCAGGAGAACAGATTCTTTGAGTCCTTTTGGTCTGCTTTCTATTGGCCATTCTTTGTCCTGCTTGAAATAGTCACTGCCTTGACTGAAAAGGGCTGCCTATCCCGAAGTTAACTTTTCTTCACTCTGATGGACATAGCTTCTCCCTCCACCCCACTCATGTGGCATCCTGATGTGCTCATCTATCTGCTTCTGCTTTTGAAATGGTCATGGACAGTGTGTTGGCCAGAATCCATTTCTCTCTGCCTCCCTTCTGGGCCAGTTGCTCTACCCTTATGTGGACGTCCTCTCTACTTGCTTTCTTTCTACTTGCTACTTTCCTTGGATATTGGGCCTTGAGCCAGAAGGGTGTTCAGCCGTGTGATTGAGGTTGTTTTTAAGTGTGTATAAAATCTGTGCTGGCTGCAACCTGCGGAAAAACGTGGAAGCAAGGTTGAAGTGATACTTCCTCAGAGCTCTGCCCCATTCAAGTACTGCGTGGCTTAGTAGGTCTCCCAGCTGGAGAGGGTGTCTTCATTTCTGCAGGCCTTTGAGGATTGTGCAAGGGTTTTGCCTATAAGCCCCTCATTCGGATTTGATGCACAGTGTACATCACATACTCATTTCTGGTAGAACAGTACTCATTTTTTGCTTCAGTGTTCATCAAACATCAACCCATTCAAGGCTTATTGGCTGCACCTTGATGGGGCATTTCATTTCTGTTCCCTCTGCTTCAGCCACACTAGCAGTGGGTGGGACAGGGACATACAGACAGACATAGGTGTGCTACTGATAACAGCTTGGTGTGCTTTGTGCCTGGCAGTCTGGCAGGGCTCTGTTTTACAGGACATGGACATTGTCTGTGGAAGGATCCGAGGCACTGCTCAGTGCAAGGCAGGAGCCTTTCTGCACCTGTGTTCACATTGCGCCCATCAAGTTCCCTGCAAAAGAAGTGTGCCAGAGAAACAAGGGTGTCCACTTGAGAACTAACAGAAACTCAGGCAAGAAACCCAGGATCCCTTTTTGAGACAAGACGGGTGTGCATTGCTGCGAAGTTTCCAAGTGGAAGGGTTCAAGTTACAGAGCAGGAACTGAGTGCATAGTGTCACTAATGACTTAACTGTGCCCACACACTTTTCATAGGGATTAGTAATTAAACAACTAAGTACATGCCAGGTGGATGAGAGAACCTCATCCCAAATAGGAGAATACATAAATGTGCTTACAAGTGTGTGCCTTAAAAATATGCAAAGTAGGGAGATACAGATGGCATGCTTTGTGTTTGGGCTTTGGCCTGGTCACCAAACATCCAGGCTGTTTGCTGATGAGAAAGGGTGCTTGGTAAGAGCCGGTTGTGTGTCTTGCAGGCTGCTGGAGTGTTGACAAGAGGACAACCAGGCAATACAGACAGTTTCTGAATATCAGGTTAGGACCAGATGAGTTGAGAGGAAGAGTTCTCACTGAGAGGGCATGAGACCTTCCTGAGCACCAGTGGATAAAGGCAGAGGTCACGTTTGTTGAGCCACAGGGAGCCTTCCCGAGTGAATGCATGACCTCAGACAACAACCTGTTTGCTGTAGGGCTGTCATGTGCAAGGATGGGAATGTCAGCTCTGGCACGAGGATACCTGTGGGAATGAAGTGGCATCATTAGTAAACCTTGTCTTTGTCCGATTGAACTTAATTGCTGTAGGGTTCTGGGTGGTGAGGATGACTCCAGACAGCGTTATGTGTTCTGCATAGCTGGTACATCACTTAGAGAGGCAGATGTCACAGCGTGCTTTAACAGATCCAAAATGCCTTCTTCCAGATGTTTCCTTTCAAATACGAATTTCAGGGTGTCTTAGGTTAACAGCTGCTGGTTGGGAGATTTTTATCAACCCAGAGGAAATCTAGACCTTCCTTGGAGAAGTTTGTGTATACTGAAGGGACAGCAGATTGCCTGTTGGATTTGCTTAGGCATGAGCTTCTTGCCAACAGGCTGAGCGTGCCTCAGTCTTTCTAGCCGGTGGCTGACTTGCCTGGAGCAATGAAAGTGTGTGCTGAGCTCCACTTCCTGCAGCTCACATGACAGAGCTTCTCACCACGCTGTCTTTTCTTTGTCCACACTCCTCACCCAGAGCACTGCCAGCTCTGCCCTGGAAAGACTAAGGGATGAAGATGTGCCTGATGGGACTGCTTGCTGAGCAGGGACTGGGGACATCAGCTGTCTTGTATGCTGTATTTATTGAGAATTGTACAAGATGATGCTTGACTACTCCACAAGCTGCACAAGGGCTTCTCAATGTGAGGCTTCTCAATGTGAGAAAGCTGCAAAGCAAGGTACTGTGATGGTCTTCTGGAGGCTGAGTGACTCACTGTCATGCTGCAGGAGCAAGGAGAATTTCAGTCATGTTGGAACTTGTAGTGGTTTAACTGTTTCGGGGAAAGGCAGCTAAACCCCCGTGTGTTGAAACAGAATTCCAGCTGATGAGTGCAGAAAACAAGTTTTTGTGACACGTAGGGATTCAGCTTGTAGCCCTGTTCCCAACCTGCATAACCTCCTGGCATCCAGAGGAGGAACCTGGACAGTTGGTCTCAAAAGAATGCACAGGTATGTCCAAGACAGAGAAAGTTTGATTAGGAAGGGACCTTTGGAAGTTCCTTGTTCCATGTTCTCTGAGCAGGCATAGTCCCAGAATGAGATCAGTTTTCCCAAGGCCTTTACTAGTTGAGCATCATATACCCAAGGATAGAAAGTCCATCACACCTCTGGTCCCCATCTAAGGGCTGCACCACCTGTGCAGCAAGGAGGCTTCCCTTTGCCTCAGGGTGTTTCTATCATCCCTGATATGCACCTCTGACAAAAGCCTGGTTTTCTCCTCTTTATAAATCCTTTCCCTTTATGAAACACAAGGCTGACAGACTGCAATTAGATGCCTCTGCAGACTTCTTCCCTCCAAGCTGAAGAAGTCCAGTTCCCTTTGTTTCTCCTCACATCTTCCATGTTCCAGCCTTCTGCCCACCCTGATGGCCCTGCACTGGAGTCTCTTCACCTTGGAAAGACCTGTCTTCTACTAGGGGACATCAAATTGATGCAGCATCCAGCTGCAGCTTGGTGGTGCTAAGCAGAGGAGAATATCTGCCTATGTGTATCTCCTGGCTAGACACTTTCTAATGCAGCTTGGTCTGCGAGTCCAGTACAGAGTCTATAGGAGCTCTCTGGTAGCTTTATCAAGAGGTTTCATCATCTTGTACATTCACGGTGGTGATGCAGAGCCCAAGCAGGCCAACAATGCTTGATGCTGCAGCCTGGGTCTGTATTTATGGCTTGTTAAAAAAATGCTTTCCTCTGTCTGAGAAAATGGGATCTGCCTGAAAAACAATCTATGAAAAATGTGCAGGAGACCGTTCCTCTAAAGGTGTAACTTTAGATATTTACCTTCCTTTCATTTTTCCAAGCTGGAGAATTGACTTTTAGGGATAACAATATTTGTTTGAAATGGGGTAAACTTCTGAATGCCTGTATCTCAAGTGGTCACCTGTAAGGCCACTACAGGTCTCTGCTTACATCTACCAGAGAAGAGACTGTGGGGTCCAGGTGTGTATTTGTACCTGTGTGTTAGGAGGGGAATATTGCTGTACCAGCACATCTGCATTGACATCCTTCATAAGCAGGATAACTAGTGATAAGTTGACTAGTGATGGTCAAGGCCTTGTGTCCAGCTGTGTTATGACACTGGGGATGGATCCAGCTCCTCCTCTGCTCTGATTTCCTTCTAGGTTTTGAAAAATTCACATAGATTCATGTTTTCAGGTATGGTCCCAGCCTACTGATATTCAGCTGATATTCATCTTTTCCTCTGTTGTGACTGCATCTGGACATGATTGGTTGCTCAGTTCTTGAAACTCCAGTTAATGGTGATGTTGAGTGCTCAGGGACTCAAACATCAGCTGTGGAGTGAGGTTCTTGCACACCAGCACCCAAGTGTGCTGAGATGCAAGCTCAGGATTTGAAAGTTGTCCCACGAGCGGCAGAATCAGCAGAAACCTTCATCCCTAGTGTGCCTGCCCCAGCTCTACCACATGTAACATCTACCCCTTCTCCAAGCGTTTCTGGTACCGGTACCCCCTGTTTTCCCTTAGGTCTCCCAGCAAATGCCCCAGCTCTCCTTCATTCCTTCACTGTCAGCCAAACGAGATCTTTAGGCTGACAGACTCTTTGCACACATGTGCAGCTTGACAATAAATTAGGGTTTGATTGCATGAGATTTCACTCGAGTTAGCTAATGGCTTTAAGGTTTACCAGAGAGGACTGTCAGGCCCCAGTTTTCATTTAGGAACCAGCTGGAGCTGATTTGCTCTTCTCATCTGCACAGCATGCATCTTGGATCTACACCTGGGTGATTCACTGAGGTCTAAGTGTATGCACAGAAAATACTTAGTTTCTCTTGAGTTTATAGGCAATGGTCACTTTAGGTATGTATAGTACTGCCATAAAAAAATTTAAAAAAGGTCTGGCATTAATCTTTAAAATTATGCTGCAAATCAAAGAAAAGAATTAAAAAAGAAAATAAATTGCAGCAAGTGCAGAGGAGTTGATTGGCGTTGGTTTATTTTTAAACAGCAAAAATAATAGCGCTGAACTTTGACTCAGGTTTATACTTAAGCTATAAAAAAAAAACCACCTCATAAATCAAAATCCTGTGTGAGTCAAATAGGAACTGTTCTCAAGCCACAAGGTTAATTCCTGCCTCTGCTGCTGCTTTAAAACAGCTTTCAGCCTGAACAAAAATCATCAGTATCTAAGTTGATGACTCTTGGCCACCTCCTTATCGCTAAAACCAAGCCATTTGGTCTCCTTTCAAGTATCAATGCACAGAAAATGTTTCACAGTAGATTTGGGAGTTGTCTGGAGTGGAGATGTTAATTCAGCTTCCCATCCTCTGCCTTTTGGTGGTGGCTCAGTGTGGCTGGTGACTGGGGATGGACCAAACCCTCCCACATGTTGCATTCCTTGCAGCCATGAGCATGGTGACTGCGTGCCACAGCCCATGTGGAACACTGGAATCAGATTGGCTTGGGCTCATAGCAGACTTTATCACTGAAAAACCTGTAATTTTATTGACGTTAGTTGCTCTTTCTCCCTGCATACGTATGAAAAGGAAAGGGTTTCCTGTAATGTCCTGGTGTTGCTCATGGGAGGTTGTGTGGAACGAGACTGGGTTTCCCAGCACCAGTGTGCACAAGGCTGCAGTCTCACCACCTGACACAGCACCCATGGAAATCAGTCTTTAGGTTTGCTCTACAACATTTTTGTGTTTTCTTGTAGTTAGTCCTGCTCATTGCTGTTCCTGTCACTTTACCCAGTTCTGCTTTCTTATTTGTTCTTTTTCCTGGGATTGTCAGGGCACTGAGGGATGATCAGCAGATCCCCTGACTCGGCAGTACCAGTGCTGCTCCACTGCCTCCCTGACCAGGCTGCTGCACCCTGAGCCCGTGGCTGCTCTGCTTCTGCCCTCCCTGCTTGCCTACTGTGCCTGCTCTTGGCTGTGGAGGGAACACTGGTCCTATGTGGGCCACTTTGCCATGTCTCCACTGGTTCCCTGTGCGGAGATCAGTGCTGCCCTCAGGTTTTGGTGTCCCAGAAAGATCATGCGACTGCCGAGGGGCAGTGCTCTGCACACCAATGCAGAGCAGTGAAAGGATTATTTCCAAGGTCATACAGGATGCTTTTCATTTTAGCTGGTTTTCAGCATCCACGTATTCGTTCAGCAGCTTTGGACTCTTCAGAAAGAAACTATTCCATCCCCCTCATCACAAATGTCTGGGTCTATTTCCCATCCAATTTAATTTTTCTCCTTTAACATTTTTAATTATCATCCTGCGTTCCAACCTATATGCTCTTCAGACTTGCGAGGTGCAAGTGTTTGGGCTGTCTTCTCACGTGTTTGACAAGTACTTTGAACAAGGAGATCTAATATCTTGCTATCTTGGTAGTCAATGTGAATTTCAATGTTTTGAGGTCTTAAAGTTATAATAGTGTGGGTCCTGTATGGTTTCTGTATATTACTTGTGTATTCTTTTGTGATGCTTCCTTAGCTGATTGAATGAAGACTGGTAGGTCTAATGAAAAATAGCGAAAAATCAAAGCTGCCATTTTAGTTGAGCATTGTGAATACATTTGTTAGAGTAGATTTGTGGTGAATTACAGCTGACTCTTCCCTGAATGGTTAGCAGTCTGTGGATTTAAAATTTTAATATAACACTGTAGTTGTGCTGGAGTACCTTGTTATTTTGTTTGAACTCAGTTAGGGGCAGGACCTCTGTGAAACTGTGCTTGTACCCTAGTGCAGGTCAGGGAGGGGTGTTTGTGGCAGTGGTTGTTTCAGCACGCTGTGTAAATTTAAACAATTATGCTTAGGCAGAAGTTACCTGCTTTCTTATTCTTGGCAGTACAAAGCCCTCTTGCCATTTTCAGCAAATGGGGTCTTTTGCTTTTACTCCCAGCACTCATTAGCAAGATAGGGTAGAAGAGGGCTGGGATGTAGAGATAAGGGAGAGCCAGCGAACAGGCTGGTCCTGGAGGCTGTGCTGGACGACACGATGCTTGCTCGGCAGGCAGGGGAGCAGTACAGAATGTCCTACTGACACAGGCAGGGCCAGTGCTCCCAACAAACAGTATTCTTGATGTGCTCTCTGCGGGAGCTGTGCGAGTTGCCAGCACCATCCGGCTGCACCAGCAAGGCTGTGAGGGCACTCTCCCCTCCCAGCAGCTCTTTGGGGTAGGTGGCAAACGCAATTCTCCCCGTGGGGATTTCAGCTGTGTTTCAGCAGGCTCTGCACCTGTCCTCAACCCTCAGGGCCTTTGCTATATGCAGCCCCAGCTTCATATCTCTGCAAGATGCTTTGAAACCTGAAGCGTTTTCCAGACGCATTGCCCGTGTGCACTGACATCCGATGTCTGTCCTGTCTTTCGCCTCTCGGTGCTGACACCTCTGTCCTTCTGGCAGGAGACAACAAGGTCAGCCCTGCAGAGGCTGTGCTCTGGTCCCAGACAGACCACTGCTTGCAGGCTACCCTGGACTGCTGGGAAGGGACTGCTGCTGCCTCTGGGAGTAGTTGTCCTCACGTAGCCAGATTGCCATGTGCGTGGCAGGTGGGGGTATTTTAAGCCATTAGAGGGAATTTAGCAGCGTGGGGTGGGTTATCCTCTGCCTTTCTGCCTACTCCTAGCTCCAGCTTCTTTCACAGCAGAATGGTCAAAACTAAAAATTGCGTATGAAATGCAGACTAGTCGTGGTTCATTCACTTGAGTCTGAGGGTCACAGTGGTGCAACACATCTCCAGATCTGAGTCCAGGCTGCTTTTCTTAAGATCTCCCACATCAGTGTTCATGGGTGACTGCAGTAAAGGCTCTGCCCTTCTCTGTGCCAACAGGAAGCACAGTCTTACAGGGAATGAGCTGCTGGACGTGGCTCCTGGACTGACTGGTGTGTGGTTGCATGGTTGCTGCATGCCAGCCTCACAGCTCCAGGAGCTTTGTGCTGACTGCTGCAGGGCATTGGTAAAGCACAGGCACACGGGGGTCCCCACAGCCTCATTTAGCCAAACACACAAAGCCACATAGCCTGTGCTTCCTCCTTCACCCTCCAGCTACCCTTGACTCTGATGCCCACAGGCTGATTGTCGCTGCATGGAGCAAACCAGCCCAACAAAAAGCTGGTTTTCACCCTCTCAGCTCCCGTCTCTGGGAGTTCAGGGGCTGTTTCTCTCATCAAGGAGGCACCATCTCCTGGCACTTCACCTCCTAAGTGGCGAGTGGCAGGAATGCAAATGATGCAGGAATTGCCATCACACCAGTGGGAAACCAAACGTTTGACCAGGTGACAGCTCTAAATTTAAGAGCTTGCTGTTGAGCAAGCATGTGTGCATTATGGTGCCCTTTTGTGACCAAGCTAAAGATAATTTTCCCATCTGGAACAGAAGCTGTGTTGTAACTTGTATAAAGAAACTTCTCCACTAATGAAGAGCAATGATCATAAGAGCATAATCTGTCCTGACAGGATGACCAAAGCTAGAGAGATGAGACTTGAAGTAGGGCTCTGATGCTCCACTGAGCTGAAAAGAGCTCATTTATAGAAACTTGAAAGATGTTTGGCTCCTTAAGAAATGCACAGACCTTACTGTTATTTCAGTATAAATGTCATTCAAGAGAATAGCAAAACTTGGGGAAAAGTCACTTTAAATTATTCAGAGTTCAGTCTTCTCTGCAAAAACTGAGCCAAAAAATATGTAAATATACAGACAGTCCTATGGAACAGGAGACTGTCAGCAAAAGAGCAGAGTTGGATGTACTTTTGTGTGTTGTACTGAGTGTATTTTTAACTCACCTGCATATATTAAACACATTGGCCTTTGTAGAAGGTCCTCTACAGTCTTTTTCCTTGCAGAGGTCCAGCTATATGTGACTGTGTATTTCATTTTATATTAGGAGATGTAGGCTAGACCTCTGGGTCAGCAGGGATTATCCATATAGGCCATTCAATACATTACTCCCACCTGTCTTCCTGGAGGGTTGGTTTAGAATATGCAGTAGCACACAGGTCATCTGCTTAGCCAGCAGCTGTGCAAATGTGTTGTCTCAGGGAAGGTGGGTCGCTACATAGTACATTTAACTGGCAGCCTCCTGGATATGTGTGGATAATTCTTCCTGATCTCCTTGTGGCTTTAAAACACAGGAAGAAGTTCTGTGCACTGTAACCTTGTGGAGGTTTGCAGGGCTCAGAGGTACTCAGTGGTGCTACAAATCTGTTTTTCCATCTGGTGACAACGTGATCTTAGGTGCCAAGTGTAAGGTGGTGTTATTGGGGGATTGTAAGGACATGAGAGCTTCAGTCTTCTGGTTTATTGGTGGTTTCTGATTTACTGTATTTTAAGGAAATAAATGACTAGGGCCCTTCATTAACATACAGCATGGCTGGCAGAAAAACATCTCTATTCAGGGCCCTGTACAAAGTACTTCTAGTGCTGCCCCACCAGTCCATGATGGGGCAATGTGCTGCCAGCAGTTGTGCCACTCTCGTCACCACGGGCTGTTAGCTGCATGTAGGATGTGGGTGGGCAGTCCTGAGCAATCTGACCTGTCTTAGAAATCAGCCATGCTTTAAGCATAAATCGTCTGCAGCTCTGGGGTATTCAGTGTTCCTCAACCAGACAGGCTGCAGTGTTATGTTTCATGTGTTCAGCGTTAATGCTTCTTGTTTTCATTTCAGGTTCTGTTTCAACATACAAGTGAGATCCAAGAGACTCCTCTAAGATGTCTTACAGAAAGGAGCTAGAAAAATACCGAGACCTGGATGAAGACAAGATCCTTGGAGCTCTGACAGAGGAAGAGCTCAGGAAGTTAGAAAATGAACTGGAAGAACTGGATCCTGATGTAAGTGATTTTTAATTGATATTTTCTAGATGGTAAATCTCTACAGAATACAGCCCATTCTGGGGGAACGGGTTGCATTAGTAATCTGTATTTCAGTGGGTTCCCTTGCAGAGCCTGTGCGTGGTGCAAGAATGGAAGAGCCTGGCCTCAGGTGAGCAGAAGAGCTTTTTGCCACTGCAGGAACAGTCTAGATGTGTGTCTTTGTTTCTATTTTCCTGCCCTTTTCCTGGTGTGCATGCTCTGATGTGATTTAAAGGATCAATAGGTGCCAGCACTGGTGCAGGACGGTAAACCTGTGGATCTCTGTTGCTGATCAAGCCACCTTGGAGGGATTGTTTTGTGGATTGTTTAGTTTCAGGGGTTTTTTGGGGGATTTCGGTTTCTTTGTAACAAACTTCAAATGGTCTGTATTTTCCTCCATTTAGGCAGAAAGCCAAATCCCAGAGTCTTGCAAAGTGGGACAATTTATTTTTAACAACCTCCCAGCGTCAGCAGGAGCTTGCATGTATGCAAACATGGGGTCTGCTGGTGCCAAGCTGGTGAAAGGTTTTTGGAGGCAGCATTGTCCTGTGGCTCTAGCAGAGGATGTGCAGAGCCAACTGGCATGCCTCTGGGTTATGGCAATGTTACATGATGAGTTTGGGCACTGCCAAGTGAGAAATTGTTCCTGCAAGATGCAATTAGTTTTTCTGGAGTAAATTATGGGACATGTAGATTGCATCATCAGTATTTTTAATTGCAACATAGCAAAATATTTAAGAAATGGCAAGCTAGCTCCCAGGATTAAGTGTCTGGGCTAGGGGGCTGGTTACAGCTGCCTCAGAAAACACAGAGACAGCAGCATTCTGTGAGAGATGCAGAAAGGTAAAGTAATTGTGAACATCTGTCAGTACAGGTGTACTCTGAGCACAGAAATTAAAGTGTAAAGATTGCATGGTTACCTCTCACAGCATGAGGCCTGAGGAAGAAGGCTGTCTCCTATTCCTCCCTGTTTGGGCATTCACACAGCTCTCTTCTGTTGCCTTTGTAGAATGCCTGAGTCTATTTTCTTCCTATTAGTAATTTTTCTTCCTGGGCTTTTCACTGAAACAGATTAAAATTATAATTAACTACTTTTATCAGGTGGGCATGGAAAAATCAGTGTGTTATTCAACATCACCTTGAATGTCTTAAAAAGTAAATGTTGTCGTCTATCCAATAAAGCTTTAAAGAACATGCTTAGTGTCAAATCTGGGAATAGTCTTACTTACTGCATTAAGGCTGTTCTATATTTAAATATAAGCAGGTGTTTACGTGCCGTATGTGTCAGGCACAAAGCAACTTCCTGCGGTGGCTAATGTGGCTGAATAACAAGGAGGCATTTTGAAAAAGGGCTGAGGTTCACAGGAGGTTTGTTCTGCAACCAAATGACTTTCTCTGTGAGACCTTGTCTGTAGTTTTGTCAGGGATCATGAAAGGCAGAAGGGATTACCCTCTGTGAGACCCTCTGGTCTGTTTTGTGAAAGACCATGAAATTTCAGTGAACTGATTCTTGTTGGGATACATGGGGCATGTGGGCCCTTGAACAGACTCATGTAGTGGGGAGACGATGGCTGGGAGCCTTCAGAAGAAAGGGCTGGAGTTGCAGCTGCAGAGAAACATCCACTTAGCAGCATTTGAAACTGGAGCAGGGAAGGAGCATCACATGTCTTGGACGATGTGGGAGTTAGTGGGGCAGGTTGGAGTAAACCTTTGACACAAGGAGAAGCAAAATTGTCCAGCAATGTGGAAGACATTGGAATGAGGGAAGTGGAGAGTGTTTGATAGACGGGGATCATGGCCTGCAGAGATAACCTGTGTTTCTCCCCTTCATGTCTAGAATGCATTGCTGCCAGCAGGGCTCCGGCAGCGGGATCAGACGCAAAAGCCACCAACTGGCCCATTCAAAAGGGAGGAACTCATGGCCCACCTAGAAAAGCAGGCAAAGGACATTAAAGACAGAGAAGACCTGGTTCCTTTCACGGGTGAAAAGAGAGGTATGGTCATCCTTTGCACCACGCTGGACGCGTCACAATGAAAGCACAGCAGGTGCATGGCAGAAGGGCTGTGTCCAACCTGTGTTGCTAAAACTTCATTCTGACACCACTGAAGTGGTGGATCTGCTCTCTCTGCTGTCTAGCCCCAGCCCAGGCTGGCTGATAAATTGGTGTGTGCAGAAGAGGTCCCTGTGCTTGCTGATTTGGGTATCACCTGATATATTGTTAAGTACTGAACAGAAACTGTACCACTGTGCAGTCTCATTCTGTCCCCACGCCACTGCAGCTGAATCAGGCTCTGAGGAAGACATCATCTTCTATCCTGTCTTGTTCCTCCTCAGCCCTGTTCTCCTGTGAGCTCTGCATGCTGTGCTCTGTGTTTCACCATTGTCTTTTACGCTCCATCCCAACACTGTGCGCTTCTCATCGTAAACTCCACAGCTCTCCACAGCTGTGATGAGTCCCAACAGTTCCCATCTAATCTCCATCACCTCTTGACAACTGCAGCCTTATTTCCCAGTCTCCTGCAGGTCACGTTTGTCTTTCTGCACTGTACCCTACAGCAGCTTCTGCACTCCTGCTCTGCATGGCCCTCAGGCCGGTGAGCAAGGGGTTTGGTCTGCCTGTTCTCTTTTCTCTGCCTCTGGCATCTTTTCCTGTTCTCCTCATACATGACCCATTATCCAAATTACTTTCCTGTTCCTGTTAGCACTCTGAATATCATCTAACATGGGACATGGTCTGGTCTACCCTTGCCCCTGGGTTCCAGGGGCTTCTCAGCAGCTCTGTTCTGCTGTTGTGTGTACCTCTGTGCCATCGTCCCCCTGCAGCAGGTGATCTGGTTCTACACTCTTCACACTAATGGTTGCTTTGTGTCAAAACAGAAGTGCATGAAAATGTGGGCATATGAGCATGTTTCCTAACTGAGGTCTTTGTCAAAGATGCCTCCTTACAGACCCACATGTCTCTCTTAGAGCTTGTGTTAAATCTGTTCATTTAATAAAACCTGAGGTGGTATTTTTATTGAATAAGACCTGAGGTGCTATTTTTAGATTAAAAAAAAAATACTCCTTGAGTAAAGTAAATTAAAAGAATAAATTGACTGCTATCAGTAAGACCCAATTTAGCAACATCAGGCATGCCCCAATCCAGTGTTACTTAGCTGCTTGGCTAGCCCAGCAGGTAAAAGCAGTGCTCTGCAGGGCACAGAGGTATGTCAGGCATCTCAAGCCTTCAGCTTCAGCCTGATGTGGTCTCAAATGAATTGAACATATTTTCACTTATAACATGCTGTTGAGAGAAGGCACTACTTATATTGACTGTGCGCCAGAGATGGTAAATTACATATTCTCAGCTGTGACAGAGCTGTAAATAAATCACCACCTTTGGACGGTGATTTACTAGTTTGCCATGGAAGTGCTCTCCCTGGCCATGCCTCTGGGCAGAGTAGGAGTTCAGGTGTGCATACATGGTGTGTTATAATATAAAATGATGTGTTTATTTTCACCACTAAATTTAAAAGTTCAATCTTTTAACAAAGCATGGCTCAAATACAAAACTTTCTGAAAGTTAAAAATTAACTATTAAATTAGTAAATTAAAATTAACTTAGAATTAAAACCCAGAAGTTTCTTTGACAATGAGGTGTCAAAGGTTTCAAAAGGAGTTACTGCATGACAACAGAATTAAGTTTGCCCTGTTTCTGCTGTTCTCTGCTGATGCTGGACAGACCAGATGGCATGTACAGTTTACCAAGCCATGCATCTGGGGGTCGGGAGTTCCAGATCTCCACACCAAGCCAGAGCAGACATTTTGCTGCCGAGTACCCAGAAGATGCCTGGCTGTGCAGGCACACATGACACTGCCTATTTTTGTGAGAGCAGCTGTGTCCCAGGAGGCAGATTCTTGCCCTCCTTGTCAGGGCCGCAGTGCACAGGCAGGAGATGAGCTGATGTGCAAGAGGCTGTGTATGGCAGCCTCCATTTCATACCAGCGGAGCCCGAGGTGCAGTTGCTGCTTCCTTGAGGCTAAATTTAGCCCCTTCTGTCCCTGCACATGCCTGAGCAGCAGGATCTTTGTTTCTCCCTTTTGGTGCTGCTAACTCTTGTTTCAGAGCAGGGACAAAAATAGTCCTGACTGGCATACCAAGCATTTTGCACTCACTATCTCTGCAGTGATCCTGGACTATTTTAGGGGAGGAGACTGCTCCAAAATGCTCTGAGAGCCCGCCTCCTCCCACTCCAGTCTCAGCAGCCCTGTGTTCACCCAACCAACTGCTCCCTACTGTGGTGTGTTAAAACACACAAGCCTCTCTCTTTTCTTTGGGGCAGTCACAGGTGGGTGCCCTGTTCTGAAATCTCAGACCTGACCCGTTGCACCTCCGTGAAGGGTTCCGCTGTCCTTTGGCAGTATGAGAGGTTAGGAGCTGGGAGTACCCATGCAATGCCATCAATCCTATCCACTGCCACACGCCTCCCTGGGTTGCAGCCAGCTCCAGCAGAGAAAGGTCATGGCTTGCCTGTGCAGTGGGATGGAGGAATGCCAGAGAGCCCACTGCCTTCAGAGCTGGACTGGAGCTGCACCACTCACCACACAGCCTCTTGTCCATCTGGGCACCTCCCTTAGGAAAAGGCCATGAGCAAACAGCTGAGATGACAACTTTGCATTACCAGCTGGACCTGTTGAT
>JAWWMP010000093.1:24508955-24523581 GCA_035047865.1 Dendrocincla tyrannina | reverse complement strand
TGCCTTCCCCCCCACCCCCGTATAGCAATAAGACACTTCTGAAAGTATAGGGTTAGCTCAGGTGCGTACAAAAGTGGTTGAGGAAAATTAATCCTTTACAGCAGGATCTGGCCTGCCCCATGCTGTGTAATAACATTGTATCTAAATTGTGAACTTAAAACAACTTCTTACATCCTTGCATAAATTCCATTACTTATATTATTTGGCCAACCCTCTGGAATACTCAGCAATTAGAAAGAAATAAAAATGTACCTGAAAACGGCACCTGCATTTCTAAGGGATCGTGATTAAAACAAAAAAGATTATCTCCAACATATTAAAAAGTTTATCTGTAAGATATTAACCGTGGAGTAAAACTGTAAAATCATTCTAGCAGTCTTTTCTTATTTCCTTGTGAGACAAGTTTTAAGTTACAAGAAGCAGATTCTAAGATGTTATGCAATTGGCACATGATGAATAAACAACTAACACTGTCTTTCTTTTTCTGTGCCAGTGCACGTCTGTTACCAGAAAAGCTTACAGTTTACACGACATTGGTTGGGTTGCTGAATGCCAGGAACTACAATTTTGGTGGGGAATTTGTAGAAGCCATGATTCGTCAGCTTAAAGAATGTCTGAAAGTAAATATGTATAACGAAGCTGTGCATTTAGTAAGTGGAGGTTTTTTTGTTATTTGTTTTACATTTCTCCTTATCCTTTTCCTCTACTCCTTCTTTTTCCATTTTGTTCCAGAAGAGCTGGGCCTTGCAGTGTGTGTTGCAGTCTCTTTTGCCATCAACGTGCAGTGCATTAAATATTCCACGAGAAAATGTGTGTTATGTGAGAACTACTTCCTTCCTGAGGGGAAAGGAATTGTATTAGAGCTGCAAATTTACTTCCAGCTGTATATTTTTTCCAGTGAAAAATTAAGTGTGGTAAACAGAGGTGCTCCTCCCTACATGTTCTACAGTCAAATGTAAAGATAAATGAAAGTCATTGTGTTCAGAGGTATATGGCAGTCTTGTGGCTCCCTTGGGAAAAATATTGAAAAGAAAATGAACAATCTTGTTCTTAAAAACTATTTTGATGGCTGTTTTCGTTCTTCTAGCGAGGGATGAAGATCAAGCAGGCAGTGCTAAGTGCTACCTGTCTTTGAAACTGTTTGCTGTTCTTCCTGCTTGTAGATTTTGCCTGCTAAAAGGTACTAGAACTTCAGCAGTGCCTGGTTTAGAAGCCCACTGCCAAGCTCCCAGCTTTTTCTGAACCCCACTAGTGAAAATTAAGATTCTAGTCAAGAGGCTGCTGTTCATCTCTGAGACACTTTTGTTAATAAGATCTATTTGCTAGAATATCTGTTATTTTAGTGATCTGATATAGAGCAGATAGAAGTACAAGGATTTTCTTCTCGAGTATCAGTTTGCACGTCTTAAAATGCATACTGATGCTTCCCGTCATTCTTTAATTGGGAATATTATCCTTGCAATGTTGTGGCAGTGGAACAGATTACAGACATTATAATTATAACGTATTAGGTAGCACTTACGATACTTGTTTTCTGGCTTTGAAAAGCGAGTCTCTACAGTGTGCAGTACTTCAGTCTTTGTGGTACTGAATGAGTATTACACTTCTATTGATGTTTTTTTAAATGATTTTAGTAATGTTTGTTTGTGTGCAGCCAGTTTAAAAAGGATTCATTTAAAACAACTTTTTTTTCTCTTTTTTAGGTTCGTTTTTTGTCTGATCTTGTGAATTGTCATGTTATAGCTGCACCCTCGATGGTAGCTATGTTTGAGAACTTTGTGAGTGTGACACAGGAGGAGGATGTACCTCAAGTAAGCAAAAGATCTGTGGGCTCCCTGGATCTTTTTTCACAATTTGTCAGTTCCTTTTGTACTTTTGCTTAGAACAGGAGGGTTTTAGAGGGAGCAAATTAAATTCCTGAGCCTTAGTGAAAGGAGCCTGTGGCAGCTGGGAGATACATGCATGTGGTAAGGCAGTATGATCTTTTATGATGAAGTGGCCAAAGTGAATTTATCTTACCTTACTTTGGCAGTTACACAGTGCCTGGCTTTTCTGCTGATAATCTGCAGAAGGACTTTGAAAATTATACTGTTTTTTAAGTCTGCTTGTCACAGTTCAAGCAAAAAATTAGATGTTTCAAGCATGATTTTTTTTTAAAATGCTTTGCCACATCACTCTGTAACTGGAGGTCTTTACATCCTCCCAAAACAATTTGCTGATGTTTTAAATTAAAACATATCTGTACAAAATCTGTTGGAGCTGACTTGTTTACTTAGATTTTGGTATATTACTTTCCTGTAGGTACGATGTGACTGGTATATGTTTGCATTTCTGTCATCTTTGCCTTGGGTTGGAAAGGAGTTATATGAGAAAAAGGATGCCGAAATGGATCGTCTCTTGTCTCAGACAGAAAGTTATTTGAAGTAAGTTGTAACCCATTAGAAATACTGGCGTTTGAATTAAGTATGAATTGATAGTTTTGATTATTGCTCATTTAAAAGTGTTCTAAAGCCTTAGGTCTGAACTGTTCTATGGAGAATAATAAAAGCCCTGAAAATACGTTAGGTGAGGGGATTTTTGAATTTGAAAAGTTTTTATTGTCCTGTCTAATTCTAGGGTATGTTATAGGTCTTGTTCTGCTCATGCTGAAACAGCTGGGGGTGTAAGTGTACTGCGAGCACTGATTGATTGCTTCATTAGTGCTAACCAGTGTCACTGGTTTCTGTCCAGGTGCTTCAAGTTAACATTGCTGTCAAGATGTAATAATAGACATATTTTAAGTAATCACAAACCTGTTTTTTATGTACGGTAGACTTCATCAGCCAAAGAGAACAAATAATAGTACACTCACAAGAAAAACAAAATTGCTGCCCTAAATTAGTCTATTAAGGTCAGATTTTCTTTCCTATTAAACAGACGCCGCCAGAAGATTCATGTACCCATGCTACAGGTGTGGACAGCTGATAAACCACATCCACAAGAAGAGGTGATTGGACTTTACATGCATTCTTTCAAAAAGTTTGGAAAATATTTTGTGCCAATATATTCTTTTATCACGAAATTAAAAGGCACCTCTAAAAATATGAATGCTTTGCTTTTTCTGCCGGGTGTCATTAATTTCAGCTAGTGTGGGGGGAATTCTTTTCCAAGCATTGGTCCAAAATACAAGGTTGTGTGGAGCAAGAAGTGTTTTCTTGTGTGCTGACAGGCCCTTGAGGAAATGTTGCCCAGTGAGGAATGTTTGTAGTGTTTATTTTGGAACTGCAGATTGCAGGACTTCCATGTTAAAAAACTTTTTGTGTGAAGCAAAATGTAATTCCTTACTTATCCCTGAATCTTTTCTCTCTGCCAGAAAGAAACCTTTGTAATGGCTTTGCCTTCTCAGCTTTAGGAAGTGCTAAACAGATAGGTAGAAACTGTATGCAGCAGTTACCATACCATCTTTCACAATCAAGCCAGAAATTTGGAGGTTTTTTCTTTCCCCTATCTTTCAGAACAAACACTGAAAAGTGGGATCTAAATTGTTTTTGTGGCATATTTTGGAGCATGGCCCTCTTGTTTTGTGTTCTGATTAAATCACAGCCTTAGCAATTATCTTGTTAATCATCATTTGGAGGGATGATTGATTTCTCTGCATGAGTATTCTGCCTGCCCAATATCTGAATTTCCTTATTTAGTTCAGTAGAGGAGAGATTAGCTGTGTTTAAGACCATGTATCACTCAGAGTAACTCTTCACTTAACTGCTAGCTGTTAGCAGTTTTGTTCACATCTTGTAGCGTGATAATTTCAGTAAATGGCAAAGCACTTCCATGTAACAACGTTTCTCAAAAAAGTTATAATTTGAAACTTGCATTCAGTAATGCCGCGGGCCTCCAGAGTTCTTGGAGTAATTCAACAAAGTAAGATTATTTATTGCCAGTTGCACTGCTGTCTGTGCCATCTGTGTGAGAATGCTGGGTTTCCATTGTGTTGAAAACCATGGCAAAGGTATTTAATATTTGATAGTATTGCATATATATTCGATATACAGTAGCTGGTAGTTTTGATTGTTCTGGGACTAACATGACAATCCTACAGAATGTCTTTACAGTTTAAATGTTGATATTATATCTGTTTTAACACCATCCAAGAGTGACTGACATGATGTTCACTGCTATAGTTTCTCTGGGACTCCTGAGCTGCTTGTTGGTGTTTAAAAAACTGCCAGTAGTTAAATTTTACTGGACACAGTACTGTGTGGAATTAGGAGCAGCTCTGGTATTTAGAGTTCTTAAATTATTTGTTGGTTTACTGAAGCAGCAGTTTAAGAAACTGTTTTGTTTCACAATGGAGTATGGAATTTAAGAAATACGTTTCAGGTAGTTCAGGGAACTGCCATTTTTGTTATGAAATTCAGCGTGTCTGACGTTTCTCACCCTTTTCCTTCAGTATTTAGACTGCCTTTGGTCTCAGATTCAGAAGCTGAAAAAAGACCGTTGGCAGGAGCGACACATTCTGAGGCCCTACTTGGCTTTTGACAGTGTTCTTTGTGAAGCACTGCAACACAATCTGCCTCCATTCACTCCTCCACCTCACACTGAAGATTCAGTATACCCTATGCCAAGGGTTATTTTTAGGATGTTTGACTACACAGATGACCCTGAGGTATGTGATTGCTGTGGGAGACGGCAGGTTGATTTCACAATTGGATTGCTGGAGCAGTACTGGTCAAAATGTGATGTCTCCTCTCTCAGGATAGTGAGGGATTTGAAGAAGTGAACTGAGTGACCAAGTTACTGTAAAAAGCAAGTTTGTGGGGAGCACAGTTTAGATGTTGTGATGCTTGGAATGACAATGTTGACTGAATTCTCTAATGTCTCTAGTAAAACTACATTCACAGGGTTAGTTAGACTTTGCTTCCAAAAAGTTGATGACTGGAGCCAGGCAAGGTATTTATTGCAATTTTTATCATCCCTTAAAATTTATTGATGCAGATTGGGGAACAAAGGAGTGCAAGAAAAGAATATATACTGCTTTCCCCAAATGCTTTTATACTGGCATTTCCTTCAAGCCTGCTGCCTTTTATCTTCATTTGTTGGCCTCTGTTTTTTGCGGTGAGCAAGAAAGAATACGCAAGTGTGTATTCTTTTTCCTCTGTGGCTTTATTTCTTTATTATATTCTAGCTCAACTGTGATTTTCTTTCCAGACTGCATAGTAGCCTGCCCAATGACTCCATAAAGCAAAAGAAGCAAATGCTCTGTGAACTTAGAATCATGTTCTCTAATTTTGTTCCTGTTTCTTTGTATAATGAGTTCTAGTATTCATTTTGTTTTAAACATTAGTCTGAGGTTTGTGTGGAGCTGTGTTACATCAGCTTTTCAATCTTGAATAAAGGATGACTGAGACTTACTGTGTTTATGTGGAAGTTGACCACTTTTTTCCACATGGGACTGTATCTAGGATAGCTTGCTACGTGTTGTACCTCTGCATTAGCAGTGATCTTCATGAGTCTTTATTCTTTCCTACTAGGGTCCTGTCATGCCTGGCAGCCACTCTGTTGAACGATTTGTGATAGAAGAGAACCTTCACTGCATCATCAAATCCCACTGGAAAGAGAGAAAGACTTGGTAGGAGGATCATTATGGGGCTCTGGCACTTTTCACGCTGCCATGGCTTTGGTGCCAAGCAGGGATGTGTAGAGTCCTGCACTGGTTAGGGAAGAGCTTGAGATCAAATGTTTCCTGAAGTACAGAGCAAAAGCTGATTTACTGCATTTAACTGTATTAAAACTGCTGCCTGGGATATTGTGTGTCTGTAATATCCAGATAACAGAGTCTGTATGATCTGGGGAGACAGTGGCTTCCTGGGAAGGGAATTCCTTGATAATCCAGAATGTGCTGAAAAAAGGATGTAGACACACTTTATTCTTCACAGGATACTCTTCCTGGAATTTTGAAGAGGCTGATTTGTTGGGGCAGTGAGCCTTAAGATTGTTCATCTGCAACCTTGGTATTTATGGATGCCTCCTCGTTGTGCTTCTTGTAGGAATTACATGGCAGAGAGAATTGAGTTCACTCTGGGGAGCCAGTGTGGGCAGGGCCAGTAGGTTTCATTAGTTTTAATTCAGCTGTGCCAGAAGGCAGTCAAGGCACTTTCCTTCATTTCTGCCTGAGCAAGGTTTGATGTGGTTAATTGACAATGGAGGTGGTTTGCCCCAGGTGTCGTGCTTCCCTGTGATAACTACCAACCTCTATACAATATGCAAAAAAATGGGCAGAAATGTTGGGTTTAGTAATGGCATGTGATGAAGTTTTTTGGTTGCAGCACTGATTCAGCAGAAACTAGAAACTAAGTGTTGTTGCACTTACTGGGGTAGTCTTTGTTAATTATCAGAGGACTGTAAAAGACTAGGACTACCAGAGGTTAGTTCACTAATGATAGGTGGGAACAACCTTTTTAAAAGACGGAGCATTTGAAACATGAGAGTTTTGTACATAACCCATTAGCTTAATTCTGAACGTGTAATTGTTTGGGGTAATTTTTTTTTGCTCTTTTCATGTGTGCACACCTGAATTGCAGATCACAGTGACTTTTTAAGCAAAGCAATGTAGCTACTGCATAGAGATAAAGTACATTGTTACAGATCATAGTTTAGGCAATGCCAGTGTGTTCTTGTGCCGTTTCTTTTTTTTAAGTGGATTGATGAACAGACTTCAGAAGCATTATTGATGTGTTTGGTGCTAGTTTTGCAGGAAGTCTTGCTCAGAATTAAGCATTTTCTGGAATTATGTTACTTGAGTTTTATGTCATGTTTGCTGTGTTATGTTTGAGTTCAATGTGTCTGTGTTTTGCAGTGCTGCACAACTGTTGAGCTATCCAGGGAATAACAAGATCCCCTTGAACTACCACATAGTAGAGGTATGGATTTTATAGATCACCTACTTGTGGCTCCATTATTCCATTAGTAACAGGTCCCAGTTAATTCCATTGTAGATCCATTAAATTACATGTTGATTTGGGATTCAACCAGAAACTTGTTGAATTCAAACATCTTTTAAATCAGTGGTTTGTCCTGTGCTTTTGTTGTCATTTTAACTTAGTGCGTTGGAGCTTTGATCAAGTACCAAAATTTCTTAATGCACTGGTAATCCAGGTTGTGGCATTTCTCAAACTTAAAATTTTACATATGATGCTTCTAATGTATCACACAGTCTAAGAGATGGCTGCATTTGAGCCACTTTTAGTTTTAAAAAAAATTTTGAATGAAAATACAAGAGGTAATGTGCACAAAATGAGATACAAAAAAACTGCATTGAAACATAAGAAAAATCTAATTTTAATTCAAAGGTGATTGAGCACTGGAAGAATTTGCCCAGGGAACTTGTGGAGTCTGTATCCTTGGAGAAGTTCAGAACCTAACAGGGCACAGCCCTGAGCAACCTACTCTAGGTGACTCTGCCTTGTGCAGCGGGATTTTGACTAGATGATCTCCAGTTAGACTCCAGCTATTCGTGCATTTTATGTTTGGATCTAAGTTATTTTGTTCTACTAGCCCTGAAAAGAACTTGTAGTGAAATAGCAGTGTGTTTCCTCTGGGACATTCTCCATATTAGAGAATTCTAGGTAACTGTAAAGTGTACCAGAAGAGCAGCGTAGGTTTTCTTTTGCTGCCTTCTTCAAAAAGTTTGTTTTCAAGTTGCAGAACTGTATGAAATTTCATTGATTTTCATCAAAAGTCAAAAGGGATTAACAGATTTCAGTAATAGCAACTTCCCATATAAGGGGTTTATAAGAATTTCAGAGCTAATTTTGACAAGAAATAATCTTATGTAGAAGATTTATCTTAATAGAAGTGGGATTGAGAATTCCTTTTGGCACCAAAATGCCAAATATTGATGTTGCTGTAAAGTTACATGTGGCTTGGTCACCTTGTTCTTTTTTTGTACTCTGAATTCAGAACAGAGGAATATTAAAATTAGGACTAATTTTCTGCCTTAATGTTGAAGTATTTTCAGTGATTTTTACCTTCAGTATCTTGAAGTGGCATAAAAAGTGATGAAATTCTTGGAAACAAATGCAAGATTAGTGTACAAATTCTTTGATTAACACTAATAATTTCCTTTTTTCTTGCCGTTTTGAGTTCCTTCAGAATAGTCACTTTATTATTTGTCTGACTGCTTCCTTTTAATGCAGATCCAAAATTTTTAAGGCTTAGCATAGTTGCATAGCTTTTTTTAATGCTTCTGTTTATTCTGCTTACTACAACTCTCTTGCAAGGTCTCTCTGACAATCTCTCACCATCAGTCAAGTTGGTGATAAGTTGCTTCCAACAACAGTTTAATCTGTGAAATTTCACTGAATTTATCAGTAAGTCAGAGAACTGTAGAAATAATGTAGCCTAACAAATAAAGGGAAATGTTATTTGAAGTTCAGAACATAACAGTTAGGGAGAAGTAAATGTAGCCTGAAATAAGTTGTCAGTACTGTCCCAAATATGCCCACTTTTGAGGTGTCCGAATATTTGGTAATGAACGTGTGATGAGTATCAGAAATACAGTTTTATGCAGTATCTCAAACAGAAAGCAAATTATCATCCAACTGTTATTTCCTATCTTGAGAAATGGAGCCTTTTTCTACCTAACAGAATTGTCCCTACCTTTTTGTCTTATCTGTCTTAACAGTATGCCCAAATTATGCCAACACAGAAGGGTTCCCCAGCATCTTGCAGTCTCTTTATTCTTTCAGGTCATTTCTTAGAATAAACAAGTTCTAGTCAATGTGTTTTCATGTGCTCGTTTTGGAGTCTATAAATAGATACTGACTTCCTTACAAAAGGAAGATTTTTCTAAAGCTTACTCCTTTAAGCTTTATTCAGAAGTTTAAAGAAGAGACTGATCAACTGTAATGAATAAAAGATTCCCGATTTCTTTGATGTAATTTAAATTTAGTAGAGAATGGAATGCAAAATAAACAGAAACTCAGAAGTAGATTTGTACAGAAATGATTCTTTTGTAGCCCTTAAGGTTTGACATGCTTTTCTTACAGGCAGACTCTAAAATAAAAGCACAAATGCTGACTGCAGGATTATTTTCACTTTCTTAGAAGGATCTTCTTCCAAGGAGTATTGAACATATATTTTTCTGTTGTATGAAATGCTGATTGTAATTTGCAGTTTAAAGTTGTGGCTTTCTTTGTATAACATTTTGCGTAGGAGAAAAGAGGGCATGATGGAAAAGATACAGATGTAATTTTAATGCAAATAGTCTTTCATACTAAATGCCCAGGTATAATGTATTTGATATTTATATTTATTATTGAACAGGATCAAATTATTTTTGTGTTTCTCAGATCACGTGTTATCACAGTAGTAGATCATATTATAACTATGCCCATTTCTTCAGTTACATGCTGTATTTGTTAGGCATAATAGATGTATAATGCTGGTGTAGATAGAGAGGCCCAGGAATATGAAGTGACATATGCTAATACCTGCTTATTTAGATATATATTTGTGCCATAACAACACCCTGGATAGAAATCTTATATAGATGTGTTTCATATCATAACACACACTCTTTTGATTTGTGATTTCCAGTTTGTACAGGAGGGTGATACACTTGTTTTTTACTCACCAGCATCACCATAGATAAATTTGTGTATGGATTCCTCTTTTCCATTCTGAAAAAAATTGGCAAC
The DNA here is from genome assembly GCA_035047865.1 of Dendrocincla tyrannina. Classification (NCBI taxonomy): domain Eukaryota; kingdom Metazoa; phylum Chordata; class Aves; order Passeriformes; family Dendrocolaptidae; genus Dendrocincla; species Dendrocincla tyrannina. Next base: position 24,513,904 of record JAWWMP010000093.1, on the reverse strand, counting down.
ACACTCAAAACGATTCAAAGGGTTGAACCATTCCCAGGCTGGGATCCTCAGTCGGCTGGTCAATGAGTAGGTACTCCCGTTCCGTGTGGAGAATTCATCTGTCCCCACCCCTTTTGTTGTTTTAGCACCATTTATCATCCAAACCAGAGTCAGGTGGTCAGGGTAGAAACCAGAGGCAAGGCATACCAGTGTGGCCTTGTTCTTTTCTTGGATCTCCTGCTTTGATGGGGAAAAGACAGCCACAGCTGGAGGTATGACTTCCTTGTTCTTCTCTGAAATGGAAAGCAATATGGCCCAGGGCCTTCATTACTCTATTCAGTCAGAAACTCCTTAAAATTGAACCGTATATGTGTTGTGTTACTCCTGATATTCCTGGCCTTTTAACAACTGTCTGTTAGACAATATTTATTAGATATTGGACACCAGGAAACTGAAAGCATCTGTTTTCCCTCATTACACAGAAACACAAAAGGTCTGGCTACAGAAATGCATGAGTATTTGAATTTCTAGTATTGCCTCTGTCAGAAAAATTGGAAAAGTTGGAAGGAAGCTGAGTAAACAGCAGAAAAGCACCCAGTTATGCTGTATTCATAATATTGTTTTAATAGATAAGGAAGTCTGTTCTAAGGCACAAGCATCTTCAAGAGACTGAGTTACATTCCTGAGGATGCAGTGAAGATAGATGGTTCAGAATTACACTGTCATGTGATACGCTACTTGGACTGTCTATCTAAGAGGTGACTTGAAAGGAAGAAGCCAATCTTTCTCACTGTCTGAAGTGAAGAACATTTGAGGTAAGTAATATGAATCAGCCTGGGACAAGGTTTGCTTTGGGTCTTAACTTTTATGTTTTAACTTGTCATCTTTTTTTAAGACTACTAAATATCTCTTTATACAATTTTTTTTTAGGTCATCCCAGATGTGAGAAGCCCTCATCCTAGGCTACGCTTCTTCCCAAAATGATGCAAGATTCTCTACACTACAAACCAAAAGTTGTCCCCTGCCCTAAAGTGTTTGATATCTATATATAAGACTAATGAGAACAGATTTCGGTCAAAAGGATGTACAAGGCAGCAATGAGAAGTTACTCAGAAGCTAGACACTGACCCTAAAGCCATTTTTAAATCCATATACTCAGTAGAGTGCCTTTTTTACTCATCTAGCATGGTAAATGCAACAAGTCTGCAGAATGCTTGTGGAAACAGAAATGCAGAGAGAGCTATGGAGCCAAAGAGAAAACTATTACTGTTCTTTCAGCGTGAAGGCACCATAAATTGTACATGTTCTTCCTCATCACTCCCTCCTTTGTAGAGTAAGAGAGTTAATAGAATTAGCAGAAATTTATATCTTGCACAGATCTCAACTCCTATGCCCTAGTGTTTGCATTCAAATGTTAGCCTTAGTCGTGACCACCAGTGCTTACTCTGCAAAGATCCCTGGGGTGCTTCTGTGAAACACTTGTGAGCTTCTACAGACTTTAGAAGTGGTACCTTGATATACAGAGAACTCCCTAGAAGGTTTGGCACCTCTCTGCTTTCCCTTCAGTGGATATGGGGAGAGGTTGATCACTTTTACTGCTCCCATTTAGCACTTGGCTTTATGATTTTTTTTTCCTACCCTAAAAGGATCTCTGACAAGTTCATTGCTCATAGCCTAAATGGCTAAGGAGTGAAGAGATGGAAACAAACGGAGGACACAGTAGAAAAATGGGAGATATCAAACAGGCCAAAAAATGACAAAGAAGAAAGTAGGTGAAAAACACAGACAGAAAGAATGATAAAACTACTGAAAAGAAAAAGAAAGCCAGAAGATGAGAATAAGGAGACTGGTAAAAGCAAGAACAGATGCAACCAGAAAAATGTGTTATCAACAGCCCATTGTGATCTGATCTTCCCCACTGCTCATGGTAGACACTGACACAAAGCTTAATCACTTCCGTGCATAAACCCATGCATTCCCAGTCACACAGTCTTCACCCACCTAAGAGAAAAAGTACCACAGTTCCTCCACTCCCATCATGGCAAGGTCAGTTTCATAATTTCTTGTTATCTTTCACTCCTAGTCTCATTTTAAAATTGTCCGTGTATGTGCTGCATATATCATTAACGCAAGGGATATTTTCAAGTGTCCTGAGCACTTGGGTTAATCACAGCTACTTACCTATAACTCTGAGCACAGTGCCGGCTCCAAAGGCAAGTGGCTCAGTTGCACGGCTGCACACAGGCAGGCTATAACCTGCAGTGCCATTATGCTCCTCCTGCCAGACACTTAGTTCCTTAAAATGGTACTGTTTAAAGGAGCAGGCACCAGGGTATATTTCTACAGTTTGCTATCACATAAGGCACTAGCAGGTGCAAAAGATTACTTTGCCTTGTGATTCCATAATGCCTTGATATAGACAATGTTAAATTCTTTGCTGGGAGGGGAGAAGGCAGAGAAAGGAAATCGGGAAAAGGAGGAAGAGTTGAAGAGAGAAATGCCCTGAGAGAATTAGAAGTTGTGAAAAGGACTGTTAGCAGATGCCAGTGTCCCAAAGCAACTTTAGGCAGCCTGCCAGCCATCTATGGAGAGGCAAGCGAAGTGCCAGCAATATTACTCTTTCCCTGCCTGATTCAGCACACAGGACAATCCGGACTCTCCCCCTGAAATATTGCTTTAGATTGTTACATAGATGAACTGCAAAAGCCTGCACATCAATGAAGCATTTTTCATTCTCAGCCTCTATACTGTTCTCTCGGGGAATGGGACGAAACAGAATTATTTATTCTCTTCTCCCTTCATGATGTTCCCAGAAATGAAAGACAAAGGCTACGGACACAAGGATCTCAAACTTTGTGCCTGCAAATCCTAAATTTCCATAATAACGTATCTCGTTTTAATAAGCAACTAATAAAGCGTTAATCTCGTTCTCATGGCTGTATGAAAAATTATTACAGATAATTATTCTGCTTTTAATTGAGTGTTCTTGTGCCCTAAACCAATATCACATATATCACAGAGATCTCACTTACCTATGACTGTGAGTTTTGTCCCACTGCCAAAGAACAGTCTGTCATTGTTCACACTGCTTTGCAGTTGCAGAAAAACCTCCCCTCTACTCTCAGTCCTCTGAGCCAAACCTGTGGACTAGCCCTCCCCTCATGCGGTAGCAGCAAAAGAAGAAACACATAGTGCAGTAAGCTGTGGTCCCCTAAAACCAAAGATCTGTAAGGGAACAACACCACATCTGGGGTCTAACCAGATGAGATTAATATCAGAAATACCGCATCCAGAGCCCTTTTGCTCTGGGCTTCCATGAGTCAGTTGTTGCAGCTTTCACCATTTCTTTAGACCATATTTATCTATTTATCTATGTGCAATATTAGAAAATATTTCCCATATGCAGACAGAATAATTTGCTTATTCTCAACTAACCAGCCCCATATCCTTAATTTCCTCATTTTTTTCAACATCATGAATGCTCTTTTATAAATAAAAATTTTTAAATAAATGCCTTTTTTTCTTCATTTGCAAAATAATTTTAATATATAGCACAGGATCCTGATCCACTCTCCCAATTGTAGCAGTTCCTAAACATGCTTCCCTTTCTCCTTCCCTGGATAGAAGCCTCTGCTTTTATTCTTTCTATTCTCTTAGTGATGATGATTCAAATTAACTGCATAATTGACTATGGTCAATGAGGTATCAGTGTATTCATTTTCATCAGTTTGGGCACTTCAGATACACATTGGATTTCTAAAAATGAGCAAATTACTGAATTTTTTTCCCATGCAGATTGAATTTTACCAGTTGTAATCAATTTATTCTGTAGTGGCACAAGGTAGTGCAAAAGTCTGAGGTATCAATTTTTCTGACTCCAGGAGCAGTACAATGAGAAGAAGAAATCACCATCATTTATCAGTCTTAGAAGCAATCTTGAGAATCCAAATCCAAAAATGTGGCCCAGAAAGAAACATTCCCTGAGAGCTCCTTCTATTTGAAATGGGCAATATATTGTTTCTTTGGTTTCTTCAGTGGCTGCTTAGCATCCATTCTGAAATAGAAAGACTGTTGCCCTTAATGATCTTTTATCAGCGACCTGATGAGCCAGTTTAGTGGAAAGAAACTTGCTGTGCTGTGGAGAGTTACTTTCTATGACAACAAGGAATTAAACAGCTGCAGAGATCTCTTAATATAGCTTATTATAAACTTGAGTATTTATTTGTGCCTTCTGTTTTATCAACCAAAAATGCTAGCACATTTGCTTTCCCCAGTTATCTGGGATAACACATGCTTTAGTTTACCCTGAAAAGATCCAAAGTAGTTTAAGATTGTATAGTCTTGATTTTGTTTTCTAGACCTCTTCAAAGCGTAACTGTAAGTCACTTTTTTCCAGAGAGACAGATGGCTTTTCACTGACTTGTCCTTAATTGTCTGCAGCCCTGGGAGAACTAACATTACAGAGAATAGTTATACTTCTGAGGAATAAGGATTTTTGCATATGTTGATTTATTAAGACAATTTTTGTTTACGATATGCAAACAATTTTTAACCTATTCCTTATACTAATTCTTTATATGAACAACTTTTTATTCACTGAAATGCATTCATTTAGTCCTCCAAAATAAAACATGTGTGCTTACTTAGAGTACTCTACTTAGTCTATTCTCTGAAATAGACTGGTTTACTAGCACATCAGGAGAACATCAGTTTAATAATTAAAGGGAGAACAATGATGAAGTTCTCTAAAGAGAAGTGAATTAAAAAAGAAAACAAAAATTTCTTACCCATTACTGTGACTTTTGTGCCATCACCAAAAACCATATCACGGTAATTCACAGTGAAAAAGTGCTGTATCATAAGCTGAGAAAAGGGATGTACTGTAGCTGACTTACTATAAGCAGAAGCTAAAGCAATCATTACTGTATTTGGAATCCCAAAGATCACTCAATCTCTGTCTGAAGGGGTTT
>JAWWMP010000093.1:24498199-24508855 GCA_035047865.1 Dendrocincla tyrannina | reverse complement strand
AGAAGCTAAAGCAATCATTACTGTATTTGGAATCCCAAAGATCACTCAATCTCTGTCTGAAGGGGTTTGACAGAAAACTAAACATTTGAAAGAGAAAACAAAAATTCCTTACCAATTACTGTAATTTTTGTGCCATCGCCGAAAACCATATCACCGTAATTCACAGTGACAAAATGTTGTATCATAAGCTGAGAAAAGGGATGCACTGCAGCTCACTATAAGCAGAAGCTAAAGCAATCATTACTGTATTTGGAATCCCAAAGATCACTCAATCTCTGTCTGAAGGGGTTTGACAGAAAATTAAAAAATTAAAAACCAAAAATCCCTTACCAATTACTGTGACTTTCGTGCCATCGCCGAAAGCCAAATTGTAAGCATTCACAGTGTCAAAGTGTTGTACCATAAGCTAAGAAAAGGGATGCACTGCATCTGACTTACTACAAGCAGAAGCTTAAGCAATTATTACTGTATTTGGAATCCCAAAGATCACTCAATCTCTGTCTGAAGGAGTTTGACAGAAAACCAGCTTGAACTCTATTGTATATCTGTAGCATTCAAAAAAGCATTCACCAGAGTTTTTTGATACTTACTGTCTACATTTCATCTCAAATTATTTTTGCAGCCTTTCTCCAATCTCCATGTTACCTCATTGATATTACCTAATATTCTCATTTTGCAGATCTCAAAAACATACAGACGTACCCAACGGCTGTCATTCTCTCGAAACAATTCCTCTACAACTAGACCTTCCTTACTGTCAGTCTTCTACCCTTAGCATTTTGAAGGCTGCAGTTAATAATCAAATAATACTTGTTTTGTGGTTTTCATAGTCAAATGTAGTTGGTTTGCCTTTAGCACTGACCTAAAACAAATCCAATTATTTTCCCTTCCCATGACAGGCCAATTTTCTTGACTAAGATTTCAGGATTCCATTCAATTTTCTCATAGGTTAAAAGAATCCACAGAAGAAAACCCAGAATAATCGGTTGACTGGCCTCAGACAAACCCTTGGTACCCATTAGGAAGAACTGCAGTGAGGCAGTGTGGAGAAGGATTAGACACAACCTTTGTTCTCTCAGGCATGAGTCAGTCAGTGGACTGGAGGCTTTTTTTAAGGGAGAAAACCCCAACATATTTTATATAGTGTGTCTGCTACATGTTAGAATTCTTCTACTAGCACTTGCATCACATTAATAAAGAACCATTTTGTGGTCTATTGCCAACATTGGCGCATCAGAAAAGGTACTAATTTCTGCTTTGCATACTCTGATAAGCTTTACGTGCACCTGTAGCCAATTTAGTCTGATGAAAATTATTTCAGTATCTCAAAATTTCTTAGTTTGCTTCACAGAGAGGGCAGGCTTAGTTCTCAGATGATGAAAGTCCTAGCATATTAGGTCTGTCAAGAAAAAACAAGCAGAACCTGCTTGCTCTGCTGAAGAAGTCTCTTCAGCTGCCTTAATATGCTCTGCCACAAGGCTTATGCACATATGGGTTTTTGTAAAGGCCTCCTGGAGAATGTATCATCGTGTACCCCCTGTCCCCACAACGATACAACCCCGTACAAAAACAATCCCACCCATGACTCCACCCTCCCATTTTTGTCAACCTGACTGGTTAACCATGAAAGATTGCCATGAGGACCTGTGCTGGTTTTGACTAAAATAGAGCTAATTTTTTTCACAGTGGCTAGTGTGGGGTTGTCTTTTTTGATTTGAATTCAAGGACTTTTCTGCATTGCCACCCTATGATATGGAATATCCCTTGGAACTGTTGGCATCAGCTGTCCCTGCTGTCTCTCCTCCCAACTTCCCAGGCATATCCAGCCTCCTTGCCAGTCTGGCTGAACACCTCCCTGCTCATGGGAAGTGGGGAATAAATTCCTTCTTTTGTTTTCCTTGTGTGCATGGCTTTTGCTTTACCTATTAAACTGTCTTTATTTCAACCCATGAGTTTTTTCACTTCTACTCTTCTGATTCTCTCCCTGGTCCTGCTGGTGGGGGACTGAGCGAGTAGCTGCTCCAGCTTAGTTGCTGCCTGGGGTTAAACCATGACAGAGCCACAGGCCACATCCTTCCTTTGCCATTGCTGTTTCTCTGTGATATTACCTGCCTGAATTACCTCTTAGTGTATCCATTATCCCTGCATTTATAATCTCAATATTTTTTCTTACAGTCAAAAGGTAATACTTTCTTTTCTTTTATTGATCTGTTTTAAACGCAGTTATTTTTCACTTGGTAACATTGTGACAATATTCATGCCGCTTTCCTTTCAACTCCTGCTCTCTTCTGCCCCAAAGTGACAAAGAGACTTCACACCCACAATAGCTGGTTTGCAGTGAGAGTTATTGGCTTACTGCGGGCTGGTGTTTTTGTTTGTAGCCTGGTCCTGTTTGAAAGCATCCCCTTTGGTCTGTTCTGCCCTTGTCACAGCTGCTCTGAAAGCTAGGTAGCTAGGATGCTGAGCTCGTAAGCTCGTATTCCTCTGATTGCCCTGTTACAGGAAGCAGAAGCACAAGCTTCTCCCAGGGCCTATGACTCTTCCTATGAAAAGGCTTCCTCTGGGTGTAAGAGCCAGCCTTCATTTTGCACACTGTCTGAAGGGGGTGGGAACTGATGGTGACAGTTAACAGGCTACTTTTGTCTCCCTTCCTTACGCATAACTGGCCTCATCTTCTCACACAAACGTCAACACTTAGTCATCAATGTAACTAAGTACCTGCAATACACGTCTTTCATATTGCTCTTTAATGGCTTCACTTGAGTCTTTCTTGATATAAAAAATAGACTGTAAAACAGAGGACATAATCCATTGAAACAAGGTCATTTGACTAGGAAAATCACAAATTATTTTCAGTTCTTTTCAGATACCACAGAAAACCCCATAATTTCTGATACAGCCTTTCAGCTGGGAACAGCTGTTAGTGTCCCATGGAAAGGAATGAGAAACATAGACCAAGCCGAAACGTTTAGGGTCAAGACACAGGACTACAGAGGTCAAGGTATTGGACAGGTCATTTCAGAATGCCCCTAGGTTATCCTCTCTACTACAAGAGAAAACTGGGTGTTTAAGTCGCTAATTATGGAAATGACAAAGGTATCTGTCTGTTTATATTCCTTTAGAAATGCATTTAGGATTGTATTTGTCTGTCACTTCCTAAATAATAACACTAATAGTGGAATGGGATTTGCCTGCATTGCTTTTAGTCTGCCTCTGATGCAACACTATTTATTCAGGGTCTAAACCCATTGTGCTAAAATTAATTTAAGATTATTCTGCCTTCATCTGCAGTCTGCAGCTTCTTTAGTGTCCTTACTGTCACTAACAGACTCTCTCCCCTATATGTCCCTCATTTAAAAAGAAGGAAATGACTTCTCTCTTAGTTTGGAAGGAGTATGTGGTGCTAACAGCTCCTCAGGTCATGTTCTTTAAGCAATTTCCAAGACAAGCCAGCAGAGACCAGTCTTGTCTCACTTTAACGTTCCTCTGTAACCTGACAAAAGCAAAGACCTTGCAGGCCATGAATTCAAATGAGTGAAATTGAGAGAAGAGAGGAAAGACTCTTCTTTGATTTTAAGTAAACAACAGCCCTCTTTCAGAGCATGTCTCCGTGCTGAAAAGATACGATGGTGGAAGGAGGGATCTGATTAATGATCTGAATAAATATAATTACAGGGAGTGGGATGAGGAAGAGAGTAGCTGTTTCATGAGAAGCTTCTTAAAAAAGCTGCTTTTTGTGGAGAGCCACTTCAAGGTAGCAAAAATAGTACTGCATAGGAGCAAATTGTACCTTAGAGCTGGAAGAAGGAACTGTGACCGCAGAACTTCAAGATGAACATAGAGATCCCTGTGGTTTTCTACTACCACCTGGAAATTGCACAGCTGTGACCAATCAATATCCAGCTCATTAAACTGCTGTATGTTGAAGGGCACTGATAAGTTTGTTATTCCAAGGTCTTAAAACTGCATTTGCCATGCTAAAGTAGAAGTGGTCAGGAGCTGAGAAATAGAAAGGCATCCTTCCCCTGTTACATTACCAGTGCTGAAAAAGCTGGTTTGCAGTGCATATGAAAAAGGTCTGAGCTAAGACTGTAACATGGCTTTCAGGAACTGGTAGTTTACTAGAAGAGTATTTAAAAACGAAATCTGAAAAAAAAATATCTCCCCACAGTCACCACTATAATGTTCGTATTCCTTAATGACTCCAGCATGAATTATTTTCCCTAAAACTTTCACAGGACATTTGAATCACCAGTAATGACTCCAGAGAGCAACAATGTGAATATTTTGTACCTGTGTAAAGACAATCTCAACAAAAAGATCAGGGGTTGATGAGGATACGGATATCTCTGCTGTGTGAGAGACAATGCCTCCCCAGTGCTTCCCTGCTGTGTGTCTGCAGCCTGATATGAACAGTGAGGAGATCATGGACTTGAGGGTGCTCTATGGGCCAGACGAGTGCTCCCTCGGAGCAAGGAGCAGTGTGATACACTTGCTGCTGAGCAGCTCCTGACATCAGAATATTGCCTACAAGGGTCGTGTAGGAAGCTGAGGCTTTCAGAAATTTCTTTGGTGCACTGGAGCAAGTCTGGTATGCAACTAGATTTAGTCTCTTCAGAGCCTCCTCTGTGTCCAGGGTGAGAGTGCAACAAGCATGAGTTTCTGTCCTGGGTCTGGATTTCCCTAGCCAAGAACAGCTTACTTTCTTTCAGGACAGAGCATGGAAGCAAAGTAACATTTATGTAGTATGGATGATCAGGAGATTAGGATCCTGGCACGAAACTGAGCGATCCACCCTGGCAGTACAAAAGTCTCCTAGCAATGCTGGTGAAACGGAGTGTGAGAATTTTTTATGGGATGTGCTCACAGCTGATTCCAGCTCCTTGCTCTCACCAGCTCTTCTTATCACCTCTCACTCCTTTTTGTTTTGTTTTGTTTTTTTTTTTTTTTTTTGGCTAGAATCACACAGTGTGTTTCACTTCAGTATACCGAGCTTTGCCACACCATTGAGCAGCACAGTACATTTGCTATCCCTGTTTTTTAAATGCTTGATACACTAAGCCTTCCATATGAGCATAGGAGACAATTGGGTTTTGTTCAATGGTATGCAGCCACAACCTAAAAACAGAAGCCCAAAATACACATCACCATACTTCCTTAAAAATACATTTTGCTCTTTCATATGCCATTTCCCTTCCTTTGAAGAAAAGGTAAGTCCGGGGTTATGTGATAAACACAGGAGTGCCGACAGGCAGTGACAGTTGAGGGAACCCTAATAATACCCTGCCCCCAGTTTTTCCAGGTCCATCACAGAACAGCAACGAGTTCATCAAAGTTTGTCTCTGCAAGCAAAGGAGGCAGAGGGACAATGAGAGGCAATTTCTGCCTTCAGCTGTTCCTCACAAGGGGAGCACCAAGAGATGAGAGCTTTTTGTGGTTTCTTTTCTCTACCTATGAGGTTTTGCCATGAAGGGATGCCTTGGTCTGGCTCAGAAGTGTATGCATTTCTGCGGCAAAGAAGGGAGGGATCCTGCAGTTAGGCAGTGTGTGAAGCAGTTGAATAAAGTGCTGCAGTGCATATTGTTGCTTTTAAAGATGCCAAAGTGCTGTCCCTTCCACAATGGAAGGTATGCCTGGTCCACAGGATATGTTTTCCCCCACTGGTACTGGTGCCATCCTCCTGTGTCCATAATCAGGGGCTGGGCTCCCCCCCTCCACCAGTCAATCTCTGTTTGGGTACCTCCATTTTGGGTGCATCATCAGCATGTGGAAGAACTTCAAATTCTCCATCTCCTCTGCACTCTTTTTCAGATGCTGTGGTGTTATCTGTGGGGAACTAGTGGGGCCTAGAACATGACTGTGCTTCTGTAGCACTAATCTTAAGATATATATGCTGCTTTTCACTAACTGCATCAGCAGTACCTCAAGTCTTGATGTCGATCTAAGGGTTTGTGTTTCTGAAGGCTTTCTGTCCTTGATGCTAAAGACTGCTATACTACTTTGTCTCTCTCCCATTCAAAATATCGTGTGTCTAATCCTCCAACACTTTCCTTGTCTTTCTTTCTGCTCTTTGTCTGCCCCTCTTCTAAGTGCCTCACATTTTTCAGACTCCATCTGTCACTCAGGCAAGGTGGGGATCTTATCTTAGTGCTCAACCCGCTTGGTGTACCGTGTGATCACTCGCAGCACAGAAATACAAGGCTGCGTCCTTGGATGTCACATTCTTGATTGTCATCACAGCATAATTAGCATGCTCTCTGCTTATCTCAAACTTGGCCGCACTATAACCATCCTCATAAAATTTCTCCCTCAATGTGGTAGTACTGACCATTAACTTCAGACCATTTCTTGGGGGCTGCCGGTACCAGAACATATAGGCAAAGCTACTGTGATTCTGGTAGCAGGAGATGGTCACAGTGTCTCCAACTTGCTGAAAGATTTCTTCTGGCCATTGTGAAATGATGATTCCAATCCCAACACCTGAATTTGTGAGAGAGAAAAAGAGAAAGTGAGGATAGCAGTACAGATGATGACTTTATGTCCTTTACCTAACACCAGCCCTGCATGACCTGGATGAGGGTTGTGTTGCACATGGATCTGTTGTCTCTTACCAGGTAAAAGAGCAAGCAAAACAGTCAGCATGGCCCCTCAGGTGTACCAGGACAGTGTGTTCCTGCTCACTGTGAGCTGAGAGTTAAGAGAGACTGATGCCCCTCCCTTTCCTCTGATTTTCTATCAAGCTTGGGCAGAGAAGAGAGAAGGGACTGTCCACCTTTGATACTTTCTTTGGTGAGCCATTAAAAGCAAAGATAAGCATTCAAGTGTCTCTGAGTTTTCCACAAGACAGGCAGTGTTTAACACACACATTTATTTCCAATGATCTTCAGTAATCCTGATATTGCATCTTCCAAACCATAAGGGATATTTCTGAGGTTTTCTCTTTTTCTTCATGTTTTATTGATATCCTCCCTCTCATATTTGCCTAAAGCTCTAGAGACATCTATATCTTCCTTTTACCTCTACATATTTGTAAAATAGGTATGTACTGTACTTTTTCTGTGCCTAAGGCTGAGTTCTTAGCATCACACCAGGATTCAGAGCAGTGTGAATAGAAGTTTTTTGTGATTTTCAGTATCATGGACACTTAGAATCTGTGAAGTACGGGTTTGACCATTGATCCTGCCAGTGTTCACCTCTGTGAGTTTTCTCAGGATTAATTATTCCTTACCTGTGAGATTCCTTACTCAGTGAGATGGAACCCAGTGCTGGAGATATTACAGGTTTAGTGACTTTTCAAGGAATGGTAGACAATATAGAACTTTTTAAAAAGTTAAAAACCTTTTCTTCTGGTATTAATCAGACCTTAAGTCCTGAAGGGAGAAACTGTTTCAGATGCTAATGGGAAATAGATTATGGAGACTATGGGAATTAATTCTAAGACTATGCTGTGTAAGAACTCTGAGACAAAGCAAAATCATTTCAGTGCACTTGGGCTACATGTTCTACTCTAATCACATGTGTTAGAATATATTACTCATTCCAGGATGAAGATTTTTAATCAAAGCAACTTTTCTGTCTCAGGAAACAAGAGATGATTGCAGACTCTCCAAGAGAAGGAAGTATCTGGAAGATGCAACTCAGGACCTCTAGTGTGTCTCTCTGGAATTGCCTAACAATGTTGCTGCCTTCTGAAAAGTAGCTAGATTGACAGCCCTTTTCTTTTTCAGTTCAAATATTTTAATTCTTTCAGTCTATTTTCTTTTAAGACTAAAGAAGAAATGAGTGAAAACAAAAAAATACTGAGATAAAGGCAGGTACGTTCAAGCTTGCCAAAAAAGTCCCAGAACTACCACATTTGAGGAAGAATAAAAGCAGGAAAATAGAGGAATACAGGAAAATAGAGTTGTGAAAGGGATCACTCACATCTAACTGGATGTTGGTGAGTATGCTTGTCTGGCTATGCTTTGTACCTGCTTAGCTCAGTGCATCCATGTCTTATTATGTCCCATTTCTAAGTATTTATTTGAAGGAGGGACTGTCTATTCTGTGTGCATATGTTTTGTGTATGGACATCTTAGTGCTAGGAACTGGAGTCAGAACACAGGTACCACCAACTGGAGAGACCAGAGTGAGTGAACTTAAGCACCAGGAACTGGAGTAGGGCCACAGGTAAGAGGTACCATTTTTTGTCACGCTGGCAGCAGGGGCGAGAGTGTGAATGTGTGGTCACTAGTGAACATGAAGCCAGACAATCTGTCAAGAAAGTGAGGTGATCTGGGTTTCACGTGTGTGTCTCTAATGGCAAGAACAGTGGGAGGTGGCAATCAGAGGGAGCAGGGAAGTCCCAGGCATCTATTGGAGAGGGTGCTGTGCAGGAGGTGTGTACACATACCAGCAATTGGAGTGGAGCTGAAGGACTCGGGGGCTCATGAGTCTGGGTGCTGGCACATGTGTTTACTGGGATCCAGTGTCAGTTCAGTCCAAGTGTAGAAACATGTGGAAAGTTTGCACATTGTACTTATGTATACATGTATTTCCCACTATTGAAGCCCAGCCAGAGAGGGACAAAAGATGAGGCCATCAGTACTGTTTGTGTTGGTGGGCCTGGTGGGTGCATCTGTGTGGATCCATATGTTCATCTGTGTATACATGTGTATATGCTTTGTATATATGTGTGTCTGCTGGGGATACAATCTCATCCTTGGCTGGACCAGGGGACATGGAGCTGTGGCAGCCTCCGTTCTGTCAGACCACCAGATTCAGTCCAGCCTACCAGTGAGCCTCATCTCCTCCTCCTGGAAAAAGAGACCATGAAAGAGATGTAAGAATGAGGAAAGGACAGAGTTACCCTGCCTACATGGAAGAAAACCAAAGGGAGAAGGAAAAGATTCCTACTGAAGAGTGTTTACTATAAACTGGAAGCAGTAAGTACTGGCTTAACAGGGGTTTGTGCTGGATTTGAAAACTAATGTCATGAAACAGAGCATCAAACAAAGGTTGGCTTTCCTACCCTAAATTGCAGAGAAAAATGCCTGTTGCAATAGGAGGAAGGCACTGGCAACCCATTTTCAGACCTCCATATAGATTTAGTGGTTAAGACCAGGACAGGTCAATGGTGACTGTATCAGATCTCTCTTCAGTCTTAATGGATTTAAGGCATCTCAGACCAGTTTCTTTCAGTAGCCTATACCAGTACAGAAAATTTCTCTAGGGCCAACTCTTTGCAGACAATTCTGAGACAAATCCTTCCTCTTCAGGCTTATCATCACAAATCCCTTGCCCTTGCAGAACTACGCTGCTCTCTTCACACCTCTCATCCCCGACCAGTCCATTCTAGGCCCATTTCTAATGGAAACAGATATGTCTGCTTGTTTTGTGCAGGTTCCTCTTCCTCACCCATTCTATTTCACTGTGTCAGCCTTGCTGGCCCCCACATCTAAACTTCTTCCCAAGGTTTTCAGTCCTCTGACTTTCCACCTTGCCATCTTTATGCTTTTCCCAGTCCTTCTTTGGCTTCCTTTTTTTTTCACAAATTTTCCATCCTGTATTTTTACAGCAAGGAGTTGGTTTTTGTGTTTAGAGATGTTAAAACTGCTCAGTAGTGGCCCAGTTTTCACAGGCTCTGGGTATACAGACCTTTGAGGGAAGGCTCATCAGGCTTCTCTCTTACAGATCATATGCTGGATGACATGGATTAAAGAAATACTTTCAAATCTAAACTTCCCCATCTGCTATGTTTTTCAAGGCCCTTCCTTCTAATCCAGCCATTTGCTGAAGATTCCTGGGACACAGTCTGTTTCCCTCCTCAAAGGCTGATGCTTTATATTCATGTCTGACTCCACGTGAGACCCCTGTTCTTATGATTTTCCTACTATCTCCCCAGTACCATGCTCTCTTCTTACTTTGTTATTCCCTCAGCGTCTCTGGCCACAGTCATCTAGGACCCCTTCCTAGTTGTGAGCTCAGGCACTCTGAAAGAAGTAATAACTTTCCTTCTTTACTGCCCAAAAAATTAAGAAAAACAAGAACTGCTGCAGGGTAGCAAAGAAACCAGAGATGACATGAAGGCTATGAAGAGTTAGGCACTGTTGGACACCTGATGTTATAACAGAATGTAAGAAACCACATTTAAGGTATTTGTATGTATTTGTTGAAAGTACTGGAAGAGTGGTCTCCAAACATTTTTCATTCTGCACCTCTATCAGTTAAATATTTTTAAAGACACATCTCCAATATTTGCATATTTAGTAGTTTATCATTATATACTTATAATACTAAAAGTTCTAGTGCTTCTTTCCATGCCTCAAGGCAACATCTTGCACACCCCCAGGGGTACATGCACCTTACTTTGAAGACTTCTGCATGGGAATATTGTAAGCCATCAATTACATATGTAAAGACTAGAAGACGCAAAGCCCTTCACTAGACATTCTCCTGTCCCCCACCAAATGAAGAGCTGGTGTTCCTAGGTCTTAACAGTGCCTTTCCAGAAACACCTCACAGGCAGGGAACACAGGGGAAGACAGAAGCAATGATGGCTCCACCACCAAGCTCTGTGAGATGCAAAAGGACTAACCTCAGAAACTCCTCCAATTTATGTTCAAGGGAAGCTTTATCTCTGCCAGCCCATGGTCTCACCAGATTTCTCTTTCCCAG
>JAWWMP010000093.1:24418371-24431441 GCA_035047865.1 Dendrocincla tyrannina | reverse complement strand
CGACGCTCTTCCGATCTAGAGGTAGAAGCTGTTGTCTGAGTTAACTGGCTGAATGTGAGACCTTGTGGTAGGCATGCGCTTCTATTCCTCCACTGTTTGATAATGTCTTGAGCCCACAGACTGCTTCAGAGCAGAGGTAACCTCCTCCTGGGCTTATGTGGTGTGAGAGGCAGTGGCAGAAGGGCCTGGCTGAAGAGGGAACTGTGTGCTGTCCTTTTGCCTGGAATAGAATTCAGGATGGAACAAAGATACAGCTTTAGCAGCAGATAGACAAGTGATGCCATTGCCACCCTCCTCCAGAAGGATGGAGGCAAGCAGACAAGCGGAAGTGTGGTTGGGATGGCATAGGTAGGCTCTGGAGGTTTATGGAGATGGTCTGGAGGTAATCAGGGCTGTCACTGGCAGCGTATTTCTCAATGCATTTATCTTTCATGCCTGTGAGTCACCAGCAAGCTGGAGGAACAAGAATCCCTCCACACAGAATTGTCTATGAGCCATCCCTGTGAAACTGTGGAGCACAGCACCATTGGGATGTCATTTGGCAGTACCTGGTTGCAGTCAGCTCAGTCAATTGGGAAGCGGCTCTTCATGAGTGTGAAAGTCTGAATTAGAGCTTCAGTGGAAGATCTCTTTTTTTATTAGTCTTTAAAGATTTGTCTTCCAACTGTAAATGGTTTTTAACAAATCCTGCACAAAATTTCTCAATTATTTTTAACAAAAAACCACCCCAGACCTGAAGTTTACCACCCTTTAACAATGGAGTTGCCATTTTTGAGAGGAACCCTCCTCTCAACACCATGATGGGTTACTCCCTTTCTCCCTGAGCTCTTCCTAGAGTTCTTTGAATGTCTCTTTTTTTTAATTTAGGGGGTTTGCACCCAAGACAAATTTAGGATGGTGACCCATGTGCAGGTACTTCAGCTGTCTTTCACTTTTGCATGGTATCACAAGCACAAGCTGCCTTCTGCTCCCCAGGATTTCTCCCCTTAGAACCCAGATGCAACAGAAATGACAATGACAGCCTAAATACACTGAATGTGTTTGAGGCCTGGTATCAACCTCTTTTCTCTTGTCTTCAGCAAACGTCATCTGAGCTCCTGGGCCTCTCTCCTTCTAAAGCCCAGAGAGCCTTTGCCAATCATCCTTATGTAAATGGAAAATTTATGCACACACCCCCATCCATGTGCTGTCATCCCTTCTGCTTGCTGATATACTGTCTGTCAGACATCTCAGTGTTTCCACTCAAGGCCTCTGTTTCCTAATGCAAACTTTTTCAGACAAATTTTGAGGACTCACGTATCTATTTGTTAAATCTAGGGCTAACAATGTGGACATTGGCATCAGTGTTGTGCTGTTCTCATAAGTGCCTTCCAAACTATATCCCATTGCTGTTCCTCCACACAGTGCCTCCAGGATGGCAGCATGAGGATTGTATCTATGCACTGCAACCTGATCTCCTTTCAAACTAAACTGTGTCTTAGCACAAAAAACCCTGGAAGCTATAATTAAGTGTCAGTATCCCATTTTCAATCTCTCGCATCTCCGACATCTTTTCCTGACATCTTTGTCAGAGTGGACTAATTCAGCTAAGAAGGTTCTATTTGATATCTCTTGCATCATGATGCATGGCATTTTGGTCACACAGAGTGAGCCGAACAACTGCTTTCAGAAGTTATTGCCACAGCATACTCCTCAGAGAGGTATGGGTTCCCCAACTTTTGAAAAGAAACTGCAGGAACCACAGATTTCATAGTGTAGCAAAGGAGGCCAGGAGATCACATGTGAAGACCTACACCAACCACCTCAGTGATGTAGGAACCACCCCAAAAGTGCTGAAACATCTTGACTGTATAAGAGATCTGATGATGGAGGAAGCAGCACTAACCTTCATCTCCTTTGTGCTTGGCTTCCATTTCAAATCTGCAGCAGCCATGCAGGAAAACAGGGAAATGTGACTAACCCTAATTTACACCCATGCGTGATCCTGGATTCTCATCAGTCCTGCCCAGACTTCAGCTAAAGGCACTATGTAAACAGAAGGATGGTAATTATAGCAAGCAAATGGCTTTGCCAGTCCACTTAATCTCATTTTAGGTGCCTAATTAGTATCCCTTGAAGATCTGTGATGTACTTGTCACATGGATTAAAAAGCAAGTAACTGATAAAAAATAACTCTCTGTGGAAAGTCCTGTTTTTGACTATTTCTGACACAGATTTTGCAGACATCTGCTCTTGGCACATCGCTGTGAAGTAAAGTAGCCAAAGATCTAGGGGAAGATGCTGTTTCTGGTGAAGTTTACAGCTGACGGAGGCTCAAGTGGTGTGTTACCTATGCAAATACACAGTGTTGTGTCATGCTTCCCACACATGGAGGATGTACAACTGTCAGCAATTTCCAGAGACTGGGGACTCACTGAAATCCATAAGAAGGACTCAGTGAAAACACCTCAGCAGCCCACAGGCGAGCCATGGGAGTGGGTGGTCCTCTCTGTGCAGCTCTAAATTAAGAGAGTATCATGGTTTGGCTCTTTAGTACAGATAGACCAGCCCACTTGTAACAACAGTACAATGGTGGAGGATTGTAAACAGAAAGTGCATCCTTCCACTCTTCGAAGAAGTTAGCAATTAAATGGTTTTCAAAGAACAATTTCTGCAGCACCCTGCCTGAGCAGTGGTTCGTCCTTCTCACCCTGCTTTTCCTAAACTCCATTCTTCCTGTAAAAAGCAGACTTATTCACAGCATGTAAATGCCTGGGGAGGGCAAGTTTCTGACTGTGTGTGGCAGCAGGTGAGCCAGAACATTCGTTCCACTTCACCTGGACCAAAAAGAAATTTTCCTCTTTCTTCCTTTCAGAGAGCTTGCACTAATTAAAAAAAAAAAAAAAAAAACAAACAAAAAAAACCCCAAAAAACACAAAAAACCAGAAACCCCCAAAAACACAAAACCCTAAACAAAGAAACAAAACACAAAAAAGAAAGAAAATAAAGAAAACAGGTCAGGGTCAGTTTCAAACTGAAAGCTCCTCATGAAACAAGAAAGCAAAGGAATTAATTTGAAAAATATCAAAATATGTTGTTTCTGCTTTCAGGAACTTTTACTCCCCTCCCTTCAATTAAAGCCATTTGTCAGTTTGTATCAAACTCCAGAAATAATTCAGTTTGCCACCAAAGCACACCTTTACTGGCCAGTCTGTGTCTGGAAACTCTAGCCATGTGCTGACCGTGCTTGTCTGTCATCGCAGTGCTTCTGTGGGTGTTTGTTTATAAGCATCACTATATGTGAGCTACATGGACAAGTTTCGACTGTGGTACAGTACTACCTTTACCAAATCCATCTGCTTCAGCTAGAGGAGATCTTTCAAAAAGAATCTTAAGGCTACATAATTAAATTACTGACAATCTAGTAACCAAGACATCCATGGTCTGATTCCTTGTTGACAGACTTCTCTTTCAAAAACCCAAGAAATCCCTAAGTAAACAGTGCAGAGCTGTCATCAAATTTGGAGATGTGTAGCTTTGAAAGTTTGTTTTGTTTGTGCACAAAGGCTGTAACAAGTCACTTAAGCCTCCAGTGCCACAGTCAAATCTAGGTAGCATTTAACAGCCAAGCAAATGTTCCACCAGCACTGGTGTCTGACATGGTAACTCCCCTGTGAATTTGCCAGGCTGCCGATCCCTCACCTGATCTCACAAGACAGGAATGTGAGGGCACCAGAAGCAACCACCTGCCCAGTGGTTCCTGGGCAGGGATTGCACATGAGCCCAGCCCTGACCCCCAACTCTGACACCCTTTTCTCTGCAGCGGCTGGTGTCCAGGGCTCAGGCTCACCCTGAGCACATCGAAGTAAAAACTCCTGTCTTCAGGATCCTTTATGCAGTCTGTTGAGCTGAGAGCACAGCTTCCAAAAGCTGGGATTCCAATGTCATCCTTTCCCCTGTGGCTGGGGACCTGGAGAGATGCTCTGCTCCACAGAAGACTGTTTAACAGCAGTACCAGACTTATCACTAGGATTTTCTCCATCCCCAGAAAACATAAATTGGTTTTCCTTTAATGGCAGAATCACAGGCACTTGATAAACAGCAACTTCTGTCTTGCTAATCTGGTCTCATAATGATTTGAGTGTTTGTCTTCTCTAGGGATAGCTGATTGCCAGCACAGAGAGCAAGCGTTTCATACTTTTTCCATTCAAAACACAACAAATAGGGTTTGGTCAAATGGATTCTGGTGGGTACGCTCAAAGAGGGCCTTTCACCTGTAATTGGTTTTCTTTGTGCTGTTTGCAGCAGTGGCTGACACATGGCTGATGCTGGTTGCAGCAGGAGAAGGGACCAACATCTGTGAGCTTGGAAAAGAGACCAAACTCCTAAGGACAGGAGTCATGTAAGGGGTGAACCTTGCACTGTAGAGAAGGAGTGAGTTGCTGAACTGTATGAAGCAGACCTACCATCCTGTTTCTATAGGTAGAAAAATATCATTTGCCACCAGGAAAATACCATATTTTAGGTGAAAAGAACACAAATATGCAGACAGAGCATTCACACAGCTGCTTGCCAGTCCTGGTAACATTTTTTGTCACATAATCACAGAAATTTCTGTGGGAAATAACCACCAAAGGTCTCTGGTCCAACCCTGTGCTAACTCCAAAGGGAAGAGGTTGCTCATCGCCTTGCCCTTGCAGAGTGTGTTGGTGCCCTTCAGCTGCGGCAGTGAGAGCCTGCCATCTGACCCCCTTTGTGCCTTGGCTCCAAGACTGCCTGTCTGACTGTGGCAGCGTTGGATGCTCGGGCATGGCTTGTGTTAGGACTCTGGTTTGCCCAGTGCCATCCAGTGCTCTGTTTGACCCGGACCTGCTGGCAGTGCACATTGAAAGCCAGCAGCTGGTGGCTCTAGGGCTCCTCAGAGCAAAAAGGAGCTTCCAAAACTGTGCTTATGGTCTGCTTCTGGGTAGGACAGAGAATCCCTGAATTGTGTCCATGTGGAGCTTCAAGCACTGCACTCACTGGTGAGGCCTCCCAGGGCTACTTCTTGGGACACCCTGTTTCCAGTGGTGTTGCTGGAATGAAAAAAAAAAAAAAGGTAACTGGAAAGAACATGACTATCACTAGCTTTTTGAATTAAAATAGGGGAAAGGAATCGCTTTCACTGCTAGGTGAAATTTTAATTTGGTATGTTCAGCTCCTGTATAGAGCTGTTGACAATACTGACAATATTTTTGATTATTAATACAATAATTAAGAGGCTGATCTGTAAGATGAGACACCTCTGTCGAGGGTACAAACACAGAAGAGAAACGTGAAACAAGCTCGGGGCACAAGGAGCTGGCGAGATAGCAGCAAGACAGCATATCTCACCTAGTAAGTCTAAATAATCGTCTGCAAGTTTTCACAGGTACTTCAGAAAGGAAAGCTTTAAAGAGAAAATTTAGGAGACATTTAAGGAGAAAATTCAGGACGAGATTGATAACCTGTGAATAAAGGGTGGATAAAGGGAAATGATGTTTAACCAGTGGAACAGATGGAGAGGTGGAAAATGTTTGTTTCTTTTTCTCAAGTGTATCTCCTAATAGGAAAGCTTATTTCAAGTTAACGCAGGCAGACATTTTAGAGTGTGTAGGAAAAATACATATACAGCTGTGGGCATGTCTGTGAGAAGATCCTGCAAGGTTGGCTGATTGCTTTTAAGGGGTAGGACTTTAATTTTATACCTTGTGAAAATCACTAAGTTGATTGAATCCAAAATTCACAGATGGGAGGGAAAAAGACAGCAGCCTGCACTTGAGAGGGAGGATTATTCTGTCACACAGGGCACAATAGAGACTTCTTCTTTTACTACTTTAACAAGTTTTGCTTCATGCTGGCATTCCTGCTTCAGAAAGGCACTGTCATGGGAAACGGATTCTGCCTGGAGACGAGACATTGTTCAGGATATCCCTTCCACCTCCGCGTGCTATTCAGCATTAACCCAGCCGTAAGCAAAACCCTGAGACTATTGAAATTTCTTTCTTCATCCCCCCCTTTCCCTTTGACAAATGTGTGACAAGTATGCAATTGTCTGAAAGCACAGTGATGGAGAAAACAGGGAGCGAAGCCTTAAGACGTGCCTCAGTGATTTAGAAGTCTACCCCCAAGATTTGTGAAAAAGGTCACGGGAGGTCTTCCATAGGGTTCAGCTTCTCAGCAGGGCTCTAGATACCAATGTAAAGGCACTTAAATGCCTCTAACAGCTGACCCCTTTGTGGATGTTCCCACCTAGGATTATCCTGGCTCTTGGGCTGAAGAATAGCCCTTAGCCAACTAATGGATCACAGGCCCTTCCTTTGAATATCTGCAGTTTGTGTTGGGTAATCGCCCATCCAGCCAGCAGGAAGTTGTTTCTTCATTAAAATGACAAAAGCTTCTGAAAGATGAAGATAAGGGTTCTTCTGATGAATCACTGCAGGGCTGCGTTTGGGAAACTGCGTTTCATGTTACCCAGAAGTTACTCAGCAGCCTGCTGGTAACATGGCATGAGCACGGCGTTGATCTGTGAGTACATTGCCCTGTCAGAGCCCAACCCAGCCCCAAACCAGGCCCTTTCCCCTGCAGCTCCTAAGGCACATGGTGCTTGAGGTGCTCGTGGTGCGAGCAGCCGTGGGTAGATCCAGCTCCTGCTGGGCAATGGAGAACACTGGGAGCACGTATGCAGCGGAAACTTGCATCCTGCCATACAGACACCATGCCCCCCTCTCCTGAGAGCGCTTCTGCTCTGTCTCCTAAACGAAGAGCACTCTCCTTCCCAAGCACAGTACTCTGTGCACTGGGCTCCCCATGCCAACCCCTTTTTCCCTGAGGGAAACCCTGGCCGCTCCCACCTCCCCCACCTCTAGAGAGCAATTCTTGCTCCTCCAGGCTACATGCTGCCCTGCGAGTGGGGGGGGGCACAAGGAGGTGGTGTATGAGCCCTTTCCATTGTGGCTAAGCTATTTAAAGATCAGTGGGCCAGAAAGGGGGACCAAGGGTAAGCATCACTGCTCAGAGGAGTATTTACATATTTCATGCATTGGTGGTTTCATTAACAGAATTCCAGAAGTCCTTGGAGCAGGACAAGCACAATGGACCTCTTCTGGCAGGGGTGGCTGTCACTGCCCAGGCGACCCTCTCAGAGCTCTCTGCTGGAGCTCCTCCAGGCCTGGAGCGACACACAGGACAGCCCGTGGTGGAGTGGCCTCACTCTTGCTTCTCTGCAGTAGACACTTGCCCTGCCTGATCAGGAATATGACGCTGGTCAATCCAGGAGAGCCACTTCTATACCACTTCAGACCCTTAAGGGACTGGGCACCTGCCACCACTGCCACTGTGGTCTGTGAGTGCACGGAGCAGTGCTGGCTGCTGTCCCCAACACTGCTCACTGCCAAGAGCTGCATTGTTGCTAGGCTCATCCTTACACACAGTGGTGTGCATTTCATGGTGCTACTGCTTATCTGATGCCCTGTGCCCTGGGTCCACTCAGATCCCAGGGGCCACAGGACCTGCCAGCAATACTATCCACACACAGGACCAGGAGCCCTTGGAGTCTGACTGTCTTCCTGTCCTTGTTCCTGCAGGCTCAGAGGGAGAGTGCTGAGGGCTGTGGGTGCCAGGCACCCCTAGTGAGCTTGCTCTGAGCACTGGAAGCAGAAGGTGCCAGACCTTCCCACCTCAGCTCCAGACCTTCAGTGGTAACACGGTCTCCATCTGTGCAGGAGCTTGCCATGTAGATACAGGCTCTGAGCCTCTGAGCTTCAGGTGCCACCATCACTGGATCAAGATAGTATTTGAGCAGCAGACACATCCCAAGTCCTTTTGTAAATCTCTGCACCAAACCTCCTATTCTGACTCAGAATAAAACCAGAAATAAATGTCTGTCTTTCTGCTGCCTCTCTCCCTAAATGACCTCTTCTGAAAGCCCTCTAGGCTTCCAAAACAAACAAACAAACAACAAAAAATTCAAAGAAATGGAATATGATGAAAACAAACAAAAATGGAGAGAATCCTCAGCCATCCTTTAGGAAAGTACAGCGTCTTGCTCCAATACTGTGCTGTCTATACTTAATGCCTAAAAAGCTGGGAAAGGTCCTGGGAGAAAAGTCTGCTGCACAGGAACATTTTAAGGGCTTGAGTGGTAATGAGTCAGTGCTGAGGTTTGGATTTAGATGTTTCCGACCTAGTACCTACCCAGTGTGCCAGACCTTGCTGGGGAAGGACAAGGGACACCATTATCCCTGGTTCACAGATTGCTCAGGATGATGCCAGGAATCAGCTGACAGTCTAAGGCGAAAAGGTACAGGTTTCAGCCTCCTTGGGAGGTGGAAAACTGTTCATTGCAATTCCTTAGCCGTTGCTGCTCTGCTGGTTTGCAGGACAGGGCAGGTAGGATGGAGAAGGGAAGGTGATGCCATGCTTTCAATGCAAAATTATTTTTTAATGGTAAACAAATGAGGGCATAGCAACAGAGCAATGATCTGCCCTGGAAGATCTGTCTGAAGCCGCTGGGAACCATCCTGGTCCCTTGCTTCAGCCTCTCTGTGGCTGTGCCCCCAGTCCTATCAGGCTTTGTTTTGCACATCAATATGAGTGAGCTTCTGCTTCTCTTTGGCAGTGGTTAGCATGATGGGGGGCCAGGGACCTAAGCAGGAGGCAGCTCAGTTCAGATGCTGCTACTGGCAGATCCCAGGGCCACCTGTGGTGGTGGGTACTCCAAATTCCCAGAATCACACAGTGGGTCAGGTTGGAAGGGAGCACAGTGGGCCATCTGGTCCAAAATCCCTGCTCAAGTAGAGTTGTCCAAGAGTACATAGCCATGTTCAACAGCTGTTTTCCTGTATTACAAAGAAGGGAGAAGAACCACACTGTTCCTCCTATCAACCCATGATGGAAATGGCACTCCCAAATACTCTGCTGTGGCTTTTCTGTGGTGCCTTCTTTGTGGTGCCTTCTTTGTGGTGCCTTCAGAGCTTCCTTTCTCATTCCTCCTCCCACTTCCTTCCAAACAGCCCTGCAGGCTTGCTTGTCCAGGTCTTTGTAGAGCACAAAGAGCTGGAAGTAGGCTCAGACAAATCATAAGCCAGATGTGTGACTTTCCATCTTACAGGGTCTCCAGACTATTAGCTGGCACACTCCCATGATGGTTTAGCTGCCCAGACAAGAGCTGGGCAACTCAGACTGAACTCCTGTGGCTATATCAAGCAGGAGAACAAGTAAGCTCCAAGCCTTAGGCTCACAGCATATTTATTGGGGGCCAACTCCTACATCTCTGCTTCATGCAGCAGGACAAGCTATCCCCTAGGTTAGCCACAGACAAAGCTGGGTGCTGCCAGGAACATGCCTGCTGAACTGCCCATAAGGGGAGAGGATCCTCAGTCACCAGAGCAGGGTTTGGCAGCCCCTACAGACAGGGAGAAGGAAGCAGCAGCTTCCAGAGAAGATACTGCCTCGTAGCTGGATGAGGCTGAATGCCTTCACCTATTGCACACAGCTGCTGCCCCTACAAGGAGGTTGAGCAATAACCTGGCAGGAATTTGATCAGGAGTTAAATCCCAGTTACAAAATTGGTTGCATGGGGCCAGCATGTGGGTGCAAACCCTCTCTACGCTCTGTTTGCCCTTGTTCTGGCACTGACCCCACAAGCTCATCTGAAAACAGCTTTGTGCACAGCAGCCCCACGAGATATGCTTCCCTCCACACCCAGCCATGGCCACAGAGGCTCACATAGTGCTGAAACACCCATCACTTGGTGGAGAGGTGAGGCAGCACCATCTGACTGCCATTCAAGCTGCACAACACCTGGGGCTAGGGACAGGTTTGGTATCAGAAAGCCAGCTATGGTCAGTCTCTGAAGCGAGCACTGTGGAGACAGACTGAACTCTTCAATGGAAGGAGCTGGGATGAGCATCAGAGATTGACTGAGTTTTATTTTGGACTTGCTAGCTGGTCTAAAAACAGCAACACGAGCTAACATGGCTTTCCTTGCCACAGTGACACTCTCTCTCTTTGCCCAAAGGGTGTTCTAGGAAAGCTCACACAGCAGTGTGTATCTCTTGATGCCATGCTGATAAGGGCACTGGTGATTCCAGGCTTGAGTCAGCATCTACACTGACAGCTTTGCCAAGCAGCTTGGTGTAAGAGGGAGGAGAGAGGACCCTCAAGCCCCAGACTGTTGAAGGGAAAACCCATTTCCCCATAACCACTGGCCAGGTCGCCCCGTAGTGGCAGTGAGCCTTCACGCCGTAGACATTGGCAGAATGTCCAAGGGGACAAATCCAAGCCTGCCAACAGTGCCCTCACACGAGGTCCTTTGCTCTTCGAGGGATGCTCCTTCCACGCCAGCCCCACAGCATGCAAGGCCACTGCTCCAGCCCAGGTCCTCCGGAGTCCAAACGCCAGAAGAATCCCCCATGGTCCCCAACCTAGGGCCGAGGGGTCACGGCACTGTCAGAGCTGCTAACAACCCACCCGGTTTTTCAGGCTGTAGCAGACTGAGGGTTTCAGGTTTCGCCGGGAGGACACTCCTCCAGCACCACATTCCTCGCAGGGCTAATCCTCGGGAGAATGCGCCGCCAGCATCCACAGCAGCCCCAAGCTGCTCCAGCCTGGAGGCGCAGCTGCAGCCCCCACTGGCCTGAGCACCAGCCCCCACCACGTCCTGGGTAGGCTTACAGCTCCAGCAAGCCTTGCCCTGTTTGTTGTTGCCAGAGACCTTTTTGCAGCTCAGATCTGCCCACACCAAAGTTTAAAGAGCAGCACGAACATCCATTGTCGCTGCCAAAGCCCTGCCACAGGGACTCCACCATTTCACCAGCACCAAGAGGTCTACCAGGTCTCAGCTGGTCTCATCCATAAAGATCAACTGCTTTTCTCCCCTCCTGGCTTGCAGAACACGACCTGCATATACTGAAAGGCTGCCACATTTCCGCTAATGTTCTGGGCATTTCAGAAATATCTTCCTCTAAAACTTAGTGTTTTATGCCTCATCTAAGTACAACTCCTCTGCAAGTGCCGTGTCTATCAGCACATGTGGGAAAGGCTGGGATGGAAAAGTGAACCCCTGATGCTTTAGCTTTTTTCTGTTACCACACCAACATCTTCATCTTACAAGGTGAAAATTTTAAATAATAATGGGAAAATTACCTTCTCTAATCCACACTCGTGAGCTGCTGCTCTGCAACCTGTTGAAAATGTATGCAAACATATCAGGTGAAGAAAGTGTGCTAAAGTAGTTAAAAGACTTGCGAAGGATGCAGGGGAAAATTATTTCTATGTCTACTTTAGCTTCAAAAAATCCAGCCTCCCTTTCCCTAAACCAAGTATTTAGACAGGGCTTGTGCTCCAACTACTCCATTGTCCTTGCTAGAGAAATCTGGCTGCAAATGACCTTTAACCTTTGTCAAAACTCCAGTGCTGCTCTGTTTGGACTTGGCCAGTATAACCCCTGATTAAAAAATGCAGAAAATATTTCAAAGTCAAACTTTAAAGGGACAGCCTTTTTTTATTTCTGTTTAATTAAAAATAATAATGAAATAATAGTAATTGTTTTCCAGACCCACAGTAATTAGCAATCCAACCTACAGCTCCCATGGGAAAGTGCCTCTGTTTTGTGAACAAGTATCCTCGAATATTGACTTGCTCTAGACATTGCCAAGGTTTTGAGTACAGCAGTTTGTTGGGAGGGGGTTTCCGAGTTTGACTTCATAGCAGTTAAACTGTTGTGCTCCAAACCACAGAGTTTTACTACAGCCTCCATTTCCCTTTGTTTTACCTGAACTTCTCATCTTGCTCTGCAAATCCTCTGCCAGAATGAGTCATTCAGGATTAGCTCTTACTTTTCAACTGCTCTGTCAGTGTTGCCCGGACTAGTTCTAAGGAGAAAAAATTGACACTCCCCATTCAGGATGTGTAACAAGTGACTGAAAAAAATTACCTCCAGTGCTCAGCTATTTACAATGAACCAGCAAGAATCACCCCACCACGGTAACTGAGCCCTCAGCATAGCACAGCATGGCACTGGACCGCCAGCTCTAGCAAAGGGGATGGGCCAGTGCCCCCCTCCTTCGAGCCATTCCTCCTCACTCCTGTGGTCAAGGGATGTTGGCTTGCTCCCTATCCCAGAAGGGGTGTCTCAAGGATCACCTGTGAGGACCCCCAGGGAGGAACTGGGACACCATGTACTGCCCACGGGGCCCACTGCCCTGGCTTTTGCTGTCTGAGCATGAGGGACTCTGGGTCGAGCCTCTCTGGGGTCCTCCCACCTTTAGGGTGCAGGTACCTTCTGGAGACACCGTTCTCTGCTGACTGCAGAGGTCAGTCCTGCACCTCCTGAGTTCAGCATGTTGCTCAGACCAGAGGGTCTTATGCTCACTTGCTGCAAGCAGATCTTATCCTGTCCCTGCCCTCAGACCTTTTCTTATGTACACATCTAAATAAACTCTTCTTACAGGAAAAAATAGTACTAAAAAAATTATTTTCACATTTAATTTTCCACCTCTTCCTTGTTTTTTTAAATAATAAAGACACTGTTGTGGTTTAACCCCAGATAGCAACTAAGTACCCCACAGCTGCTCACTCGCTCCCCCCGGTGGACTGGGGAGAAAAAGTGGAAGAGCAAAAGAAAGAAAATGGACAGACAGACAGTTTATTAGGGAAAGCAAAGCCATACACACCAGCAAAGCAAAACAAGGAATTAATTCACTGCTTCCCATGGGCAGGCAGGTGCGCAGCTATCCCCAGGAGAGCAGAGCCCCATCATGCCTAACAGTGACTTGGGCAGACAAACATGATCACTCTGAACATCCCCCTGCCTCCTTCTTCCCTCAGCGTCATATGCTGAGCATGGCACCATATGCTGTGGGATATCCCCTGGGACTGTTGGGATCAGATGTCACGTCCCCTCTCAACTCCTTGTGCACTCCCAGACCCCTCGCTGGTGGGGTGGAGTGAGAAGCAGCAGAGGCTCTGTGTAAGCACTGCTGAGCAGTAACAAAAACATCCTTGTGTCACCAACACTTATTTCAGAACAGATTCAAAACACAGCCTTATACTACCCACTATGGAGAAAA
>JAWWMP010000093.1:24349202-24360955 GCA_035047865.1 Dendrocincla tyrannina | reverse complement strand
CATTTAGACTGGAGAGGCTTCAGCCCTGGTGCTGGATCTGCAGGGCAGGAATTCACAGGTCACAACTTGTGCCGTGGGATAGAGAGGGTGCAGAACCAGGCAGGCGTGTCAGGGGTGCAGCTGGGAACTGCTGGAGTGATGAGAGCATGGGCAGGCTGATCCCAGTGTCCGGAGTCTGAGAAATCACTTCTCCTTGTGTGAGAGGGAAACGTGCCCATTTAACCAGTGCAAAATGCAGAGGTCAGGAGATCCTTTTGCATCCTGTCCATGATGCCACTTCCTGCCTCTGTGTGGGCAGGCAATCAGGAAGCAAAGTTTCCCTGCTGCCTCCGGGGGGTAGCTTGAGTACCTCTGCCTGCTTGGCCAGTCGCCTCCTTGCCTTCTCCAGCCTGAGCAAGCACAGGTTTGTGGAGCAGCACAGCGGAACTGAAGTAGCTTCTTCTAAATAACCAGGGAATGAGCTATGAGTCTGGAGCCTTATTTCTGCCTTTTTTAGTAGTCATGTGTTACAGGATGCACAAGGTTGATTGTGACAGCTCTTGCCTTTCTGAGCTCTAAAAATGACTCGTGCCCCTTCTCTAAGGGCTCCCCAAGTGCACTGTACCCCTGCTGCCAGTGTACATCTATTGCCTGCCCTTGGGTGGGGCTGGGGGCCTCTGTAGCAAGTGCAATCTGGAGGCAGTAGCTCTATGACACATGTGCCTGTGCATCTGTGCACACCCAAATGGAGCAGAGGGGGAGGGCACAGCACCCGAACCTTTAAGGAGTGATCCACTGCCTAGTATTTATGATGGAGGCTTTCTGCCTTATGCACAGGGGCCTCAGCATCTAAGACAGCATCCCCAGCTGCTGCAGAGGTTTTAGCAGGAGAGGAGTGTGTGCAAAGCTGGCTGTTCCTGGGAGCAGGATGTGGCAGCAAGAGAGGCTCTTCCTTCTGCAGGAGCTGCCACACTTCTGGCACACTTGTTAGGCTTTTGCTCCATTGGGGCTGAACCACCTGAAAGCAGATACCAAAGGACAAGCCTGGATGTTCAGAGAGGACATCTCACTGAGAGAGTTCTCTCTGTGGTGCTGCAAGGCCATATCAGTTTTACCCGTGGGTTTGGCACAGATTGTTTTGGCAATTTCAAAAGCTGCCACTGTTGAAACCATCTGCAGGAACTGCCAACCTGCATGCAAATCTGGAAGTTATTTTTTTTAGCATTTCTAATACAGGACATTTAATAAACAAGGGGCATGTCTATGCAACACTGAAAATATCTCTAAGAAAACAAACTAGAAAAGGGGATTTTATTCACTTTACATGTGGCTAGCCATAAGTAATTATGTCAGTAGGAGAGCAGGACTATTTTTGAAGTTCTTGACTCTTGAGCTGCATGAGTTAGGTGAGAGTGCAGAGGGCAGTGCTTCAGACTGGTTTTGTGGGACATGTGCCAGGGGGAGCACAGATGTTGGTTTGCCATGCAGACTGTAGGATTTTCAAGATTCAGTTTAATGTCAGTGACTTGGTTAGGTTCTGATACCAAGAGGCCACAGTGTTTGTTCTGAATGATGCTCTGAGGTTACTTCGGGTACAGATGGTTGAAGCTTCAGCACCTCCATGCACTGCTGGGATCAAAAGCTGTTTCTTAAAAACCAAACCAAAACCCAAATGTATGTAAAGAATGTATGCTTAGAGATGTAGATTGTGTGTGTTTACTTGCTTTGTGCTGTGCTTCTCTTCCAGTTGGCGCACTACGTGTAGAGTTTTCCCAGCCTGTAAACCTGGAAGAAGTGGCAAGAGTAAACCCAGAGATCAAAGCAGGAGGTCGTTTTGCTCCGAAGGACTGCATAGCACTTCAGAAAGTAGCAATAATCATACCATTCAGGAACCGAGAGGAGCATCTGAAGTACTGGCTCTATTACTTGCACCCAATTCTCCAAAGGCAGCAACTAGATTATGGAGTATATGTTATCAACCAGGTAAGGAAGATGCTAAATACTGCCTGTGCCCCTTAAAACAGAAGAATGATTGCTTTACTTTGAACAGCAGTAGGCTGGCCAGTGGGAATAAGGTTGCTTTAAAAAAAAAGGAATTAAAATGAAAACTTTTGCTGCAGTAATTTTGATGGAAAAGCTGAGATCTCCTCTTGTGCTCAGGCACAATTCAGTCCAAAAAGCTTTTGCTTAAAGAAACCACTTGGTGACTGGTTTCTTTAAACCACTTTTAGAAAAAAATTTCTAATAGCACAACCCAATTTAATACCTCTTTCCAAATGTTTCGTTTTCTCAACTGCTGCAGGAATTGCATGCAGAGATCTTTAAGGGGACACAGTAGCATTAAGGCCTAATCTGGTATTGGATGTGCCATAAAGTTGTAGGATTTCACTTACTTTCTTGAGCACCTTCTGCTCATGTTAGTGTACAGTGTCAGTGTGGAGAAAGCAGTGGGGCAGGTAAGTGATTATCTTGAAATGAGCAGAACAGAAAAGAAACAAGCAGTCATGGGAAGGCTGTTGGTTTTTATTTTTTATGTTTTATCTTGGTATCTGGTGGCCTTAGACTTGTCTTTTAAAAAAGAAAGTTATAAAAAAATATGTTTCGCTCAAGACAAACTGTCTTAATTTATACCATGTTTAAATAAGTGGGTGTTGTTTGCACTTTGAAACATTTAAAATGTGCAGGCATTTAATATGGGCTACAGTGTGAAAGGGCAGGTGCAGTTCTGAGAGCCCCAGCAGAGACCACCAGCTGGGCAATCCCACAATCTCTCTGGGATATTTATTTATATCCTGTTTTCTCATCTCAGTAAAAACTGAGACATATTTCTTTAGATGGTAACTTCTTAAACTTGTGCTTGGATAGCTGATGTTTGGGCATATCAAACACCATGAATATTTAAAACGGTCACCCAAGCGATTAATTTCCTCACAGACTCGAAAGTAAGGGGAGACCTATTCCTAGATAGAAAAGCAATACCCTGTAACTACAGTTTGCTCTTATTTTGCTCATTTCCAGGGTGCCAGAGATCTGGACAAAGGTGATTTGTGAGGAATTAGCAGTAGTTCTCAGGCACAGCGGTCAAGGTGCTCTGGTGTCTATGTCTGACTGTACTTGTGGCCTGGTAAACACATTGCTGAGGACACAAGGCATTTTCACAGCATATGGACTGGCACACAGTGCCCTAAATTGCCTCAGGAGATGGCTGCATTTCCTTGCACATGCAGCATTTGCCTGTGCAAGTTACTGGTGCCACAGGGTTGGTTGAGCCATGGTCAAGGGTATTTCACCCGCTGGTCCCTGGGGTGCAGGTGGGTGAAGGTGGCAGGGTGGCATGCCTGCCTTCCCTGAGCGTGGCTTGGTAGTGAGGGTGTGATGTGGCTGCGGGCAGTGGTCCTGCAGTGGGGTCTGCTGCTTTCCCAGCTCACCAGCCAGCTCTGGAGGACTGGAGAGAGCTGCCCACCCACGGTCTAGGGGTATCATTTGTAGACAAGCAGGTGTCTCCTTTGCGAAGAGCTGGCAGTGCAGCCAGGGCTGGTAGTGTTCAAGGGTAAGAGAAGCAGTGCTGGTGCCCGTAAAGGCAGGCAGTGTCAAGCCTGGTTGGAGTTCCCGCTGCTGCTGCAATGGTGCATGCTGGCTTGCATTGCCCTGTGTTGCTGGCTACTCCTCTTCTCTGGTCCTGTTCTCCAGCACTAGGGCTTTGTGCTTCAGAGCTAACCCTCAGAAAAACGCAGGAGTGGAATGTAGTACACAAGGTGTGTATGCCATGGACACATCCAGCAGATGTGGGTTAGCAAGTAAGACTACTTGATTTGTAAAATAAACATCCTCCTTCTGCATGCCTCTAATAAGCTGTGTCTGGAAGAGGTAGAGTGGTCAGTGGCAGTAAACCCATTGGATGCATCTCTCAAGGGTGATTGGGAATACTGAATAGAGAGAGTTGCAGAAAATGTATTAATTCTGCCAGAAGTACAGTAGGAAAACAATCTTATTTCTCTGCTGTCTTGACAATTGCTTTTCTCTTTTTCTTGTCTGTCCTTCCCTTTGCATCTGCCCTTCTTTTTTTTTTTTATTTTATGTTATTTTTCCTTCTAGTGGGGAAATATTACTTTACTTGTTAATCCTGTCTATATCAAAGCAGTCACTGAAGCAAGGAGAATTACTGTGTGATCTGGTTCTTACACGCTGCCTACATGCTCTTCTGTGCTCCGCATCTCATAGAAAGAAAGAGGAGCGCTGAGCCCTGCTACTGCTGCACTGGTAATGTCAAACTTCTTCCTTTCAGCGCAATGTGTTTCTGTCACGAGTCCATTGTGTCTCCACCATGCTGTTCTTGCGTGCCTGAATGCCTCAGAGTAGGACTTTGCTGAAGTCAGGGGGATGATGTTTGTAAAATGTCTGGCAAGTAACAGGAGCCAGTGGAAAAATACATGTTATGCTTTACCCTGCACACTCCATCCCCAGGAAAACCCAAACCCAATGTGTGGAATAGCAGTTGTAGGATTTTTCAGATAAATCTGAGATGAGGACAAGTGGCCAGGCTTGCTTTGTGTAGCACCCATCTGATGCTGTGCAAGCTTGACCTGAGCAAATGAGGAGTGGTGAATTTGTGGTGTCTCCCTCAGCCCCACTCACTCCTGCCATTACCCATGTGCTCTCCAGCATCTTCAGCTGTTGCCACATGGATGCTCAGATCTAGAAATGAGTTTTCTCACTGCATTTCAGCCCGTGCAAACACCCATGCAGCCACATTAAAGTTTGGGAAAGGGGAGATTTAGCAAATTCCCTGAAAACTGGGTAGATGCTCAACCACTTTCCACTGGCCCCTGCCACTACCTGCAGTGTCTTGGTAGCAGTTTTCCAGAAGGTGTGCATGTGTGAGTGTTGAGTGGCTGGAGCATCACTCTTATTCATGTTATTTTGCAGGGGGTATCAGGACCCCCCAGGTATGTGGACAAAGGAGGGAATTGCGCTTGGCTCCTGCTTATCCTTGCAGTGGTGAGGGAGGCAAGTTTCCAGTGTGGCTGCTCTCTCCCGCTGCCCAGTGTAATGGTGCTGAGGCCTCAAAACACCCTTTGACAGAGAAACACCAGAGTGTCTCCTGATGGCCCTGGACATCTGTTTCTACCTGCTTAAGTCACTGGAGCAAGGACTTTCACATGGACATCGTGTGTGTGATTCAGGTTGTCTTGGTGTATCCCTGAGTTAGCTAGCAAGCTCCCATTAGAGGTGATGACTCTCCTAGCTGTCCTGGATTATGTATCCTCACGATTACCTCCCTGAGACCTGATGAGTGTAAGATCCAGGTGAGAGATTCAGCCACAGGTCCTCTGTGCTGTCTGCAGGAGGAATCACAGAACTGCCTCCTGCATGGAAGTGGGAGGCAGGGCAAAGTCAGGACAGATGGCTTCTTGCTGGTTTTCAACCCCTTTAGCTTGAGTAATGGTTCCAAAAACATAAATTTTTTTCTGTCAGGCACTGAAAAAATAGTATCATCATTTGGTAGGTCTGAGCAAACTGGATTCAGCAAAGGTAAGGGATGGGAAGTAAGAAAGCCTGGATGGTCTTTTGCTCAGCTGATCATTCATCTCCAGGTGCAAGGAGTCAGCATCAGACCTTGCTGGACTGAGGCAGCAGTTTGTTCCCTTTCAGCCAGTCTCTTGTGGACCAGGGAATGGGGATGGACTTGGATGTACTGGGAGTGATATACAGAGTAAATTCAGGAGACAGAAACAGGTGCGGGGCACCACCACTGAACTCAGACATGGGTTAAGTTGCAGGACAAGAGAATATTGGGAAAAAATTGTCAGGGAAAAGAACATAGCAAAAATGTGCTTGGGCTACACTTTTTCTGCCTGGAAATGTAAGAAGGCATGGAGGCTACATCTAGAGCTTGACTGCACTGTCAAAGCAGCAGTCCCCTGTGCACTGCCTCACTCCTCAGGGTACTGCTCCTCTGTCCAAGAATGTCCAAAGGAATCCATTTTTTGTGGCAAAAAACAGCTTCCATGAGATGAGGAGCTACCAAGCAGAGGTTTCTGCTCTGTCTGCTTTCTCAAGGGTCACTTTTTGAGGGTGCCATGTGCTGACTTGGAAGGAACAGCAACACAGAAAATTTTCTCAACTCCAGTTTGTTGGGGTTTTTTCCCCAAAATATTGAGAATCAGTCAAAGACGGAAGCCTGCAGCATGCTTCTGAGTTTTGAGAGATTTGAATTCAGGTACTGCAAAGCAAGCCAGTGCTTCCAGATTGCCTTAGGTAAGGAAACAGAGCTTTCTCCAAAAAGCAAAACCTATTTTACTCTGATGTATGCTGTAAAGCCCCACATACCTCCTGCGACAAAAAAACCTGCCTCCTGCCCTCAAAGCAGTTGCATATAACAGTCTTGCAGAGTTTGCTGCATGAGCTACCTGCTTGATGTCAAGTTACTGAAAAATGTCTTGGAGAAGGGTTTTTTTAATTTTCTTATATTGGTTGTTACTCCCTTCCCCCAGATCCTTTGGATCCTGGATTGTGAAGCTGTGTGGACATTTAGGAGGAGAGTGGCAATGCCCACACAAAATGTTTGCTCTGTGTCCGGTCCCCTCCATGTGCAGGGCCCCAGTGTGGGTTCTGCTGGGGTCCCGTGGGTGAGGTGACAAGAGGCGTCCTCCATGCTCTTGTGGTCACTGTGCTGTGTTTTGAGGGTTTTTGGGGAGAAAAAAACCTCCAGCTTCTTGTAGCATGTTAATCCCCATGTGTCATCCAGAGAAGTTATAGGCTACCCGAAGACGTGTTGAGCCACTGCTGGTAACAAAATCAGTGTGAAGTGTCCTTTGCCTTGAATTTCATTAGAAAAAGAGCAGCCAGAGGGTGTGAAATGAGAACACTCCTAGACTGGACCCAGCAGCTGCTTTGAGGTCTGAGCCTATTGCACTTTTCACTAGCACCAGGAAGAGTCCCCCTTTAGGACTAATGGAGCCAGGTTTAGGTTTGGGTTTGGTGCCATGGGACCTGAGGAGCCCTGGGCTGCTGGGGCCAGACAACTCCTTTGCTGGGGGAAGAAAACCCTGCAGTCTCACAGCTTCAGCTACTTCATCTCTCTGTCTCTTTTTTCCACTTGCCTTCACTTTCTGTGGTCGAGTTTTCGCTGCTCTTGCTTTATGTATGATTATGTATGATGGTAATCATCCTGCCACCACCTTATTTATTGTGTGAGCCGTTTTGTTTCTGGTAAGGATGCTGAGAATTTGCTCAGATCCTTCTGAATGAAAGCTCCCTTCTCCCTGTGAAGTCATTTATGCCCGAGGCAGGTGATGAATGCTTTTGAAACTTTGGATTGACACTTGCATGTTAAAACCTTCATTTGAAAGATACTTGGGGCTGTTTCAAGAACTTGCATTGGCTCTCCAGCTGCAGATCTATTAACTAGTTTGGATTAAACAGTTCCCAAACTTATTGTTTATTAACCAGGGAAAGCTGTTTCGGGAGATGTGATGTTTTAAGCTGCTGCTCCTTGGGCACAGTATTTTATCCATCCTTGATTTGCATCCCATGTCAGGTGTGGGTAGTGCAGGGTAGGGCAACAGCTCGCACAGTGTAAGGAGTCCTTTGGCTCAGCACTGCTCAGGGAGTGTGAAGGAGCAAAGCTCGAAAGGATTTGGCAGTCTTGTTTTCCAGGCTGGCAAAATAATTCAGCCTTCTTCACCAATGCCCTATGAGTTTCCTTCTGCCTGCTCTGTTCCCCTGCACAGGGTTTGGGTTTGAAGCTGCTGCTGCTGCAAAGTGGGGTCTTGGACCGAAAATCCTTACTCTCAAACCACCAGTATTCTTGGTTTTGTGGGTATGCTCTTGTTGTATTTCAAAAGTACTCAGCCAATTAGCAAGCCCCTATCCATGCTCAAAGCCACGTGTGCTTCTGAAACGTTTCTGCCTGAAAAAGGCCAAATGGGTTCTCCTTGAGTGTCTCGTTGCTTGGGGAGGAAAGCAGAGACTTTCCTGCCGTGTTCTTTGCACGTCCCTTCTTTAACTGCACCTGCCATGGGGTAAATGTGCCCTGCTGCAGTGTCAGTTCTTTTCAGGTTCTTCCCATCATGGTGGCAGCCTTCCTTATTTTGTTTTCCCATCAAGGCCCCCAGGACAAACAGATGGTGATGGATCAGCACCAAAGAAGGGGATGCTGCAGTGGCATCACCCAGCACTTGCAGGAAGCAGCTCGCACTGGTCTGCCTCTGTAACTGAGCCTGTGTTACAGCTGTGTGCTGAAACACCTTTCAAGGGCCCAGGGAGCATCTGCTCCTGTGTGCCAAGGGCTTGGCAGAGGATCAGGAGTGAGCAGCAGAGCATCAGACCTGAACTCCTGGTGCCATCGTGTGTTTTGCAAATCAGACCTGGTGCATGCTCGCACATGTTGCTTGGCAGAAGAAGGAAAGGTCTGGCCTTTCCTCAGACATTGTGTCTGCCCCTGTGGTTTGCAGCTGTCCCAAATGTCACCATCCCGCAGGCAGCATTGTTGGTTGGGGTGAGGTCTGGCTGCACACATCCCGTGGATGCTGGAGGAGTAGTTTAGTGATCAGGCTCAAGCTCAGTCCGTCACAGGCGTGTCAACCCAGTGTGGCAACTCCAGCCTCTGGCAACAGGTAAGAGACTGCTGATGTCAACTGTCAAATTTAAGTCACTTAACTGTTTTTCTTTGTTTTTAAATTAGGATGGAGAAGAAGAATTTAATCGTGCAAAACTGCTGAATATAGGATTCGCAGAGGCTTTGAAAGAGTATGACTATGATTGCTTTGTGTTTAGTGATGTAGACCTCATCCCAATGGATGACAGGAACACCTATAAATGTTACAGCCAGCCACGACACCTCTCTGTATCCATGGATAAATTTGGATTTCGGTGAGACACCTTTTGAAGGGGCATCTCTTTCCTAGCCCCGCTGTTAGTCTAGCAGGCCAGGAGCAGTGTTACCCGTCCCCACCTACCAGTGGAAGCATAAGAAAATGCCTCTTGCAAAAGCCTGTTGGGACATGCATGTCCCTGCAGGGAGGGGGTGGCTGGAGGGGAGGAAGGTGGAGAAATGCAGCTGAGCAGTTTATTAAAATTCACAGCTTCTGGAAAGTGAGATAAAACTAGGCAGCCTTCATTTGCAGATGCCCACGTATCCCTTCTTGTGTTTCAGACTGGAAGCTGGAAGACAGCTAGGGTTTCCACTCAGTCTGAAAAGCGAGACACTGACACAGTGAGAATCATGTGCAGCCTTAAAAAGACTGCATGACCCATTATTCTAACAGCAAAATGAAATTTTTTTTTGGCTGTTCAGTTTTGTACCACTGAGAGACCTACCCTGGTATCTGAGAGCAGCACAGAACAAAATTTTTTTCAACATACATTTGTGTTCAGCAAGGTCTTGTGAACAGAAATGTGTTGCCTTTCCTTTCTGGCTTTTTTTTTTTTTTTCCAAAGGGTGACTTTAAAACTCACCTATAAAACAAATCACTGCTTGTGACCCCATGGTAGCCAGTAGTGCTAAAGTTAAAGCTGTAGCAGTCGTGGCGTAGGCAGGATCCCTGCACATCTCCTCTACAGCCCCAAGCCCTGCTCAAAGCAGGACTGCCACCAGCACCACAACAGCTGCAGTTTCTCCTTGCAGTTATGTGAGTTTAAAGCAGAAATGTGTGCCCCAGGGGATTCTTCTGCTTGTTGAAGCAGAGATAAGTCTGCACTAAGTCCTGGTGATCCCTGTGTGGACCTTGTGCGCTGGGGTCTGAATTTCATCTGTCCCTAATCCCCTGGTGAATTGTTCCCTGGTTGGAGTGGGAGCTGGTTGCATTGTGTATGTAAGGTCACACTGCCAAGCTCAGTTTTGGACTGCAAGTTTCTTTTTGTGGCACTGAGGAGTGTGGAGGCAAGTGGAAGAGACGGCTCTGCGGCACATCCAGTGTCTGAGCTCTCACCGTTCCTGCTGCATGCATGTCACCTTTGGTGAGGTGATGTCCATCTCATCAGCCTGTCCTTTGAGGACAGTGTACTGCTTAGTGAAAGGTTCCAGCCATTGCTAGTTGCAAAATAACTTCCCAGATGTATTTGGGACTGAGCCCAGCAGTTCTCTCTGCATCAGCCTACTCCACACATGCAGCTTCCTGTTGCAGGAATATGCCTTGTAGTGCGTGCTGGCTCTATATGGGCTGGTGTGAAGGGCAGCAGCAAACCCCTTTCAGGCAGGCAGGCAGACTGCCCCTTGAGTAGCACCTCTCCTCCTCTAATCTCTTCTCTCTGCTTCCAGGTTGCCTTACAATCAGTATTTTGGAGGTGTGTCTGCCCTGAGCAAAGAGCAGTTCACAAAGATCAATGGGTTCCCAAACAATTACTGGGGCTGGGGTGGCGAAGATGATGACATTTATAACAGGTAAATAAATTTTCCTCCTTGGCACCCTGAAGTGTGTCCAGGATGGGGATGAGCACAGACTTGCTGCTTTCACCAGGGTATGGGGGGGCGGGGCATGGAGTGTCTCTAGGCAGGAGATAAAGGTGGCGTGTGGGCAACCTCCTAGCTCAGCAAAAATGTGCTGCTCCTGGATGCTGACATCCCATTTCACAGCTTCCATGGTGGGGTGGGGAGTGGGTCCAGTTTGAAGAATTCCTCCCCTGTCTCTTCCCCCTGTATTGCTCATTCACCATGTAGCCTCCCAAACATCCACACCAGTGCATGAGTTGAAGCAGTGTGCTTCTTGGTCTCCCAGCACTGGCTCAAAGAAGGGGATTCAGGACGGGAGGGTGGATGAGGCCTTTACCCAGTGCAGCCCAAGATTTGCCTTGCAGCAGATCCCTTTGTTCCCAGGAGAGCTTTATTTGTCAGGCTGTGAGCAGCTCTAAACAATGCTGTGACCATCGGTCCTTGCCTGGAAGGAAGCTGAGCAAGGCTCAGAACTGCAGGAGAGGATGGTGTTTGCACGGGGCAGCCTGAAGACCTGGGCAAAGGGTGGATGTGGGGTTGTGCTACCTTACCAGCTTCACATTCCCAGGGCAGTCCCTGAGAAATAATCACTGGGAGATTGTATTTGGAAGCCCTCTTCATGTTTCTTGGTGACAAAACCACTCTGCATGGTCTTTTCTCTGGGCTTTCTGAGCTTTTCTGGACTTCAGGAAGGGTCTTCCTAAAAAAGCTTTTACCTTCCTGAGGCTCAGCACTTCTGTTTAATAAACCAAGAGAGGGACAGCCTTCCAGAACATTCAGAGCAACGTGGTAGTCCTCTCTTCTTAGGGCACTCGAGTTTTGAGTAGCAAATGATGGCTGCTCCTCACTCGGTAGATCCCAGCTGGGACTACTGTGACTCTGACCATGCGTCTCCTATGCTGCTTCTCCACCATTCACTTTGGTTTCTCCCAGCACTGCAGTTTTCACGCCCTGAAAAATGAATGCTTTTCTGGCTCCTATCCAGATGGGGTAAAAACTAGATGCCTCCCACTTAAATTTGAGTCTACAGCCTGGAGCAAGGTTAATGTGGGCGGTGGGTGTTGGTTGGCTGAGATGGAACTGTAGGTGAAGGTTGGTGAATTAGTTTGCTGTTGGCAGGGGGACGTCTCCTCCCCACACTAACGTGCTTGTGTGGAAAAGGACTGGCTTTCCCCCTTTCAGTGTTGGCAAGCCTGGAAATGCACTAGCAACGTTCTCAAAAGAAAAAAAAGTAGGCAAACCCAATGGCTATTTGTGGAGGGTGTGGCAGAGCATCTCACATCTGTTGAATGTTTAATGTACGTGCTTTTTACAGGCTGGTGTTTAAAGGCATGGGGATATC
>JAWWMP010000093.1:24331357-24342675 GCA_035047865.1 Dendrocincla tyrannina | reverse complement strand
CAGGTAGGGGATGCCAGACCAAAGTCAGGCTGTTGACTAGGGAAAACAGGCCACTGCTTGCTCCCTGGGTGCCTGTGGGTTTGGCGCAAGCGTGGAAATGGAGAAGTCATTCCTGGGAAACTGATGTAAACATTTGTCTGTGTTCCTTGGCAATTTCTAATGAAAACAGTTTCTGTGGAAGAGATTTTTCTGGCTGCAAGACTGTGGCTAGGGTTAGGCAGCTGGCATAATCTCCCTTGGTGCTCTCCAGGGAAAGATGGGTTTGTTTCCAGCTGTGAACAACTACCAGCCTCTGGGGCTGAGGCTAGCACGGTGAGACATCCCCAAGTCTCTGCAGTATTTGGGGGCATGCTCTGAAGACTATATTGACAGAGGCCTCTGGAAGAGGGCACTGGCCTTTACCTGTTTCATCCCAACAGGATGTGCTACCAGGGCACAGGGAACAAAGCAGGATCATCATTGCATGGAAGTTGCCAGCAGACTGGGATGCTGCAGCCCTCTGAGTATTGAGCTGTTCCACCCTTCTATATGGCTGGGTGAGGAATGCTCAGGACTCAGTGGCTGGAAGAAGCCCTGTGTGGAAATTCTGTCCCCCGCTGAAAGCAGGAGAGAAGTGTCAGCAGTATTTCACCCCTCTCCCCAGTCCAAGGCTTCCCTGGACCAGATCAGCATATGGCTTGCAAAGGATCCCTTGACCCTTTTGCTGTGAGAACATACTTACTCTAGCATGCTGGATTTTTTTCCCACCTCGAGCTCCACCTGCCTGCAAAGGGAGAGGACGGGTGAGCAGAGGTCTCTGACATTTATCCCATGTGTTTACCTTGCTACGCTTTCCTGTTCTCCAGCCCACAGGAAAAAAAACCAACCAAACCAAAAAAAAAACACAACACAAAAACGCAAACCCATAATAAGGAAGGAGTTGTTAGAAGAAGGAAAAGTACTAAGCTGGAGTTTGCTAAACCTTTTAACCCTCTTGGAAGGAGTCTGAAGTGGGTGTGCTTGCCCTTTGTTCTTGCTGTGTGTGTTAGCACAGCAGTGCTGGCGCTGGGTCTGTTCTTATTTGACTATATCCCATATGCAGGATGTCTACGCACTTGGGGACGATGCACACATATGAGACTTCTGTTTACCCAGTGCAGCAATGCCATTCCTGGAGCCTGTTTTATTTTTTCATCCACTGCTCTCAGTGTAACTAGCAGCATTGCAGATCAGTGCACAAAGATCTCTGTAAGAGGTGACTGGCTTTCCAAGTCTGCACTAGATCTCATAGTGAAGAAGGAAGTAGGGAAAATTAGGGGTTTGCATTAGATCCAAAGGCTGGACCAGTGAACTTTTCTTGATTATGTTCCTGCCCTTCTTCACAAGCTTGAAAATTACTTCCAAGAATTCTTGCTCCATAATTTTCCCAAGGATTAAGGTCTTGCTTACAATATTTCATAATTACAATACAAGGATGGAGGTATTAGTGCTGTTTTCCACATCCTTCTCCTTGCTCTTCTTAAAGGTGGGCGTACTATTAGCTCTTTCATTCAGCCTTTTCCCAGTTGCCATGATATTCCACTGTGGCTTACAGCAGTTTCATTGACATGAACTAGCACTGGTAGCTCATATGGGTGAGTGTCATCTATTCCAGTGGATATAAGTATGTGCAACTTCTCTAAACAGTCTTTAAACTCCACATTTGGCCTTCCTACCTCCTTCCAAAACTCAGCTGGTGAATGCAGAGATCTCAGAGCAGGCTTTGCCTGTGAAGATGTTACCAAAATCCATTGATCATTGTGGGTTTTTTCATATTGTCCAGTACCACATTTTTTCCTCCGTCAGTGGACATGTATTTAGGGTTCCTTAGAGGATCATCAAAGGTCCTAAAACAAAGCACAAAGCTGAGGGGACAGGCTGTGTGTCTCTGGAGCAAAATGAAGAGGAATACTACAACTTCCACTTAACTGCACAAACCCCTGAGTGATGATGTAGTATGAATTCCGATTTACAACTCTGAGCAAAGGATTGAGCAAGAGCCCTCAAGAGATCCTTCCCTGCCAAAACCATTCTAAACCATCATCACTCCCTTAGAAAGCACAGTTGCAGAGGCAGCGATTGACTGTGTTTTGGTTACCTCTAATTTCCATTAACATTTTGGTACTTCTCACCAACAATCCTGTAGAAACAAGGTCTCGGCACACCTTGTTGACATAACAAGGATTGCCCAGATAACATGGAGCAGAGAAGTAGAAACAGGGATTTCCCAGGGAGGTCTGCTTAGCAGCCCTTAAAGCTGTGATCTCACTGCAGTGGGAATTTCTGGTGGGCAAGAAGACATCTGATTGTAGAGTTGGTGTGAAATCAATATGGGCCTTTAAGATGTAAAGGGCTGCTGAACATCAGAGTCAGTACTGGCAATTGCAAGCCAGGGCTGATGTGGCACTCTGCCTGGGAGCCTGTCCTCTGCACAATTACCTGCTTCAAAAATCAGCATGTCTAAACCACTGCCACTGACCCACCTTTGAAGCATTTTGCTAAGGGATGCTCTGTCTCGCCTGTGCTAATTATAATACCACCCAAAATCATTATTAGACACATTGAGTAAATACATATAAAAGCTTCATTGAGAACTGGAGTAATTAGATAGCAGACCTGTGCACAAACAGCCATGCTCAGACACACTCATGGCAACATGCACCTGCCTGTGAGACATGGGCAGCTCAGAAGGGCTTTGTCAGGGTTTGTAACCAGGCAGATGATGAGAATCTCCATCCTTGGAGATGTTGAAATGCCATCTGGACATGGTCCTGGCCAATTGGCTCTGTGTGGCCTTGCTGAGCAGGGGGGTTGGACCAGATAACCTTCAAAAGCCTCTTCCAGCCTCAGCTGCATGTGGTCCCCAAGAGAGCAGAGCGGCATGGAGTGCCCCACAGTTGTCCTGCTTGTTGTGATTCTGGGCACAGAAACACCCAGAAACACACCATATTCAGCATCCTGGCACTTCTTCAAGGTGTTTGAATTTTCAGACAGCTCTTAGCCCTTGTCTTCCACCCCCTTTCCTGCACAGCACTCGCAGGTGTTGCTTTCCCACACCACAGCAGGTGGCTGACCCTGCTGCTCAGATGTGTTTCTCACTGCTCAGCTGCTGCTG
Source organism: Dendrocincla tyrannina (assembly GCA_035047865.1). Classification (NCBI taxonomy): domain Eukaryota; kingdom Metazoa; phylum Chordata; class Aves; order Passeriformes; family Dendrocolaptidae; genus Dendrocincla; species Dendrocincla tyrannina. Next base: position 24,339,542 of record JAWWMP010000093.1, on the reverse strand, counting down.
CTTTTTGGAACACTTAACACACTCTTTGCCCAGCTTTTGAGGCTGCACACCTAAACTGACTGCCAGTGAGTTATTTATAGTGCTGAAACCTCTGCTTTTGGACTGTTCCAAAACTCTCAAGGCCCCTACTGCTATTGTGCTTACATTGCACATTAATAACAACCTGGTACCACAGGCCAGTTCACACACCAGGCACTCAGGACGAGCTGGCAACAAGTATAACAGGCCACAGCAGGGTCCTGAACTTCCACTGTTTTAGTGTAAAAACTGGGACTGTTACCAGCAGTGACAATGTCCTTCCTGGTGGAGCCCCAGGCAACAGCAGCAGATGGCAGAAAAGCAAATCACAAATATCAGAGCTCCAAAAAAATTCTGGCAAAAGCTCATCTTGCAATAATGCAGCAAAGCTCACTGTGGGACCCTATGGGAAGAGAGAATACTTATTTTGAAACTAAGCCAGCTTCCTCACTGCCACCCGTCACATCCTCTTACTCACAAGGATGTCCAAGATAGGATAATCCAAATGGTCTGTACAGGATGCAAGCACCAAAATGCCAGCAGTCTGTCCAGGAATACTTAATGGCAATGCAGAATAAAAGGGATAGTCACTACTGAGATCTTACCATGGCTCCTCAGGAACTGTGTGCTGCTTTTGAGTCTTGAATTTTTGTACCTGTTAGGAGCTGATGATAACCACAGTCTCTTGTCTTTCCATCTTGCTCCTCTTCTGGGAAACATTAAAATGTACTTGCTGCTCTTCTCCGTATCGGGATGCTTTATGTCTCTTGTCTTCCAAACACTATTTTCAATGGCTTCAGTGTATCATGCTTTAGACTGTCACATATTTGAAACCATCCCTGGTTTTGGGGTGGTCTAGAAAGCAGTAGGAACCCTGTAGTCAGCTAATGCAGGTGCCATCCATGGCTGCCCACCCTGTGACTGCTCCTGACACTTTTTCCTGCAGGTGCTTCTGTACCTACATGCTCTTCATCCACATTAGGCAATATTTTCATTGCAATTCCTTGCAGAAGAGAGAAAAACAGCACAGTATTTCCATGAAGACAAAAGAAGTAAGGGCAAGGGGCAGTCAGTTCCTGATCCAAATGTCAGTTTGGCGCTCAGGATCAACAAAGAGGCGGAAAACTGCTATCAAAGTCAGCCACAAGGCACAGCACTGTCAAACAAACTTATTTTCTTCTATTTTTCATCCTTAAAAAACCCCAACAAACAAAAAGCACTGGATTATTGCTTCAATCCAATAAAAGGAATGTTTCTGTTACATAATCGGATTTCCTCAAAGTATTTTTTTACTTAATATCATGTGATGCTTTGTTAAGACCCATGCCTTAAGAAAAGAAACAGAGCTTAAGAAATGGTTCAGTGACCTTTCAAAAGTAGCTGTTACAAAACCTTTAAGAAGTTTGCAGATGGCAGAAACATGGTGGCATAGCAAATAATGTCTGATCCAGGATGCTCTGGATCTAAATAAATCATTACAGTCTGGTGAAATAAACTTTAATAAATAAATTACAGAAACATAACGGGAGGTAATTAATTTCTGATGTGAGATCTGTCTTGGAAAGCAGTGTTGCGGAGAGATTAAAGTGTATCTGTGGGTAGCACCATGAGCTCTTTGTGCTGCAGTTTATAGAGAGAATGCAACCTCTAGCTATAAGCAAGTGGGTAACAGCATTAGAAACAGAGAGCTCTTGCTTCTGTGCTCAGCCCTGGTAGAAAAAGCACTGGATTGCTGTCTGTATTTCCAGAGGAACAAGGAAGCATACATATTCAAAGAGGCTGCAGAAATGAGCAAGTAGTGCTACAGCATGATTATTGCCTTCTGCCACACATCCAAGAGGTATGATAGAGGTACAACACAGAAAAAGGAAATGCTCTGACAGTTCCTTCTAATCTTCACTCTTTTCATCAAAAAAATCTCTGCTTTGCTCGTTTTATTTCCTTGACCCTGGGTGTGTCTCTGGGGAGGAGACATTGACAACTCTGCAGGAAATTTCTGCGGCTCTGTGTTGCAGCAGGACTATAAACCAGGGCTCAGACTGCAGTCCTGGATACCTACAGGGGTCAGGAAGGATAACCCCTTTCCTGCCCAGCTGCATTTTATGTTTTAAATCCTCACAAGTATTTTGTCAGAGATGAAAGTGCTGAGCAAGTCTGGAATGGCAGTGAGTTAAAATGACTCTGTGCAGTATGCTCAAATGGCACAGGGTAGACAAGCAAAGCTGAGCATACCTGTGAGTTGGGATAGAACTGCACATCTACAGCCATTCCTTTGCGCGAACGATTTCACCTTGAAGGGGTGAAATTATTAGTACTAGGGGCATTTCCTTAGTTTCTCTGGGCCCAGTGTGAGCCCCACCACTGGAGTGTGTTGGGGACAGCCAGGTAAGGGCCTTGCATCCACCTGCCCAAGTGCTGTCTGTCTGTCTGTCTTTCATTCTGCAGATTGTCCAGCCAGGGGACCTATTTTCTCTTACCATTTATTTACTGAGCTACAGATGTGCAGTCCTGGGAGAGCGACCTTGGCTCTGACAAATCCCTTACCGCCTGTCAGTGAGAGAACAGCCTCTGTGCAAATGTCAGGTGCAAAAGCCCCAGTGTGGGGTCAGCAAAAGTGGATGCAGACATCTGGTTTTAGGAAACAAAGTCTTCCTGAACTCCAAGCCAAGAGCAATGCAATTTTTTCTCTGTCCCTGGAAGGAGTGGACTAGACCCCAGACCTCAGATGTTTTCCACCAGAACACTTATAGAAGGCCTTCAGAGGACTGCCACGTGGCCAGATGGATGTTAAGCAGAGCTGGTCCCAGAGGGGATCAGTGGTGAGGACAGGGAAATCTTGGCAGCTGAGAGCAACACAGCCCGGGACAGGGAGAAAAGCAGATAAGCCCCCAAAATTCCTGTGACGATGCAGTACCACTGCCTGGCTCACTAAGGAAATGCTTGCAACCTTCATGTGCTCTTAGTGAAAGAGTCTTGTGACCACAAAGCCAGAGGAAGCCCAGTGGATGGCAGCTGAGGAGAGGAGCTGGGGTGGCTCATTCGAAGGGGGGAGTGGGAACAGATGCCATTCTACTGCCCTGCCCCTGTAGCGTTTTTCATCTTTCCTTGCATCCCCCTCAGAGCTGCCTTCCCAGTCCCACCAGCTGGGGTAATGTTACAGCAGCACTGGCTGCCTGGAACAGAGGGAGGTGGACTTAAGTCTGATTCTAAACAACCCAGAGGAACTCGCAGGGTTGTCAAATAGACCAACTTCTCCTTATCTCTGTTGTGATTATTTCCTCCTCCCTGCTGCATACCTCGAATAGCAACATTTGTTTTGGAAATTCCTCTCCCCAACAGTTTCAGGCTGGGAATCTGTGAAGATGTAGGAGCAGTCTGGGGGTAGAAATTGCACTTGTCCTGGATCTGTGTGCCAGGCTGCCCTGCCTGTGTTTACTCACGTGACACCCACAGGGATGCCTCGCAGAAGCAATGCCCCAGTCTTCCAGCTGCTAAGGATGTAATTTTTGTTGCCCCATCACTTAAAGCCCCTCTGCAATTCAGCATCTTGCTGCACAGCAGCGGGGCACAGCAAAGGAGCTCCCTCCTCCCAGTCCCATTGCTCCAATCCCATTCCCTGCCTTGGCTGTGCAAGCCAAAGGAGAAAGTACTCCCTATGGCAGAAATACTGCAGCTCAGCAGAAGAGATCTGGTGCTGCCAAGCTGTTTGGTGTGTTTTCCTTTCCTTGGTGGCCACCATATAGTACTTTTTGTTAGTGCCCACTAAAACATTCATATCTGTTCTGGTTGAGGGGAGCCATGCAATCACAGGTGAGTCTGTGAGCATGGGTGTTTTGGAGAACAGCCTGTGTTTAGGGGTCTTCTGGCCTGTATTTGAGCATGCTGAGAGGGAGATTGGGCTAAAAACTGCATTCTCGGAAGTCAAAAATCAAGGGAGGGAAATGGGCTGTGGCATAGTTGTATGCTTATCACCCCTGGACAGCTGCTTAGCATCCAGGTCCCCTCAAGAGACAGTTTCAAATCAAGTACACAGGGAACACCCTATCCCAAAGAGGACTCAACAGGGGGAAAGGTTGTTGGCACTGAACTGAGCAGCTGTGCTCTTAACCTTAGCCTGATGCCAGCAACAGCCTGCATGACTAGAGAGCAGATCAGTGTCACAGATCAGGGACTGGTCTGACATATTGCTGGGGAGCAGAAGATACTTGAATGTGCTCATGCACAGGACAGAGCCATGCAGCGGCATGTACAAAACACATCCCCACCTCTGAAACCCTGGACAGGCTACAGGTGGGACATCCAGGTCTGTCACTGTGCAAATGCAGTAACTGCACACCTCTTGTCAGCAAAGACTGTGCAGATGTCTACAGGCCAGGCAGTCCAGAGTCACTGCTATCAGGACCCCCAAAATCTGCCTGCTACAAAACTGTACCGCCTCTAGCAGGCTGTGGACTTTTGCTTCAGCCAAAGAGGCACTTCATCCACCTGGCAGGTCCTTAAAATAAAAGGGCAAGTTCTTTGAACTGCAGGCTAATGCCACTGGGTGAGCAAAAGGAGAAGGGAAATGTATCTGTAGGATACCCAAAAAGCCAAGCAGCATGGATTGGAATGAGAGGCTGAAAACCCTTGGTCATGCCCAGCCCTCTCTCACCTGCCTAAATATTTTATTGCGTTGCAGGTCCACGCTGCATATGCAGCAACATCTGTGTGTATCTTACCCTGGATCTACTGCACCTGGCAAAACATCATCCCGAGGATCATGTATGTCTCTGTTCACATACGCAGTTCTTCAAGGTTCTCATATATAAAAAGGCAGCAGAGACATCTTGCACTGGACCACAGGACAGGGAATAAGGTTGCTGGGCTAGGGAGCTGCTATGGCTCCAGACAAATCCGAGTAGTTGTGGAAGGTCATAATCCCACACAGGAGTGTAAGTCCTGTGCATCAATGCATTGAAGAGAAACACCACCATGCACACCAAAATCCTATGGCAGATAAAACCTGAGTTGCAGCACCTTTTTGGCAACCTCTAGGAAATAAATGAGCCTCGCTTCACTGCAAACACAGAGATTTAAATTGTGAGATAGCTGATGAGTCCAGGAGCTGTGCGTGTACTGGGGAGAGCAACTCGGGCTGTTCTAGACCCAAGGGAAGGTTATATTACTGCTTGGGACAAACATTCTATGTGGTAGATGGGGCAAGGAGTCTGCTCCCAGGTTACAGGAATTGAAAGCACTTAGGCCACAGCTCTGTACATGAGGAAGTGTGAAACTAGTAGGCTGAGGGCAATGGTCCCTTAGAAGGAGGTGCCAACTTCACAGCAGAGAGGGACAGAATGCACATAGCCAAGAAGGGTGGGAAAGGGTGGGGGGCAGACATGCCTTGAGGGTTGGACATGGGACAGGTTTTTCCACCTTATGCTTCATTTGGGCTGGTTCCTGCTAACAATCCTGTGATGCACCCAGAGTAACCAAATTACCTTTCTCAGAGGAGTTTCATATTTCAAGCACAGATTGCTCCCAGCACACCAGTATTTACACAGCACTTACTGGTCTCAAAATAGAGCACTTAAAGCAACACTGTGGGGCTTTCCCATATCCTCACAGTGCAATTTGTCACTGGACCTCTTGCACAGGGGAACACAATGAGCTGGTAATTCGAATTCACAGAGTCATCAGAAGAACGCATTTTCCTGCACATGTAAGACCGAAGCTGATCTTGAATGCCAGAAAGATTGACAGTGCTCAAATAACTAATGGTATTATGTCTTTTCCTGACCCAGGGAGGGGGAATTGCCTTTCCATTTCTAATTGGCTTGGCTTTGGCTCCTTGCACATCCTGAGCAGAGACACCAAATCTCTTCTGGCACCCAGACTTTGCACAGTGACTGCTCAGGATATTCACTGGGTGCACAGCCTAGGCAGGAAGGCCCAGCATGGGTGGTGCATACTGGATAAAGTCTTACCTTTCCAGAGAGACTTTCTTCTAACCCTTCTGTTTCATCATTAAAAAGAGATGATCACAGCCCAGGACTGCATGGTGAACTGCCTGGGAGTTTCATGCTCTCTGACTCCCACAGATACAGAAGCTGGAGTTTGCATTGCTGCTGCTAATGATAATTTGCAGTCCCTTGTGCACAGCTTCAGCTGCTGTGAGACATGTACAGAGCACAGAGTGGTGCTTGCTAATCCTTTACACTGGTGGCTCCTGCTTTCAATTTGCAGCTGCAAAGACAAACACAGTTATCTGTGCCTATGGGAGAACCAGGCTTCAGATCTCTTGCGAGCCAAGAAGTCTGAGCCAGTGTGTATCTGGACATAGCACTTTGCACACCTGCACAGCCCCAGCCAGCACATGGCAAAAATACAAGCAGATATGCTTGGAGGACCCAAAGAAGAGCTTCACGCTAAGCAGAGCACTCTTCCTTCAGGTGGGCATGGACAATCTCCATTCTTCAAAAGAGATCCCCACATCTAGCTAGCAGAAAAACTGATTTGATTCCCTCTTTGATGTATTTTCCTGCCTTTGGGGTAGCTCAGACCTTGTACACACTACCCTCTGTTGACCCAGCATTGCTTTTTTGTGTGCCATGCCCAGAGCAAAGCTGGGGACAGGCAACTCTGTGCACTGCCAGCCACTGCAGTAGGGAGATGCTGACTCAGCCGGGCAGGTTGCCATGGAAACTGCAGTCATCATGCCAGAAATGCCATCATGCTCTCTTCTGCAAACCAACCTCTGAGAGCCCGGGTAAAAGCCCGCTGTGGCTGATCCCCTGCCGGGGAGGCACAGCTCCAACCCACTGGGCAGCAGCTGAAACTGCAGGGAGAGACACCCTGGCACCACTGCCTGTTGGAGACAGTGAGAAATCCCATCCCTTCGATCATGCCTCCTACTGGGTCCGCATGGCCAGGCACAGCAGGAAGGCAAATGAACTAGTCTGACTGCCAGAAGCCCTTTTTAATGTTTCAGCTCCAGACCCACCACATACTTTAGTACTAGAGGTTAGTGCTCTAGTACTTTAGTTTCCTTGCTGCTTCGCCATGCGGTAAACCAGCATATAGATGCCTCCTTGCCACAAAGACCCCTTTGCAATGGGAACACAGTGGTTTGTGGCCTTGTGTCTCACCTCTGTTCCTGTGTGCCCAAGGAGGAGGACATGCTTGGGAAAAATGCATACACATACTTACTTCACCATCATTTGCACAGTCTTGCACAGGGGAACTGCTGTTTGGATGCAATGAAAAGCTGGTTCCCTGCAGAAGGGATGTAGCCAAGTACCAGAGGGCTAGTGGGCTCTCTGGTCTTGGAGATACCAGAAATCATATCTTGGAGATAACACAAATTGATAAGGCTCAGAATGACCAGACCTGACACTGGGGGTAGCCTGCTTTGAGAGGAGGATGTATTGAGAGCACTCCAGAGCTCACTTCTCATTTGTTCTTCTGACTCCCCGCTAGTAGGAGCCAGCTGGTTGTTTAAGTTTCTAAACAATCTGTTCTGTGGAAGATCCCCATTCTCTAAATTCAGGACTGTAACTTGCACAACACCCAGCTCCCTCCCTCCCACTGCCATGACTGAAGCCAAGGAGGAAAACTTTGGGGTGTTGGTAGACAAGAACCTCAACATGACCCAGAACAATTCGCTCACAACTCAGAAAGCCAACCATATTCTGGGCTGCATCAAAAGCAATGTGACCAGCAGGTCAAGGAGGTGACTCTGCCGCTCTGCTCTGCTCTGTTGAGACCCTACATGGAATACTGCATCCAGCTCAGGGGCCCCCAGCATACAAAGGACATGGACCTGTTGAAGCAACTCCAGAGAAGGACCACCAAAATGATCAGGGGGTTGGAGCACCTCTCCCATGAAGTCAGGCTGAGAGAATTAGGACTGTACAGCTGGGAGAGGAGGCGGCTTCAAGGTGACCTTGTGGCAGCCTTCCAGGACCTGAAGGGGGCTACAAGAGAGCTGAAGAGGGACTTTTCACATGGGCATGTAGTGATAGGATAAGGGGGAATGGCTTTAAACTGAAACAAGACAGGTTTAGATTAGGTACTAAGAAGAATTCCTTTACTGGCAGGGTGGTGAAGCACTGGCACAGGTTGCCCCAAGAAGTTGTGGATGCCCCATCCCTGGAAGTATTCAAGGTCAGGTTGGATGGGTCTCTGA
>JAWWMP010000093.1:24269122-24283719 GCA_035047865.1 Dendrocincla tyrannina | reverse complement strand
CTGCTCAACACAAAAAAACCCCAAAAAACCCCAAACCCCAAACAAACCAAAAAAAAAAGGTGAATTCTGAAACTGAAGGTGTGTTTGCAGCTTTGCTGTGGTACAATCACACTAATCTGTATATGAGCTGAAGTCTGGAAGAAGTGTTTTGCTTGGATGAGAGAATTTATTTTAATTCAGAAGCTGAACTGAGCCCAGATCTAGGTTGCTACTGGGAAAGCAAAGAAGCAATGATTTAGAGGTCTCTCTCCTCATGTCTTCTGCCTATTACTGAAGTTTCTCCTACGTGATAATACTGCAGGTGCTGGTGTGGCTGACAGAATATAACGTCAGCATAGGGAAAGGAGCATCTGCTACAGCATCCACACTTTGCTGTACCACTGATGGCTTGACATTCCAGTGCTGCAGAACTTCCCCTCAGCTATGGAGCAGGCTTTGCCCCTCACCAGGGTGCTAGTATAGCCACTGCTCAGGCTCTAAGTGGGATAGACAATCTCTTTAATGTACAGGGATGTATTTAAGCATTTAGATTTAAAAATATATGCATAATATGCAGTGATCAACTTTACTGCTCCCCAGAGCAATAAACTAGCAAGGTTTGTAGTTGCTCACCTGCATATGTTGAGTTTGGTACAGAAGTTGTGTGTTTTAATCCTACACTGTTTCTCCACATGAGGATTTTGGTGAGCCTGTAATAATTTGATTATTTTCATGATGTGAACTTCCAGAGAGGCAGCAGAGCAGTACTAATAAAAATCTGTTTCTGGGTCCAGAACTGGTGTGTACAGTTCAATTTCCTCCTAAGCCCAGCTTTGACTTATTAAGATGCCCTCTGCATAAAATGGCTTTCAGTAAAACAGCACACAGAGCTTTTGCTACGCAACGAAAATGCTGCTCCTAACTCTTAATAACATGTTCTGTGGGAAGAGGGTGTCTTTCCGTCCCACCATGCAGCTGCATTTTTCTATACACACTCCAATGGGCAAATAGTAACTTGTTGCTGCTGGAAAAGAACAAAGATGTTCCTGTCGTGGAATTGTCCCCAGAAGTGGGTTCTTTTACCTGGTGTGCAAAGAGCCGAGTTTATTTCATGCTGGTGCAAAGATGGGTGTTGGGTGGTGATCCACAGAGCCAGCACACCCAGTTACAGCCAAAGCAGCATGTTTATATCTTCAAAATACCTAAGTCTGCAGTTACCCAGTTTCTACATACATGCCTACTTGAGAACTCTGGACAATCTTTTGCCTGCTTCAATTTAAAGGTACAAAGGTAGGGGTCTTCACTTGGAGGTGGGTGACTTTAGAGGTGTGGTTTTTACACTAGAATGAGCTAAGTTTATCTGAAGGACATATTTTTAGCCAATTTAGCTAACTTCAGTAAAACTTACTGAACATTCCCAAATGCAGTGTCTGGTATCCAATTCAAGATCTCCATTTTTGTTATCTCTTTACTTGTTTTGAAACTGTTCTGCAAGACCTTGCTGTTTCCCACTTTTCTGGGTCTTTAAAATATTTTTCTCTTCTGATTCACTCTGCAAGATCTTTTCTTAAACCATTTGGCTTTCACTAGAATGTGGTACAGTAAGGATGAGGCGTTGGCTCTGGCCTCATTTCAAACACCAGTCACACTTACATTTTAGCTGACATTATTAATAATATGCCTTAATTTAGAAAGCAAAACTTAAAAGAGTAAGAAACAATGACAGAAGCACAACAGTCTGTGGATTCACTCTTGACACAAACCAGGGCTTTCAGCTGGCCCCAGAAATGAAGTAGACCTTTGCAATAGGAACTGTTCTGGACCAAGACCAGTTGCAAATGCTGGAGAACCGTGATCTTCCTCAAGGCAGACAGGCCAGAAAGTAAAGCCACAATGATTCATAGTTAAATGTAGGTGAAGCCACAAGGGACTGTCTGCTGCTAAGGGCAGCCTCAAGGCCATAAAGAAAACTAAAGTAACAGTTGTAGACATTAGCACAGGTTACTTCGAGTGTGGCTTTGCAGGGGATCTATGGCCTTCCTACATCCTCTCATATATTGTTGATAAGCCCATACAAGAGACTATGAGCAACCAAAAAGACATCTTTGCTGGAAGAGGGCTTCAGAGTAGCAGCATAACCTTAACACTCACCCAATAAGATATGGCAGAGTGGTGGACTGAAACTGCCCAGGACATTTTGGAGTGGATTTTCCAGGTGGAGGTGAAGATTCAGCCAGAGGACCATACCATCCTGTGCTTGTGTCAGTGCCTCCCCTGTGCTCAGTCACTGATGAGATGAAGGTGGAAGAATTTCTGCTGCCCATATTTCCCACTAGTTCCATTTATCCATGTATTCTTGTGGAAAAACCTCAGCTCTTATGGTGGAAAGGGGCCATGGCACTTTGCATGTGGCTCCCATCTATGAAGGTTGTTATTGATAGCATCACTGAGGTTATGCTAGCTTGGACATCATGGGCTACCTCATGAAGTTACTAAATGAGTCTAGAAATATGTTTAGAGAACAGCTGCACATCATATAAGATCTCAAAAAAGAAGTGCTGTTACAGTTCCTTGGACCTTATGCAGGAGTTCACCTGTTCAAGAAACAACAAATGGATTATGAGCTGGTGGATGGCACCTTGTTGCTGTAGGCAAGGGAACTCCTTTGTGCTGAAGCACTCTTCAAACCAGTCTTACTTGGCTCACAGCAGCAAGGGCTTCTGCAACTGACACCTGTCCTAAAAAGCGTGATGCTATGTCAACAAAATAGGGTGGGGAATATCCTGCTGTGCAGGAGCAACACTATGATGAACAGCTCTGCCACCTGCTTCCAGATGGAACTGGGCAAGATGTGCTGCAGTGATGTCATCACAGCCACACCCCCTCAGGGAAAGTCATCTTGCTGGATTGGTGGGTCTGTTCTGGCCTCAGTCCCCTCTTTCCAGGAGCTCTGGATTTAAAGGAGTAAATACAGAGAACGTGGTCATTCCTACATCTTCAAAGGAGAGCTTCTGAGGAAGATGGTGGATGCCTTAGTAAGACCAGTGATGACAAAGAGTACCTGAATCAACTCGAGCACTTTCCTTCCATCCCTGGCTGTATTATTTTTCGTGGTACTGTTGAAGGGATGAGGCCTATAGGCAAGAGACAGACAGTGAAGGGATTTCCATGAGATGTGCTGTGAGATATGTCGTGAACAGATTAACGTGGGCATGATGGCAGGCTGATGGGGGGACAGGTGATCAGGAGGAGACTGGACGACCCCTATTCTGTGGCCACCCAGGTGGAAAAGGGAGTTGTGCAATAGTTTGGTTTTGCCCTTGTGAAAACCCCCCAGTGTTTCTCATGGTTCTCTTTGTAACTCTCCATAGCTCTAGTGTACATACAAAGTAGCAGCACCCCCCTGCCTTTATGATGGCAGTAACAGAGTATTTAACTAGTCTTATCTCCACTTCCTCCAGAAAGTATAAAGTATCCTTCAAAATCCTCAAGGCAAAGGATTCCACCTTGCAGGCAAGTCCACAGGCTTGCTCCTCTCTCCTTCCCAAAGCAGAGATGCCTTTTTGGTAAAGATCCGTGCCTCCAGCTGCATCAGACCATACCCAGTAACAACTGCACATAGCACTATACACTTCTTATTTTGCAGGCCAGTGCATTTATTACTGGCAATCTAACAAGAACCTATAATCTGTTGTTCCAATAAACTGCAGTATTTGTGGATCTGTGTTTGTGAAACTGAACTTGACTAGACATTGGATTTTTTTTCCTTTTGTATTTAATGAAGCTAATCAGCAGACAGGTGACAAATTTCTACTCTAACGAGAGAATCAGTCTTCCATACAGCCACGTTTGCTTAGAGGTTGGAACATTTTTAAAGTTAACTCCATATTTCTATGTTAACGGGTTACTTCAATTCCTGATAGCAATATTTGTTTGTAGGAGCCTCCACAAAATTCAGAAAAGCAAATTTAATCTGTCTGTAAAGACAGTAATTAAGGCAAAGTATATTTCAAGACTATGTGCATTACTAGGAAAGCAAAGGAACATCCCAGCAGCAACCAAGGGAAAGCAGGCTCCTAGCTGCTGCGTCTGCTAAGAAGCTAAGCTTCGGCAAATGCAAAACTAGAAACCAGGGGGCAGGACATCCCTGGTGGAGGTTCATGGAGACTAGGTGCTGCTTCCAGCTGTACTGCTCCTTAATTTAAGTTCACTCATGAGGGAAAGGTTAGGGGAAGACAATGCAGTTCACTGATAAAGGATTTAAAGACTGGTCTTGCACCTGGATGACAGATTTAAGTGGGCCTTTGCCTTGATAGGAGAACAAGAAAACATGCCTAAGACCAAGGCACCTTTGATCATCACCACAATGGAAAAGCAGAAGGACCCACAGACATACTCAGGCACAGGCATGAATCCTCAGTAAGCCAGCAATATTACCTTTTATTGTGTTCTTTAAACAGGGAACCTCTTTCTAGGCAATAAATTAGGTTGTGAGAGACCTCAGCATTTCCTGGCATCAGATTTAGGAATGTCAGGAATTAGCAATGTCAGTGTCACATTTCAGTTTGCAGGGCCAGAGCCCTCTGTAGAGGCTCAGAGACTCCCCTCATGACCCCTTTCTGCAGACCTGAGAAATGGCTCCTCTATTTCATCCTGGACTATGCTATGCTACTATTTTGAAGACCCAGATCCAGTAAAACACTTCAACCCCGTATAAAGTCTTTAACTTGTTTCGCCATCTCAAGTCTTTACTCTTGGAGAATCACTTCTCAGTGTAGTCATAGTACTTGACAAACACCACCCAGAACAGGCCACGTAACTCAGAACAACTGGAAACGAGGCATTCTGATGCTTCACACTGACAAAGGACTGTGTATCTCTCCACTCCAACAAGCCCAAGCCACCACAGTACAGATGGCACAAGACCGAATGGCCATCCTGATATGAAGCACAAAAACAATGATCTACAGCACTGGACATGCTAATGCCATGCAGTAAGAACTCAACTCACTGCTGTGTCATTAAATACCTCCAGCAGACAGGAAGTGCCTTGTTTTTGCTGGCATTTTTCCACAACACCTAATTGAAATGGGCTGCATTGAACACAGCAGCTGTCAGGCCAGAGTTAACTGAGAGTAGGCTGCTACGACTGAAAGGGTTTCCAGCCTTGCCCTTTTCCTCTGCTCCCAGAACTGCTGCTGTTACTTCGCGCATCATATTGCAGAAGTATTCTGGGGTGAAACCTAATTCTCAGGTATGAGACCAGTTTCCCGATGACACAGTTCTGCAATAGTGCGCAGCCATTATCAGGGGACAGCTGCTGATCTGTCAAGTGCCATACAGCAGCATTAGTCCATCTTTAACTCAAATAATTACTTAGGTAATTATTAGGTAGTATTACTCAGCAGAGCATGACACTGACACCTCCTTTCCTGCCTTCATTCTATTTTACTCTGCCCAAGATCTCCCTGGTGTGAATGGACAAGGTTTCAGGACAGCAATGGCTGTTGGCACTGCAGGGTTCACTCTGACGAAACAAAGCAATACTTGCTGAAAAACTGGTATTAGCAACATCCAGCTTCAGAAGATAAAACACAGTTAATTTGTTTAGCAACTACAACAATTTACTGTTGGTACAGTGGTGAGACCTAAAGCACAGGCTGAAGTGCTTAAAATGTGGCTTGTCATCACTGTAGATACTATCCATGGGAGGGTGTGATGGCAGAGAAAACAGCCCATCCAATACTGGTGGGATTGCTTCATCCAGAAGGGTGGCAACAGTAGTAGGAGATGCTGGATTCAGCCAGCAGCATTCAGAGCTACATACCCTTTTGCTCCCCAGCCTGACAAACCACCTCTGCAGTGGGATGTGAGTGGCCGTCACCATGAATGTGACACCATACAGGTCACAGTCACAGCTGTGTCAGGCTGTTCACTTGCACAGCCCTAAGAACAATGTATCAGAAACACCACAACAACCAGTTTCTGTAAAGATATAATGAAATTACATGAAAAGGTACAGTTCAGAGTCCACAGGGATTCCTTGGCTTCTAGTTACTGCAGAAGATGCAGTTTCCACTGTAGATTTTTACTTAATTTTGGTGGAGTAAGTACTTCTGGATCTGAAAGACAAACGGAACAAGTGTCAGAACAGGGGGTAACGGCAATCTAGTTTCTTCAAGAGGTGTCAACTACTTAGTTCACTTTTCTTTACATCAAAGGACACTGAGAAATCTCTTGACATCTATCATTTCCCTTTAGTGACTGATCAGCAGCCTGCACAGAAGAGTACCCCCAGCAGACCTGCTTACACAAGAAAGTCTTGGGGGCTCATCAAGTCCCCTCTCAATTATTGTTAATGTTCAGAAAGAGGATGCAATGATCAGTGGCACAAAGCACAGCTCCATTCATTCACCTGTCACTGGACAATCATTCACAACAGCCAGCTGGCTCTGTTCAGTGTTAATAAAAGACAAAAGGCTTTTTCTGAAGCCAGCCCTGGCAAGTGGCAATAGGCAGGTAACATCTACAGGTTCATTGAGAGGATTTCCCCAGGCAATTCCAGGACTAGCAGGGGAAGGAGACTGTAAGACTAGTAGGGAAGAGGGAAGATGGGAGAGTTAGAACCAGCCCTTGCTAGGTCTCTCAGCCCTAAGTCTGCATCAGCTGCAAGGACTTCAAGGTGGCAAAGCAACACAACAGACTAGCCTGGCCTCGTCAAGAGCCTGGCCTGACTGCCAAAGCTGGATAGAAAAATTCAGCAGGTGAGTTACAAGGATTATCTAACACATTCCTTAAAAAAATCAGATTTTCAATTCCCTTGCAGCAGACTGACATTACACACACAGGAAGCCAGGAGCAAAACAGACAGTTTTAGCACAGGAATTCAGAGTAAATGAACCTTTTTTAGAAGGCTGCTCACTTGTCACAAGGCAGAATGCTACACCATAAAGAAAAGCAAGAAACCCCTACAGCTGAATAACAGGTACAACTGTTGGGAGGTAGCAATATTTGGAGAGCTTCAAAGCCTGCTAACCTCACTGACATTTCACATCCACACTTAATTCAGAGCCTCAACTAACCTTGTACAACAGGAGGCATCATCCTCTTCTGCTGATAGGCAGCCATAATGCTGTTTGCAGTTGAATTGGGTCCCAGAACCTGCAATAAGAAGCAATGGCCACATTCCAGCCTGAACAAAGCAAGGCTAAGAGCAGGGATACCCTAAAAGGAAACTCTGCTCTTAGTGTCCAAGAGCGGAAGTGGCTGCCTGCAGGAGACCTCATGTACAAAGTGGGCCGGAGTATGTAATCAAGTCCGGTAATGTCTCAGAAAAGTTAACAAAGAGGCAGAAAGAGAAAATTGGTTTTGCACAGCTTTGCAGGACACAGAACCCTTATCCCAACATGAACTTCTTCACAGCCCTGTAAAAGTCACGATTTGGCAGTACTAATTTCATTACAGTACCATCAATATTTAAAGTTCTTTCAGGAGTCTCAGTTCACTGTCACACAGAACAGTGTCCTTACAAGTCCTGTTAATCAGCAGTTAGGGAGAAGATATGAGGGAACATCTTATGTTCACCATGAATGCTCAGAAACCACTTCTCAGAAATAAAGACTTTTACTCTGGAAGGGAACTAACTACAGTCCTAGTGATTTCCTTATTCTGCATTAAGATGAAGCTTGGAAACTTGACATAAGCCTTTTTTTTGCAATATACTCCTTATGATATACTGGTTCAGACTAAACTAACCAGTCTGGTAGCTTTTCACTTTACACCACCATGCTGGACAACCACTACTTCAGTACATACAAACTATGTTAACACTTCTACCATTAGGCCTAAAAGAGAAAAACAGTGTTCCTATGTTCTACAAACGGCTTAAGACAGAGTTTACAGAAAGAAGTCACCACTAGCACAAGGTAACACAAGCCTCAGGATGTCCAGTGTGGCATTCAGTGCAAGGGACACAGTAGGCTGTACCTGTTGTACACATCTAGACTGTACTGCCTTGGTAGTTACTGCATGGAATGTCTATGGAACCTCTACAAAAAAACCCCCAAAACCAGATTTTGAAAGCCAAGGAAAGATTCTAGGCTCTTTGCTGGATAATACAAAATCGTGCTAACATTTGGCATTGTATAGCAGGTGTGGTAAGTATTGTGAATGAGCACAGACCAGGCTGACAGAGCTTTGATGCAGGTCTGGAGTCCAGATTTCTGGGATTGAGGTTTCCATCAACTGCAAAACCTCTTCCAGGACTTGCTGCAGTGCCCTAGCTTGTTCATCATAACCAAAGAGCACAAGATGCTTCAGAAGGACGTGTATATCTCCTGCAGGAGGGAAAAGAAGCACAAACAATAGCCATTAACACATGTATACTAAATAAACAACTTTATTTCTCTGCTATCAGTGCACCGGAAGAGCAGCAACTAAGAACTGGTTCTGTCCCTATCCAGGCCTCTCCAGTGCCCGAGTACAAAAGTACAACAAACCTGCAGCAGCATGTGACAAGGCCTCACTTCTCTGCTCCCAAATTTAAAATGCAGATAGCTCACATGTTATTATATATTATTCCAACCAGAGGGGCAGATGAACTAAAACACAGTAAGAACAAGAGAGGGCGCACTGCCTCAGCTGTCCTCACAAGCTGCAGAGTGGATTAAGACCACCAAATGACCTACCTTTCACAGTCTCAACAGCACGAACATTTTCTCCCAGGACTTCCAGGAGGGCAACATCTTCAAAAGGACTCCCCTCCTTCAAGCTGTATCTCTTACGCTCAGCCTTGCGCCGGTTCTTTGAGGATCTCCTGAAAAGGAGTGCGCTTTAGTACAGTGTGCACAACAGCATCAGCCGTTAATGGGTAAGTCTGAAGGAACATCAACAGTGCATGAAACGTTACTCAAGTCCTTACTCTCTCCAGTGACAGGGGACTGTGTGTAAACTTATGCACTGTGACAATGTTTTCAGTGCTACTCAACCAATATCCTTTGTGGTCTGGAACACCAGATAGGCGTCAGGCTGTCTCTACTACAAAAAAGACTGCTCTGTATTCCAGCAAGGTTAAAGCATGGCTCTAAGCACAAAGCAGGAGCAGCTCTAGGCACAAAGCAGTAGTCACAACGAGGCTCCACTTAAAATGCTGGTGCCAGGGTCTGTGCTTGTGTGTGCATATTTTAATTTTTGCTATCTCCAGAGTCTACCCAGCTTTTACCTATTATCACTGGACAGGAACTTAATGCATAAGCCAGACCTAGTTGCACGATGTTTCCACGTGATCAGCATACTCTGGCACAGGTATGCGGAATACTAAGGCTGCATTGTCTTTCTTTTTACGTCTGGTCCACAAAAAAAAAAGTGCCCTAAAAAGCCCAAAATTTTCTCACAACTGTATTTTTCCATGTTTCAGCTGGGAATTCAGAAGTGGCCCCACAGAATACACCAGCCTGTAACATACACCTCCCCACACTGCAGCTCATATTTTTAAGAGCACTCAGAAACAACACAGACACCCACTGTGGAAAGACATTGGCATGAGATTTTGCAGCAACCCCCATGCACCAAGTGCAAAACCAGAGACAAAGAACACAAGTCATGTGCACAAGCTGTTAATGTTTGAGAGGCTCTGCCTGTATTCTGTGTCAGGCTTTCTACAGCCAGCTACTCTGGCAACATGCCCAACACCCATAGAGCCAGATCCTGCCCAGAGTCTGTGTTCACAGCTCCTCTGCTGGGCACTTAGTTCCTGTTGCACTAATAGCTTCTGGCATTTTCTGCTCCTTCCCTTGAAGGAAGAGTTAAAATAACTAGAAAATGTCTGTAATTAAAGCAGCTTCAAGGCACACAGAGTTGCAAGAAGTCTACTAAGCATAAGCAAGCTAACCTCCCAAATGCTGATCACCAAACAGTCACTACCTAATTTGGAGGCAGATACCTACGCTGATATTCTTGAATTGCTGTGTGAATATTTGCTGTTCATGTCACTGGATGTCACAACACTGCTGGTTTCAGAGAAAAACTCCAATTCTGGGCAATTTGGCACTTCATAATCTGCAAAACATGGTAACAATTGTCACAGTATAGAAAAGTTATTTCAAGCTTTCTCTCTGGGTGATCTATGTAGCTTTCTGGGCAGATTCATGCTATCTGCTGGTGTTCTGAAGCATTATAGCTCTCAATCCCACCCAGACAGCACACAAGAAGAAATAGCTATTGTGAAAATAACACTGCTTGTCTGCCCAGGTGGGGATGGTGATACTGAAAAGCACAATCAGAGGGATGACAATCTCAGTGCAGCAGATCTGGAGCAGGACAAAGAACTCGGCTTTCAGAAAAATTCCCTGAGCCTGTATGAGCTGGCAGGTTAATATGCCTACAGGTACTCAGCACAAAGGACATGCTGAGCTTTGTCTCACCCAGCCAAGATAGCACTGTGGAGACAATGCTGTGTTATTTTGAAGAGCTTTCAGGTGCATTTTGATCCCACAAAAGCTTAACACAAGATAGGGCTGAAAATACAGAGTAAGCAAGACAAAACAACCACACTCCAAGTATGGTTGTGTGTAGGTTGTGAGAAGAGTGCTGTTCTACTATTGTAGATGCCATTGGAGCTGTGGGAGACCAGAGCTCCACCAGAGCAAAAGGAAGCCATGAAGAAAAAGATTATAACAGTTACTTATGCAGAATAAAGTCATATATACTACAATACCAACCCTGCAGGCTCTCAAAGGCCTTCTCCTTCAGCTCTCGGACCACTTGCAGGCGACTCTTATAGTGAAGAAATGCTGTTTTTTGAGAATCTAGGAAGATCAGCTGACTTTTCTGAGCTGCTCATTAAGAAAATCCAAATGTGAACATTTGTGCAAGAGAAACAGAAAAACATTTTTTACACAAGCACAGTCCTCAGCAAAGTCAGGTGCAAAGCACACAAAAGGACTAAAGTAGAAGAAAATTCAAAGCTTATAATACCCACCCAAACAACATACACTTGGATGTGGAGTGAATTAACCTGCAAGACATATGCTTTCTAGAATGAGTCTTGTTTCTGATACAGGAAATGCAGAAAGTTCTGTGGCTATGTCTCTTTCCATTAACTAGATTTAAATCAAAGAAAAAAAATCCCTCAACTCATAAAGCCTAATGCCCATAGCATGACAAGGAAGAACAATGAATAGTAACCAAATATCCTTCCCGGGTGGGAGAATACAGCTATCAAATAATTTTTCCTCCCCCAAGAACTATTCATAAAAGATTATAGGACAGTTAGGCTATTTTCCTAGTTCATAGCCCTGCTGACACATGTGCTCTGCTTGTTCATGGACTCATGGACATGCACCTCTGCAGTTTGTCACTGTGAGGTCTGGAAAAGCTCAGAAGAAGCCTAACTAAGCTAAAAAGAGCCCATGACACCACAGGGCTTCAAGATGTGTTGAGTTGAGCCAAATGCAGCTAAATGAGCTGCATCAGTTAGGTGGAAGCAAAGCATCCATCCATACAGCTTCATGTACTGGAATGTTGTGACTTCCCACAGATCCAATAAACATCTTCTTTTGCCTATATAGCACAGAGAAATCTCAGATTCTTGCACAGATTCACCTTCCAGAATAGCAGGTTTCAGGCTGGTCTCCAAGATATCCAGTCTACCATACTTGTGAATCTGGATTAGGGAAAGGAAAAAGGTATTATTTACGGATCTAACTCATCACATCCCTTTGTCCTTGAACTCTAAAGAAGTATTTCCTTTCCACAAAGAAGAAAATTGTTCTTGTGCTCTGAAATATCTTACCAGTCTTAAAGCATCTTCCCAAAGAGCCCCTTCTAAGAGCAGGAGAACAGCCTCTTCATAGTCCTAGAATGAAAGAGCAACCATGAGCTGCTACTCATGCTAGTCATACACACTCGGGTAGCAGCTATTCAGATGCTTATTTCTATGCAACAGTGTCACAGTAAGGACAGGAAGTCACTACTATGCCAGATACGTTGAAGTGTTGACATAAACCCAAAACAAACAAGCAAACAAAACCCACAAAACAACGCACCAAAACTACTTCTCCTATGCTAAGGGGAAATCCCTCTGCAACTCTGTCTTCCTTATTCCAGCCCTCGCGCTTCAGCTCTCTGAGCCAAAAGCTTTTCATACCAAAGTATGGGCAGCTTCACAAGTGGAAAAAGTCAGGGACACAGCAGTTAACCCCACCCTGCTCACTGCATCATCTGGACCTGCTCTGCCCCTGCCAAGTGAGCCCATACCACAGACTGTTCTGCTGTCAGCATGCATAACGTCACATATAGTGCAGGAGAACAGAGAAAACCGATGGTGTATCTATCTGACAGAGAGTATTACTGGGGCACAAACACGAGTGTGATATGTTACCTGAGTGTACTGTTCCAGGAGCATGGCTGCCTCTGCATGCCTTCTTTGTTCAACTAGTTTCTCTACAAGAAAAGGTGGAGTTTCAGCTTTTGAGAAACAGCTGGATTTTCTTTCACGAAACTACAAAGTAGAGGAAAATGCCACTCACTGAGGCACTTTTCTATCTGCTCACACACATACTCAACTGCTAAATTGCAGCTGTAACTTAAGAGGGGCACCAGTAAAAATACTAAATGCAAGACATGAAGGATTCAAAAAAAGCAAGTACTGGAGTATCCAACTCTGGAAGAGTACACTTCCAGAAACCATATTCCCCTTGTGTAAAGCAGGCCCTTCATAAACTCCACCTCTGAGCAAGACTGAAGTCAGGATGATACTCCACCTCTCTTGCTGTGATACATGCCATGTCTACAACACATCTCAAACATGCAGTCGTATACACACTACTAAGCACGAATTCTGAGACCAGCCACCTTTTCCTCCTGCACTAGGACAGCAGATAGCTTTACATGTACCAGGCTTTGAGGAGAAGACATTAAGATGCAGCTCCGAACTACCCAATAGCTTTTAAGGTCTGTGACTAGGCACAGTACTTGTATCAATGATGTCTACAGGCCTTACTAATGTCAGACATGCCAGAGCATGTCCATTCCCTGAGGTTAACTAAGGAGGCGATTTGGAAGAGAAGTAGAGCAACTGCTTACAAGGAAACAGTGCAAGAAGCAGTCAGCTTGGGGCAGCCAAGGTCACAGCTGGCTTGGCAATTCCTGCACGACTACCAACACATTTTGGTTCCTCTGAGAAACAAAGGTGACATGCAATTGCAAAAACCCTTGGGAAACATGGGATCTTTGTTCTCAAGTAAGAAAAACACTGCTGAATACCGAAGTTTTCATTGAATTTTAGAAAAAAACCCAAATGCACCATAAAATAGCGGCCACTTCTGCTCAGCACACTTCCAGCTCCTGAAGGCCTACCTGCCATGCTCCGTGCCAGACTGGACTGCTTATCCTTTGTGTAACCAAGCCGTGATGCCATGCACAGGGCTTGTTGCCAGCTGCCACTGCTCTGAAAAGCATCAAGTGCTTTTGCAAAGATGCCAGCACGAGCAAATATCAATGCAGCCTGTTCACACAGCTGCTTCTGAATCAAGTACTCCCCATATGCATCACTGATATCCTGCAAGAAGAAAAATAAAAAATTAGCTGTAAAGCCAGTAGCAGACCTCCATTAGTAAATATTAAGGGCCCATCAACAAAAGGCTATTACCCCCTCCTCCAAGGAGTTTCCAGGCACAATGTTTCTACTCCATTTCAAACTTTTTATCAAGCCAAAGGCTGATGATCAGCACATGGAAACATTTCACAGAGCCAAAGGAAGTGTCATAGGGAGGTACCTAACTCGCCAAACCAAGGGCTGGATAAATGAGATACTGAAGGAAATCAGACTCTTCTTCCCCACTCACAGGAGCAGTTTTTGTTAGAATGTATCTCTGAACCAACCTACATCAGGAGGCAAACACTGGCACAAGCAAACAAGCAAGCCTTGCAACTCTAGGCACAGACTATTGAAGCTCACTGCCTCCATGAAGAAGGGGCAGGTGAATTTGCCTGGAAGGATACGAATGGAGTAATAGAAGACTCCCAATGAATCATTCAGGAACAGATCTCCCTCATGAGTAAAGAGTCCTTTGCTTTCACTGTGTTGCAAATAGACCAAGTTTCTCTATTTCCCCTTTTATTCATCTATTCCTTTTACAAAGGGTTGCATGTTACGTATTTACAATACCTAAATTAAAGTTTGTTAAATGCATTTACATTTTATCTCTGCCTCAGGCAAGCTAAAGTTCTTTAGTAATACTGAAACCAACAAGGGACACTACATACTAGGAAACAGCGCAACTACAAGTGTCCCAAGCTCTACAGCACTTTTTAGAATACTTCAAGGATAACAAGTGTCTCCACGCAATCTGCAAGCCAGACAGAGGTCAAAATAGGAAGAAGTCTTCCTGTGGTAATGGGAGCTCTTCAGCACACAGGATAGTGCTTGCCACAATCATGATTCTAAGATAGTCACAGTACCCCTCAAAACATTCTGCACCACCCTTTTCGGAAGTGACACCTGTTCTAGGCATGTGGGTGTACAAAATTAAAATAGAAAATAATTGGCAGGTTAGATTTATATGAGTAATCAAGATGAAGTACAGAGCTGGAAGTACAATTTTTCAACTTGACCTGAA
>JAWWMP010000093.1:24147907-24159883 GCA_035047865.1 Dendrocincla tyrannina | reverse complement strand
AGAACCCAGCCAGAATGCCTCTTTTACTGTATTGTAAACTGGAGTTTGCTTTTTCCCCTGAATCACCTTTCTCCTTCTCCAGAACCCGTGGGAGGAAACCCCTTACCTTCCTAATTAGTGTGCAAGCTTCGGCCAGGCTGTGTGAAACCTCCCCTGATTTGTCCGTTGTTATCCCTTCCCCAATTAGTTCTCTCCCCTTGAATCCTATTGGCTGTGAAGCCTATAAATAGCCTGGCCAGGTGAATAAACCTTTCTTTGGTTTACTGCCACCAGTGTGTGTGTGTGTCTCTGCTGAGACCTCTGGAGACCGTGTGTCCGCTAATCACGTGGCCCGGGAGGGGATGGGAAAGGGGGGAA
Organism: Dendrocincla tyrannina; assembly: GCA_035047865.1. NCBI lineage: Eukaryota > Metazoa > Chordata > Aves > Passeriformes > Dendrocolaptidae > Dendrocincla > Dendrocincla tyrannina. Next base: position 24,159,526 of record JAWWMP010000093.1, on the reverse strand, counting down.
CGAACCCCCCAGCTCGCCACAGAGCTGTAAGTGGAAGAGAATGGAGATGATGTTCCCTCATTTGCCCTGCAGTGAGAAGCAGCAGGACGCTCTTGTTGGCCCTGGGCTGGGCAGCATTCATTCCTGGCACACAGTGGCTGCAAGCTGCAGGGGGCACTGAAGCAAAGACTTGGTGTGAGGAATTGCCTCTTCGACATGCTGCAGCACCACTTCAGAGCAGGATCTGAGAGCTTGTGCTGGGGTCACTGCAGTGTGTCCACAACTAACTTATACTGGGCAGCCCAGAACTGAACTTGATACTCCTCACATGTGGCCTCATCAGCAGTGAGGGTAGAGGAAGGACAGATTCCGCTGAGCTGCTGGCAATGTGCTTTTAAATACTGCCCAGATACTGTTTGTTATTTTTGCAGCAAGCCAGTGTTGCTGGCTCAAGTTCAACTTACTGGCCAGCAGAATCTCAAAGAACTCTGCAAAGCTGCTTGCCAGCTGCATCCGTCTCCAGCATGCACCACTGCATGGAGCTATTCCTCAAATGCAGGACACTGCAGTTGCCCTTGCTGTGCTTCATTGCATTCCTCCTTGTGCAGTTCTGCATTTCTCCTCTTGAGGTTCCCCTGAAGTGCAGCACAACTGTTTGCTGCACCTGCCACCCCTCCCACTTTTGTGCGCTCTGCAAACTTGCTTGAGTCTGCATTCTGTCATGTCTTGCAGATCACTAAGGTAGGGGTTCAGCAGCTTTGGATTTTTTAAACAGTTTTTGAATTCCTGTTCAGAAATCCAGGCTGACTACTCCTGGATTCCTTGTGCCTCTAGAAATGCTCTCCAGGAGGATTTTCTCCACCATCTTCCAAAGGATTGCATGAGGCTGACCAAGCTGTAGTTCTTTCATCTTCCTCCTTGCCTGGTTTGAAGGCAAGTCTGAGAGACAGTCATCTGCTATGTTTCCTAGTTGCCTCCACCTTTCAAAGACCATTGAGAGTGGCCTTGCAATACCATGAGCCGTCATCTCTCCCAGCACACTTCAGTCCAACCCATCTAGCCCCACAAAGTTGCAATCATCAAGGGTGTTGAAATAGTCCTTAACCTGGTCTTCCGTATTCTGGTTCTTCCTAATCTGGTATACAGCAGGTATCTACCTCAACAATATCCATTTTTCTCTGCCAGCTTTCACTCTCCTTAGGTTCGTCAGATTCTCACCATGTTTATGGGAATCAGATTTGTGCTATGAACAGTGCAACCAGTGGTTCACCTGCAGTACCTACTGACCATGGGCACAATGGAGAAAACTTACACTTGAGTGCTTATACTATTAAGCAGAGCCTCTGGAACCTGCTACTCACACTTGATAATTCTCAGGTCACCCCTGGCAATATCTTTGGCACATATATGAAAAAACAGCACTGTATAGTAGAGAGCCAGATGAGCCTTGGTAGCCTCTGCACAACATCCTTAACTCAAGCCCCAGGCAAACAGCAAACTTCCTTAAATAATAAATCTGATCAGCAGATATGGGGCTTCTGACCAATGTAGTGGACTGCAGTGTCCTCTAAGTATCACTTATCACTTCTTTCCAGTGGTCTTGAGTGGCTCACATGCACCTAAGAAACCCTTTTCTATTGGCCCTGATAAGGCTTGAACTGAGGCTACGTAGCTGGAGCTCAAAATCCTGCTCCTCTGAGCTACCGGCAATTGCTGCTTCTGTGAGCAAAGAAAGCTCTCCTGAATAAAATCTTTGTGCAGCACTAGAGAAGTGTCTCAGTTTAATTTTTCCGTGTCACAACATGGCAAACACTGTCCTGTTCTTTTCAAATGCCTATTTACAAAAAAAACCCTGATAATCTGTTTGAGTTCTTCAAATGAATACATGCATGAGTAAAGATTGTTTCCTCTTCTGATTTTCCATGCTCTTGTTTTTTCTTCAGTAAGAATTTGTACATCCAGTATCTGCTGGTCCAACCATTAAGACCCCTGAGGATCCTCAGAAGAAGGGGTTTAACAGCTCAAGGGATTATCTATTTTTTTCATCTTTTCCAGTGCTTAGCCATCAGATATAGGGGCATATGTGAGGGGCATTAGAAGTGGATTGAGCCAGTATAATTTTTATTTCCTTTAACAGAAGAGAGCTTCGGCCTTCATCTGAGGCACATCTGTTTTAAATGTTGCCTCATATTCTTTCCTCTACGTTAGAGTGAATGACTGGGCTTCTGACTACAGAGTTCTTCTGCTTTGTGTTAGATTTGATGCATCTTGACTCACATGGATATATCTGGTCAAATCTTGTAAGGTTTATGGAAAAACTCCAGCAGTACCTTGCCAGTATCAGCTTCAGGTCTGCATGTTTTAAGTGCCAAAGTCAAATCTTTACACTAATCCCGTGTCTCTGCAGGACTTGGTACACAGGTGAACACCTGAGCAAACTTGAGTAAGGAACAAAAAATGCTAGTGTGTAAACCTGAGGGATAGTCTCTAGGCAGAATCACCTAAATGTGAAGGTAGTCTGTTTTGAATCAAACCTTACTTCCTTCTGATATCCTTTATGGAACCCATCAGGTTCTTTGACTTAACGCAGCCTGGAGAGCTTAACTTGTATGTCAGTTTCTATGTATCTCCTTGTGATGCAAAATGTTAAGGTACATTTTGCAAAATGTTAAGGTACATGCAGCAAATCTGGCATGTGTGCATAAGGCTGGAGAGTTCTCATTCAACCTGATGATTGCAGAAATCTTTTTTTTTGGCCAGGGTCCAAGATGATAGATTCCTCTCTTCAGTTTTCACAAAGCTGTTTCTACAGATTTTTTTTTTAATGTGAGTTTACCTGAGCCTTTTTAAAAAAAGTATGTTTAATACATCTGCTGTGATTTGTGAGGCAATTTCTTTGGTAAGATTTAAGTAAAATTATGCCCAAGTGCTGTTTTCATGAACAAGGACACTGAGCAAAGATGCTTTGTCCCAGATGGAAAAGTGATACAAGTAGCAGCATTTACGGAGAACTTCAGTATAAGGAACTGATTTTACTTTCTATTGCTGCTGAAACTCCTCGAAAGTAGATTCAGGGGAAGGACTGTGATTGTGCTGGTGTTCCTAAGGCTCGACCACACTCTGATCTAGGGTGTGTTACACAGTTTTCAACACCCATAAATTTTGTCTGCTCACAAACCCACAATTTTTTGGTGGTGATGAAGTTAAAAGTACAAGCTCAATACACATTTAAGGAAGTGAAGTGCACTGAAAAAGGGGCAGATGAGAATGCTTGCCTTTCATCTGAGGAGAGTTGTGAAAAAGGATATAGTTGCTCTGTCACAGAATATCCTGACTTGGAAGGGTCCCACAAGGATCATTGAGTCCAACTCTTCAGTGTTCCCCCATGTGAGTATTGAACATGTCGTTTTTAGGGCCACAGAAGTGAATCATAGCAGTTCATACCCAGGTACAACACTTTTGGCCCTGACCCTTGTGCCTAGAGGGTACCCTTTCAATGTTCCAAAGACGGTGCTTCAAGCAACTTCTGTTGAGGGATATTTTGGTGAAGAGCAACAGTTGCCATGGTCCAAATACGGGCCCGTGGGTGCAGAGGGCAGGGATGTGGCCATAGCATCACACCTTGTGTGTGCTGTGAGTCCCTGGTGAAGTCCAGCACTGCTCTTCCTGCAGGTGTGAGGTCCTGCTCAGAGCCTGTCTGTGGGCGCTCTCTGTATGGCATGGGAAGGGTGACTGCTGTGCCACAGCGAGGCTTGGGGCCCACAGGTATGTGATGGGCTCCCCTCCTCCCTTGCAGGGTTGCTGGTGGTGCTGGTCAGGGGCATGGTATTCCTCGGGGCACTTCAGCAGGCCAGTCTATAAGTTTGTGCACCCTGACCTGCCCCAACATGTACTGCCTGAGGGAGGAAGAGCTGTCTTGGGAGCAGAGCCCTTTCATCCCCCATCCCTGTTGGGTGGAAAGCTGTCCCCTCCCGGGGCCGCCCTGACCTTGTGGCCCATGGGCTCCTGCACAGGGTACAACTGCTTGGCACCTCCACCACAACAGCCCTGCCAGACAACCACTCCCTCTGTGGCCCCTCAGAGGAGAACAGACTTTGGTGAGGCTCCCCTGACAGCCGTGGTGGCACCTGTCACACCTTCCCATCTTTGGCTTTCCTCAGGGCTCAAGGAGATGTCCATGGAGGCCATTAGGTTTCCCAGACTCTTCAGGGCAAGAATCATGGAGGTCTGCAGAGCAAAGCTTACAGTGTGAATTTCCTTGGATCTGTTGTTCCAGAGGAGAGTTCGGTACCATCTGTTCACAAGATTGACTCCGCACCTTCCCCTTGCCTCCAGCTGCAGGTACCTCAGGTGTTTCAGCTCCTCCATACTGGTACTTTACTGTTCTGGACTGCTTTTCACAAATGAAAATCTCAAACTTGGGAGACAACCAGTGCTTGTGCTCATTTGCAAATTTGCTTCCTAATGGTTTGCTCAAGGTGGGGATGAGGACTGGTGTCTTTGAGAGGACATTTTGTTCTGTGAATTTGGATCCTTGAGATTTTTCTGCCTCATTTCTCTGTCTAGTGTTTCTTTCAGTGGGTGGTTACTTTTAATCTAGTCTGTAGCTGATCTTTGGTTATGTAATCAATGCTCAGTTCCAACAGCACAAGACTCTCACTTGTTTAAAATAAACTCCTCCTTCCAGGTCTGTGATTTGTACCACCACTTTTTTAAAAACTCCAAGAGCCTGGGAATCAATGCATTCCAGAGAATTCATGTTTCCTATCAAAATGGTGACAGATCCTTACTTAAACCTATTGTAGCTATCGGTGCCTTCAGCTAAAATTGAATGTAAAACCCCATGATCCAATACTTAGATGATTTCTTTGCCTCTCTTTATGTGCTTGTCTTCTTTGTGCATAGACCTTAAGGCTTTTTGTGTTACTGTAAGGTTGTTCAATTAGGGAGAAAACCCTTAAACCAAAATGAAAAGAAATTGCATTCTGCAGAGATTCCTCTGCTCTAAGTGTAACATTGCCTCAGTCCAGAAGAGGGAACTGTTGTTTCGTGTATGACAAGTTCAAGCAGGTAGTTTAGAACATTCTAACGTGTGAAGATGAAAATGGGCTTATCTAGTGTTAATAAACCATGAGGTGTAAAATTTGAGATGTTTAGAGATTTTAACAAAACAACAAAAGATCAGAGAACACAAATTCAATCTATCTTTGTTTCTAGAGTAGTCTCACAATGCTGATTTATGTAAAAATATATAAATTAAATTGTACTATTTACATAGAACAGGAACACATGAGATCCCACTTATTTTCTGGCATGTGAAATAAATTATATTAATTAAATTGCTTTGGTAATCTACCTGAGTTCAATTTGATTTTCTGTTAAGTGCATGAGCCTTTCTGGGGAATAATAAATGCTCTATTAAGATTGAATCTGTTCATTTGCACTTTTCTGCTATAAGCCACTGCCTGAAATCAGAAAGGAGGAGTGTTTTCCTCCCCACAAAGATTTACTTAAGGGAACACTTTTACTTAGAACTAGGATGTTATAAAATGCCTCAGTTTCTCTAAGAATCATTTATTGGGAGTAATTGTTATCACTGTATTACTCAGTTTTTCTAAGTACATGCTGAGATAATTTAACAGGCAGTGCCCTTGTAGCTGATGTTTGTCTTTGGAGAAGGGGCTTGTGTCTTATATCTGCTCAGTGATGGTGGTATGTTTCCATTGTTAACGGGGTTGGGTTTAGCCTATATGCTCAATATTAAAGAAAGTATTTGTATCCAGACATGTTATACATATTCCTGTTATCATGCATAAAGCCATGCAAGTGAGTGCCAACTAATAAAGGAAGGCACAACACAAAGTCATTGAAATACTATCAGCTTGTTTGGAGCCTGAGAGTGGGTATAAAATCTAGGCTTGAGAATAGGAGTGAATACTACTTTAACTGTTTTCAGGACATTGTTTGAGCAATATGTCATGGATATGGTCTCCCTAGTACTAGTGTGTACATGAATGCAAGTCTGCAGAACTGTTAACAATGATGCTAGCTAGCATCTCTGATTAGGTCTGAATAGAAACTGGAGGGCTACAATAAACTACTAATTAATGGTTTGTCAGTTAAACCACAACAGTATTCTCATTGCTGCTACTAAACAAGACCAGCCCTGTGGCTTTGTCTTAACTTCTGCTGATTTGTTGCCTGATTTTGAAGACTTTCTCTGTTTTCTTATGTAACTATGACCAGGTCATCTTGATGACAAAAGGCAAAATCAGTGAAACAGTTTTAAGTACAGCTATCTGGGAGATGACACCTTAGAATGACTTTTGCTTACCACCAATAGACCAAAAGCATTTCTTGGGTGAATCCAGATAAAGCCAGTGGGACAGAGTTTCATATGTTGTGTGTCAACATTGCGCTTTGCAGTAGAGCTAAAGCAGTTTTTAGTCTCAGTCTGGGAGGACATAAGCTTGGCTACTTGTAATGAGGTTTTTTTTTTTTTTACTCTTTCTGTGTTTTTAAAGTACTGGAATCTATTTTGCAGAGTTTTGTCTTTTGTTCATCCCCTTTTCATCAGTCCTTATGTCTCCCCACTGGTTTTTAAATTTTCCCTAGGCATAGTGACACAGTGGCAAGACAACTATGGTGGTTTGCCCTATGAACCAAAAAAATTCCATTAAAATTTCAGGTCTTGAAACTTAATGATTGATAGTGATTTTCTAAATTGAAAGAACAGATCTTAATTTGTAGCTAAGTTCACAAGACATTTCAATGACAAATTAGAGTAGCTCAGTGTTTGTCAATAACCTAAGTAGATAGGACTCCAGATGATACCTTGAGGTTATACTATAATTCTCCACTTATTATTCATATTTGTATTTACAGTCATAATTTACCATGATGTGAAGTGTTTTGTAAGTTTTCTGTATAAAAGATCTTTGCTATACAAGCAAACAAATGTATTCAAGCAAGTGTGATCTACAACTCACTGGAGAGAGTAAGTGTGGTTGACCGCAGTGTTTCTTCCTTATTAGCTTTTTTTTGATTCCAGTTATGTATAGAGCAGACCTGAAAGGAGTAAAGAGATCACCAATCCATGTGTCTGCTTGAGGCAGGATTAAGTGCACCTGTGCCATCTCTGGCAGGTGTTTGTGTGGCCCATTAAAACCTCCAGCGATGGAGATGTGTGTCATCTTCAAGCGATCTGTGCCAATACTTTTCATTTTCACCTTCAGCAGGATTTACACTACTGTCTTGTCTGGATTTTCCTTCCTGTAACTTAAGGTTGTTACTTTTTGTCATGTTTTGTGGAACTGTGGAATAGGCTATTCCTTTTTATTCTGCGATAGCTCTTTGCTGTGCTGCAGACTGAGTCCCTCCTCTGTAGGTGCAGCTACCTTCAGTTCATTCTTTTTTACCTCACTGGATTTCTCTCACTGATCCTCTGGGCTCTTTTAAATTGTTTTGTTCAAATCTTGTGACGCAACACTAAACACAGACTCACAAGGGTGCCTTCAAAGATTATCTTGGACATATCCCTGTTTCTGAATGCCTGTATGTTGCTTGTGTTCCTACAGAAATGCATGAAATTGTACTCAATATATCCTGACCTTCCTTCCTGTAGAGCTCTTACGTGCTTTTCTCCTCATAATTTTCAGATGATGATTTCTATGTGTAGTATTTCATATGTCTTTGTAAAAGTGTTTTATAAACACCTTGAAATAAAGATATGCCTGAGAAGCAATGGGAGGTCGGATTTCATCAGTGTACCATCAGGAACTAGTGGGTGATTTTTTTTTTCCTGAGCATTACAGTGCTGTATTGAATTATAATAGTTGAAAAATCAGCTGTCTTTATTGTTGGAAATCAATGAACTGTTGTCCAGTTATTCTTGCTCAACCATTCATGAAGCTGAGTGAATGCCTACCTGGCTCAAACTGTAATTCCCTCCTCTTGTTTATAAAATGACTTGGTGTCTTGACGTCTTGTTCCCTGGAAGAGAGTATGAGAATGATCTGAGTACAGTGTGTTGTAGAATGAATTTTCTTCATCATAATGAGGCCTCTTGCTGGAATTTTCAATATAGACAGAAAGTCTTATATTTTCCTACCACACATAGTTTTCCTGAAATACATATAGTTGCAGCTAAGAAAAAAGATCAAGTAGATGCTACAAATATGAAAAAAAAAAGAGAAAATCAGAAAGTGCTGAGAGAAAGTGAAGACAGGAAGGAGTAAAATGGAAATAAGTCTTTCCTTTCAGGTCTAAAATACTGACAACCCAAGGGAGCCTATCACAGAAAGGCTGTGGTGAATTCTTTGCCCTGTGATGTCCTTGGATTATGTCAAAGTGCTTATTGGAAAATATTTTAACTAAATGTGAGGCACTGTGTTCATTGTGAAAGCACTCGGGAGAGGTTTTTCTGAATTGGGTGATGTAGGAGATCAGAACATACAATTTAACAGTCCCTGAAAATCATTAAGAAAAAAAATCAGTGAGAATACAATCTGGTAATGCCAAGGGCAAGTAATGTGGAAGAGAGGCTAAACATAGAAGAGGAGGGGAATTCAGTACTAGTGGGCAACATGGCTTCTAAAAATGGGAGAATGAATAAGAATGTAGAAGTTCAACTTCATCTGCTGGAGTCAGATGAAAGATTGCTGAAAATTTAAAAACTTCGTGGGCTGGGCTCTTAAGCTGTCCATAGCTCATATGTGACCAGAAATATATACACAATATGTGTATGTGCACACACACACATGCACAGACACACACACACACGCTTAAGTAATTGGAGTGAGTTTGTTTTGTTACGAATAATTTTGAAGGCTTATCTGGCAGAACTTGAAAACAGGGTTGTCTTCAGTCATGAGCGAAAGACATTTCAATGCATAACACAGTATCAAATGTCATGATGTTTGTCTATTTTCTGTGCAGTTGTGGCTTTCTTAAAGATTAAATTTAGAAGCTGTTTTTAAAAGAAATAAACAGTATGTCATCGTATTTCAGAGAACAGCTAGATCTTAGGCTTGGGGACAGAGAAATCAGCATATGTGTACTCAACCATGAAGAGAACCTATACACTTTCTGGTAAGGGTGTGAGAGTTATTTCACTTGTGTATTGCTTGTTAATAGGCAGAACTGTCCTTTCTACTGGCATAGGACAGAATATTTCAACTGAGCTGTCAGATGAAAGCACAAATATCTCTTCCAAAAATGAAGAAACCAGACAGATTTGATAGAACTTGATTTCACTTTTGACCTTTAAATTGGAGATGTGGAGGAAAGGATGGGAAGGGAATGATTTTGGTGGCAATACCTTTCTATTAAATATGTTCAGTGCTCTGGGTCAAAAGGAACATCCATCAATATTGCAAGATTGCTCAGTGGAGCAGCTGTGGTGTTGCAGCATATGCAGGTTACAAACCATTGCCACATATTAGCCACCTGGGAACAATTGGAAATGCCTGCCATTATCTGCCAGGGGCAGCAATTTGTAGGAGCTATGGTGCTTTGTGATGGATTAGCTCTGCAGTGGAAGGTGTCACGACCCATTTCTCTGCATCTTCTTTAGAATAACATTGTAAAGCAGAGGCTTTTATTGTTGCTGTTTCAGGGGAAGGAATCTAATTTGTAATGATGCTGTAGGGCAAAAGGGAGGAAATGCTTAAATAGCCATCATGCTTGTGAACAAAGATTGCACTTCAGTTCAGCACTTGGCTGCTATCATGGTTACTGCTTCAGAGGACTTGTTATTCAGGAATTGTTTACATGCTTTCATGGAACTGGTATCTGAGCCATTAACACTAGTCTGCGACTTGTTTGCCATTATGCTTCTTCAAGGAAGAATGCTTCTTCAAGGCACCCTGCCCTCTCACTTCCACCTGTCCATCTCCAACTCTCTATCCTCTGGTGGACCCACTCAGCTGCCTTCAGTCTTATGATATTCTGATAGTCCTTTTCAGCCCTGGTCCTTTGACAGATCCTGCCTCGGGGAAGGCAAAGGCACTGAGTCTGTGGTACCATGCTATGTGACACTGACTTGGACATTCTTGTAGGGAGTTTGAGGCCTTCATTATCTTTATTCTACATGAGATCCTTTCTGAGCGATCTCTCCATCCCTCTTAAGGCTGCAGGACTGTGATGAGATATTGTTATGTAGGTTTTCATCTCACCTCATCTCACCTCAGTTTCTCTTATTTTCTTCTCATTCTACTTCGGTCCAGTGGGTTGTACAATGGGTAGGAATAATTCTACTGTGATACAATTCAAAGGTTTGTCACCTTTTTCTTAACACCACAAAGAGAAATATAGATCCTTGGTTGTGTGGCTAATCTATACAAATAGATGCATATATATGTTTACTCTCAGGCATAGCCACATGCACCCACAATAATCCACACTACTGCTGATGTGTATGCAAGTACTTTGGTAGTAGACTTCTTTCAGTTTGGAGCTGATAAAGTTTACATTGTTTCTGAAGCAGACACCAATAGGAAGTTTTGTGCTTTTTTGTTCCTCTCAAAGAGCCTGGGTGGTATGCCTTTTAATTTACTCTTTTAAAGCAGAATGCCATCTGGCAATGTGAATCCCAACTACGCTTTGCTTCTCACCGCTGCTCTGACCTCTGTCCAGGCCTATTTCCCCAAAGCATCAAGGGGAAATAACATACTTGTTGGATTAACTACTCACACTGTTGCTGGCTGTTGGCTCACCTCCCAGCTCAAGAAAATAACTACAGCAGACCCGTTGATCTTTCAAGTTGGCTTCGTTGTGTGTCAGGAGGAACAAAACAGTCCAAAGCATCAAGCAGGGTGTTCCTACACTTCTGTCCTTTCTTTGTGTCAGGTGAGTGAATGTTTTGTACAGAAATGCAGAACAATGGTGAGAAAAAGATGAAAGCTTTCTTGGTCACAGAAGTCCCTTGAAGTCCTTCTGGCAGATTCTGTCTTTATTCAAACAAACAGGGAAAATATGATCAGATCCTCTCTAGCTTCTTTAACTGGAATTTGAATCCAAACTTGAGCAATGGTTACTATGCATTACCTTTCACTTGAGCAAAATAAATTCTTGGCTGAATTATCTCATAGCGGCTCTACTCTCTGATGTTGATATTAATATCAGTAACTGCACATCTTCAGCCCTCAGAAGTGAAGAATACCTAGTACTATGCAAGAATGACAGCAGTATCAACAAGACAAGAGTAATTTTGATGGGGACGGGGCTGACATGAGAACCTTCTGTCAAGGTGATTCTGTAATAGTTCCTATAACATTCTTTCCCCCATAAGATACAGTTTCCCATACGACACAGTAAAAACTCTTAAACTGCAGACTCCTTGTGACAAGAAGATAGATCTTATAAGGGCTTACTCTTTAAAATGTGAGATATAATCTACTCTTGCAACAATATTTATCCATCCCTATTCACTTATAGTATCCATCCATATTCACTTACAGTACAGTTTCACAAGCCCTTTGAGAGACTGACAGTCAAAAGAAAAATCGAAAGTACAATACCAGCCAAAGACACATTTATTTGTTGCTCTTGAGTGCTTCAAAAGTAGGTGAAGTTGTGAGGTTGGGATGAGTGGTAAACTGTGATGTATAAGACATATGTAAGTAGATCGGAAGAGCGTCG
>JAWWMP010000093.1:24080229-24095021 GCA_035047865.1 Dendrocincla tyrannina | reverse complement strand
TAACCAAGGGAAAAAAAAATACTTTTTGCAACTATCCATTTACCTTAGAGGAGCGGGGGAAGAGAGCTTGGTTCATTTTTTTTTTTTAATTTATTTATTTATTTATTTTTCTTTCTCTTTTTAAAGCAATGTTTTTTACTACAACAGGCCCACATCCATCTTCTGGCATGATTTGTAGTGTTTAGAAAAACAAATCAATAGAACAACATTTGCTGTCAGCTATTGAGTAACTGACAGGTGTCACAAAGGGAAGCAAAGATGCTTTCAAATATATGATCTATCCCCAAATCTCACTGAACAAAGACAGATTCACTGCTCCTAAACAAACAAATAAGTATGGTGATTCCAGTAAAAAATGGGAAAATATTACTGAGCTCTCAGTGCTGCATAAAAGGCCCTGAGTTCTGGTTAGGCCAAAAACCTGCATTAATCCCTACAATTGAGTCTCAGGAAGGGGTTGCTCTGCCATGTGTTTCTGCCATCATAATCTGCCTGCAATGCCTCCGCAAAGACCAGAGGAGGACTGTGCTTGCTCTGTCCAAGCTACATTATCTCTTCAGTCTAGAGTAGTCTAGGTTTCAGACTTCCTGAGAGTGGAGTTAAAGTCTGTTTGTATTAATGCAGCAGACTTTATCTGCTGTGTTAAAGTTAAATACGCTCATTTGCACTCACTTATTTCATTTTATGGTCTGGCTATTCCAGCTTCAGAGAGGAAGCAGTTGCGGTACCAGGAAGAGACTTGGCTTGGCAGAGGTAACTCAGCCATGGGACATTACAACAGTATGTGAGGTCCAAGTCTTCCAAGTCCAAGCTCAGAAATCTGGCCCTGCAGATCTGGAGACATCTGCGTTATCCCCAGCAAGAGGAGAGAAGTGCTATAAGGACTCTGCAGCCTTTGGGTTAGAAGGCCTGGCATCTAAAACTGCAACTGTCAGTTTCTTTAGTTCTCTCCTTTTTTTTAATTAGCATTTCCCCCCACTTGAGACAACAGGTCCAACCCCTCTTTGTAACTGAGCTTCAGGTGAGTAGCATGGTGGAAATTTTGGCAACCCTGGAAACTGCTGTGCCAAACCCTGCAAAGAAGAAAAGTGGTACCCAGCAGTTCCAGAGGAGACACATGATTAACTAATATCATGAAACAATTCAAAGGGTAGGGAGGAAATCAAATCTATGTCTTCTTACTTGCTGATGTAATGACTGTAGGAAAATTTCCTGCCCCACCCCGCCATGTGCTCTGTTAAAGTAAATGATTACTCTTCCATTATAATCAGGTTTGAAAATAGCTTTACTTGTGTCTGTACACCTGTTTTTTAGCTCTTTATAAAGAATAAACTTCTAAAAAATAAGTCAAAGCCATAGACATTTGTAAAATTAGGCCAGATGAGCCTGAGGGAAATTTATGCGACAAACACAATTGTGTGGCAGTTTATGAAGTAGTCAAAATTTGTGAGCCCCAGTTCTGAGACTGAAAAAAACCCACATAGGATTTAGTTATCTTTGCATTTCCAGGTGAACTGTTTTAATTTTTTTCTCAGCATCAAGGGAGGTTGGAATGATCTGTTTTTACAAAAGTGGGAACTCTTTCTACAGTTACCACATGATTCCTAGAACTGAGGCTTTACAAAAGGCTAAGGACTCATGGTACTATGAAGAGCTGAGCAGTGCAGACTGCAGCAAAATGGAACAGCTAAGGAATACAGGTGGCAGGCTATTGGTGTCTGCTTCTGTAGTCATGCTTTGAGGGCTTAGCTCATGCTCCATTTCTCTCAGGGAGAGGATTTATGGGCTTTGGAGTTTCGTACTGTGCTTTGAGCTTGTTTATGTCTTAGAATTTTTTTTTTTTACTTTCAGATAAAACTGCAAATTCCTGCAGTGTCTCTACCAGAGCTCCAGGCATACCTGGGAGAGTTGTGAATGCCCTCTGTCACTCCATGATCCTTGTCTCACACATCTCTTCACTCTGGAAATAAGCAATATCTCCAAAGCCACGTGGGTTTGAGCAACAGCTAGGCTCATCTCACCTTGATTTGGTGCCAGTCATCTTACTGACCACTTAATCTTTTGAATTAAGGCAGCTTTGGAAAGCATCACACCAAGGTGAGAGCAGTGAAGCCAGGCAGGAACTGCTTGGGGCTCAGGCAATGTGTCTGTTGGGAGACCTGGGAGCCCAGTGCCCTACCCAGGTTGTTCTCACCAGAGCAGTAGTGTTCCATCTTGGGATACTTAAAAGCTTAAGGTTAGCAAGGTTACTTTTGACCTGCATCTCTTTGCTGCTATTGAGAAATACCACTGTGGTGATATAGAGAGTCACGAGAAGACTTTTTTCTTTCTGTTATTGTTGTGGGTTTTGGCTCTGTGAATTTTGCTTTGGTTTCCCCAGTGAGTGTTAGTTTAGAGATCATTTGGTTTTGTGATAGAATGGGATGAGACCAAACTGGTGACTTCGGAAAAAAACTACAAAAACCAGGCCAGAATTGTCCAGGTAGAGAAGTACTTTTTCTTTACTGCAATCAGTAAATTTGAATACTGTGGAAGCCCACAAGAACCTTGCATGTATTAATATATTTTACTTAATTTTACTATTGGTCTTGCATGTGAAACTCTGCAAGTCTGATTTTCTCCTTTTGTTTTATAATTCAATTGTTGATACACAAACTAAAATAAAATCTGATCCCTTTTCCATATTAATGATGGCTTTGCAGTTCTCACAAAACTAAACTATAATAAACCAATACTAAACGAATGTCTACTTTTTCTACTAAGAAATTCTGTTATAAAAGTCCAAGTAAAGGTAGAGGATTTCACATTCACATAATAACTTTTCATGGTTAGGAATGGATTTTAAAGTCATGCATCTTAGTAAAAAAACGCTTTCAGTTCCTCTCTGAATGGCATTTTGCAGTCTGTAGGGTTTGTTTAAGCACTAATCTATCACATACAGAGAGCTGAGATCACTGGTCTAAGTAATTTGTGGAGAGGAGACAACCTTTCTAACCTTAAATAAATCTGAGCTTGCATTGAAAGAACTCAGAAGTGCCAGGCTGGCACAGGGCTGAAGCCAGATTTGATGTTTCATCTCAGATGTGTGGAAACCCTCAGACGTGCAAAAGTGTATCCAAAGATGTATCTGCAGTGGGCTCAGGAAGCAGTGTTGCAAATAGACTCATGGTTGAGTTTTTGAGGGAAGTGCTAGGTGTACTTGCCTTGTTTTCAGTCTTGTCTGGGATTTGTAGCAGCCATGTTGGGGGCACGGTCCTGAAGCAAATGAACATTTGGTCTGAAATGTATAGCTTCCCTCATGTTATCTGTTTGCAAGGTTTTTCTGTGCTGTTATCTGTTGACAGTATTTTAAAATCTCTTCTTATACTTCCTGATATGAAAAACTTTCGCTACTAATGCAAGGTCCTAGTCAATCTTTCTCCCTTAAATAAATGTTGTTTTCTTGTTACTGCTTCTCTCTGCCACTGCTAAAATAAATCAGAATCCCCATCTCAATGCTTGTAGAGACAGGAACATTTAATTTATAGCAATTTCCTTTTCTTTTCATGGTTTCCACTAAACAGAACATGCTGGGTCTCAACCTGCATTTGCATTTATGCTAAATTACAAGCAGAACAATCAATACAAGTCCCAGCTCATGCTGCCCACAGCTGAACACCAGCAAAGAAAGAAAACTGCCAAGGAAATATTTCCCTCTCAGCCAGCTTATTGCTTGTTTCTTGTTAATACACATTGATAAATAGCATTTAGCCATCTATTTATTTATCCCAGTGTTCTTGAAGTGCCTCCCAAGAGTTGTGGAGAAGAAAAGACGAGCTTACCCTTAGACACGTTATGAATCTTCTTTGCAAGTCAGTCCCAGATGGCTATTTCTCAGGACAGGCAGAGAGTGTCAGTGCAGTATCTCCTCTTCGAGTGCCCAAAGAGATGGAGAGAGGACTGGCCTTCACACAGGAATGCTCCTGGGTGGGACCTCCATTGGAGTGGTTATTGTGGACTTGCATAGCCTAAAGCTAATTGATTCTTTACCTGTGACTTTAGGTTCACCCTCTTTCCTCCCTCCTAGCTTCCCTTATGCACCAGCTCATCCTCCTTCCCCTTCATACCCTTTTTTGTCATCTTCCTTTTTGCTTTCCTTTCTTTCTTTGACATTCCCTAGTGGCCACAACTTTACATTTTTCATATCGTCACCTTCCTGGGATGAGAACAGCCTCATCGGTGGATGCTGATGCGCTCTGGTCTGTGCCTGTATCTCTTAGAAGAGATTCATTGCAATGCTGTGCCTGCCCTGCTCTGCAGGAGGTTCAGCTGTGCTTGAGTGAACTATCCTCAGGGTTTTGCAGCAGTGTGAACAAACCCATCTAAAGTCAGCATGGCTGTGCTAGGAGAAACTTTCTAGTAGAGTCTGCAGTCTCTGTGGACTGGGTTTACTGCTGGAATACTGTGCAGATGGAAGAGTAACAGAGGTTACAGCAATTGCTACCTGCTCTTGTGCTCAGGTCCTTTCTAGTATGTGCTTTCTAGTCATTGACAGTATGTCCTTTCTAGCCATTGGCTTTTAATTTGAAAGAAGAACCAGGTCTTTTTGCTGTCAGTTTGGGCCTATCTGAAATTCTAGCTAGCCCTTCATGCTGCAAAGTATTTTTTTAAAGCCTGACAGAAACTTCCTTGGAAAAACTTACAGGCTTGCTTGCCTTTCTTGGATTTCTGCTTTGGAAATGTCTCCAAAGTGAGAGCTGCCCAGCCACATTTGATACCACTTTCTATCTTCACCAAGCCCCAGGCAACAGCAGCATGGTGAGGAAACACTATCTAGCTGATTGATATTGCTGTGTGCAGGACAGCACAGCCCCCTTGCATGTGGTGCCTCCTTCATCTACAGGAGTGGTCTATTGGCATATCCTGGAAACGCCAGGCTCCTGGAGCACATGCTGGTCCCCCTACCTGGGACACACTCAGAGTGTTGTTCACTTGAATTTCTATGCAAGCCATTGCCCAGGAAGCGTCCCACTGCCTGAGTTACTGAATGTGTGGGAGAAGGCACTGCTGCATCTCAGTGTAGACCTCCCAGCACAGCACAAAGTGAGAAGGTGTTCACTGCTTTTGCCTCTGGACCCATGCTGATCTTAAACCAAGCAGAAGAGCATCTCTGTGATCCTGCAGTCAGCAGCCATATCCTGCAGAGCTGCAGCAACAGACTGAATTGACAGGATTAATGTGGCTCCAGGGGGTCTCCCTGCAGCTAATCAGGAGACGCTGGTCCTAATGAATGAAACACAGTGGAGAGAACTGGTACACTAAAGGCAGCGAATGCCCCCTTTATTGTAGTTACACTATTAGTGATTAAAACATTACTCTGTGGGATGCAAATAGCTCTCAATCTAATTCTTGAACTGACAGGAAAGAAAAGCCCATGAAATGTCAGCTTCAAATATAATGGAAATCACTGCTCAGGACATTAATATTTTTTGATCAAGGATCATGCTGTTATTGATGCAGGTGTTGGGGGCTATGGCTTCAGGTCCTGCCCGTCTCCCATGCAGCTTCAACTTGGAGCCTGCTCCACAGCTCAGAAACAAGGAGGTTCAACAGAAATGAGGTGAATTAATCATTTCCCCTCCATAAACTGATGCTTATATGCTGGCTGTGATTCCCTATTATGTCTTCCCTTCTGCAGAGAACTTTATTCCCTACTGTGATGAAATAAAATGAACCAAACCATTGTCAAAACAATTCAAAGCGCTCTATTCCTTTGGGCAGAAGGATCAGCTCTACAGCCTACTTTTCCTGTTAACTCCTCAAACTGCTAAAGAAACAGGTGCAGGAAAAATGATAGTGTGTCTAATATTATATTGTTAAATTTAAGTGCTGTGTTTTTCCTATCAGTATCACAACACAGTGTGCAATATATCTTTCTGTCCTGGCAAATGCTCTGCCTTAGAAGAAATCAAAATCTCTGTGTACCTGTGAGTTATTGGTTAGCATGCAAATGAGCTATTTATAAATATGCATGAAATATCATAGAAAAGACACACACACAAAAAAGCAGATGTGAAGACTGCACCCTCAGTCCCTGTTCAGTCACATTGTTAGACCAGAGAAGCTGCTGGTTAAGCCAATGTTAATCACACTAATGACACAGCACAGCTTTCCTGTAGCATCAGCTTGGAGTTCTCTGCTCTAACCATACAAAGAATTTTTTGGTATGTTTTAGACACATACACACCTACAAGGGACACCTTGACACAGTGCATAGCCAACCAGGCAGAGCCCTTGGCCAAAGCTAAAACAACAGCAGCTTTGTGGTTGGTAAGTTTGCATCCACATGTATCCCTGCTTGGAAAATCAGGATCTAAGAGGAAGGGAGGGAAAATAAATTGGGATGATGTTTAACTTCTACTCTTTACCAGCCTGACTGTAAAAAATTTATTTTGTTGTTGTTTACTTTGTTTGTCTTTCCTGTTGCCAAAAAAGTAGGGTCCCTGCGGGAACTGGGGCAGCAGTGCTCTGTGAGGAACAAATCCAGCTGCCTGGGAACTGTTGAACTGCACATGGTGCCAAGCAAGAGTTGTGTGTATATATATATGACCAGTAAGAGTTCTTTATTTTGCATGGAAAGGTTTTTTTTTTTATTTATTTATGTAACTGTAGCTTCTTTCAGAGCTCTCTTGGCAGCTCCCACTCAACTTTCCTCCAAAATCCTCAAAGTCCATGAATTAATAAAAAGTTCACATTTCCATTTCACTTTTGAAAAAGGGGAAAGACGATGATGGACAAGAATGTGTTTTCAGCAAAGAATGAAATGTTATCCATCCTGTCCTTGGCAAGACATACTTTTCTCCTTATCTTGTATTTCTAAAGGTTCTTTTCCCATTATCTGTGTTATCCTAATTAAGTCCTAACTTCTCCTTTGTCTCTTTCCCTCTCTCCTATTTAATTAACATGGTGGATGTTGTCTTTTCTATTATGATTACAATGAACAAGGCTCATGTGAAAACTGATGTTTTCAGAAAACTTTTTAAATTGAAATGTCATGAATTTAAAGACTGTCAGCCAGTTCTAGTAATTTTGTCACATGAAAGTTGCTTTGGACACTCTTCTCCCAAAACACATTTTAAACCCCTCAAAACAGCTTTTTATTTAGGCAGCAACTGCTGTGCAAAGGAAGATAAAACAAAGGAGAGACATTAAGGAATATTTAAATGTTTTCTGAATTTTGGCAGTTGCACTTTAAATATTGCATTCAAGTGTGGATTTACTCTAGTTTACAATAAAAGCCCTTCGTCAGAGAATAGAACTGAGATACAGACCGTTTTTAAAGATTGATGCTGGGTTACTGTCTGTGGCATGTTTCCATATGAAGTTTCCGTAACTTCATCTCACCTTGCCATAAGATCCCTCTCCCAGCACATGGAGTTTAGATATTTCACTCTTTCAGGTCAAAGCACTTTCTTAATTACCAGGCCCTGGAGTGAGCACCCTCTCCAACCCCACTGAAACTGAGAAGTAAATCACAGATATTGGAGGACAGCAGGGAAATGACAACCAGAGCCAAGTGCAGAGATGGGTGGCTCAGCCATGAAAAGGTGGACACTGATCAATTGACCTTCTACTTTGTTGTTATGGCTCCTGCGATTTCTGACCCAGTTGATTTCCAGTGAAATGAAAGAATCTGTTACCATGGCTTTGCCTGTTTGTCTGAATCAGGTGTTTCATTCTCAAATATTACTACTGCTTCTTTCACATTTGCACTTTATTTGTGGAGATTTCTACTTGTGCATGTGTCGTACACTGCATTGCTGAGGACCTGTGAGGCATGATGTACTTGCAAAGCATGGCTGTCACTCCACAGAGTACATTTACACTTGTTTTTTGAATTTTCTATCAGACAAATATAAATGTGAACAAATTGCAGGAAGGTGTTTAACAACAGCATATAGTAGATGGTTTGATTTTTCTCACTCTATCACACAAAAATAGCTCAAAAACTGATTTAGGCATTTTCCTCTTTGTACCTATTGCATAGTACTTGCTGCAGAGTGGTGAAGTACTAAACACAAGAGATGAAATATTGCAGTATGTTTGTCTCAACTTATGCTGCTAAAGCAGATGGAATCAGCCGTGAAAGAGGTCCAGGGTGAATCTCTTCAAACTGAGCTATATGCCATAGCTGCAGTGTTTGATTGATGCTAAAATGTCTGATTTTGGGTAATGAAGTACTACATTTACTAAACGCACCAGCATCTGCCCCTATATGTTTTATTTCTCCTTTCCAGAATTCAGGCGGGAAACCTGTAAATCTCCTGGGTTCTGGTGCCAATATTTACGTAACAGAATAATAGCAGAGAGCAATACTAGATCAAGGCCTTAGTCGAGTCATTATCACAGCTATTCACATTCTGAAAACGTGCATGATGAATATCTATAATGATTTTTATCACAGAAAAAGCTATGGTATTTTTCAACTGCAGGGACACTTTGTAGTAAGTCTAAGATCTGCTTCAGACTTATTTCACTGCAGACATGCTCATATGACTTCATTTGATTCACTAATAGTCATGCCAATTATAAAGTGAAGGCATCTAATTACAGTGCCCGCAGCTTGTGAGACCTGATTCAAAGCCCACCGAAGTCAAAGGATGCTTTAAAGCTGAATCAAAGAAGTTTGAAATACAGCAAGCAGTCCAAAGGAAGCTGTAACTAGTGAATTATAGAATCATCAAGGTTGGAAGAGACCTTTTAGACCATCCAGTCCAATAGTACCCCTAGCACTATCACTGTAACCTCTAAATCACAAAACCACAACACCCATCGCCAGATCCAGATGCCTCTTAAACACCCCCAGGGATTGTGACTCCACTGTCTCCCTGGGCAACCTATTCCAATGTCTACACATCTTCCAAAACAGGAAAAATTCTATGTAAAACAATGTTTAAGTTTTGGAACTATGCTTCTAATCACTTCTATTTTATGAGCTTTTCCTTGCGTGGCACTGTTTTTCTACTGCAATATTTGTTCCTTGATCTATTAGTACCTTTACTCAAAAGTGAATGGGCACACAAATATTATGCACTGAGTATTAGTGGATTTCTTGCACTTTTGAATTTAAACAAGTTGCTTTTAGCAACTGAAAATTTAATTTCCTATATATTCCCATATAACTGAGTTACGCTTACTCAGCAATGAAACCACAATGCTTATTTGCCTTCTGTTCTTTTGTAAATTCTGTTTATGTTTTATGTTTTCTCCAGGTTATCATGTTTCAATAATACAACGCAACCACATGGCAGATAAAAATTTATCACAAAATTGTTGTGCTTTTGAAGAGACGGCCAGGATATGGCTTAGTGTTTATCAGCATAACCCCAGTGAAATCAGTGGGGGAAGAACATTTTAGAGAAACACATTCTAGAATATATTAGAACTGTGAGATATGATAAGGCTGGACAAGGTTCTTGGTTGCCCTCGACTTCTGCAAGCATTTAGACTAGAGGAAAGGTGATGCAGGATTTCTCAGCTTCTAGCTCAGACATTAGACCAGCCACAGGTGGCACGAAGTAGACTAGTGCTGGCAGCAAAATATTGTGATTCCAGTGAATTTTCTAAATATTTCCCTTGACTAACCAGTAAGCAGGATAATAATTTGTAAAACACCATATTATGGGTGATGAAAGTCTTACTTCCACTGTCTTCCACTGATGTGGATCAGTGACTAGGAGAGGTAGGTGAGTGCAGAGGTGAGTGGTGTAACTGCAGATTGATTTTACCCCAGAGATAAGTGCTCCTCCCCAGAATTCTACAGTCACTCCCTATTGAGCAGCTTTCGTAAAAATTGGGCTAATCAGCATTCCTCTTGCCCACTGAAGGAGCCACGGGAGGAAATGTCTTCATGGTTTTCCACTTAAAGGTCTCCTCGTTTTTTTCCCCAGGGAGGTACAGAGCTTGGATGTCTAGGCGAGTCTCTAGTTGAGCCTCTGACTCCTGTGAGCTCCTCAATATTTCTACCTATCAGTGGTAATATTTCACACTATCAGTGCTCCTGACATTTATTGATTTAGGTATTGAGTTATTGCAAATCAAACAGAGGTAGAGAATTCATCAGATGTCTCAGGTTTCTCTAGAAAATGATGCTGATTGTTAAAGCAATAGCAGTAAGGTACCAAAACCAATTTGTAGTTAACTTCTTTAATGTTGGAAACAAGGACATCAACTTAACCGGAGTTATTTTGTGTGTGTGGTTTTTTTTTTGTTTGTTTGTTTGTTTGTTTTTTTTTAACTGGTGTGTTATTAGCATCAGTTAAATTTCTGCTATTATTTAAGAAACTGAAACTCTAATGATGTTGCTTTATGTGAGCTTTCATTTAGACTTACACAATTAAAGCTTATACTTTGATTTGTGAAATGCACTTTTTCACACTGTCCCTAAAAGACTGAAATACTTTCGTATCTAGTACCTTTTTATCCTATGAGCTCCTTGTGCTCAAAGGGGAACTTTGAGAATCTGGAGACCACATCTATAGGTCCTTGCAATGTCTTTAGTAGTGTACTTGTCAGGCAGTGGAAGGAAGCGGTTGGTGTAACTACACTTGCTAAATTTTCACTCAAAGAGCTCATGTTTGTACAAGTCATCTGCATTTTCCAAGTATTCCAGAACTAGTTCTGCTATCTTTCACACCTAAAGACCACGTGACTGTACCATGTTTAAGTCCTGTAACTTAAATCATGGCAGAGATACTGTGAATTGTGACCTATTACTCAAGGATTGCAGTCAGCTATTTTTTTATAGAAAAATAAAGTGAAACTTACATTTGGCGGTCACGCTATTTGCTGCACAGTCTGTTTCACATGCACCTGGGTATTTTGCATATCATTGTCACTGTGGCCCAGTACCTTGAAGTGTCAAGGCATGTACTTATCACAAGGGAGGTAACACAGCTACCAACTTTCACATCAAATCATGAACTTCCTGTAAGTTTTTTCAATTCTGCCAAGGCTGATACAAATTTCAGTGAGTTACAGTGAATATGGTATCAATGGTGCTGCATTTTTCAGAGATGTTCATGTTTCTGTAGCCCTTTTTGGAGGTGAGAGCATGAAGAAGTCATGACTTTCTTGATTTCATCAAAACAGGAATCTTGTTTGAGTGCTGGACCTCATGCTGTTTTGATAGGTGTCACTGCAGCAGAGTCAGTCTGGTCATGGAGGGATTAAAATTGTGAAATTAGATTCTGCCTATTGATTGAGACTGCTTTGAATGCCACCAGCAGCATTAGGATAAATGACTCCTCTAACACTGTGAAGAAAGGCTACTAGTGCTGATCTCAAATATTTAATAACTATTGATGTTTCCAATCTTCATATTGTTAGCTCACCAGGATTGATTGTCAAGAAAGAAGACACATTTAAAAAGATATTATCCTTAATTTAGTGAACAGCTGAGAACTGCAGAAGTCTTTGCCTATAACTTTTGACCCATTATCTGCTAGAAGAGAGATCTGAAATGACAAAAAGGTAGGGCAATACTGCAGAACATCTTGACTGAGACACTGAGGTGTTCCTCTTCCTGCAGAATTTGAATGAAACTATAAGAATTACTGTAGCTTCAGATGTACTTAACCAAACCCCTGATGTTGTTTTATAAACATTCTCAGACTACCTTCTCTGGGAGCCATTCATCTCTGGATTGAAATTAACTGTTGTTTGGGCTTGTAATAAAAACAAGAAACTTTTCTACCTCAACTTTATGTTAAGATGCTATTTAAACAGAGAAGGATTGCATTGTGTCCTCATACGTGGGCTGTAAGAGTTCAGGCTGGAACATTCTAAGAAAGAAATGACTAGTATATTCAACAAAATGGGATAATTGCAATCCAATGTAATTAAGTTCTCTGTAAAATGAGAACTGCATTCAGCCAGGCAAAGTAAACAATATCTTCATACAAACATTGGTATTTGGTATGAATTTATAGAAAGCCCAGTATCTGTATCCACTTTCCTGAACCAGACTGCTGCAGTGCAGCAGCAATGCAGAAGCATGTCCTTGGTGCATCATGCATGTTCTTACATCTGTCCTTGCACAAGACAAGTGCCATGACATTTTTTTTCCCTGCCAGGCCATTTCACTTTCTTGAAATGCTGGATGAGCATCGAGGAGTGGAGCATGGAGGAAAAGATGTATTATTCATGCTTGCGTCTCCACAGATCGAGATTTGCAGTAATCAACAAGAACTTTTAAAACATATATTTTGATACAGTCTATTCATACAA
Organism: Dendrocincla tyrannina; assembly: GCA_035047865.1. NCBI lineage: Eukaryota > Metazoa > Chordata > Aves > Passeriformes > Dendrocolaptidae > Dendrocincla > Dendrocincla tyrannina. The sequence continues at coordinate 24,082,754 of JAWWMP010000093.1, read as the reverse complement.
GAAATGACAGAAAGGCTTAGTGTTGTGGTTTGACCTTGGCTGAATGCCAGGTGTCCACCCAAACTGCTCCAAGCCCCTCCTTTTCCCAGAAGGAAAGGAAAAGGAAAAAAAAAACCTGCTAAGAATTCATGAGTAGAGATAAGGACTGGGAGACGTCTGATTATCTTCATGGGCAAAACAGATTCAAAGTGGGGATAATACATCTAAAGAGTGAGAAATAAAACAGTTTTAAAAATACATTCCCCTCCACCCCTCTCTCCTTCCAAGTTCTCCCTCCTCCCCTCAGCAGTGCGGGGGGACAGGGAATGACGGGGTTGCAGTCAGTTGTTGTTTCTGCTGCTGCTAACATGAGTTCAGCCCCTTGGGAAGCAGCTCTTCTCAATCTGCTGTCCTGTGGATCACTCCTCCATGGGCTGCAGTGGGACAACCTGCTTCACCATGGTCCTCACCACAGGCTACAGTGGGTCATAGCTCTGAGTCCTTCCCCTGCTCCTGTGGGGTCCGTCCCATGGGACACAGTCCTTGATGGATCTATCCAACATGAGTCCACACTTTGGGCAGCAGTTCTTTCCAATCTGCTGTCCCATGGGTCACTCCTCCATGGGAGTGCAGTCCCTCACAGATAAACTGTACTGATGTGGGGCCCCCACAGGGCCACAAATTCTACCCAGGAAAAACCTGCTCCAGCATGGGTTTCCCTCTCCATGGGCCATGGCCACAGGTCTCCTGCAGGACCCTGCTCTATCCTGGGCCTCCCACAGGGTAACAGCCTCCTTCATGCATCCACCTGCTCGAGCATGGGCTCCTCCATGGGCTACAGGGGGACAACTCTCTTCACCATGGTTGTCACCTTGGTGTCTGCATTGTTATCCCATGGCTGGAATTTTTCAACTATGCAACACTCCTCTATTCTTAAATGTGTTATCACAAAGGCATGACTATGATTCCTAATTGACTTTGTTTTGGCCAGCTCCAGGAAGTCCCTCCTGGAGCAGGATATCATTGGCTCTGTGGAAAGGAGAAGCTTCTAGCAACTTCCAACAGAAGCCACCGCTGTAGCCCTCCCTTCTACCAAAACCCAGCCACAGAAACCCACAACGCTTGGTCACTAAGAGGAACAGAAAAGTGTGAGGGAATATGCTCATGCAGACCAGCCAGGCTTACAATGATGTGTGGTTGCTGCATCAGGACCAGCACCTCTGGAGGGGAAATCTGGAGGTCTGTAGTGGGAGGGGAAAGAGCCTGTCATGAATGGCCATTTATTGATTCCAAAGTCAGAAGCAGGAGATATGAGAGCAATGAGCTAAGCTCAGGCTTACTTCCCCACTCATGTCAAAGAACTCTTGTATCAGCTCTGCTTGTCATTTCAATTAATAGAAAAGTGAGGCCTCTGGTGACAGCAAGTATGAGAAAGAGAAAAGTACTGCTGCTTGAGAGCCTTATTTGAGGACACACAAAATGTGTTTTTCACAACACTAGAAAGCAAAAACTTTTGTGTTAAAAATACTTCAGCAAAAAAAAAAAGATCTGTAATAGTATGAAATCATATACGTCATACATGTCAGTGTGGCATCACTGCACCATGCCTGGATAGCACAAGCTTACTATAGTCAGGGAGTTTAGGGGTTCTTTCTCTGCTTCTTCTCCTTCCTGATGCAAAGCACTTCCACTCCGTGATAAGTCATACTTCTCACCTGGTCACCAGCCATGATGATGCTGCAGCCATGAGTGAAGTGGTGGCTGATTCATTAATGCAGTGGTGTTTTCCTTGAACATTTGTAAACTTAAGTTAGACCATAATTTCTTTTGCAAGGTACCATTTGCTAATGTATTTAATTCTGGAAGGAAAAAGCAGCCTTTTCCTCCAAGCAGCCTGCTTCCTGTGGGGCTCTTATGGAAAAATGCCTTGCTGCTTTTGATGGATAGTGTGAAAATCTTGCTCTGTCCTCACTGCCATTGGTGCGGAAAGAGGATTTCTTTAATGTGCCTGGTTGCTACAGAGACCATTCACAAATGTTGTACTGATTCATATGTTCTTGGTGAGATCTTCACAACTGAGTGTAGCTGTCTTTTTTCTCCTCTGAACCTGAAGAACTGCAGTGATAAGACCCCTCATTACTTCCTTGCTGGTCCATGGCTGAAAGGTCAAACTGGTCTAAATCCAGCCCGACAACCTAATGGCAGCTTAACATCTTTAGGGTCAAAGTGTATGGATGTGAGCTGTTTGCTCAGGGAAAGCACTCACAGGTTTCAGCCTATCGACTCTCCTTCAGATAGACTGGAATGGGAATTTGCATGAGTAGGAACAGCTGTATCAAACTCTCTGTAAGTAATTAACACACAGGAGAGACAGTTTTGCTTGCACTTTATCAAACCTCTTGGTAAGATTATGTACTCCAGATAATTAATCGTTATATTTCCCTATACACATAATTACCTCCACTTTCTTGCTCTCATTCCCCCTCCTGGTGCACTCACAGACAGCAAAAACGAGCTGCTCCCAGCGAGGATCAAGAGGGGGAAGG
>JAWWMP010000093.1:23934026-23947599 GCA_035047865.1 Dendrocincla tyrannina | reverse complement strand
CTATCTATCTATCTATCCATCCATCCATCCATCCATCCATCCATCCATCCATCCATCCATCCATCCATCCATCCATCTATCTCTCTCTATCTCTGAAGTGGAAAGTCCCTGATGAACACTTGCAAATGTTCATTTCCAAATTTGTAATTTGATGGTTGCATGTTCAAGAAGGTTCTGTTGGTCACTGTTCCTCAGAAAATATATCTCACTCATGAAGAACAGCTACCTGTGTTCATTCTCTTTGTTGCTGAACTCTGAAGAGAACAGGTATTTCAAGCCTGCTGCACCTTTCTGTTGAGGGCCAGTCTTTGTCAGGCTGTTTCTTTATGGAGGACTGATGAATTCTCACTAGCCTAAATGAGTGTCTAGAACTGGATTCTGCTCATAAACCTACATTTTGAAAAAGTTCTGTGTGGATGGGAAGAGCAGAACGTACCTCTTACCAGTCTGCTGAGATGCTACTGGCAGGATGAAAACACCCAATATGCTTGTATCATTATGAAACACAAGAAAGGCATCTTAAAACTTCATTTTCCTTGCATAAAAATCCAGATAGATACGTGTTGGGAACTTCCCATATTCATATTTCTAAAATTCTCAATATGTTGATCCTGTACTCAGCTATGATTTTTTCTCATTATCTGGTTTCTGTGTTTCAGTGATTAGAAATTCACTTTTTAGGAAGAGAGAGAAACTTCTGGCAGGAAATTAGTTCATAGTTTATTTTGAAGACCAATAACACTACACAGAATTGGAAAGCAATTTTTCTTTAAGAATGCTTTATTATGTATTGTTTTGTCTGGGGGAAAAAAAGGTGAGTTTGGAATCACAATTTCCAATTACACTTCCAAATCACCACCTTTTTGAGAAGCATTTTTCAATTATCTGTCTGTGGAGCTACTTAGAAAATGTTGTATTAATAGTAAATTATGGTCTGTGAGGAAAGCCCACACAAAAGAAGACCTCCTGTAGGAAGTCATATCACAACACACTTCTATTTCACAAAGTCACATAGTCAGGTGGAGTTACTAGATTCTTATTTCTTTAACTTTTTGTACATTACTACGAGGTTCTCCATGAAAAACTGTGGATTGTTCATTATCCAGTTCTCTACCTGTTTAAGCATGTCTCTTTCCATATTGATCCAAAACTATCTGGTTAAAGCACTCAAATAACCCTTCTGTGATTTTGAGTTCTTATAACTTTTGTAATCTTAGATAAAACTGAAGGTATGATATTCTATAAAATTAGGCTGGTTTTTGTCAGAAATTTCCTTGTCTGTTGATGTTTTAAGTTATATCTTAATGCTTCAAACATAACTTTGTGTCACAATGTGCACTTCTCCAAGCAGTCATATAATTACTCTAATAGCATGTATAAATACATTTATATTATTGCATAATTTTTCTCTTATGCCAGTTATAATTGACATATTTCATATTTAAAAAATGGACTTAGAAGAAGCATAGGATAATACAGAAGAATACAAAGCTCAAAAGGTTCTAAATCTAGACCTGTAATAATTTCTGACATACTACTGGCTTGGTCATTAATTATGCCCAGACTGTTCTTTCTTCAAAAATGTAAGTCCATGAGCTGATTTATAGCTTCTATAGGTGGTTAATCTTTGCCTCTTGATTGCATCTTGGCCATATATTTCAAAAGTAACTACTTTTGCCGCAGCTTCCAAGCTGTTTCAGAAATTTCACTGTAAAATCAGCAGTTGATAAAATTTCATAATAAATCTTTCAAAAGTGTTTTACATATTTTCTGCATCCCCAGAATGAATTATGTTATCCTGAGACCTGAAGTGCAATGAATCTGGTGAGCATTCCATCTAATAACTAAAATGGTACATTATCATCTAGCTAGAAATTGCTGAAAATATTCTACTGGAAGTACACTGCACTCCATGTTTTTTTAACCCTCATAATTCTGGTGGTGATAAGATTACTACTTTTGTATCAGATACATCAGAAATATATGAATAACAATATATAATAATTCTGAATACTGACCTAATTTCTTTTGAAGTGAGCTTAAAGAATTAAAAAAAAAATAAATGAACTTTGTTTCAGTAGACAAATATGAGGTTTTTTCTCCTTATTTTACTTCAGTGGAAATGGCTGTTGTTTCCTGTTTGCCTTTGACTTGGCTCTCCAAAGTTGGATGAATGGCTCTGAATGCACCCTAATGAAATAGCTTTACTGCAAACATTTATCACCATGCTATCTGCATCTTTCACCAATATTAATTAATCTATCCATTATTTACAGATTGTGGTGAGGCCTGCAAAGGCTGAAAACAAACGCTAAAATTTCCCCTCTCCACTCTCTCCCATAATGATGAGTCCAGCCCAGTAGAGGATTGAGAGGTCAGATGATAAAGCTGTGAGACTTTTTTTTCTGGAGAAAGCATGGGAGGCACAAAACCAAGTCATACTGTCCCTGCTCTGGAAAGTGACAAGGTACAGTAGTGGGCAGAGAAGAAGTGACAGGAAACCAAGGCAGACAGGAAATCAGAAAACACAGAGCAGTAGCATAAGAACATATGAAGTGAAGAAGGAGCAAGTTTAAGTTTTGGGTTTATGTTTGGTAGTTTTACACTTTCACAATGGAGGGCAGAACTTCTTACAAAGAGATTTGCATGTTCCCATCCCACAGAGACTCTTCCCCAACTTTTCACTGGAAAAATATCAAATCTTCTAATGTATTTTTTCCCCCTTAACATCTGTTGATGTTTAACCAAGGAGATTTTAAGAGTAAGAGTGTGCTTCTTTAGCAAAGGACATGTAGGTGCTGGTCTCATTTCTTGGTTTGTTGATGCATCTCATGTAGCAAGCAAATGACTCACTTTTTTCCACAAATATCATCCTTACAGACATTTTAATCAAAATCTGTACTTCTAGGAAAAAAATTGCTTAAACACATTGCATTTTGGATCTGTATTTTCTAAAAAAATTTGCCAAACATTTCCAGGACAACTGTACTGAACACAGTCTTGAAGTTTAAGTACCCAAATATCATCTGGTCTATGACTTTGTGTTTTTTCCAGAAGAAAAGCAAGGAGAAAGCCTGAACTAAACAGATTATATGGAACCACTAGACTATTTTGTATCCTAGCATGCCCACATTTCTAGTGCACCATCTGGTCTTTCAGAAACTAAGCTCCCCTTTTATGCTCTACCTGTGAATTCAATCATGTTTTGATCACTAACTATGATAGGAACACAAATGCTTGTCTTCAAACTTGTATAGTATCATTTCCTTTGTAACTTATTTCAAAATTCCTTTTAGCAATATGTTACTTATATCTTGTAGATGATACAGGGATTTTTTTCCTGCCTGAAAAGCAATTCTAAAACTGGAGTTTCCAAAATACTAGAACAGTGTAGTTTAAGTGTTTCATTTGATATTGGAGAACATTTTCACAAAATCACAGAAGGTTGGAAGGGACCACCATGGGTCGTCTGATCCAACCTCCCTCTGCTTAAGCAGAGTCCTCCGAGAGCACACGGCACATGATTGTGTCCAGACAGTTCTTGATTATCTTCAGTGAAGGAAACTCCACAACCTCTACAGCCACTCTGTTCCAGTGCATGGTTGCCCACACAGTAATTAAGTTCTTGCTCATATTCAGGTGGAATTTGCCGTGCATCAGTTTCTGTCCATTACCTCTTGTTCTATTGCTTGGCATCACCAAGAATAGTCTGGCTCTATCCTCTGGAAAACCTCCCTTTATACTCTTATAGACACTGATGAGGTCCCCTCTCAGTTGCCTCTTTGTGAATCTGAACATATGCAGCTCACTCAGCCTTTCCTAAAAAGAGCGATGTTTCAGTCCCCTAATTATCTTTACTGTCCCCTACTGGACCTTCTACAGGAGCTCTAGAAGGGAGGATCCCAGAACTGGACACAACACTCCAGACGTGCCTCACTAGGGCTGAGTAGGGAGCAGGATCACCTGTCGACCTGCTGGCAATGTTCTTCCAAATGCATCCCAAGATTCTATTGGACTTCTTGGTCACAGGGGCACACTAATGGCTCATGGACAATTTGTTGTCCACCAGAATCCCCTGGTCCTTCTCTGCAAAGATGGTTTTCAGCACGTCAGCCTCCAACCTGTACAGGTTCATAAGGTTATTCCTCCCCAGGTGGAGAACACTGCATTTGCCTTCACTGACTTTTAGAATGTTCTTCTCTGCTGTCAGTCCAATCACCATTTTTGATGCAACCATAAAAATACAAAAAAATCATAGCTAAAGTGTAACTGTTATTGTTGCCAGGGTTGTTTTACTTTGTTCTCCTTAAAAGTAGCCAAATATATTTGTCTTTAATTAGCTTAGACTCTTTATGAAATTTACAATGTTGAAAAACACTAATAAATATGCAAGGAACCATACTTTTGTTATTTTAGACTTCATCCATGAGAAATATATCCCTAAAGTATGTGTTGGAGCAGCCATTACTAACTCCCAGGGTTTTTTCTCAAACTTTTAGAGATTAGATTTCTTCCTGGCAGATGAACAAAAGTAGGTATTAACAATTCATAGCACCTACCTTTATTTTTCTCAGTAGTTTCTCTATTCATACTTAACATGCAGAAGATACATATTGTCTGAAGAGCAAAGCCAACATTAGAGTGAAATATAATGCCATTCTATACAATTGTTCTTCTTAAAAATGGTGCTATTACAGGTACTATTACAGTTGGTGATTGAGGTATTTTGTCTTTGTGTTATCTGAGATCACTTTCTTTTCATGTCAGTTGCAATGTGTTATGATGGGTATAGAAAATATTTTAATAAGAATAACATTTTATAGTCAGCTTTGGAGATGGAGGAACAGTGCTGGCTTTTTGTTCATTGTAATGTCATTTCTCTAATTCCTGACTGGCCAATTATTCCAGCTCTGCTGGAAAGCAGAGCAGGTGTTAGGGTAAAACTTGAGAAGTTTTGTCCCCATCTGTCTGTAGTTCTCCATGGTGCCCTGAGGCTATGCTGTCCCTTCATATCCACTCCTTGCTCCCACAGTGGGGACCAGGAAATGAATAAAACTCTGAGCATAAATAAGAATATAAGAAAGCTGAAAATATTCTGTATATTCATAGCTGCTCTGGACTCAGGTAGCTTCTCCTAAGTCAAAGTATTTATTCCTGTGAACAAGGTACCTGATGTTGTCCATTTCTCCTTTTCTTCTCAGACTTGTGTGTTTTCTTATGTCTCTGGGGGAAAAACTCCCAACAAACAAAAATCCCCAATCAAACAAAACTCCTAAGCTTTCAAATTCTAAATTTATTGCTTTTCAGAGAATAACTTTTTGTTGGCAAGTCTGAGAAAAACTCAGAAATGCCCTTTCACTTAAGTGTTTGCAAGAGAGATATTCTTACTCTTAAAAGCCTCCTTCTGCCTCTTATCTGGAAGATTTTGCAGTATCTAGAATCATAGAACCATTTAGGTTGGAAAACACCTTTAAGACCATTGAGCTCAATCTGTTAAGGAAACTTTTCCATCTGACCATTCAGGAGCACTCTGGCAGTCACACTCCCACTACCAGAGACTGTCACTACTGACACCAGGTCCCTTCCCAGCAGATGGCTCCAGTGAAACCATGGGTGTCCCGCTTGACTCCCTGCACACCCCACTCACACAGTCAGATCAGGTTCCCTTACCGGTTCAGCCTCAGGTTTTCTGTAGTGGAGTCTTGGGTGTCTCATTCCATAAAACAATTTATTCACGCCGCAGAAACAGAAACAGCCCAAGCTGGTGCCTTTGAGGAGTCACTTCAGCAAAAGGACCCTTGGGTTTTATACCCTCATAGTCCAAGAGAGCTCAACTCTTCCTCTTCCTCTCAAGTCTTCAGCTTCTGTGGTGTCCCTCAGTGTCAGGTCCCCTGGCTGGGCCACCGATCTCTGTGCCCATTGTTATGTAAAAGGTTGCCAGGTCATGACCTATTGCCTCGGGCTGTCACCCAGAGCTCAAGCTGCAGCTCGCACTGCAGTGGCACACCAAGCTACCTGCACAGAATGTGTTCCTCCACAAATCATTACTGTAACTCTGCTAAGTCCACTAGTGAGGCATGTCACTAAGCGCCATGTCTACAGTCTTTTAAATAACTCCAGGGATGGTGACTTGACTCTGCAAAAAATTTATCAAATACATTTTTTGTCTGTTGATTTTGTACCTGTTTTGGCTTTCAAATCTTAACAGTATTAGGCCAGTAGCTATTTATTTTGTCCAATCTCTGGCTCTGAGTAAGCTTAAGTGTTGGGATAGTTATAGAGTGAATTATGCCTCCACAATGCATAAAAGAAAGCAAATCTCTGTGAAGACTTTTTCTTGTACTGGAAATTGTTCTTCTAGGGATGAAACTTTCTCTTTACTCAGCCATTCTGTGATCTGTGATTCTGAACTGGATAGGGAAAAAATGTTAGTGCAGGTTAGGGTGAGTTACAGTGCAATCCCTGAATGATGAAAGAAATCCCTGTGGAACACATACATGTTTGTGAAGGGCAGACCACTGAAATTGCTGGGTTAATGTAAAGGTCTCTATAAATTAACCTGCTGAATTTACCCAGGCTTTTTTCACTCTGAACCTAATCTTCACCACAGTTTTTATTTTGGGATCATACAGTTTTTCAGATAGTCCTTTTGGGAATGATAGAGCACAATGCACACTTGAATACAGTAATGTTCCTGAAATGGGTTCCTGTGTGAACAGCGGTATGTCAAGTCTGCTTTTGACTGTTCTATGTCTTTTGGACTTAGTTACTGTAAGCAATTGAATAAAGGCCTAAGAACTCATTTGTCAGTCGTTCCTTTCCTACTGTATACTCCTACATTAAGAGTATATATGTATACACTGGAAAAAACCCCTAGTCTTTCATCTCCAATTAGCCTGGTCAACCTTCCTGAGTTCTTATTTTGTGAAATGACACCTTTGTGCTTTCACCTACTGAGAGAAAATATCAAAACCCTTTTAGTAATTCTTGCAAAACAGAGTAGGTCTGCTGTTTTTAAACAAAACAAATGTATGACTTACTGCAGAAGGAATAGCCAGTCATAATCTCTCTTATCATTCTCCTTTTCTGGAATCCAGACTCCGAAGACCACAAACATTTCTAATCCTGGCTAACCAGAAAAATTTTTCAGGTGTGCTGCTTCCACTCCTTAGTAAGATCTTTATACCGTTCCTTTGCAACAATTATTTTGATGGTGGAACTGATTGCTCTTCCAGTTATGAAACAAGCTTAGAGTATATAAAAAAAAAGTCGTTTCTTCAAACTAGAAGGAAATAAAGGTAAAAGGGAAATCAATAAAGATGAGAACTGGAAGAAGAAGGTGGGAGAGGGAGAACTGAACAAAGAGTTAAGTGTTTGATTGTTAGTGGTGTTTCCTGCAGTATTATGAGTCTTTAGTTCCATGTATATTGGTGAAATTTTCCTGCCTGTTCATTTTTGGTTTTGAAAAGTTTATTTTCTCTGTGGTTTGTGCTATGAAAGCAACTAATTTGTTGGCCAAACTGAGAAACAAGGACAGGACAAGAATGTACAGGCAGCAAAGGGGAAAGCAAAGGTTATGGCTCCTGGCAACATTCTGAGTCAGTAGAAACTGCGGTGCTACCTGCAGTGCAACCAGAGCAGGAAAGCATTTTCTTGCGTGGGTTCTGCGGTGCTGAATTATTTGCTAAGGTATGATATTTCATGATCATAATTAGATTAATTATGTCAATATATTATTTAGATCAGTTAATCAACATGTTAATGAGATTGATCAATTAATCAATTATAACTAAATGCCAGTTGCCAAACTCCAGAGAAACACTCACTTTCGCAATGTAGATATGGCATGTAGTAATAAAGAAACAGCTTAGGCCAAGAAGAAACAGCACACACCTCCTCTCAGCACTGGTGACACAATCATGCACTGCAGCTGAGCTGCAAGTGGCCACGATTTGTGATAGGTTCAGGAGATCAGTCTCAGTAGCCCTGGCAGACTATGAGTGTGGAAACATTGGCACTGATGGTAATCCTCTTTAGTGGTCTAAGGCATACATTTTACTACTTTAGACAGAATGTCTAGATTTAGGAAAGATCATTTCCAGGGGAAGGAGATCTTACCTGCAAGAAGAAACAAATTAAACCTGACAGGACAAAGAGAATTTCTAGGGAGTCACAGGCTATGGGGGACAAGAAGGGGTTTAAAAGCAGACCATGGAGGTCTCAGCCAGGAAAAGTAGGGACTTCCCAGGCACCAGAGTGAAGTGATCATTGTGATCCTGCTCAAACTTTCAATAAATCCACTAAGTGAGCAGTAAATCTGTTCACAAGGACAATGCTGGAAGAAGAGTTGTGTGTGAATACTTTGTATTTCCATCATCTGATCTAAAAATTTTGATTTTTCTTAGAAGGTGAATTGTCCAAGATCATATTTTAACACAATCTGTCTGAACTAAAAAGCCTTTTTTACTTTAAGGAAAGTAGGTTATGACAGGTTGTATAGCTAGACCAGCCTCAAGGCCCTGGCTGACTTGGCATGCTAACATGATCCCAATTAATGTATAAGTTTGTACTGAATGTTTACTGTGTATATTGTGATGCACCTTCAGGTCTAGTGTGCCAGTGATTCAGACCAAATACTTGCTAAAGCATATACAGGCTTCCATGCATCCTGTGTATCTTTTCCATAGAAACCAATGCTATACAGCATCACAGTGCTTCCACCTTACATCTGGGACATGGGTAAAACATGTTTCTGGGTTTGGACCCTGGAAAACTGCATCCCCTTTCCTAGATACAGCCAATGCCATCAGCAACATTTTCCACTTCAACAAAGACGTAGGATATACACAAGGCACACTTCACAGGACAGTTGCAAAGGTTCTTCTCTGGAAGAGCAAGACAAAACACTTCTGCATTATTCAGAATTTTGGGGAGAAATCTTTTGCAACACAAAGCTTGTGGGATATCTTACTTCTACAACAAAGTTAAAAAAGACATAAGCCAGAATTTTGCCAGAGATTAGGGGTGTGAGGTAATTTTCTATGAGAAAAGAAGAAATCTAGTATATTAGCAAGTATAATACATAATGCATGTTTCCAAACTGAATGTTTTGCTCCAGCACTAAAAAAAGAGTTTGCATAAGAAAAGGAATGATTTTAATGATACTGTTTTGCTATATCCACTAAGAAGTTCCCTTGAATTTAAAGGAAAATCTATGCCAGACCATGGGTTTGTTTCTGAAATAAAAATAATAATGAAAAAATCATCCTCATCTATGTAATTATCAAATAATACCCGTTAAGGGTAGTTCAGAGAGTGTTAAGGTTTAAGGCAATTTCAAACTGCAAAACTCAATCTGAACAAACCAGAGCATTAAAAAAAAATGCAGTGTTATTTACTGATTATTTAAGAAAGTGAACACTTTAAAATCTTATGTAAAAAAAGAAGGCATGCTTAAGAGAGGTAAGTTCAACAGAAAAAGAAGAAAGGGAAGTTCAACAGAAAAAGAAGCCTCACTCAAACAAAGCAAATCTTGACCATCCCAATCTTATAGTAAAGGAAGTGTATAAAGACCAGTAGTTCATTGATGAGCTAGTGGTCCAGGGAAAAACTGAAATACCTGGTGGAAAAAAGACTGATTTTGTAACCTCTTTTGAGAGAAAAGAGAAAAATCCTATAATGCAGACAGGCTTCAAAGTGAAAATCTTATCTTCAGTCTTCCACAATCACCTTCACATTCTGGAAAGCCCCTGAGTTTGGCTTGGAGAAGATGGCAATTAAGATGTGAGTTAGGTGCATGGTTGTGCCCATGCTGATTTGCAGTCACGTTTGAACTGGAAAAAAAAAAAAGTTTTTTTCTTACTAGCAGTGATTGAAAAATGTGCTAATATTGTTGTTTCTTTATAGACTGAGGGGTTATTGCTGCTGCAGCTGGCCAAATCCAATCTTGTGTCCCATGGTGCACACAGCTGCACAGCACCAAAAGTCCTACGAAGGACCAGGGCTAAACTGTGCCCAAGATAGAAGTGTGAAAACCAAGTTACTCTGATGCCCTCATATGTAAACAATTAGTGTGTATGGTTAGAAACTACCTGTGCTTAGCAGGAGCTAGGCAGGAGAATCAGAGCTAAAGTAAGATGTGTGTTCAATATCTGAACAAGGTGAACAAAATTTGGGACAGACAATGATGGGAGAAATTTGAGCACAAATACACTTATACTGAAGTAATCCTCTCCACAAGGTTAACACTGGCTAGGAAAAGGTACTGGAAATAACAACTTTTGGCAATGTAGCAGAACTGGAGGAAATAAGGAAAAGACAAAAAGGAATATACTGTTGGGAGGAGCTTGGAGGAAGATCAAGGGTGGAAGGATGGCAAAAATGTGAGTCTGAAAGAGTGGGGAATAAATTTTAAAACTGTGAGGCAAAAAAGTTAAAGGAATGGATCCTTAACTGGCAGGAGTGTGAATGCCAACAGAAAGCAGTGGTGCTGACTTGCATGCCCAAGCTCACCAGAATTCGGAAGGGTCCTCCTGCCCTACAGACATACTGACCAGACTTGGTGTAGGGGGAAGTAGATTTGTGTGCTTACAGTTCCACACTTACAGAAGTGTAATTCAACAGTGCTCAGGTATATGGTCCATTACACTTCAGACCTGTAATTAATAGCTGTATAGTCAAGCATAATAGTCTGCATTATTATATAATTGTTATGATTGCTGAGATAATTTATTCTTTTGCTTCTCTACTAATTTCCTCATAATTTGCTCATTAATCAATAAACTTCTTAATCAGTTGGCATCAATTACACCGTAGCCTCTGATTTATCTGTGGGAGTCTGATATTGTGGGTGCAAAGTAATGTTGGAAAAGATATTGTCTTTCAAAGGCTAAATGTGTATCACTCTGGGAAACCAACCATCTTTCGCTGTGGTCTGTCTTCACTATGGTATCTCCCACCTGCCTTCCACAGTCAGGGACAAGTATAACCTAGTAGGCATAACCAAAGTAAGACCAGGCTTTCATCTCACTGTTTAAAAAATTTGTGGTGCTCTTAAAATGAAGATGTCTTTTTGCCATGAGCAAACTTCAGCTAATGATGCACTTGGAAGTGAATGTAAGCTGTCATGCAAGGCAGCACACAAACAAAACCCTAGTTGTTTCTTTTTCCTCAGGCAACATTTAGCAACATTGCATTCAACATCAGATGCTACATTATTCTAGGGAATCTTTTATCAACTGCTGTAATGATGACTGCTCCATGGGCTTTCATAATAGTGTCTAGAGAGGGAAACAATTTTTTGTGACATGAAGTGGCTCCACTGACTTCATCTGGCTTTTTCTCATTTGTGTTAGCTAGGAGATGACCTGTTCTGTCTTTACACATTTTCTTACACTCCTTAGAGTCTCAGTTGTGCTGCCTCTGCATGAATATTATTCTAAACACAAAATTGTGTTATTTGCATTAAATGTTTCGGTCAGATTTTCTTTTTCCTGCTTCTAAGGACTTTTTTTTTAAACAAATTAGGATTAATGTTGAATATTTAAAAAAAATATTTATAGTTTTTGAAAGATTTTAGTATACTTTTAAAGACTTACAATTTTTAAAAGATTTATAAAGAGACCAAAAGATGAGACAATGACAGGGAAGAGAGATTAATGAGAATTACTTAAACAAGAAGTACAGCTGCATTTAATATAGGCTGGGTACCCATAATTTCCTTTCTATTAGATGTTCTTAGGATTATAGTGTTAGGATTCCTAATTTGCTGCATAAAGACTCTTCTTTTAATATGACTTACATTGAAATTAATAAATAAATGCACATACAGTGTTGACTGTAATGCACGCTTTTCCTTTACTATTGAGTACCATTAATGACTTGCATGCAGTTAGAAAAAAGCACCAGTGGGGAAAAAAAAAAAAAAAAGAAAAGCAGCACATTCTTATGTAACCGCATGTAAATTCAGACTTATGTTCTGCTCTAGCCTCTGCTCTTTGGGGGTTTTAGATACCTTTGTTTCTCATAGACTGTAATCCAGTCAAATCTCACTGCAAGTTTTACAGACAAACTTTGTCCATCCTGAAAGTTTGTGGCATACTGACAAAAGTTCATGGTGTATTGGCAGAAACATCTCATTGGGAAAGGACTAAGTTAAGGTGGTGACAGAGAAAGATGAATTTAAACCTTAAGTTTATACAGATCTCTTATGGGAGCAAAGATTTAAACTGAGAGTTACAATCATTAAACAATCAACAAAAAAATGAGCAGCTGGTACTAAAAGTGAAATATGAATATGTGTGTGTATACATGTATACTGATTCAAAGGGTCATGGTACGTAATCAGAGATTTTGTGACTTAATTTCTAACTGTAGATCAGCTTTTAACCAGTGACTAGTGGAGAATGCTTACCACTAGACTATATGCACAGTAAAAAGACATAAAGAGACTCATCACATTTTTAATCACAAATCTGTAAACTTTTAGAAATATTTTCCCTATTTCTGGATCAAAAAGAATAGATTTTGTGAAATAGAAGGAAAAAAATTGCTCACATTTAAAAACATTTTTAAGAGAAGGGGTTAAATCATCATCCTTCAACAACGTGTCTGCTTTTCACCCAGTTCTAAGGATAATGGAAGTCTGGACTTCTGTAACAATAACTGCTCTTAATAAGCGATGTAATTTGCTGAGTGTGCATGTGGTCTCCTATAATTTTTAAAATTCTTAATTCAATTTTTGATAACAATAGGAGTTATTTATTATATGAGACCTCACAAAACTATCTGTTTCTACTACAATGAGAATCATGTACAAATTCTGTAAAGATTTTATTTGTATTTTTGTGTGATTACTAAATTATATATGAAACTTTTTTTTGGTGTGTGTGTGGTTTCTTTTTTTTGTTGTGAGTTTTTTTGTGTGTTTTTCTTTTTTCCCTCACAGAAGAAGCAAAGAGCAATCTTGCCTTTTAACCCAAATTGTTGTCCATAAGGCAGTAAACTCTGCCTTCAAGAACTGGTTTTGAAACTCTTTCTTCTTACTTCTTCTTGGATAAAATACACATGCCATAAAATTCAGAGCTTGGTGTGTCTTCTTACACTCAGTGAAATAATTCAACCTCTGCATGATCTAACTGTGATCTGCTCTCAGCCTTAGGCAGCTTCTCTGTTTGTAGCTCTCTTAAATATGTAAAAGAACATAACTGGTTTCTTTCAGTGAACCTGTATGTTTGAAAAACCCCCAGTGCCTTCAATAACTTCATTTTATCTTTGGGTGGATTCATTTTAGGACAGCCTTGTGTAACACTATCTGTGCCAGAAAGCTCAAGCTACCATAAATGGGAGACGAGAGGCAGATATTGGATAGTTGATTGGGATAGCAGCAGAGCTGCATCAATCATCAGACCAAATCTGAAGTTGATTTGTAGGCTGAACAAGTTGCTTGTGCTGACTTAGCATAGCTAAGATTAATATAGAGCTTCATATCCCCAGGGCAGACAGTCTCACCTTTCCTCTCATTTTTCTTCTATATTCTTAATCCTTTGGAGCTTTATTTTATTGCCCACCCCCC
>JAWWMP010000093.1:23324829-23340465 GCA_035047865.1 Dendrocincla tyrannina | reverse complement strand
TAGTTTCATGCCCATTCCAGCTCAAGGTCTTATGTTGTCTAAATATTGAAGACCTTGAATGCATATCAAGTAGATTTTTCCCCACAACAGCATCAATTTCTAAGTGTTTATTTGCATCTCTGTCAAATGTTACTAATTATATGCTAAAAATACAGAAGATTTCTTCAATTCTGAATTACCTAATGAAAGGAATTTTATTTTCTTTTTATCATCCCAGGATAAAAGAAATTCTGAAGAACAATTAAAAGAAAATCATCTTGGTCAAAAGCTGTTTTGGAATATTGAGGTACAGTCCAAATTAATTATTTTGCCTTCCCCTAAAGTCTCTCTAAGCTCAGCTCAACAACAAAATTATCTAACTCTGTCAAACTAGGGAGACGAAGTCTCAGTTTAATGTTAATAGCACCTTTTCTTGCACTAGCCTCTAGTGAATAAGCAACATTGCCAGTGATTTATGCCAAATTTATGGATGGGATATGGAGAAAGGCTCAAACCAATAGCGATTACACTGGTTTACACTGACAACAATGAAGGATGAGGAGAACTAAAAGGCTGCAGAAATGGTAAGAAGTGAAGAAGTAGAAGTAGAGGGCTGGGAAAAAAAAAGGTATAGGAGCAAAATTGCAAAGAGAAGCACAATAAAACAGTAGTCCATTGATTTAAGAGAACTTCAAAATGTGTTTGAAGAGGTTTTGCTATTTATTGTCACTGTATGATTTGCAAGGCTAATGTGCTTTTCATAGTTATGGCCCACTGTAGGTTAGGCAATAGATTATCAGATTTTAAAATCTCTACTACACGTGATGTAGTGATAGTAAAACTTCAAGCTCTATAGGTATCATGATCTTGCCATCTTTATCAGGGTTACAGAATAGTCATGTCTCACATCAGATTCATCTCAGACAATTTGGTGGAATTTCAAAAATGTGCCTTAAATACTGGAGTGAAAAGGAGATGTTACAGTGACTATATTTAGTTTTGTCAGGCCTTTCTAAAGGAAAAAAACAAAACAAAACAACAACAAAAAACAAACAAATTTAATGCATAGTTCTAAAATCATGTTACTAAATCCTAAGGATGACCATAAAATTGTGCCATCTAGTCTGCACAGCTTCATTGGGAAGAAATTTGCAGTAAATTACCCCTTTTTTAAGTTATGTGTTTTGGGGGGGTTATTTTGTGTATTCAAGGAAAGAAAAGAGCTAAGAAACTTCTTCAGAAAACTCAAAAAATTAGTATCTCTGTGGTTACTAGTGATAAAGCAGGATGCCCTTATTAGCAAATGGCAAGGATCCCACAGAAAAACACTGTGTTCTCCATGACCTGTTAAGGGGAGGTCACTGAAATGATGGAAAAGGTACAGTTGGCCTAATTAATTTCATATTGTGTATTTGGTAAGATTATCCTTCTTTTCCTTTGGCAGCAGCTGTGCCACCAGCCACAGGCAGAGGTAGTACACTCAAAAGGGAACCACCAAAGTTTCTTTAGCAGCCATATGGTATGAATAGCAGGATTTTGTTTCTTTAGCTTTTCCTTTATGTTCATTAATAACGGCTACCCTGCTCTCCTGCTGCCACTTATTTCCAGCACTCTGCTTGCCACTGTAACTGAAAGTTCAAGCCTGTAATGTTTCTGCTGTGGTTTTGTTTGCTTCCTGAACGGGACAGAGAAAGAAGCTCATTAAGATTACCATGCAACACTTCAGAAGGCAAAAGCACTTAGCAGTGTCTCTTTGCACTTTTGTAAGAAATGATAACTCCTAGGGATGAAGAATCCAAATAAAGTTAATATTGCTGCAAAAATACAGTCTAGCTTTCTTTACTTTCTTTTCTTCTCCCACAGTCACATCAGGTGAACTTCTCCACTTTCATCCATGCAGTACATTGAACTTAGAATGAAAAATGCTCTATTTAGAAGAATTTAGAATTGGGATGAAAATAAGTCTGCCATCATTGTATCATCCATCATGTATGTGCCCTTGGCAATTTTGTTTAGTCATATGTCAAAACTAAGTGAACCAGAAGCAAACTGAGCTGAATGAATAATAAACTAGAATGAGAATAACAAAATGAAAGGAAGAAGAAAAAAGCCAAAAAACAAAGAAAAACTTGCACAGGGCTTCCTTTTCCACCATAAATTTTTCCAGTGACACTCTGTTGTTTCTAATATGATTTTTTTTCTATTCAGTTATTTTTATTTCGTTTGCTGTTAAAATACTCTGAATACTATAGATCACAGTACCATCCCTAGTCTCATTTTAGTAGCTGTTAACATAGGAGATTGTAGATACAGTGAGTTTATCCACTACAAGACTCAATAACAAAGCTGAGCTTTCAGTATCTTATTATGGGTAATTAAAAGTCAGATCAACTAAAATATTGCTTTTCCCTCACTCTGAATTAGTACATGGTTAAGGTTTGAGAGTACAAAAGCCACATTTTCCCTAGGTACATTTTTTTATTTCCAACAATTAAATTTCTTGTGAAGAGGAAACAGAAAAGGGAGGTTCTCTGAATCACTCACCATTTTGTTAACAGTCCTTAAGTTCTAGTTTTCCAGACTATCTGTTTTATTCCTTCTCTGATCTTGAAAGATGACTTTGGGAATCACATCACCACAACTGTCTAGTGATACATGATCTTAAGGATGATCACTCACTCCTCCTTGGACAGTTTCATGCACTCTACTAGCTGCTACCCCTCTGCTGCTGCTTCCAGATGTCAATATCAACTCTGTTTTGTTGGAGTATCCCTTTACGGTCTCCTCTGATGCTCAGGTAAGACTTTGACTATTGTGTCTTACCCCAGATTGGTCCTTATTTAGAAGTGAGAGCCTTCACACCTTTTCAGACAATTAGAGGAAATCCTCCTCGGGAGGAAAAAAATGTTTGCCTACTCTTTTTTGTCAGAAAGAGATCTATTTGTCAGAGTACAACCACTGAACGTGGAGAGCAGGTAGGGCTGCCAATCCATCTTGCAATGGCCTGAAATGAGGAGCAGTCTTCCTACTCTGGAGCCTTCATTGTTCTTGACAAGAATGGTGTGTGGTTCCTAAACTGTCCTCTCTCTGTGGTCCTTTAATAGTAAGTGGGGTATTTTGACAATTAAGGATCTTCTGAGGAGGTTTAACTTTGGAAAATGACGTAATTTCACTCTGGCTTTTGTGTGGCAAAGTTTGTTGGTGTTTGTTGCTAAAATTTGATCTGATGTGGAACTTCAGGTGATGGGAGCAGATGGAAATTCAGTGAGAAGGCTAAAAGGCTGTCATGTTGAAACTGCTCACTAACTCCTCACAATTTTCTTTTAACGTCTAACCTCATGTAAATGTGGACAAGTGTGTATACATTGCAGAAACACAGTGCTGACCTGAGGATTTCAGATGGCTATTTAGAGCCCTTCTTTGTGTGATTATTGGTATCCCACTGCACTGACACCTGATGTTAGTGAACCAAAAAAATTAAATATCTGAGTGAGTTAAGAACAGTTCTTAAAAGCAGTACCTGAGGAATTCAAGAATTGGCATGAAAAGTTCTAGAGGTGCAACAGGTGTGAAATCTTTTCCAGTCTAAGCAATGGAATATTTGGAATTTAGTTTTAGCTCCTAACTTTGGCGGGGAATCCATAGTAATCTGTATACACTATGGATTTCCCCACACCCAATGCGAAAAGATGTTCTGTATCTTTCCACTTTTTAGTTCTTATTTCAAATTCTTTGGAACAAAAGTTTACATTTACCATATGTCTACATGTCCAATTAGACAGGAATCTAGATTTGCCCCGGAAGCATTCCCAACCTTTGGATAATTCAAGTATTGCTACTTTTTAAGTATTATTTTAATGCAATGTGTTCCCCTAAGAGAACTTATCCTGTTCTTGTATTTCTCTTTCCTATTATGGTTAATTCTTAATCCACTTGAGTTTCACTCCAATAAGCAGCATATTCAAAGTCACAAATAATTACACCTAAAAATTATGTTCTCTTTTGCCTACTGTTTTTCCATTGGTCCATTTATTCATTTATTAATTTTCGGACTGTGTGATTGTGTAAAAGAAACTAACAGCTAGAAGTCAGCAGCTGTCACCAGGAGATATGTACCTACCCTTCTCTGCAATGGAGGAAAAAAATTTATCTGTGTTAACTGTTCCTTAGTGACTATTCTGTTTGTAGCAGAGAAAAACACAGCACTCTGGGACCTGCAAGTAAATAGATTTACATATTGTTGTATCCGGTTACAAGGTTCTCAGTTGTTGTCTGACTGAAGCTGGATGCAGTAACCAAATAGAAAAAAATAATTTGGCTAGTAAGCCTTTAAACATATATGACCCGTACATAGCAAATACTTTTTGCTCCAAATATAGAAAAAAATACTCCCCATAATGAGGAGACATTGTGAATTAAGTGATTTGTTGTTTGCGTGGAGACCTTCAAGCAAGAGCAAGCCTGTTTTGCCCCTGAAGCACCAGGTGGGACCTAAGTCAATAGCTAATTCAAGAGTTTCTGATGTTGTACTTTCACACACTGGGTTAACACAAACCTAGAGAAAGGGGTTAGTTGCTGAGATTAGCACTTTGCAACAGGTCATAGGAGGTAAGTCATCCACACATGGCATGTGTTAAAGGCTCCCATGTTTGTACTGCTCAGAAAGTGTAGACTTCTGAGCCAACTAAACTAAAAATAAAATAAAATAATACTAGAAAATCAAGAGCTGAAATCTCTTTCTGAGGTGTTAGGATCATTTCTATACCCTACAGATATAGTGTTTCAGATGAATAAACACAAATAGTATCAACTAGGCCTTAGGGATGGTGCTTGCATTTCCAGTCAGTCTGGTTTTAACCAAGTGCCTAATGTGATACAACTCCTTCCATGGTGTCTCACGTGGTCAGCTTGCACTGGCATGGCAGGGCTACTTGTGGGATCCACCGAGATGTAAAGGTGAGAACATGGGGTCAGGCTAATTTTTTTGGACCCTTTCTTAGCTGCCAAAACTGACTCCTAAAGTATGCAAATAGGACACATTCTGTAAGTCTATATATACTAGACCAAATGGAGAAATTTTGTCATTATTTTGCTAAGAGCAGTATTATGATAAAGGTAACAGTTCCCAAACTTTGTCTTGTGAAAACAGAAGCTGGTAGTGATGATGTGGATCATATTGTGTCATATTCAACCTCCTTGCTATATTATGGGTTGCAGATGTGCTTGAACACCTGCAAAGGAGAAAAGGTTATTATTACACAAGTTCCAAATTCCAAAGCACATTTTAGAAGAAAAAAAAAGAAAAAAGTTGGGTTTTTTTTCCCCAGTATATGATGTAATATTTCATCTGAATATTCATGCAATCTTTTTTATCAATGAAATATGGTCAATGTCTGTCTATTCTAGCAGAAGTTATGTATTGTTGTGGGTTTTTTCCTTGTTTCATAAACTATTACTTTTCAGTGGTTCACAACGATCCTTGAACACAATTTTAACTGGTTGACACATACAGATGGAAGTTCTTGCATAAAACTGTTACAAAAAACAAGTGGTGATTATTTCCTACCCTGCTTATCTACAATTTTCATAGGTTATCACAAGTCACCAGGTAATTCAAACTTCATGGTACTTAGGAGGAGATTAATATCCCACTTTCATGGCACATATGCATTACTTCTTTAGCAGGCCTATGTCTTATTTTTTTCCCTTGATACTTCCTACTGTCATGCTTACTCCAAATGAAAAGTAGTCAGTTAACAATCTAATAATGTTGGTACTGAAGTATAAGTTGTAAAAATTGGTGATTATTTTGTTTGAGTAGGTAGGACAAATTAGCAAAGGGGTGAAACAATATGTGTAAGTTACAGCCTATTAAGGCTTCATGTGGATTGTCTAATTCAGAGGGAAAGCAACCACTGCTAACTTAATCCCTAACAGATTTCTTTCAGCACTGCTGGAACAAAGCCATGTGACTTCCAAATTAAGGCATCTACACAAGGATTCAAAAATGCCTGGCAGTGAGATTAACCTCTGGTGAAATAAAGCAGTAACTTCACTCTTTTCTGGAGGACCTCCATGTAGAAACACTGTTTTATAATTGTAGATGAAACCAAACACAGAAGCAGAATTAGGCTTTCAAATAACTGCTGACATAAATGTGATCAGACCTTCAGTCAGAAAAATGACCACAAATCTCAGTTTTTAATTTCTATTTTTTCTAAATTTGAAGTTTCTATAAAAAATATAACCCAGGAAAGAGGGCTTTGCATTGTTTTAAATTATTAAGTTCAATTAGGCTGAAACTATTTGAAAATATTTTTGTCACTTTCTGTGTATCCATGTGGAATGAAGCCATGAGTGATGGCAGAGGCCTGGTCTGTTAAGCACTCAAGAGGAATAACATAAAAATCTCAAAATTTTAGGAATAGAGCCAAAAAAGTACAAACTTTGTGAATTGTAAAAGCTGTAAGGAAGAAGTGTAATATTGCAAGTGTTTGCATCATAATTTAATATATATACTAGAAGCAATGTAAGTATGAAAATTTGTTACATATCACTAACTGACTCACTGAGTGAGGTGTGAAGATACTGACTTTTGTGTTAGATCATTACAGCTTCCAATTAAGTACAAATCTACACATTCCAAAGTTCTATTAGTTCTATTCATTTAAGTTCTATTAGAAAAAGTTAATAGGTGTGAAATCATTGACAGAAGTTGCTTTTGAGAGTTAGATACCTATATTCCAGTCTACATGAAAAATAAGTACACTTTCTAACAAGGTGCAGTGTAATCTCTAGTCAGGCCCATTGCCAACGTGTGGTCTCTTGGAATTGGTTTAGAGAAGATGATTTTTGTGTCATTATGAGTGAAAGTAAAAGTATGTCTATGCATATAAAAAATAATGTAACTGAAGTTAAACTTAAAATTCTTTAAAGCAGAGGCCTTTTTCTTGTTGCATCCAGTTACAATCTATAGCAAAAATAAAAACATATTGACAAGCAACTCCAAAAAAACCCTGTGTGAAGTAACATACCTTATGTAAGGTCTTTCTCTTAACACATAAAGTCAAGCTAAAATGTTCTGAATATGACCTAAGAAAACAGAATTACTTTTGCCTTGTTTGCTTAGGAATGTATAGTACTGAAATATCCTGGGGTGTTTTTTTCCATTGTAAAAAGCACTGGCAATAGGCTTTGTATGCTTTAGGACTGACTGAGCTATGAAAACCTAGCAATGTCATGTTTCAAAAAGTGATCAGGTGCCAGGAAGAATGATTTTAAGAAAGGCTTGGTTTATTGCAATTGCTATGTTGTTGAGTATTCGTATGGGCAGTACAGCATTTCAGCTTTGTTTAGGTAAACCAGAGATAGGTTTTGGGCAGAGCATTTTCTTAACATGTAAGGACATGGGTTTACTTCTGGAGTTTTTTTCTCTCATTTTTTTGGGTTTGTTTTTGTTTTTCCCCTCAATTTAGGCATATTAAATTTGGAGCTAAACTGCCTTGTAAAGCTGTGAACTTACCAGTCTTGCTGACATCGTTCAGAGCAGCTGGAATGTGAGATGCAGATGTTATGAGCATTCCAGCAAAAATGCAGTTATTTTTTTCAAAAGATCTTTACAATGAGACATCCAGGAATGATTAACTATGGGAGTTCAAGCAGGAATCAGCAATGATTTACATACAACTCTGCTATGCTAGCCAGTTCAGAAAAACAGGGGGAAGAATGAGCCATTGGCAGACCATTAGACCTGGTAGTCTGTGACAGAGATGTCAGTGTATCCATTTCACACACCTGTGTGTTGAAACTGCAGCATGACAGGAGCAGAGAGAGTGACTCCAGCTATGAAATCACTCATGGTGCACTGCATGTCTACCTACAGATGTTACAAGAATCCTGCAACTCCTTTTTGTAGAAACAAATTTGCACCATCAATTGACCATACTGAACTCGAGTGCAGTCAGCTGTTTGTGCATTGCCAGACACTGTTCCATGGAGAGATTCTCTGCCTAGCAGAAGCAAGAGGATAGCACCCTAAAGACTCATATTCCCACAATAACCAGTGCTCAGATGTCATGCTATCATGCCTTCTACGACCTCAGGTGGGCTTTCCATGTGACATCTACCAACCATGTATGACATCATCTTGCCTATAGTTAGCTTGGCTAGCACAAAAGGCCACCTTTCATGTGACACCTGACATCACTTCTCAGAGCTTTGTACCACATGCAGTCATGTATGATACCGGACAAACAGGTAGCCCAAAGTCTGCCTCCAGTTATTGCTGAAGTAAGGCTCAGCGAGGAGTTTAGGGCATCTGCAACATGATCAACTGACCTCTGCATTATTGAGGGGAAAAGGTACCATGCACTTCCTAGCACCTTTGTGATGCTCTATATTCTGCCAGATTGTAACTTCTGAAGTAATAAGCTTTAGTAACTTTTATTTTTTCACAAAGCAAGCTCTGCTTGATCTCTAACAATGCCTAGACAGAAATGTTTACCTGCATAGTTAATAGGAAAAGGTAACATGAATTACATATTAAAAAATATGAGAAAACTCAAATTGCAGTGGTTAAGAGGAAAAGCTGAATATGGTCTGATTCAAATGCATATGTAGACTACTTTTTCAACTAATTTGGTGGGCTGTACAGAAATCAATGCATAGAAAATTTAAATATAACTCAACAACTCAGATTGTATGGCTCGAATTGCCTAGTCTGTGTTCCCAATACTTAAATGTTTCCTTTAATTATAAGAATATTTGCATTTCAGAACTATTGAACATTTTAGTGGCTGTTCTGCCAGCTGAAGTCTGCATCATGCTTAAATCACATATATCTGAATGGTGATTGAACAGAAGTATGAAAGAATGGACATTCCGGTAAATCTGTCATGAAAAAAATCTTATAACTTTAAAAGCACGTTGATAAGCTCTATTGATTTTACTTATCCACTGAGGAAACAAAACTGGTAAGGCATGGCCACATAACAAAATAAGAACTAGCAGTATTTTTAAAGGTCCACCTAGTGCTGTAAACATCATAACACTGTAATATTGTTAGAAGCTAACATTGAAATGTAAATCAGAATGTGTTTCCCTAAAAGCTGTCAGAAAAAAACTTTAAGAAATATCTGTATTCAAGCTGATTTTTGCTACTATTGTGTTGTCTTACAAAATCCTTCAAATTTTCATTATTTATTTTTTGAGAAATGTGTTGAGTCCCTTGAAATTGAGACATTTGTGTTATTGATTCTATTGCAACTAATATTTCTTTTAGTAAAGGTTGGATTTTCTGTCCTGTAAAATATGGTAAATAAAAAAATTCTAAAGCAATCTTTAGCTATTTCTCTTTTTGTAAAATTTGAAGATTATTTTTTTCCTGTGTGAAAATTTGAGTTGAACTCCCTCCCTTGAAAAAACCTTAAAATCAGTAAAAGAAAAACAAAAGGTTTTGTACTTCATAAGCTAATGTCATAATTAATAGAATCAAGCTATATGTGTGATTGTACTGCCATGTGTTCATTATTAAAATAAACTGAAGAATAAACTATAACTTAGGTAGCATGTACAAGGAAATCGTGTTCTTCAGAAATTAGCAATCTATACTAGCATTTTAATTACCAGCAAGTTAGTATAGTAAAAAAGAATATGAGAAATATCATCTTTTTAGATTCAAAGAAGATCAATCCCAAAAATTACTGAAGTTTGCATCCTGTATGTTCAGTTGCCCTCAAAGTTTGAAGATCTTACTAGGAAGAGCCATATCATACAAATGTTCTTTTTTAATAACTTCTACAAAGCCTAGTATCAAAAGTTTTCAACATCAGAGTTGCTTGTCTGTCTCCTTGAGCACAGAATTATGCAGCTTAGCATTCCATGGAGTAAACACAATGAGCCTTGAAATCTGGGGACAGTACCAGAAATAAACTGCTTTAGACAGAGTTTCACTGACAAATTGAGGCTAAACTGGGTCTGTTGGAGAAGCAATCGGGCTACAAGGAGATGAATTATCTATTAACATGCTTACAAGAAAAACTGCTTGGGGCAGAAGATTAAATACAGTGTAATATATGATAGGACAACAATTCGTAACAGAAACTAAATGCTGATAAGTATTGTTGCACTGGCATTTAGCACTTTCCATTATATAGAAAATATATAATTGTCTTGAATATGATATGGTCATTAACATGTAGCCTAATTCTACTTTTACATCCTTATTAATCAGGGTTAGATCTAGTCAGGTCAAGTCAGTAGTGCAACATAGCATTTGCAAGCTCCCAAATGTCAAATTACAAAAAGTGAGTTATTAATGGGAAGAAAAGGCACTGAAGCCTCTGTCCTGAAGAACATGAAATGTGTGAAAACCTTTAGTGTATAGGTTCTTCAAGAAAAGAGTTAGGTTTTCATAGCACATGTTTCATTAGATGAATGGAGTACCTCTCCTATGAGGAAAGGCTAACAGAATTGGGATTGTTTGTCCTGGAGAAGATAAGGCTTTGCAGTGACCTAATTCTGGCATTTCAGTAGCTGAAGGGAGCCTACAAGAAAGATGGAGAGAGGCTATTTGCAAGAGCACATAGCGACCTCATAAGGGGCAATGACTTCAAACTGAAAAGAAGGTAGATTTAGATTAAATATTACAAAGAAATTCTCTAGTGTGAGGGTGGGGAGGCACCTGGGAACAGGTTGCCCAGAGAAATTGTGGCTGCTGCATCCCTGAAAGTGTTCAAGGCCAAGCTGCATGAGGCTCTGAGTAACCTATTCTACTGGAAAGTGTCCCTGCCTATGGCAGGGAGGTTGGAACCAGGTGATCTTTAAGATCCCTTCCAACCCAAACCATTCTGTGACTCCATGATTCTATAATTCTGTGATATGTCACCCAGAGAAAACTGATGGAAAAATGCATGAATTGAATAGGATGTGGTTTTAAGGGCAGTCATTATCAAATAAGTATAGAATTATCCTCAAGTTTTTCTAATTTGGAATGACTCTAGATTTTCGTTTTCAAAATATATGATTGTTTCCCAAAGTAAGCAGAGAGGGGGAATACATATGTAGGGTGAGATTGAATTTTGATGTGACTAATGGAGCTGGCTGCTATTTTAAGCAGCAACCTGTTAGATTGATATTGCCCAGGGGGGTGGGAGAGGGGAGAGGGGGCAGGGGAGGGAGAGGGGGTGGGGAAATTAGCATAACTATGAGAAATCATTATCAATAGGTATCAGAGTTAACAAATTATTTGAGTGGATACAATAGCTGAATTTTTTTGAGCCTTCAGGGTGTCTACAGACATTGGTAAACTGGTTATGTTGGATTAGCGTCTTAAGATGTGAAAAAACACTTGTAAAACTAGAATTTTTTTCAGTTTTTATTGGAAGATTTCGCTACAAAAATTAATGCCTCCTACGAAGGGAATGATAGATGTGTCACTAAGAGTATAGAAGTCTCCTTCCCATTGTTTCAGTACAGCTGGTTGTTGTTCTATAGGTAATTACATAGTTATTGTCAGAACCTGCTACCATCACTCAACATGTAGAGTTTTAAATGAGGAATATGGTTGATGTTCATTGCTGCTGAGTATCAGTAGCAGAATCTGGATGTAATTAACGTGAGCCAAAACCCTAGGGGAGGGGATAGGGTGGGAAAATTCAGTAAATGCAAGAACTGTATAACTTTAAACACAGATGCAATTTAAGGACTGTTAGAAATATTTATTTCATTAACATTCTAAAGACTCCAAGCTACACATCCTGTGCTTCACGAAGAAAATATAATAGAAAAATTTATGAATAAACTTCAAGAATAAATCCCTCAAGATAATCTAATGCAACTGTTTTTAAACTTTCTGCTCGTTTTTTCTCCATTTCAACCTTTTCAGCAACCAGAAGTCTGCAATTAAATATATCGTCTCAGTAGATGTGTGTTTTCTCTACAATGTAATTTCAAAGCAACAGAGTATAGTTGTACTTAGGGAAAATGCCTGTGGGGTTTTGGTTGGGGGTTTTTATTCATTATTTTATAGCTTCTTTCAGCAAGTTTCTACTATATTTGACAAACTGGTGTGAGCAGCACTTTTGTTTTCCACTTCTAATAACTATTTTCTAAAAGCTGTTTTCTTTGTCACTTTAAAAAATATTGTTTCTATTTCAACAGCTGCCTGATAAGAAGACTGCCAGAGAGATATTTTGGCTTTAGTGATATAAGAGGCTTTTACTACCTTTTAGTAGGGAGCACTGTATACCTCTAAATTTCCCATGCTTGCTTGCGTAGTCTGGGATTGTGTTAACATTCAGCTTTCCCAGCCTCATTGCACCTTATCAGCTTTGTGTGGTTACACCTCGAGTTCCTGTAGGACCATTTGACTACAGTGAAACAAGGTAGTGGCAGCCAAATTTCAAAGTATGTGGATTAGTCTGGTGAATATGATGGGGCCACTTGATATGGTAGGGAAATTTGTGTAAAGTAACAGGGTGGAATCATGCCCAACTTCCTTCCTTCCTTCCCAAGTTTATTTGTATTACAGAGCTAAGAAATGCTTAGCATTTCTGCATTGTGTGCAGCTCATTTTCACTGGTTGCTGTGGGGTAGCTGTGAAGCATAGTTTCATGACCACCTCCACCTTTACTTTTGGATACACTGTGGAAGTCTTGGCAAGAGTCTGGGAAATGGGGAGATAGTTTCAGTTGGTGTTTCCAGGACCCTCCTTCTCATGTGCATGATTAGCTCTGGGCACCCCACATTAGCTCTGGGTCCATGGGATTTTTCCAACACACATACAGCCACCTGTGGGTAACACTTCGGCCCTGTACTTTCAGCCTAGGCACCCTTCCAGACCTTAGGGGTTGGTGAGCTAACTGGACTACTGACGTGGCACAGTGTCTGTTTCCAGATAGGTGGACTGTAGTGCCGAAGAGAGATCTTCTGCAGAAGTCCATCATTAATTCTGGGACTGACTCATATCCATTTATCCTTGAGCTTGGATGAGCACATCTTTCATGGTTTTCTCACGTACCACGTCCAACTAGCCCTTTTCTTCTTTGCTGCTACTGACTAGTAGGAATAAATCTGTAGGTAATGAACAGAGAAGCTGATGATATAAGTGCCTGGCCAGCCATGGTTCTTTAGCATGCTTAGATGTCACATCCAAAAGTGATTAATCCTGCCCCTCATCTGCAGGAAGTATCTGATGGTGTGTACTTTGCTTTTCTGGAGCCAGCAGCCTGTCATCCATGCCATCACTGTTTTTCACTGACAAACAACAGAATCTACACCAGAATGTGCAGGTGCACAGGTGCATATACAAGGGAGAAAAGTTAAATAGAATAGTTTAATAGTTCATTTGAGTGCATAGAACTTCAGTGCACGGTAGCGTGTGACCATATGCAGTCCTTAAAGGTCTCTTCAAGCAATGCCTTGTTACAGAGACTCAGCAGTGTCTGAATAGTTACAGGGTGACCCAGTTGATCGCTGGAAGAAAAAAAGCCAAGAAGAAACATTGGTCAGGTTTTGTCCTATGAATGCAGATGACCCTTATATCTTTAATCTATTTCACTGTTATTTTACTGCATCATGTTGCCCATCTTTTACCTCCTTGCTGTTTAGTTTGGCTTTTTTATTTTCAGTGCAAAGAGAACTTCTTGGGAGAGGGGATCTGTTCAGCAAGACATCACAATGTCTAATGTGTTTACACACTAAACTTGGAAGACTAATTTGCAAAGGTGAACCTAGGAGAAACTGGAGTAGTAGATAGGCTTGGTCCTCATCACAAACTCTGAGAGACTTGGTCACTGTGCTGCAAGAAGATCAGTGTCAACACTTGGACTGATAGTGCTCTTGATGGTAAGCACAGCCTATTCAGCCCAGCTCTGACAACTGTGGGGAAGAGAGTGTCACAGACACATTGCTGCATGAGAGTGACTGCGTACAAGAAATCACCTGCTGCTTCATTTCTTGGAGACATTTAAATGAAAAATGTTTTCCCACTGAAGGGAAGATCTCTTCTAGTGCTAGCTTTCTGAATCTATCTCTCTTGCTAAAATATTTTCAATCAATCAAATAATAAAATTTTGCTTTGGAGGTTGAAATGGTAGGACAGATGACATCGCTTGTCAAGGGCTCTTCTCTTGAGCTTTCTTGCTTTTCAAAGAACTGCTTCCTTAGATTTGGACCACCTGGCTGCTGCTAGGTGTCTGGCTTCAAAAATGGAGGAGGACAGAGCATCATTTTTGCCCAGAGGTTGCATAGCTTTTAGAGTTGCTGGGGTTGCAGGACTGGAGTGTCACTCTTAGCATGTTGAAGAATTTTTGCTTAATTATCTCAAAGGGCAATCGGCTCTTAATTGAGCCATAATGGTTTTCTTCTGATGATATATTTTATATCCATGTCTGGGTTTCAAAGAAAAACTTTCTGCTGTCTAGTTTATTAGTTGTCTTTCCATTACACAAGAATGTGCTAATGTTGGCATGGAGCACGCAAGAAAAATCTAGAAATGTACAGACAGATTACTTAAGGGAATAAGTACTAGAAAAGAATAACCTTATAAATAGTACAAGTTGAATGAAGTACTCCATTACACATCTCCTTCTGAAATTTGCATTTAAGTTAAGGTCATCATGCTCTGTTAAAGGATTTGTTTCCTTGAGAATTTTAAAATGTATTTGAAGAGAGTTACATTTTCAATGTTGAGCTTTTTAGGTTGCTGCTTGAATTACATAATACAGTTTGAGTTACTTTGAAATGAATACATTGATGCATGAAAATTGGAAAATATAAAATACAAAATATAAAAAGAGCTTCTTCTTTTGTTTGTCTCTCTGAATGAAAACAACGTGTCCTATCTTTGTATAATAGTAAAGCAAATAATTGGATGTCTGTTAGTAAATAAAAAGGAAAACCCCCAGTATTGTTATTTTACAATGGCCAGAAGTAATTTTGCACATAATAAAAACAATGTTGTATTTTACATTTCAATTAATTAAACTGAATTGACCTATGCAGATTAGGAAATGCTTTTGTGATTACGTATTTGCAATACCTAAGTAAACTCATGATTTGCCAATGCACCTTCCTGCACAATATTTACATGTTCTACTCCTAAAAACTTTATTTTTTAACTTAAGGCTACAACAATTAAACCAGGAAAAAGAACTGCAGGTTTTCTTCTTCCAAGGAAGTAGCACTATTGGTCCAGACAAGTAAAAAATTTCAGAAAATGTGTGCTTTAAACACAAAAGAAATATCTGTCCTCTTAAGTACATAAAGGGTACTCTCAAGTAACTGCTGAACACATTTCTTGGGATTGAACACATTTAGAGTGGGACTCTAAGTTTGTATGAATGATTTAAGTTTCATTTTGTCACCACAATTGTTCTACTTTCATTTCTTAATGGATATGATGCAATTGGTCAGCTCAATTTCTGTCAGATCTTTCCATGGTCTGTGATGTCCCAAGAGAACAGAAGTTTTGAATCTGTTTGATAAGGTATTCGGCTAATTCTTCACTAAAATGCTGCAGGAAATATTGTCATTATTGCAATAAGTCCAGGTAAAGAACATCCACAGTCTTTCCCTCATCCACTAAACAGGTCACCTTGTTGTAGATCACGTTGGTCAAGCTCAACATGCCATTCTCAAACAAATGCTTGCTTGGCC
>JAWWMP010000093.1:23159142-23169581 GCA_035047865.1 Dendrocincla tyrannina | reverse complement strand
TTTTGATGGATGTTGTGGAATGGATATTCTTTTCAAATGGACATGTTAAATCAAGTCCTAGAACACAACCATTTGGAGTGACTGAAAAATGGATGGCTACAAATACACTCCAACATTAAGCAGTTGTTAAATATTCACCATAATCTGTTTTCATCCATGATTTCAAATAGGCTAGAACACTTCTCTTGCCCTTTTGGCTGTTTAATTACTATTGGGATTTTTTGTTTGGGGTATTTTTCTGAGTTGTTGGACTGCAAAGTTGATTTTCTTCTATGCAAGTACTAAATTAGATTCTGTATTCATAGAACACATGAGCAAATGCTCAATGTTTTTTAGGCATATAATTTAAATGCAAATGCTCCTAGGCTTTAAATGAATCATGTGCTTTTCTAAATACAAACCAAAACAGTGAGCAGGGGCACAAGAGGTGGGAGGAAGATGTTCTGTTAGAAGCATATGTTAGCTCTGTCATCTTTCCATGGTCTTAGGGCTGACTAACATGGTGTACTACACTGTGAAATAATAAATTGTAATTGTTTTGTTTACAGCACAATGGATTTGTGAATTAGTTATAATTCATGTAAAACTATTGGGTGAGGCATGAGGATGTGGACAGTAGGTAGACTAAATAGATTGTATTACTGAATCTAGGAAACAGCATTCAATTAAATAAAAATTAAATTTTCAAGAATTATGGTGATTGGTTGTAGAAATGTGATTAACTCATTGCTTGTAATAATACCATTGGGGAAAAACACTTGTTATACAATTATAGTAAATGAAGCTAAAATATTGTATATTTAAAGATCTAGAAGCATTGTGGGTCTTGTTAATAGGCCTTTTTAAAAAAAACAAAAACAAAAACAAAACAAACAAACAAACAAAAAACAAAAAAAAAAACACATCCCTAATGTTGTAAAAAGATAGAAAACTGTACTTTTCAAAAAAAGAAAAATATTTTTTTTTACATATATCTGGGAAAGCAAAGTATTTGTAAAATTTTAGGAGAATTTTACTGATGAAGAAAATAAAATTACCTTGCAAAAGGTAAATAATTATTAGATTTTTTTTTTTTTTACATTCTGATATTTAAAAAAATGCTGTGTCAGCTCAAGACTAAAACTATGCTATATATAACAAAATAAATCAGTATTAAAACAGATTTTATTATTTCACTGTCTGAATGTATTTACACAGGCCAGATGACCAACTGTACCAGTTTGCTTTTCACCTTGAAGACAGCAATACATGACTGCAGTCAGTTTAAATTTATAAAGGAGATATGTATTCAGATCTTCTGGCTGAACAGTTCCTGTTCATGCAAATGACAGGAGTTGCCATAAATATTTTAAAATGTGGCTCTTAGTTAGTAGTTCATTAAAATAATTGCATACCCAACCAGTCCAAGAAATTACCCCTCCTAATTTTCTGTCTAAAGAGCACTATTTTAAATTCCCCAGAAATGCAGAAGGTCATGATGGCCTGAAGAAACTCAGTGGTACTGTCTAGTAACAACATGGAAAATCAGCCTATGCCATTCTTTGAGAAGGATGCTGGGCCTTGGAGGCTAACCAGAAGGTAAACGAGATAGGTAAGAAATTTAGCCATACAAAGATCTGCTATGCCACAGAATTTTGAGGACAAATGCAGGCACCAAGCCATGAAAGGGAATGGTGGGAATTGAAAATATTAAATATAAGGGAATTGAAGACCACAAGATGCTCCAACATGTAAAATATATGGGAAGAAGTTCATAGATTTGAGTACCTGTTGGTAAGTGTAGGTGACAAAGAATGAAAAGGGGTAGTTAATTTTAGGGCTATGTGCCGCTAGAAGGAAAGCTAAGAACTAGAAAGGGAAGAATACAAGTGTCTTAAGTCATTTCATAGTGAAAAGAATCCCTATAAGAGGAAGAAGGAACCTTATAAGAGGAAGAAGGAACAGCTGAGCTGTTGGAAACTCAGCTTCTTTTCAGCTTCCTCTGAGAACAGAAGAAAGTCTCTAGCAGATAGTTTGGCAATAGTTATGGTTAAAATATACTGCATAACTGTCATACCAACTACAGCATTGTATCAAAAGAGGTCTTACCAGACCCAGCTGCTGATGAGAACTATTTTTGTACAAAACAGGCCATCTCTGGATTTGGCCAATTTCCAAGCTACTACAATGGAGAGGGCTAACATCCTTCTACACCCACCCTATTCCTGATGCCAACTCTTATTCTTATCTGTTAGCATGACAAGCAAATGTTAAACCCTAACGCAGACTAAGGTTTCTTTCAACTTTCATCTTCCAACTCCCTGCCCCCACTCTGTGACAGAAGGAAATAGGTTAGTTCCATCCTGTTACAGTGAGAGGGATTAGCATTCTGTTTGACAAAAATACTCCAAAACTACCTTTCAAGTCAAGGAGAGGAGAGAAAGCTAAAGATAGTACCTGTCTTTTTCTCATTTTGGTTGTCAATGAAACTAATCCTTCTGTAGCCTTCTCATGACACTGTTCAGCCAAAACCTGTCCACAGGCAAATGAAAAAGCGTGATCTGTATCAGAGAGCTATCTCTGAATGCTATAAACAGCTCTTTCTACTTGCTACTATCTGCAGAGAAGGGCATGCATTAGCTGTTAGCTGCATGGGTCACTTACTTTCAACCCTAATGATAGTAATTTTTACCAATTTCCCTGTATATTTCTAGAACAAATTCATTTGCTTCATTCCCTCTAAATCCTTTATAATACACACATCTCAAAAGTATGATGAATACCTTTAGTTTTTTCCAGCACTGTTGTCTCCTTCTTTCCATTTCAGTATAATAAAGACATTTTTTATTTTGCAAATTAATAATGCATTTGAATTCTGCAGGTGTTTTTCTTGTATGCCTTAATATCTGTCTGAATCAGGGATAATACAATTGCTTTTCATGGTGAAAAAGATCACTTAGCCCATGTAATATGGTCCATTTGCCATCGCTGTAGGCATTCACTCACAGCTGTATCATGGCTGAGCTTTTTTTTCTTTTGAGTTGATATGATTGTATCAACCATTTTATGCTTACCTTTTTTTTTTTTGTGACAAATAGCATGAAGATGTACTGAAATTAATTTTTGGTAGAGAGACACTGTCAAGGCTGTATAGTTCGACTTTGAAAGTTATCCTTTACTGTATCTGTGCATTACCATTATTTCCACAAGAGATCTCTGAAAGAATACTTCCCTCTAATGTATTCTTTCTGCCTTTATTATAGGTACTGATAAAAGTCTCTAAGATTGTTATCCTAAATGCTTTCCTTTTCAATTGCAATGGCAGTTCTTCTAAGTGTACAAAACATTATACATATACCCATACTGGAATGCAATACAAATCCTTCTCATGCCTTTTTTTTTTTTTTTATTTTTACTTTTTCTCCTTTATGTGTTGGGGGCTTTTTGTTTTGTTTTGTTTTTGATTTTTAATGCCTCTCTTCATAGCTACCGGGAATGCTTTCTCATTCATGCCATTTCTGTTTCAGTACTTAAAGCTGACCGAAAGAGACAAATTTACAACTGGGTGTTTGTGAATAGGGACTGCTAATAGGTAAAAAAATGACTCCTGCTACAATATACCATTTGCAATGATAGTATAATTTCTGGGAATGATGCAGGTATGGGAAGTAGTGTTATCAGGACATTATGGATGTATACTTTCAGTGTAAAAAGCCAATGGGCAGAACTCTTCAGGCTGAGCTCTCCGCAGGTGACAGTGAAAGAAAGCTCCAAAAGCAGACCCTTGAGAGTCTTGTGAGTATGGATGAACATCACAACCAGGCTTGCATTTTTGGGGAGCATGTGGTTCAGGACACTGAGGATCTCTAGAGGACTATAGCTCTAGGCCAAGTGAAAGTGAAAAGGGATAATTTAATACCAAAATGCTGATTTGTGAGGAATTTCTGGTATGCTCAAAAAATGGTGGAGTTTGTACAAGAAAACCTGTGCTCTGGAGAGGATTCAGAACTTGTGATGCCTCTTATGTGTATACTGAGGGGGTAATGTGGGATGAAAAAAAACACTCTAACCTTCCAGAAGGTCAAGAAATTAGATGTATGCTATCTCTGGCAGAATGCCAGAGGATCTTCACGATGGAAGCCAAGCTTTCTGCATTATGTAAAATGCTGTTGCTATGGGTTTAAATTCCTTTCTGACCTAAAATCTCCTGCAGCCTCAACAGAAGGAGGAACTCCTTATTTCTTTATTGCCTTTTTTTTTTTTTGTCTTGAAGATCTATGCTTTAAAGAAAAAAATAGAAAGTAATAGAAGGGGTGTTGTTTTTGTTTTTAAAAAAGAATGTAATAATTAAGAGAAAAAAAATAATGAGGGCAGCGGCAATTGTGCAAGGAGATAGAATTTTGCAAATGTGCAACAGAACCTAGGAGTTTTCAGCATAATTCAGATTGATTTGGAATTAGGAAATTTGTCTCTTTTTGTCTCCAATATATTAATATTTTACACAGAATTTTTCAATAATTTAAATAACTGTGTTCCATTAATCCTGTCAAAGGTTTATGCAGACCTTGGAATCAACTGGAAATTATGAAATCTGAGTAAATTCAACTAGAGCAACTGCCAGATTTTTGCACCTGACTTGGGGCAATTATGGATGTACACACAGACTAGGGAAGCAGATGAGCAGCACAGGAGGGGACCTGTGGGTCCTGGTCACTGGCAAGCTGGATATGAGTCAGCAGTGCCCTGGCAGCCAGGAGGGCCAACCATGTCCTGGGGGGCATCAGCCAAAGCATTGGCAGCTGGGCAAGGGAGGGAATCGTCCTGCTCTTCTCCGCACTGGGGTGGCCTCATCTTGGATATTGTGTGCAGTTTTGGGCACTGCAATATAGGAAAGGCATTAAGCTCTTAGAGAGTGTCCAAAGGAGGGCAACAAAGATGGTGAAGGGTCTGAAGGCCATACAAGGGGTAGCTAGGATCACTTGCCTTGTTCATTCTGGAGAAGAGGAATCTGAGGGGAGAGTTAATTGCAGTTACAACTTCATTGTGAATGGAAGAGGAGGGGCAGGCACTGATCTCTTCTCTGTGCTGGCCAGTGAAGGGACCCAAGGAAATGGCCTGAGGCTATGTCATGGGGAGGTTTACACTAAATAATAGAAAAGGTTCTTCACCCAGAAAGTGGTTGGAACAGGCTCCCCAGGGAAGTGGTGATGGCGCCAAGCAGTGGCAGAACTCAAGAAGTGTTTGAACACACTCAGGCACATGCTAAGGATCCTGGAGTCAGTCCAGTGCAGGGACAGGAATCTGATGATCCTTGTGGGTCCCTTCTTACTCAGAATTTTCAGTGATTATATGAAATAGTAATAGCTGTCAAAATTTGTCTTTGAAATTTGATTTGTGAAATTTTCAACAGTTCATGTATAAAACAAGGTGCTGTCAGGAATGGCATAATCTATTTGCCAAGTAAAACTTGATCATGATTTTATGATTTCATAATCTGTCCTATTCTGCTTAATGCAGTGCTGGCTTATCTGACCTGTTTTAGACTAGGTTAATATGTAGTGCTCATTTATCTTGGGACTGCCCATAATTTAAGAAGCAGTTGTATCACCACTGCAGATATAGAATCGTAGAATCAGACAGGTTGGAAAAGACCTCTGAGATCATCCAGTCCAACCCTTGATCCAACACCACTGTGATTACTAGATCATGGCACTGAGTGCCACACCCAGTCTCACCTTAAAAACCTCCAGGGACAGTGAATCCACCACCTCTCTGGGCAGCCCATTCCAATGCCTGATTACTCTCTCTGTAAAAAATTTCCTCCTAATATCTAACCTAAACATCATCTGTCAGAGCTTCAGCCTGTGCCCTCTTGTCCTGTTGCTGGTTGCCTGGGAGAAGAGACTAGCCCCCATCTGGCTACAACGTCCATTCAGGGAGTTGTAGAGAGTGATGAGTTCACCCCTGAACCTCCTCTTCTCCACACTAAACAACCCCAGCTCCCTCAGCTTCTCCTCACAGCACTTGTGCTCAAGTCCCTTCACCAGCCTTGCTGCTCTTCTCTGGAGCTGCTCCAGCACTTCGAGATCCCTCCTGAACTGAGGGGCCCTGAATTGGATGCATAGAGGCAATAAACAGATACACAAGAAACTAATACTTTTCTTTCATGAACCTCACAAAAAAAGTTTTTGAAGAAACTGTAAGTTTCATTGGGAGGATTCTTACAGGATCTTCATTTGCTGACACTGCTCAAAACTGAGATCAGTAAGGGACACTTCTTCCTATCCTCCTACCTGCTTCATTTTCCATCACTACATTCAAACAAGCAACAGCATGCAGATAAACCTGGGAATAAGACAGGCAGAGAAAAAAAATGAATAAAGAGAGAGTTGCTTATATTTTTTCCAACCCTGGTTTCTGGTGGTTTTTTTTGTGATATTTATGGGCTTCATATTTTTTTTTGTCATAGCAATTTGGGAAATACCTTTTGTTTTTAAATCTGGAATCAACTTTCAATTCTCTTTGAAGAACTAAACACAGTATGACAGATTTTTCTTCCAGGAATGCAATGGTTTCTTTGTGATGATGACATGTAACCTGAAATGATAAGATGACCTGTGGAAAGATGAAAGGATATACCCCCCTCTATTTCGTGCAATTTTTCTTGGTCTAATTAATGATGAAGCTTCACAAGATGTCAGAGATGATTTAACAAATCACAGCTGTTAAAGGCTTCCCTTTACTCTTTCATGTACTCTGCCAGCTGCCTTCTGACACCAAGCTCCATGCTGCTTTTTTAGCATGCAGTGATTTCAGTGCTCATTTGACTACTCAGTGTATTGATTCATCTTACTAAATTGTCAGGATATTAACCTGACAAGAAAGACATCTTTCCTTATTGAAAGTTCTTGAGTCTTATTTGCCCTACTAGAGAACTGAAAGAAGTGCCAGAGCTGAACCATGTGGCACCACAAGGGTCCGGGATGTACCTGTGTCAGTGAGCAATTAGACCAATGTAGTTGCAGCAGAAAAGCTTCACTTGCATGGTTTTCTTTTGGGTTTTGCTTGTTTTGTTGCTTTGGTTTTTTTTTGTGGGTTTTGTTTTTTTTTTTTAATTATTCGTTGTTGTTGGAGGGTGGGTTTTTTTGTTTATTGGTGGAACTTTTGCTGTGTTTTTTGGTTGTTGTTTTGTTTTGTTTGTTTCTGTCCAGTAAATTGCGTATAATGTTCCTAACTACCTCTTTTGGCTGATTTCTTGAGCAAAGCTGGTGAGAATGTACTGTGGAAATAGCAAACCACATTTAATTCTTTGTGAGACACAAATTTAATCATTAAAGCATGCAAATCACATGTTTAGTAAGAGTGTCACAAGATGAAAAGGAATAAATATCAGCTTACATAGAAGTAGAAGAAAAATGACAATTTTTTTTCCAACTGTTAATATAATACAGAAAAGGTAGATGTCTTGTTATCCTACTACTGTGTTATTTGCTTATCAGCGTTTGTATGGGATAGCCTTTTTTCCAGAATAAAGCAATGTGACTTAAATGACCAATTGCTTTTCAGTATTTCTTTACCATGAGTTTGTACTATGTGCTATTGTATCATCAGATTTACGTGATTTTTGATTTGACACCTTTCTCCCATTATTCAGTTCTGTGTATGCCAGGATTGTTATGGCTGTATAAATAGCAGTTTACTCTGTGTGTGCATGTGTGTGTGTGAGATGGAGAAAGAAGAATGGGAGAGAGAGGATGCAGAGGGAAGGAATTCAGAAGGAAGGAAGGAATTCAGAAGGAATTCAGAAGGAATTAGGAAGGAAAGAATTCGGAAGGAATTCAGAAGGAATTCGGAAGGAGGGAAGGAGGGAAGGAAGGGACCATTGACATATAAGAACTGTTTGTACATTGACATAATAATATTGTCATATTATATATGTTGTACAGGTTGTATAAGGAAATTAGTATTGCATCAACTGAAAACTATTTATCAGTATTTCAGTAATAATATATCTAGGGGCAACCTCAAGGAAACAGCAAAAGGCAGAATAAAAATTAGAAAATAATAAAAACATTTTTATACATGGAAGTAACTGCTACTAGTGGAAATCTTTTAGAGTGGGGTTACTGGGTTTATGCAGGTTTGGGTTTTGGGTTTTTTTTTGTTTGTTTTTTTGGGTGTTTTCTTTTTTTTTTTGTTTGCTTGCTACTGTTCTAGTTACAAGAGTAAATTTTATTCACCAAAACACAGACATTGCTTTAGTTTTTGTTCCAGCCCAATTGTTGCTTTAGGTTTGAGGTGTGTCACCCATAAACATGACAAGTTCTTGCAGTGATCAGAAGACAGGGTGGATGGGTTGGTTCATTTCACTGTTTCTCCAGTTTCAGACCACCTATAAAGAACACAATAGTAAGTATATATAAGCAAAAAAGAGAAGAGATGAGGGAAGCACGCGGGAACAGGTAGAAATGTCACCCCTTATTCACACCCTGACACACAGGCTCAGAGATGAAGTTAACAAGTGAGCCAAGATGAACAAGTTGTCCATTTTGCAGCTGACAGAGCTGATATTCTTGTCCTTGAAAGAAATGCCACAAAGCACTGGCAGCTGTCTTTCTTCCTGTAATCAGTTTCCAAACTCTTCTCTGACGTGCAACCCCTGATGAATTTTTTATTGTCATTTTTTTGGGGGGGTGGAGGGGAGTGGGTGTGGTGTATTTTTTTTTTTTTCTGATGGCTTCCCCTTCTGTACTCCTTCATGGATTTTTGCCATTTGCCTCAACTGTGTCCCCAGAGTATCACTGAGGATACTTTAATGTGACAATGAATCATCACTTTAAAATATCTGTCATTCTGTTAGCTTGCTGTAAAGAAAATGAAAGATTAACGGCAGTGTTGTTCATTTTCTATACAGTAGTTCTGCCTTGAGAATTATATTTTTATTGACAGTTTGGAAAAATTTACGGGAATTTGTATGGACAAGTAGTCTTACTGGTTAGGAAACCATGATGGCTTTTATTTGAATGGATTGCATTAAAGGAAATGGAAATGGTCTACATAGCTAAAACAAATCTCAAGTAGCAATTGTTAAACTATAAATAAGAAGGGTATTGTTTGGGTTTTGGTTTTTTGTGTGTTGTTTGTTTGGTTTTTGTTGGTTTTGTTTTAAATTAATGCCTCCAGAACCATCATCACATTGGAAACATAGAATGGTTCAGCCTTAAGATTGCATTAGACCTTGGTACATCAATGACATAAGTCCTGCCTCCCTTCTCATTCCCTTTCCTCTCCCTTTTTGGCTCATAGGAGACATGGAACAGAAGGATTACTGACTTTGCTGCAGTAATACAGACCAGAGAACCTTCTGGTACTGTGTTTTTTTAACCCAAGAGTGAATGAGTTATCTCATCCCCCTCTCTCATTCTGCTTGGGAGAAGAAGGTTCAGTCGCAGCTTCATAGGGAGGACTGAAATGCATAAATTTCTATTGTAAGTCTCCCAAATGCAAGAGAAGCATTTAAAGGAAATTCTTATTACACAACCTTCTACACAAAGTCTTTGATAGCTTCTTGTGTGCATATATACCTATATATTCTTTTAGAAGGCTTACTCTTAGATCAACACTAATACAAGGAAAAGTGCTGCTTAGCCTTCTGCACTTGTTTCACTTTTCATCATGCTGGATCTTACATATTCACAAGACAAAGAAGCTGCTCTTGCCTTGTTAGTTGAGCAGTCCATACCAAAACTGCCTGTTCTTGCCTCTCACTGTGGATTTTTAGTATTTCTGTTGAACTACTGAAAGTTCAGTAGAATAACAACATCCAAACCTAAGAATAATACAGATTATTTATTATCAGAAAAAGGTAAAATGTTTAAACCTTACACATTGAAAGCAAACAAACAAAAAAGTGGGCTTTTTATTTTTCTCATTTGCAATCTATTTTTTTCTCTGTAATGCCTAGAACTGTGATACCTAGTAAAAATCTCCACTGAGTATTACAATGCAGATAAATGACAATGTAAAAACTTTATTATGTTTTCAACATTGTTAAAAATATAGGTATCTATGGAAACTTGCTAAAACAAGAGACATGATGTTGTTACAAAATGGGAAGTGAGATATAGTCCCTTCAGGCAAAAGCCTACAGTTGCTTGGGTGTAGATCAGACTGCACCAAAAGCAAAACCTGGTTGGTATTTTTGGTGGGCTTTTTTCTTTTTTTTTCTGGATAATCATAATAGAGGTGTTTACCTAGTAAGGCAAAAGCTTT
Source organism: Dendrocincla tyrannina (assembly GCA_035047865.1). Lineage (NCBI taxonomy): Eukaryota > Metazoa > Chordata > Aves > Passeriformes > Dendrocolaptidae > Dendrocincla > Dendrocincla tyrannina. Next base: position 23,159,330 of record JAWWMP010000093.1, on the reverse strand, counting down.
GCTTCAGTGCTGCACAAAAATAACTAATATTTCTTAACTGATTTCGTTTTTCTCTGTTGACTTAGTGCCATGAATGAATGATTTTCATAAATTAGTGCCATGAAATTTGTAGGATAATGTATCTGGTGTTTCTAAGTATGGAGTTAATGGAAGCATTGCAACCTGACCTTGATTTCCTATTTGACTCC
>JAWWMP010000093.1:23144589-23159030 GCA_035047865.1 Dendrocincla tyrannina | reverse complement strand
TTGACTCCCATATTAAACTTTTCTCACAACACAAGATTTTTTTAAAAAGAAATTAAAATAAAAGTATATTTTGGTACAGAGAACTCTAAATCATATTCCCATGTTCCACCTTACACTAAGTTCATTGCTTTACCCAATTATTGCATAATCTGGTGATATAGTGTTTTGGTAATTAACTATTATATCCACAGAAAGTAAGAAGCAAGTAAAATGCTAACAGTATTTGCATTATATTTCCTCATGAACGTTGGAAATTTTTTCTCTATTTCAAATAATCTCCCATGCTCAGGCAGTGTGTTTCTTCCATTTTTATTATGGTCAGTATTGCAAATGTAATCTGTGGAAATACAGTGTTATAAAATTAGAGCAACAACTGGAGTAACTGCAGTGCAGCATGAATACTGCAGTGATGAATTGTATTCTGCAGTCATGGTCTGCTTCCTTTTAATTGCCATTTGGGGTAATTTCCATCCTACATTAAAGGGAATTGCTTTTCCATAATAATATCTGTAACTAGTTACAAACACACTGCAGTAGCCTTAGTGAGTCCATAACAACCCTTTGTAGCAAACCTTTATATGTGATAATAGCTAACACTGTTGTGGCCTAAGATAGATACATAGCAGTATATTTGAGAATACATACTGCAATGCTAGAGCTTATCTTTCCAAATGAGGTAATCCTTTACCCGACAAGAAGATCGGGAATGTATTCTACTGTCTTCAGTACAGATTCAGATGTACTGCTTTTTTATGAGGGTACTGAAGGATAAGTATTAAGCCATGTCTGGTCTGATAAAGTGGGTTTGCAACCTTGTAACAAGATTAATAGCTGTCCATCTGTCTGTACATATAATAATTTCTTTGTCCAGGCATTTTAAGGTCATCTGGATTTTAGTACATACAGAATCCTAGTTCTAGCCTGAATAGTACTGTCAGTGGTCCTACCCTCTGTTGCTATTTGTATTTAATTAGAATAGAATAGACCACTCACCCAGAATTTAAGAAGCAGGAATTGCCTTACTGTTGGCTTACTCTTCTCCTTTGTTTGATAAATGTCTGCTGTCATCGCTCAATAGGATATGAGCTGCAGTCTGTTAATTTTGGCAGTTTGTATTTGCTGAGGAGGCTTGACTTGGCCTCCCAAATATTCTTCTAATTGCACTTAATTTTTATACTTTCATTAATTTCTTGTGTAATTCTGTGATCAACCATGTGGCCATTATTAACACTAATTGGACACATAGCTGAATGTATTTTTTTTATTAATTTGAAAAGGAGAAAATGCTGGCAGAGACATAGTGTCATTACTTTTTGAAATGTGCGCCTGATGAGGTTTTTCCAGATAAACAGACGTAATTACTCTCAATTTGATGCAGGGACACTTGCATCTGACTTTTTTAGTTTTAAAGCAGTACATGAAGCAAACTGAAGAAACATGAAAGGATTCATTAATAGAGGTACACTTTGATACCACGTTATATTATTGCCAGGGCAGGGAAGAGAGGCTCTCTCTCATCTGCTTCCAGGATGGAGGAGTGTCCCTTACCAGTGGAACAAAAGCATGACTGGGAAACCTGTTGGCCATCGTTCATTGTCTTGCCATCTGTGGGGAGCATTTTTACATGTGAATCATTCTCTATTTTTGAATTGATTTTATAATTATTATTATTGTTATTGTTGCTCTTACTGTTCATTTTCTTATCTCACTGTTGTTTCCAGTAAATTGTTCTTATGGCAACCCATGATCTTTGCCTTTATTGCCTCTAATTCTCCTCTCTGGCCACCTGAGGGAGGGGGATGGAAGAAAGGGGAGGGCGAGCAAGGAGTAGGATCATTTGGAAAGTCTCTGTGGGAGAATTAGACTGGCAAGTACCGTTCCTAATCCATGGCAACTACTCAGTTGTTTTACTTCTTATATGAGGAATAATATGTCTCCTTATGATTTTTTCAGGCCACTTAGAAATTATTCCAATAAAAAAAAACCACCAACCCTTCTTCACCTTTTTGCTAATATACATCCTTTAGACCTGGCATAAAATCCCATTGTTGTTCAGAATCCTTGTCATTAATATCTTTTTTTTTGTGAGGGAGGGAAATGTATCAGGAAGCAACATCATCTCTTCTTTCTTGTATATTTTGTGTTTATGCAATCCAATGTCTTGTTCTTTTTGCAGCAGGTGTGTTCAAAATCTTATGCTTCAATGATCTTTGAGCAGTAACCAGTTGTATTGTCCCTTTATAGTCTTATTAATGAATGGTTTCATTCAGCTTAAATTGACTTTTTGTTCATAGGCTATGGGAGAAAAAGTAAACACTGATTATAGAAATTTAAACTTTATGGTTGATAACATAGTTTAATTTCCAAAATGCTATGCATCACAACTTGAATCTTTTGAACTGCAGTTCATTCCGAATGGGTCATATAGCTAAAACCTGGGTTGGACAATATGGGATTATATCCAAAGGTAGGTGTGAAACAGTATTAAAGGTTTGAATTCTTTAAAGAAAACCAGATGGTGGGTTAGTAACTTAGCTCATCAAGATCATTGTATGGGATTGACAGCAGAAGGTGGTTGTCTGGTCACCCTGGTGTCCTTCCTGAATTTCCTGTCTCAAATATTAATAAACTTCCAGCATTTGACACACAGTTTAATACATGTAGCCACATGTCAAGTGTCTGCAATCAAGACAGCGCATCATGTGCAGTAAAAGGAAATTAATATCTGAAATATGACAAAAATATCCTCTACAGCTGTAAGACAATGGTAAGCTTATTCTTTTCAGAAAGGAAATATTTCTTATTTCAAGTTCATTACTCTTTAATGTTTTGGACAAAAAACAAAAGGACAGCAGCCAAGTGATGAGAAAAGTTCTGTTTGGACAGACTACTAGAAATTGTTTTGAAGAGTGTCATGTTTAATGTACTGAAATACATGTAATACTGGAAGTGAAGCTCTGCCTTCTGACATACTATCAGTGATCATAAACAAGACACAGTAAAAAAAGACATACAGAGAGACTAGCCACTTAGTCTTGATGATTATCAGAAATTCTAATTCAGCAGCTACATTTTAAGGCAAAACAAGAAAGAAATACTATTTTTCATGCCTTGAAAGTTCAGAAAGGCTCTTTGCTTTAGAAGATTCATAAAAATGTATACTTTAAACTGAAAGACGAGAGGAAAGACAGCAAAACAGGAACCCATGTTACTGATTCCATCTAGGAAGATGAATTGAGACTATCAAAAATTAGCACGTTTTGCTCATAAAAATAGATCTCCATCTCACTCATCTGTATCAAGCTTTTGATTCATGTAGAGTTTTGCCTTCTGCTTTTTATGATGTTGATCTTATTATAGTGGGATAATGCATTAGCAGGAAGAACTCTGGGCTCTGACTTCATTGTAGAGATACAGTAATCCAAATTTTAGATATTAACATTAGATAGTAACGTTAGAATAGGATGAAAGTAGGATTTGTTCTTTTAAGTCACAGTATGTACTCTGTCTATGACACATCTGTATATCAGTCTTTGGGAACAAGACAATCAGAGCAAGTGTAATGAAATCAAACTGCAATGCAATTTTAAAAATATATTAAAATAAAGTGTAAGGAAGTACTTGATGGGAACAGCTGGGTAAAATAGCTTAATCTGTCAAGTAAGGTGTAAGTACAGCTACTTTGGTTTAAGGTAATGGGATTGATGTATGACACTGAGGTCTCTTTGGGTTGTACTTTTCTCACTCCAATTTAAAAAAAAAAAAAATCCCCTCTTCAGGAGGAAATTCTCAGCTGGAGCAATAATGGAACAGCATAGGAAATGGAAGAAAGTATTTTAATTGGAGAATTTGTTCTGGTATACTTATCCCTTAGAGATGACTATGAGAATTACGGTAATCCTTAGATTTTATATGTACTAAAGGTGTGATTCCGCATGTGTGTACATAGGCATAACAAGTTTTGTAATGTAAATGGAGAAACCTTTCAACTGTAGTCAGTGGAGTTTGGATTGTTTCAGTTTTTTCTTTTGATTGACTTTCATGTGCAAATAAAACATTCTCTTTAAGAAATCCCTGTAATATTATTGGTAAGTTCAGAAAACTTGTAGACATGAAGATTGAAAGAATAATAAAAATAAATACAAAATAATCATTTTCTGAAACCATACTGATAATAATAGCTGGAGAGCAAGACAATCCCTTAATTTATTTTTTTGTTTTGTTTTGTTTTTGTTTTTTTTTTTTTGCAATAAACCAGAGAATATTTTCTATAGGGAAGATGCTAAAATAGTATTTATGCAGGCTGAGTTGTTTCAATAGAATTCTTCATTGTATTTGTTTCTAGAATTCAATGCAGATCGAATTTTCTTAGCTCCTTGTGTGCAATATGCACCAATCTAATCAAGACCAGATAACATCTGCCCTTCTATTACGCATTCTGGTGCTATCAGCGGCTTAAATAGACCACAGGAGTGGTAAAAATCATGGGTTAATTTTAGGTTTCATGGTGGCTTCAGAGCCATATACAGCTGCAATACTTTCTGGATAAAAAAGTACCACATAAATACAAATGTAAGCTTCATATTGCTCTGATGAGGCAAAGAAGAAGTATTTTCTGCACATTTTAAGTGAAAGAATAGAGCAGTTATGAAAGAAGAGAGAAGTTATATAGCTGGAGATTAAAAAAAAAAAAAAACGAAAAAACAACAACAACAAAAAAAAACCAACAACCAAACAACAGATTTCCTGAACTTTGGCTATTTTTTTGTCATTAGAGATTTCTATTTCCAGTGACAGCTGGGCAACCATTTGGGAAACTTTCACTTAAGAAAGAACTGGCAATAAAAAAGTTCGTCTAACTCTATGTAATAGTATGACTGCAAGTCCTGTTCCTTTCAGAACTGGAAATTCAGTTCATGAAAGCATTCAGAGCCAGCTGTGCATGTAGAATCTGGCCTCCTACCCAAGGTCATGTCTCTTGAAGATATCATACTTGTTCCCAGGAATCCCAGATTTCAGTATCTTATTATGCAAACCTACAACATGTGAAAATGTAACTATAGCTGGAGCTGTCTCTACACCTCACCTTAAAAATGTTCCCTCTGGAGCCCTTGGGGAGCATGCAGCTGGACCAAGATGATGTGTAGGCCAGTCCATATTCTATATGATTTTCCTGAACTTGGACAACTAAGTCAAGTTGGATCTTAGCTTGTCCCAGTAACCAAGGTTTAACTGGTTGAATACAAACTGATTCAGCCTTGGCAGGATTTTTGTGGAGACACTGAATGTCCTTGAACCAAAAATCCCAGTGTGTTCTTTAAGACCCTGGATAGCCTGGGTTTTCAATTATTTCCTTATTAATAAGGTTGACTATAATGTGCCAGAAACACTGACACTGCAGAGTCATAGGCTTTGCTGGGAGAGTGGAATAAGCCAGGATATATTTTCATTCTCTGAGTACTAAGTATATCGTACAGTTCTTCTCAAGGCATGCACCACAGACATAAAAAAGAGTACAGAGAAAGGCAACAATGTAGAACATCTTTTGTATGAAGAGATAGTTATTCATGAACCTGAAAAAAAAAAAAAAGGGGGAGTGGAAATAATGGGATATGATCTAGACATGCTGTAAAATTGAATGGTGTGAAGGCAAGGAGAGTATCAGGATACTCTGTTTCCCGTAACACAAAAACCAAAAAGCATCAGATAGTATTGTTGGACAGGGTTTTTAAAAAAGAATGACTGAAAGGTAGGTACTTATTCCTATAGTATATTATATACCTTATTCCAATGTAGGTATAGGCTTTATGTTGAACAAATAATCATTGTGATATGTCCAGTGCAGACAGACAAAACTGCTGCTGTTTCAAAGCAATTTTTTTTACACTTACCCATTTTCCCAGTTCATATATTTTAGTCTTTATGTCTATTTTATATTCATTTGAAACTGATAGAAGTAAAGAATATTCTATGTCTGCCTTCCCTCTTGCCACAAATGATAAGTTGGGGGTTTTTTTAGAGTTTCTAGTTAAGGTAAAGTGGAAATCTGAAATAGCAAGAACACTGGGAAGCAGAGTTCTTACAGTGAGGTTCCATTTATAATTTTACAACTACTGCTGAACTGCTTCAGTGCTGCATGATTGGATGTTACAAGTGTTGTGTGGCTGACAGTCCTCCCAGAAAACACATCACACTTCATCTAACAGCTCTTGGGTGTGTGTTAGAAATTTCTTGGTGTAGCTACCTACCTTCTGATAGGTAAGAATTGGATTAGAATGCATTAAATTAATTTAGATGATCATAGTGGTCCATGTGAATCAGTTTTCTGGAATGTATGCTGCCAGAGTTGCATAAGAAGTGATAGACATTTTAGAGGTGTAGTGTTTTTGGATTTAATACTTTCCTCAGCCATGATCTGTCATCAAAAGGCAACTATCCCTTTAACAGATTTCTAGGTTTTAGGTTAAGCAATTCCTTAAATGTCATTCTGCTGTATCTTACCAGTTTTCTCTTTACAGTGAGACAGCTTGTATGAAACCATTTGTGTGCCTGTGATACAAGCATATAAAATCCTTTAAAATGTCACTAACCCCAAGAACAGCATGATCCCTGCTGTTTTAGTTTGGTCTGTCCATTCCACTCAGCAGAGTCCCATCCTTTCAAAAAATTTTAATCTAGTTTTTCAGATCTATAAAATGCATGTTTATAAAGTTCCCTTTGTTGGATCATACCTGTGTATTGCCATGTATATATTTATGTATGACACATATATGCACAAATATATATGTATATGGTTGTGTATGTATTTAGATCAAGACTAGTTTACACAACTTTATAAAGGTTTACAAAGAGCTGATAAAAGCTAGAATAGCAATTGCAAGTAGCAAGACTACTTATCAATATCAATATCAATGGCAATTACATTTCCTTTTGGCTACTAATTCACATATGTAAGTGTTCATGCAATGTTAATTATGATAAAGACCATATTATATATCTCTATTGTTTTATGAGGTCTGCACAGACTTTTTTTGAAGATGTTGTTCAAAGTTTGCCCTTTATATAAACAAAGAGGCAAATGTGACTTTTTTAAAGGAATTCAATGTTGGTATTATTTTTGATCACTATTCAAGTTTTCTGGATTTAGAACATGGATTCTCTATGTACTCTAGTAGTACTTGCTGTGGATCAATTCGTGGATTACTTAAGTGTTGGTTAACCTTCTGTTTATATTCACAGATCTTCTTTGAGACTGATTTCATAATGTAGGTCACTTATTTTAGCATAGAAGTCCTAAGAGCTCCACAGGCACTGATGAAAGCTCATTATTTGCAATAGCATTGCATATGAGCGATGTGAAAAAGGAAATCCAGAAATTTATGCTCTATGTTTACATAAAAGAGATGAAGTGTGTTACATGTTACTCAAAGTAATAAAGCTTCCCCTTAGAAGCTTTGTTAACGTGTGTGTGTGTGTGTTCTCAATATATATATTCTAAAGTCAGGTTATCCTTGACCATCGTGATTTGGAACTTCCATCTTCGTTTGGGCCTATTGTGAGTAAAGGACAAAGTGCAGTAATAGGTGCTAATATTTATAAAACAGACTATTAAACTTATATCCATTACTTTCTTACTGTGAAAAGAATGTGAAATGCTAGTACTATCAAGAATTAAACTCATTTTTTCTTGTGTCTTGGTCTTGTTTGGAAACTCCACTTAATCACTTCACAAGTCTCTGCAAGATAGGCAAATACAGCATTAATATCTCATTTTAGTAGCTTAGAATCAAAACCATGAAGATATATGTTTAAAGATGTTTTAATTTCTTTTTTTTTCCTGTAATTCAGATACGGAACCAAGAATAGAATTAAAAGTTTTGATTCAGTTTTCTATGAGTTACTATACTGTTTATAGTATTTTAGTGTTTTTTCATGGGAGTTAGCTTTTTTCCTATGCTTTTGCAAATACAACTGGAAAAACAGGAAGTATCAGGCATGTTATGCAAACTTACACTTTCGTTCTAAAATTGTTTATAATTTGTTAGAAACTAGCAGTAATTGTCTTTTAACAATCTAGTCTTTCCTGGCCCTACATTAAATGAAGCTCTGGAAGCATGAAAATTGGCTGCACTTCTGCCATTCTTTCACCTCTGTTCGGATGTCCTCTGAAGCGTGCTTCAATTCCGTGCCCAGTCTTCAGTTCAAACCAGACTTAACTGTGTAGAGACTGTTGAGAGCAATGGGAGGTTATTATTCGGCATACAAAAAAATGCTGACAAAGCACATTCAACACATTTGTTTACAGTTTAGTCACTCAATATGTTCATACATTTCTATAGTATGTAAAAGAATCTGTAGATCTTATTTATTACATTCAAGACATGTCAATGCAGTGCAACTAGCTGTAATAAGAAATTTACTAGCACTTAATTAGAGAATATTGGAAAGAACAAAATGCCTGACTGTTGTGTTGTAACTGACAAATGTTCTTAATTCAGAGTGAAAATACTTATGCAAGGTTATCACTGAGCTTTGCATTTGAATATGAGTTTCAGCTTAGGGTCTTCCATGTCACGGCTTCCTCTATTTCTAAATAACATTTTTTGCTTAAAGACCTGTAAGTGCTTAATATTCCTCAGCCTACATTTAATCTTACTTTTTTCTCTTTTTTTTTCCTTTTTTTCCCTCCAAAACTCTTATTGGTTATTATTAGCTTTAGTACAGTAATTCAGGTTTTAAAACTCATATGTTGCCCTTGCAAACTTTCTTAGTCTTCAGGTATACCCTTTAACTTTCTTTGGTCTAGCTTTCCTTTGCTTCTGTCTGAAAAATATGTCATTCCTTTCACTATGTATATGTGTATGACATAGGATTACAAGTTGCCTTCTTCAGGTTGCCAACATGCCTCAGTTTACCAATTCCTCAATTGCTAGGCTCATGCAAGTTCATGAACATCTTCTCCATATTGGAATTAAGTCATTTTAATGCATCCAAGTGCTTATATCATTTTTTCTCCTGGATTCATTTCCCTTTTTACACATGTCATTTTTTAGAGGAGCAGGTCCTGCTCCTCCTGTGGTCCAATAAAATCTACGCTTTTAGCTGCCTTGTAGGTATAGGGACACACTTATAACTAAGCATGTAAGCTTTCTGCATTTGGAGGATTAGGATCATTGTTTTGGGTAGTTTCCAAAGTGATCTCTGTGTCTAAAATGTAATGGTCCAGAACTGAAATTGCCACTATTCTTTGTAGACACCAAATTATCTGTAACTCAGTTTAATATAAAACTTGAAAGTAAAACTTGAAAGGTAAACCCAAAAACCAGTAGTAATTAGTGAGATAAATAATGTGCTGGATTATATTTTTTTATGGAAAATGGCACTAGGTTGTTGTAAAAGGTGTGGGGTTGCACCCTCTTAACTTTCAGAATGCTGCATTTTCTTCAGCTATAGCTCTTTTCCTTCAGATCTTTTTCCTATTGTAAGGTAGAACTGACCTCTGTTTAAGAATATTTTTCAGTTAGATAATTATGAAAGTTTGAAATGGGTAATTAGAAGACACAGAATTGTACTCTTCTTAGAATCTGAGTCATTGTCATCTTGTCTTTCTAAACTCAACCTGTGGATTTTGGACAACAGCCACATTTTCCTCTCCTACAACAGCCTTGATAATCTGTGGGACAGGGCTTGGTAATATTATGATGTTTGACTGCCAGTCTTTATCCTTCTTTTCCTTGTTAGATTTTTACTGGAGTGAATGGAGCATCCTTGGCATTGTGATAACTATGGATTTTGATAGCCATTAGTTATAACAGCATATATGTTACAGAAGCCTGGAGTCTCCAGCCAGCTCCCTCTGAGCTTTGCAGTCTCTAGGAGCAGCGCCAAAGAAGAGTTCCCTGGGTGTCCAAAAGTTACTAGTCTCCTACTATTCCTAGAGGTGATCCTATTGAGGGGTTATGAAGATGTACAGTTTGATTCATGACCTTCTAAATGCCTCCTGAACTGCAGGTAGCCTGCTTCTCACCTGACTCATTGCCTTTGAAGAAACTGTGTCCCAATCCTTCCAGCTTTATTGTCTGTTTTAATAACAGAGAAGCTGTAATTGAGAAAGAATTTTGGTTTATTCATACAAAAAAAAAAATTAAGTTCTTGAATTGTAAAGATCCAGAAGAGACACATAAGGTGAGAAAATGAACATAACTGTTCTTTCTCAGCTTCTTTTACACCCTCAAAAATGCATTTTGACTGGAACAGTTAAAGGCAATAATTCACCAAGCAGCAGTTTACCCTCTGGTTTCTGTCCCTTAGAGAAAAACCTGAGTCAGTATAGTGTCCGATTAGGGTTAGCAACTTTTACTGCCATCCTCCTCCCATTTTGTCTTGAGCAGCTGCTCATAACACTACTATGTTGCTCCTCTAGTTCCAATTACATTCAATTTATCTTTAAAAAAAAAAAAATAGTTTCATGATTTTTTCATCAAGTGATTTGCTATTCAGCATTTTTTATACCATATTGCTACAGACAGTTTGATTTTTGGCTCAAGACAGATGCAGGGTAAATCAGCAGGCTTGAACAGTATGCATTTAAAATGCCTAGCATACTTTATGGATTGTGACACTTTAGGACAATTCAGGATGATGGGGATCTCAGGACCCCACTAGTCCAACACTCTGCTTAGGGCAGGCTTGTCTGTGGGTGAGACCAAATTGTTCAGGCCTTTATTCTATGGCAGCTGGAAACCTCCTTTCTGACTTCTTCCCACCTGTGTTCCGGTCCCAGTTACATGAGTGGCCCATTGACCTTTTCATCCCCAAATCTGTTCAGAAGGCCTGCCCTCACACATACAGACTTTGCTGCCCCAGTTTGGTGTCACCTGCAAACCTGAAGATATACTTGGTCACCTGCTGTGATCATGGATAGAGATGTTAAACAGGACAAACCGCAGAGCAGACCCTATGAGACCCCACAAGCCATCAGCATCCAGGCAAATATGACTCAGTGACCATCACCTCTGAGCCCAACCACCCTATTTCTCCTGCTGTGGGGCACCCCCCCACAGCATGACTACAGGGATATTGTGGGTAAATGCTGGAAACCTTGCTGAAGTCAGCTTAAATGATAGCCCCTCCTTTTCACATGTCCACAGATTCAGTCATTTTATCACAGAAGGTAACCAGCTGTTTCAGGAATGAGTCACTTTTAGTCAAACCACCATCGCAGTTGCCCATCACCTTCTTCTCCCTCATATTCAGAAATGTGAGGACCCACTCCATAATTTTCCCAGGTATCAGTTACCAGGGTGATCCATCACTGGCTTTCTCCCTAGGAACAGAGATGTCCCACATTCTCTTCTTGTTGAAGATCAGTCTTGCAAGCACATCAGCACAGCTGGATGCAGCCCATGAGCTTATTGAGAGCTCATGAGTAATTCCAGACTTATCCTCCCCTGTTTATCCTCCTGTGGTCATTCTCCTTGCTCTTGAATCCTATCCTTAAGTACAGAGTTAAGTACCTTGTTAATGAATACCAAAACAAAAGACATTTCCTGGTTAAGCCAGGCTCATCTACCTCCATATGGGAGCTCTGTGTCTTTGGGCTGTGCCATCTCCCCTTCTTCCCCGTCTACCTGCACTGTGAGGTTTTTACTCATCCACTGCTTGCTGGAGTAGGAGCCTTGACACTCTGCAACACTGTTCCATGGGGGTCTCTTTTACTCCCATTTCCCAGCATCCTTTCCTTTCAACTCCATCTGTCATTTATTTTCTAGTCTATGGGTTGTCATCTGTCTTCCCTATTATTTGTTTAAAAGATTTCTCAACATGATTTAATCTTTCCACAGAAATCATACATTCCACACTATTAATTCCAAGGAGAGATTTGAGTTTTATAGAGTTTTCTCCCTTCTGCTGGGAGTCCACTGGAGATGTTGTTCCCTACCTGAAGTCTTGTTTATGGCTTCTGAAGTCATGATGCCACCCTTCTACAGCAGCAGTATTTAGAATTTTAGAAGAGATGTAAACTCAGTAGAGGAGGAAAAACTGTGAGTATTTGTTTATAGCTGATAAGGCCTGACAATCATTTTCTGAAAACCTTCTGATTCTGTCATATTTTTGTGATTGTAGTCTTGAAACTCTCAACCTTTCATTGCTGTGTTAATGACATTCTTATTAAGAAGTGACATGGACAAGTTTAAGCTCATATACGTAACTTTAAGGGTTTTATAATTTAAACTGTGGTCATTGCCATGTTATTCTCTTTTTTTCTGTATATAGATCTATGCACAGGGTTTCCTTCTATATATATAAAATCTCATGAGCAGAGTTAATGAGTCAATTCTCAATTTACTTCCAAGCTGGGGATTAAAGTTTTAATTTTGAGGCTACATTTACAAAAATACCAGAAAAATGCATATAGTGCTAAGTATTACCATAAAAAATTTCCAATTCCTTCATATGTCAGATACATTATTTTAGCTAAGTCACCTGCCTTACTCAAAGAATGTCAATAGAAAGCATTCTGGTGGCCCAGCTGTCCCTACAAAATCAGAAGTTTCTGTGTGTGTTATTGGTTTAGAACAGCAGCTCCAGAAAGCATGGATATTTCAGATTTCAGCCAGGGAGCTATTCTCATTAGGAAGTTAGACAACTGGTATATCAAAGTTCCTGCATCATAACTGATGCAACCTCAGTGGGTTTTGGTATTAACAAAGTGTTTTGAGTGAAAATATAAGTTGGTTTACAGACAGTCTTTTTTTGATTTTTTTTTTGTTTGCTTGGGTTTTTTTAATTTTTATTTCTGACTTTGACATTACAGTTGCAGTAAAGGATTGAGAGGAAAGATTTCTATCTTCCATTTTAGATTTTACCTGCAATGTCTTCAGCTAAGCCAGGAAGTTCTCTTAGTGTTAAATCACTGACAGTGCAGGTTATACTTAAAACGTTGGCATCAATTTCCAGCTAAAGTAATCGCACCAAGTGATTTCAGTAAAGAACATGCTTTTGTGAGTTCATGGGTTTGAGCTCAGCCTCCACACTTATGGACTTATGTAGTCTTATGGACTACAGAAATTTTCACCTACATTCATGCACACCCACAGTTACAGAAAAGATCTGTTTGAAAGCCATTTGTGACCTGAAAACTTTAACAGTACTAATATGAAATAAGAGGGACTGGGTTCCTGCCCATAAAAAGAGGATAAAGACTCGACCTTGGAAGACAAGGATGATGTCTGAAGTTTGTGCAAGATGCTGATTCTTTCACTATAATAAGCTGAATAAGGTATTCAGAGTACTTCAAATATATAAAAATAGCTAGAATTTTTTCCAGTTCTAATAGTGTGCTGTTTGTTGTCCATTGTTTCATGAGTAGAGTAGCTTATTTCAGGCAATAAATTGCTCCCACACTCTTTGTTGTACTCTGGGTGTCCTGTACTCAAACACATTTTTATGGCCCCATGGGAATTATGATATATTTCTGTTACTTGGCTGAATGAATACAGCAGCTTCTTGAATCATGCTCCGTATGTGAATTATGAATTGAGAACTTCTGCTGCATTTGCTGAAAAGGGCAGTCATTCCTGTTGAAGATCCATCCTGTGAGCCAGCCAAAATCTGCAGAAATTGATTAGAAATGCTATGAAAACAACGGGGGATTTGTTAAAAAAAAAAAAAAAAATGAAGTGAATAATAAGAGTAACTTAAATAATTGAAAAGTTTTACTCTTTGCTCCATGTGTCTCCTTGTGGAATGTAGAATTTATTTATTTAATCTCAGAAGAATGGGGAAGGATTTATTCGTGTAGTGTCTGCTAGTGCTATAATCGCTAGTGCTAGTAGTTGTTGTGTTAGATGAGTTAGTCAACAACAAGCTTTCTACAAGCTACCGTAAGTTGTGACATAGTCACCTTCTATCCCCTCCATTTTATCCTTTTGATCTCTGTATAATTAGATGGTCTAGAGTACTTACATGGAAAATGACACCCATGCTAAATGTATAGAATGATGGTGTGTTAGATCATAACACTGCAGTTACATGAAATGCAACAAAGCAGTGACCCAGAGCTGAAGAAGGGGGCAATCCCCGTTACAGGCTTTCCCTACACTAACATAGCTTTCCAAAGGTCTGGGAGCTTACTTTCTGCATCTTCCTATTGCTACCGATTTTCTAGCTCTGTTCCTTATCAGACCCATCCATTGGCTGACACAGTTTACTAATCTACTAACTAACCCAGCTGAACTTCTCAAGAAAATCTATTCACCAAAGTTGTTAACAGGGTTATTCAGCTGGAGAAAGGTTGGTGGTGGGGTGCACAACTGGGAACATTGGGAAGTAGGAAAGGAAGATGAGGGAGGAAGTGGAAATATGTCGGAGAACACTGTCTCAAAGACTGCCAGAAAAACCAGGATGAACAGTTAATCAACACCAGAAAACAGACAACT
>JAWWMP010000093.1:23123014-23134037 GCA_035047865.1 Dendrocincla tyrannina | reverse complement strand
AAAAAAAAAAAAAAAAAAAAAGAGTAGCGGCATTTCTTTCCAGGCTCCTTCGGAGGAAGGAAGCCATTTGTAAATACAGAATAAAGGGGGATGGTGTTGAACTTCAACCTTGAAGGTGAAGGGGTTACTCAGGTTGTTGTTAATAGATCCCTTGGGCAGACTAGTGTGAAATGACACTGAATGGCCAGCGTTTATATATGTTGATGTATATATGAATATATATTGATGTCTATATCTATACTCATACCTGTATATACATGTATATCGATATATACATATTTACCTGCACTTTGGTTTTTAGAACAATTTGGCTGTAATGGAAAGGAGGTATGTAGCTGTCTTATAGATAGTTATTATCTATAGAAATATAGGAATAGAGAAGCATAAATATAACCCTTAAGAAATTGTAAAAGGAAAAGGAAGAAAGAGAAAGAAAGGGTAAGAGGAGGAGAAGGATCTGACCACATGTGGATCCAGCAATGAGACTTGATTTTTACAATTTCCATATCCATTTGTTGTGGTGGTAGTCACTGCCTTGATCCATCAGGGGTCGGGGAAGCCCACAAAACACAAAGTTCAATGGGTAATAATGTAACACATGTGCACCTCCCCCAGAAGAGGAGGGAGATGTCTGATGTAACACTGTGGTTCATGCGCAGTCCTCTGGTGGAAGGTCCCAGAAATGAGTCTGGGGGCACTTTGGGAATCTTTGATGGTTTATGACACCTTCTAATGCCTGACAGCTGCCTCTTATGGTAGCGTAGCTGAGCCAGTTATGCCCCATCAGAAGCAATGAGTACCTTCAGGCCTACATGTGAATGTCTTGATACCTAACCAGAGGGGACTTACACAACTAAGCCAGTTGTGTAAGAAAGGATATTGGCATGATAATAAGCACTATTCTGCCTCAGCAGGGTCTTTTTGTCAGCTTTCTCCCTTATCTATCCCAAAATCCAGCTTGTAGCCTCTGGTGGTGAATGCTCATCTTCTCTGTGTTATGTGGATCAGAGGATTTGCCACTACACACTCAAAACCTTTCTGCTCCCCTTCAATTGCAGGGGTGCAAACCTGGACTCAGCAAAACAGCCTGCTACCTCTGCAAATGGCTAATTGTTTGAGTCATTAACCATTAACAGTCTCTCACAGCTAGCCAGTTTTACCACTTCTCTTTTAGCTGCTAGAAGTGGTGGAAAATTTCTGATTGTGAGAAAGAACCCAAACACAAGGATTTTCCATGCAGATGCTTAGGCATTGAACAATCATACTTGCCAGAAAAGTGTGGGTGTTGTTGCATTTCAAAATGGTGCTGGTGCAAGTCCCCAGACTCCACCACGTTGTGCTATATGTCTCCTCTATCTTGAGTCTGCAAATCCAGTAGAAGTGATGAAAGCCCTAGCAATCAGAAGTCTGATGACTAAAGCCATAATTTTACAAGAGCTTAATCACAATTTTCATGATTATGTTGCATTGTGTTTAATGAAAAGCATGTACTTAAACACTTGCAGAATTGGGATATATTTTTCTGAAAGCTAAAGAAGTGAAAGTGAAAATAATGAATAAAATTTCCAAAACATGTGACACAGCAGCAGGCATGAGTTGTTCTTTCTGCATCATGTATGATAATCTGGTATATTAGGCAAGGTAGAAATAACAAAAAAACAAAAACAGACAAACAAAAAAAAAACTTTCAAAATGACAAAGAGCATCTACTTTTATCCCAAAATGCTATTATGAGTTTTTATCTGCAATAACCACTTCTGGCGTAGTGGGGTTCCTTTGGCTATATGTGTAATTGCATCTGAAGGTGCCATTGATTCTAATGAGTTATGTGCAATTTTTGCCATTGACACTTCAATGGCAAAATACCAATATTCAATGTGGGGTTAGCAATAAGTTACTGCCAGTGAGAACAGATTAATCTGTCTTTATGATGATGATGTGCTGTGGGGTAATGAGATTTTTTTAATTAGCCTAAAGGGTAGGTTTAGAGTTGTAATTTGAACATTCTAGTTTTAAAAAGGTTGGGGAAATGATTGTGAAATAAACTGTCTTTCATTCTGTCTTTTTTTTGTCCTCCTTCTGAAAAGATTCATTACTACCTATTTAACTTGTTTTTCTACTACTGTACAAACTGTACACTACTGATTTTTGCTAGTGCATCTAGCCTCAGTTTCAGCCTACCAGCATTTCAGATAGTTATTATATTACCAGATATAGCCAAACATTGTATGAGAGCAGTACTTGTCTAGAAATAATTATGTTTCCAAAGTCTTCTATATTGACTCATATTTCTGATGCTTAAACATTTTTATTTCTAGTGTGATTTCCCTGAATTTAATGGGTTAAAAATGCATATCTTAAATACTCCTAGAGGAGAAAAAAAAAAAAAATTCTGGATGATTGTATTTTTTCCCCTGCTCTTTAATCTATGAAGCTGGATTTTTGGAAGTACTTATCCAGGGGTGTGGATAAGTAAGATTTCTCATATCTCTTGATGTTGCCAGAAATGCATTCCTAAAAATAAGAAAAGGCTATCATAACTGCTATGCTTTTGAGATTAGAAGCTACTGTTCTCCATTCTGAAAAGAAAAATTTGAACAATTGTGTTGAAATTACTATAAATACATACAATACAGTATGTAAATAAAAAGACTAAATCCTCCCAGGCTTAAGACATCTAAATTTTAATCTACACACTTGGTTAATCTCTGACAATTCAATCTAATACTTTCAAAGATGACTTCAAAGAGTCAAGAGACTTCAGCAGCCTGAAGTTTCACTAAGTTTTCACTAAGTTCTGCCCTTTCCTTTTATGAAATTCAAGCTTTTTCTAAATTCAAAATGCACACCCATAAAGTCACTTAGAGACATCCTTCCTTACACTGGATATGCAAGACCTGCTGATTCTTGAAACTGCCACAATAAATTTGCCACAACTAATTTCAACTTTTTGGGCTGTTGCCTTGAGCTATTATGCATGCAGTCATCTGCATACTTTTTGAGATGTAATTTGAGTTACATTCTAATTACAATTGAACTTTGGATAAGTGTTAGGATTTATTTGGGAGTCCTTAAGTTTATTAAATATGAGTCTTGATTTTCCAGACGAAATTCAAAAATAAGTTTTGGAATATGAACTTTAGGCATCTGCATTCCAGTAGAGTCAGCAGATATTTAAAACTGATGTACCAGGCCTTTCTTTGGAGACATGAGTTGTTCATTCAGTGAAGACACCCTGATTTCTTCCCTGATCTCTCCAAGCATCAAGTGGTGTCTACACTGACAGAAGGCTAGAACTGTTGTTTGGAAAATAGAAACTTAACCTCAGTACTCTTTGCTTTAGAAAAGTAATAGTGACAAGCTGAGCTGAACAAAAGCCTTAGAGATATGATTTGCTGGAAAAAAAGTAAAGCCACTATCCACAAATAAAAAAGTGTTTTCTTTATGTGTGGAAATGTTGCATGTTGCTGTTGTATGACTACTCTGAAGCCACTTCCTATGTTTTGAAGAACACAAAGATACCTTAAGAAAAGGTAGAAGATCTGTTGTCTCCTTTCAGTATCAATACTTCCACTTTCTGTCTCAAGCAATGCACCATTTTATATTGTGTGTCTTTCTTAAAACAATTAATTCAGTCCTTCCTTGACATTCCTTCATGCCTCACTCACAGTTCTACTGTGAAGCCTTAAATCTTTCTGGTTTGCATTTTCATCATTGCAGCCCAATCTTTGGTGTGGAATTTAAAATGAGAGCACATCATATTAAAATACTGTACTGCATTTCATTAATCAGAAAGTATATGAGCAGAAAATAAAGCAATAACATTGTATGCTGTTACTGTCAGTGCAGGGGTGACACTTGATCTACAGTAATAATAAGTAAAAGAAGACTTTAGCAACATATGTAACTATCTAAACCTAAAACGGAACTGAACGTGTTAGTTTATTTGATGTTGGAAGAAGAATTTTCATGCCCAAAACTGGTTTTAATTTTCTGAGTGGCAAAAACCAAACCAAACAGTAAACTAGATGATCTTTAAGTTCCTTTCCAACCTGAGCCATTCTATGATTCTATGATAAAATTCTGTAATATAAAAGCAGCCTGCTGATCTACAGATTTTTAATAACTGTATAGCTGATAACAGGTTTACACCTTGAATTCTTTTACATTTATTTTTAATATAGCTGTGATTTCTGGTATATTTTGTCAGTGCCAGTAACAATTGTATAGAAGCTTTTGACATGAATATTAAGTCTCATTCTTAAAAAGCAAGTTTCAGAGCTTTATTCCATCCTTGTTCACTGCATCAGTATTAATTAAATCATCCTTAGACTAGAAAATTATTCTCAGACTCACTGTATGTTTAAGTCTAATCATGAAGGCCACTGCCTTCTACCTCATTTTACTCATACACACAGGACTTTTTGCCAGCCAGGGGATGTTTAAGCAGGTGAGACCTAGGAACTCTACCAGATGCCTGCTTGAGCCTTGGCTCAAATTTTTAAAAAGCCTTTGAGTGTGCAAGGAAGAGCAGGTCACCCAGTCATGTGAATGAGAATGACTATAGGTCAATAGAACTTCATAGTAAATCAATTTGACATGTATTGAGAAAGGACTCAATGGGAGAGGCCATGTGTGTGTGCTGTCATGGAGCATGGAAAAGAAGTTAATGGCACTCCAAATGTAGAAAAAGATGTTTTTTACAAATAGTTCTTCAGAAGTGGTTTCTGTCACTGTAAATATTACTAGAAATATCGAAAGGGGAAATTCAACTGTCATCATGATCTTAAACTTGTGCTTAAAAGCATGAAGGATGAGGAGTGAATATAAAATAATGACAAATAAATCACCTCAATAAAATATGAATATTTTAATGATAAATCTGGAGGAAGAGAAGCATCATCTTTCTTTCTTTATATATAAATAACAGACATAAAATAAAGAGTATGTTCAAATTTCTCAGTGGGTCATGAAGGTTTTGTCAAGATTACTCTTGCCTTTGTTAATTTGCTTAGGTATAACCCCTGTACTGATTCTGGTGTTCTGCCTCTGAAGCATACTAGCATTGTTTTGAAGGCCATTACTTGAACTCACTGTATGCCGAGGAAGTCTGTGCAAGATTTTTCTTTTTTTTTTTCCACACATACAGCCATTTCTGCCTGTGCAAATCTGAGCCTATATTTGAAATATTTCTGAAATCATTTCTCTACAATTTCTCCCATTGTTTAGCATTCCAATGGGAAAAAAAAAATATTTGGAGCCAATTGCAAAAAAATCAGAACAATTTTAAAGACTTAAAGTAGCTGCTATTGACCTTCATCCTTCACTAAAAGAAGGATGAGAGCTCTCTCATAGCATTTATTCAAAGGTATTCACTCTACAAATAATCATAAACATTAAGAAGAAAACAGGCACCATTTCAGTTTCTTGATATCTTTTTAGACAAGAAGATCAGTGCCTCAGTCAAACATAAAGGTCCATTCAGAAGATGAAGTGAATAGAGAAAAGGGAGTGAACCGAGAACTGTATTATTTTAGGACATTGGTGGGTTTAGAATGGGATGATCTTTATGGGTCTGTCCACCTGATGGATTTCTGGTTTTCTGTGGCTACAAGAGCAGTGATGCTTTTCAGAAGCAAAGACAAAATATGGGACAAAGTAGACTATTTCTGTAGTAGTCATGCATAGATAAAAATGGGCCATTTCTGATATATTCCCTATATCTCTGATTTTCCTTAAGGTCAAATTCATGTCATTTGGCAAGGAAATTAAAGGTCATATGCTAAGCTAATGTAAATCGTGGTATATCTGAAGTCATATTAATTTACAAGAAATTATGATAATCCTTAGATCTGTTTTTGAAAATTCTGTCCACTCTATGTTGAAGCTCATGGAAGAAATATTTTGAAAAAATTTTGACAAAAATGTTTGTGGAAGTTCCTGCATTTTTTCATTTGAACATTTTTCAAAGTTAAGATGTTTATATTTTTTCCCTATAACATTCTTTCAAAGTATTTACTTTTGTTCTGTCTAAAAAAGAAAAAGATACCAGATATTGAAATTCAGTAGAAGCTTGTTACATGCAGTTACAACCTGTATGGTATCGCATGGTATCCAGGAGCCAAAAATATGTCTCTTTTAATTTCAATTATGAAATATTAGGATTGCCTACACTGTGCTAGCAAATCAGTAATTATTTAACAAATGTTATGAAGAGAGAGAGAAAAAAAATACAGCTATGTTGTTCATACTTTAAAAACTGGATATTTACAAGATCCATAGAAAGCTAATGGCTAATTAAATCTTATAGAAAGTAAAAAAAAAAAAAAAAAAAAAAAAAAAAAAAAAAAAACAAAAAAGCCAAAATCGAACTTAAACCAAATGCACCCAACTCAGTCCTTTTCATGCAAAAACCCTACTGTGCTTGCAATTGGAAATACAGAAGGAAATTGAGGACCCATGGTTTAAAAATATGTAAACATCTTGTGCCTGTATGTTTACAACTCGCAGAATAGTTTTCAAATATTTCACACTACAATTTTATTAATTATGATGTTTGCACTGAATGTTTTCTTTCAAAATATTAAGTTAAGGCAAGTCAGATGACTTGATCTTGTCATCACCAGTCTGCTTGGGTAGTAGTAACATAATTGCAAATTATGCAACATAATTGCAAATACCTGAGACAATACAGTTGATAGTACATTCAGGTATTCTAAAACCATGTTTATGTTATGCATTGCTTAATTGTTGTTTTTTTTTCTTTTCCAAACAAATAAATAGAGTAAATATAGGATGATTTTTTTAACTTCCTTTTTTTCCGTTTTGGTTGAAAGCCACTCTTTCTTTGAAAAAGAATTTATTATTTATTTGAAATTTATTGTTACTATTGAAATGAAATTTAATGAAATTTAAATTTAATGATATTTAATGACATTTTTTATTATTATTTGAGTGTTTATTTGAAAGAGAATAAAATAGGCTTTTTTCATTTCATCTCTAAAAGTGTCACATTTGACAAGATCCAGATTTTTCTGCCTAGCTAATTTATGTTATTTACAGTGTCCCACTTTCCCACTTTTTCATGAGCCATGCCTTAACATCAGGTAGCTCTTCATAATTAGACAATTTCACCCGTATGAAGCATGACTGCTTGTTACTAAAATGGAACTGTGGCATTTTTAGCTTTATTCAGAATTTTTCAAGGAAACTGTGGTGTCTATAACAGCAACTGGACCCTTAATATACTCTGTAATCAGAGAATCATTATAGAATCATAGAATTGTTTGGGTTGGAAGGGATTTTAAAGATCACCTTGTTCCAACCTCTCAGCCATGGATAGGGTTGCCCTTCACTAGACCAAGTTGCTCGAAGCCCCATCCAGCATAATCTTGAACAATTCCAGGGATGGAGCATCCACAACCTCTCTGGGCAACCTCTTGTAGTGGCTCACCACCCTTACAGTAAAAGATTCTTTCCTAATATCTAATATAAACCTTTCTTTCAGATTAAAGCCATTAGCTGTTGTCCTATCACTATGTGCCCTGTGAAAAACCATGCATGTTTGCAATGCGATGTTCACATGATGCAGAACAGGAAAAAAATCAAATAAATAAAACCTCATCAGGTAGAGAGATCATACCTTTTTTATGCTTGGATTACCTTGGGGAAAAAATACTTTTAGTACAGTTGTATACAGGAGACAAAGAAGAAGCATAGCATCCCAAAAGGTAAAAAATCATGTCAATGAAGGTGAAAGTGATCCGAATTTTGAAAGTAGAGGTAATAGGCAGAGGACAGGATATAGAGGAAATGTGGAATTAAGTTGTAGTGTGAAAGATGTACCATGGGGTTTCAAGTGAGTCAATTTTGGTAAAACTGACCAAGGTGATGGAT
This sequence comes from Dendrocincla tyrannina, assembly GCA_035047865.1. Classification (NCBI taxonomy): domain Eukaryota; kingdom Metazoa; phylum Chordata; class Aves; order Passeriformes; family Dendrocolaptidae; genus Dendrocincla; species Dendrocincla tyrannina. The sequence continues at coordinate 23,126,141 of JAWWMP010000093.1, read as the reverse complement.
AGATGAACCTGAAGAGATGAGTAGGTCTCTCAGGAGAAAATATTACTTTTGAACTTGGAGTAGAAACTATTCTGATTAATGCACCTCAGCTATTAAGTTTCTGATCCTAAGAACTCAAAGTTCCTTCACAATTTTTGAACTGCACAGCTGTGAAGACTACTCCATACTTTGAGTGTGAGAAGTTTACACTTTTTAAGCTGTAAATTATGTAATGTGATAATACTTCAGCTTCATTTAACCATATTATAGAGCTTCTAAGTTCTGCTGAGCATGTTAATTGCCACAATTCATTTTACCAATATGACATACAATGTTCAGAAACAAAATAAAACAATTACTGTTGCTGTTGTTAGCAAAATGTATCTTTTGTGAGTAGCAGCAGGTAGATGGTTAGCAGAACTGCATCCTGTGGAGAAAGATACATTTTCTGAGTGACTAAATAGTTAGCCTTCTCAGTTTAAGTGTAACAGTAATTGAAGTGTAGAAGATTTATGGTGACAGGGGTTTGGGGATTCTGGTTCACTAAATAAAACACAGTTTCGATAGTCAGAAAAGGATTTCTCCTTCGTTATGGACTGACCAGGTTCTGAGATATTCCCCTGCTGTTTGAATCCCATTTTCAACCTGAAGTTCATCCATTCTTCAGTAAGCAGACCACCTCAGATACTAGTCCATATGTCTGTAGAGGGACGCTGTGAGGGCTGTCACAGTCCGACTTTCATTTCTTTCCCTTCAGTTACATAAATAACAAGAATTTCAGCCCTATCACTCCAGGATTATGTGAACATAACTGAGAGTGTCTGAAGGCAGCATTGGGTACTATAATGTTCAAAACATTTTTTTTCCACCTTCAGCTGTGACTGGGCCAGCCTAATTTCAAAACAGTTCTGAGTAAAGCTGAAGTCCTCTGAAGGACTCTGTCATAGATCTATGTCTGTCTTGTTGGGGTCTGGCTGGAGGAATGGTATTGCCTTTGCTGTTGTGCTTTTGCTCCTGTCCCACTCACCTCAGAGCTAGACATGGAAAGTTGGTTTTGTACTAGTGAGGAAATGAATGACAGCCAAATGGGAGTGCAGTTCCAAAAACAACTGCCCATAGAGATTGGTATGGGCCTTGCCTAAGGACTGAAAAGGAAAATCATAAGTGCAATTTCACTGATGAGAGGAAGGATTTTTTCTGTTTCAACCAGACTAGAGGTTTGTTTTCAAAATGCTATCTTATTCTGGAGGCTGCTGCATAAAGAAAAAGGGTAGATACTTCAAACAAAAACCCACATAGACAGTTATGCTGGCATTACTATATGTTCTCTCTTAACTCCAATGCCTAGTGTTCTAGTTCAATTAAAGTACCGTGCTTACCTTACACAATCTTCTAATGATATATTTCAGGTTATAATGCTGACATTTTTATCTCCACTTTCAAATTAGCATTGTGATTTAAAAACAATACTTTTAATATACTCAAAAAAAAAAGTACTGTGATCAGAAGGAAAATTTAATGATTTCTGAAATAAATATTTAGACGAGCAATGAATTTTGAATACCTGATAAAAAGTATTATTTAGATTTTTTTTTTCCTTTGAAGGAAGATATACTGAGGTCTTTTAAAGTAAGCACATTGTACTTTTGAATATATTTTATGTTTTTAAATAATTTATCCTGCTTTTTGATATAATTCTCAGATCTCAAGTGCATACAGAAATAATGTTGAAAAACCCCTAAACCCACAAAATTACCTGAGTAGTTTTGTTTACTAACATTCATCTGGTTACATGATTACCTTTCATGAATATAAGCTTTACTTTCAGTTAAAATTTAGATTCTGAGAAGGAAAGGCTTTACACTGTTGTAAATGTAATTTAAAAGACTTGAAGGACTAGGCAAGTGTACGTCTTTTGTAAGTCTTCTGTCTATGTCCTGTGTAGTGATGGGAAGCCATCATTGAAATGCCAGTCCTCAGGGAAAAAAAAAAAATATATATACCTATATATATATCATAATTATTTGTAAATTATACTTGTTTGTATATGTTACATAATTTCTAAGGAGTATGTATTGCAATAGCATCTTTTGGCATTTATCTAAATGTTAAACAAAAGAATTTAAAAGAGATCTTTCAAAAATTCAAGAAAATTTGAAACTAATTTGAGGTATGCCTTAAATATCACTGACATTTCTGGCTAACTAGAGAGTCTGTGTGGAACTGCAGAAGACAGTTATACACAGTTCTGAAAGTGATCCAAAGTACAACCTTACAGTGATTTTGCTTCCCTTCTTCTCCCAGGTAATAGTAGAAGGTGCTTCTTCTTTGTTCTTCATTCCTCATTAGTGCATACTTAAATCTTCAGGAGCAGTTCTTGGACATTTTGCTGCTCTGCATGTGACTAGCCATTTTATAGAGTGCCAATACAAGCCTGAAAAGTTTGAACCCAATATAAGGGGCAAAAATAAAATAAATTAAAAAAAGAAAAAATCTTTGTTGGTGCCAATTTTGAAGGTTTAGTCTTTTGTTAGGTCTTCTCAAAAGCCCATCCATCACACATATCATCTAGGTTTTCTTGTGATTGTTAGTAGCAGAGACAGTCAGTGCTACTCTGAATTTCATTTAAATCATAGTAAAGCCTCCTCTTAAAGAGATTCTACATTGACTTTCATCTTAAAAATAACAGAGAAATGTGGCTTTCTCCCTTTGGCCCATGTATGGACACCTGTTTCTTTAAACTCTTTAAGACAGTCAATAGAAATGTTGGTAGATGGTAAAGTTAACCATGGGATTACAAACTACTTTTTCTTGTGTTTCCTTTTCTTTTGATGCACAGCTAGATTTAGTTAGAATGAGAACTTGAATTGTAGTTGTCCTGCCTTTTTTGCTTGTTGTTTCAGTCTCCAACCTAATTTCACTGTCTTCCAATCAATGTAAGGTTATAGGGAAAGGGTATGGCTCTGGGTATTTGTACATTCATTGTTTCATAATTTCATTGTGTGAATTGTTTGCTTTTACATCAATACCCAATTACATATATCACCAGTAGTACATTTACCGTTAATTCCTATAATTTATCATATACAACGTTTGTTTGGTTATGGTCATTTCTGTTAATGCTTTCAATTAATAATTATTCCAATCT
>JAWWMP010000093.1:23094029-23104797 GCA_035047865.1 Dendrocincla tyrannina | reverse complement strand
TGAGAACAAGCGCACCACTGTAAAAAAAAAAAAAAAAAAAAAAAAAAAGTAAGTCCTATGTAAAATACTAGTGTTGAAAAATCAGAGAAAGGCAAAGCAAAGCTGAAGGAAGGCAATGGCCAGATGCATAAATTCTAAGAGTAATGTTAGTTAATTTTCCTAAAAGGCTGTATTGTTATGTAGAATATGAAGATATTATACTGTTCTACCATATCTGATGGTTTAGGAAGAATAAATGAGAATGAATAAGACTAATGTCTAATTTTATGGGACTCTACTTGTCATTACTTATTGGATAAGCATAAATGAAAATAAGTACAGGTGCTTGTATGTGTGTCTGATGAGTTGATGTTGAATAGAAAAATAATATTTTCTGTGTAGCTCTAACCTAGAAAGAGCACAACAACATGAACCATCAGTCTTCATACAGGACTAGGAGTCTCTTAACTGTGCAAACCTCCAAATTTTTCCCTTCCCAAGCAGCTTTTTGCCTGGATAAAAGCTATTGTGCTTCATATGTCACAGTTTTCATACCGAAACGGATGTATCTGAATCTTGCTTTACACCATCAAAGTGTGTGTATAAAAAATGTAATAAATAATAATAAAAAAGATAAAATATAAAATATGATAGCTATATTTCTTTTAAACAGTGAAATTCAAGTCCACCATTATTACAGAAACATTCTTTGCAGTTTTTCATTAGTTTTTAGGCTTTTTAGTGGATTTTTATAGATTTTACTGAATTTGCTTTTGAAAACCCTTTATGTCTGAAATTCATGGTGTTCCTGGCACAGCAAAACCTTGTTGCATTGATACATAATTTAAATCAAACTAATCTGATAAAGGCTCTGTACATCAATTGTTCATTACCTATTAAAAAATCATATTTTGTTTATTTTGTGCTTATTTCAATCTCCTCATTTATTCCAAATTTACCCTATTTACCCTTGAGCTGAGAGTTCTGATTTCTCCTTCATTTACAGCATCCTCTGTGGTATTCTCAAACTTAAGTATATTACATTTCAGAGACAAAATTTGTGAATTAGCCTCTGCCTGCCTCTGTTGCTTCACTGAAGAATATTTCAGCCTTACTTGATGCAGTATAGCCATACATAACATACATTTTTTTCTGTATAATACTGCGTGACTTAATGTTTTTATTAGATTCTGCAGTTCACTTCAGTCCTTCTTGCCAACTACACATTATTGTTCATGTCAGTAGGAAACATTTTCGTTTTCTATATTTCTTCTCTTTCAGAAATCAACATGAACTTAATACAATAAGAAATGACCAGTGGAGTTAACTATTTATTGTCAGTGTGCATTGTAAGCTGAATGTAAGAGAAAAAGATTTAGATACACTGTGTTCCAACTGCAACAGTTAGATCTTATTCCTGCTGAAATGTGTTGAAGTTTTGACAATGAGAGCAATTGGAAAAACAATTTTTTAATATCCAAGAAAGCATTTGATTTGTTAGAAGCCTTGTTTGTCTACATGCAGAGATTCTGAACTGTTGCTCCTTCTTAAATTTAACCATCATAATTATGGGTTTTTTTAGCCATTTGTATGTTACCTTTTTAAGTAGGCTAAAACCTTACCTAACCCTGTTTGGATTACTTTGTGGGTTGAATATTTGTCCATGTTGTTAAAACAGTTATGGAAGTGAAATCAAAGGGGGAATGTGAAGCTGTGCAACTATTTTAACATAGGCATTTTAGCTACATCTCATTTATTGGAGTTTTCAATAGGTCTTTCAAGACCTTTGCTCTCTTATTACCATGGTTTGTGAAGAGTTGTTTCTAGATTGCCTCTAGATCTAACTAAAGTTCTTTTGAATTGACATCTTTCATTTAAGTTCCTGGAAATTGGCATATGGGATTTGCCCAGACAAGGCAGACAAAGTTCAGTATGTCTAAACGTTCTGATTTTTCATTTTATAATAAATTTATTTTTGTTTCAAGATGAAAACACAATGAAAAAACAAGCAACTGTACAGAAAGACAAAATATATTTCTAGAGTCAGAATGTTTGCTGGTCCTGAGATTATTTTTTTTTTCAATTTTCTGCCCAAAAAGTCACTTAACATGTCATTGATTCAAATTTTAATTTGTTTGTTTAGCTTGAAATACATTTGAAAATCTAGTATTCAAGTAACCCCATCTGAAATTGCTCCTTTTTGATTTCTTTGTTGATGACTACACAGAAAAAGGAGTTCTGTGTCATTATAACAGATAATTTAAAATACAAATCAGTTTTCTAGTCTATTATATAAGCAAGGGTTAGTGTATTTGTTCAGAGACACAAAGAGTAAGATTTTGTTGTTCTCTTTTTAAGAATCTGTTAGACTATTTTCGTCTTTGTCACAGCCACCAAGGATAGATCTGTCTTCTTCTTTGTCAAGGATGAGTGGACATCTGAATTATATATCCATAATATGAGTTGAGAAATTGATTTTCTCAGAGCTCCAGCATTCAAAATATAATGGTCAGGATAAGGACAAACTAAAATCTTGAGAAATTTCCTAATGAAAAATTTATATGAGTAGAACTCAAAATGTCCAATTGCTGTAGTTAGTCTTTTTGTTAATATTAAAACTGATTGTACAAATTGTACAGAATAAAGAGAGAAAGTCTCCACCGAATTCTACCAAATCTGCTGGGTTAGCTCTTTTTCCATCAGCTCTGGGTGATTAGATGCAAATTACAAGCCTACTTGTGGTAATGATATTTTTCTGTCTTCTCTGCCGGGATTAGTGCTTCCATATCAGTGGTAATTGTTGCATAGAACAGCACTAAGCAGGTTCTGGTAAAACAATGGAGGGCAGACAAGTACTAAGGGATACACCAGAGGTGGGTTATGTTCCTTTAAGCTTAACCACCAAAACTGCTCAGGCAGCAGAGTTACCCAAGAAAGGTCTCAGCTTTTCCTCCTGATAGGCTCCCTTGCCACTTACAGACAGGCTACTTTCAAGATTTAGAGAGGAAGGTACCACTGCTTGCAAAGTGTCAGGAGATGCTGCAGCTGATATGAGGAATAACAGCATTTTCTGAACAACTGACTGAGCTGTGGGGAAAAAAAGACAGAACAAGGCAATTATTGTGTGAAATATATTTATCATATACAAAGTCTGAAATATGTGAAAGTATTTTTAAGAATAAAGAATAAATGAGAAAGGTCGGAAATGGGGGGGGGGACATATGCTTTCTTAGCCATGCTTTCCTCATTCCATCCCTAAATAAACAATTCTTTTACTCATAATCCTTTTATAATGAAAATCTGAAATATACTTCTGCAGAAGTAATCTATGGGAAAAGATTCTTTAAAGGTACACCTAGTTTCATAGTTTGACACCCAAATTACTGTATTTGCTTCATGCATATATTTTAAGCCTGTATGGATCAGAGAAGGATGTGACAGAGATAAAAGATACATAAATGAACTGAAGATAGTTCTTCTGGAAGATATTTAATGTCATCTGTTCTCACAACAGTAAACAGCTGTGGGTTATTTGTTGTATTTTATCATGGTGTCAGGAAAGTGTTCTACACTATGTGTGTTTGATATGGGTGAGCTTGTGAGAGCTGACAAGGCATTGCTGTACCCCTTATACTTTTCATTCCTCATTTATGTTCAAACTTTGTGAAGTCATCAGCTTCTTAATACCCTGGCAATAGGGTCCACATTGGCAGTGAGGGTGGAACTAAACAAAATTAATACAGAAGAGAGAAATGGATCTAAAGAACAGTTTGGAGTATGACAGTTCATCCAGCTTTGCAGAACAAATCTGGCGTTGTTTTTATATATTTGCTTTTTTTGTTGTTTTTCAAAGATGCAAGGTGGCAGGCAAGGTCATTAAGCAAGAAGATCTCTGGCTTTCTGTTTTCCTACAGGATAAGTTTAGATCACAGTTCAGAGTGATATTGCTTCAAGTTAAGGTTTACTGTTTTGGTTTATTGTTTTGTTTTTGTTTTCTTCTTACTCATTGATACTCAGTCTTGCTGAATCTCATTCAATAAGGAAATTGCTGTTATCTAAATATCCCGTTTCTTTGGAGTTATTCCCTCACTTCATACTAAGGCCTGTCTAGCTAAGGACAAGGATGCTGATACTATAAAGAGGTCTATGGAGCTACTCGATTTTCTTCAGCTTAGCAGCAAAGGTCAGGTTGCTCTAAGCAACCTGAACTAGTTGAAGATGTCCCTGTCTATGATGGGAGGAATGGTTGGATTGGGTGACTTTTAACCCAAACCATTCCACAATTTGATTGAATGAAAGGAGAGGATGGGAAAAGGGATATTTTATCATCCCCGAGCACATTTAGGAGATCCCTTTTTAGCAACTCATACATGGATAAAAGCCTTAATCCTTTCTGCAGTACTGAAAGGTAAATCTTTTACCTTTCTTCAGGTTCCTACCTGCTTTCTTGCAGGTGGCCAAGCCTCAGCTCACCTATTGATTTTTAGAGAAATAAAGATTTTATATATTCATACAAACAGTATAGTATTATGCCAGGGAAGTAATTAGCCTTCAGCAAGAGGGCTATTTGCTTCAGTATTTGAGTGGATAGTCTTCTAATACAACTATAACTATTTACTCTCAGGCACTCAGCTTCAGTCCCATTAATTTCAGTATACTGTGACTATAATTTATTCTTCCCAAGATTTACATGCATCTGCACTACCATTAGTTGTGTTTGTTGTGCTATTATCTTTAAACTTTAATAAATACCACAAACAAAGTGTCAAAGAAAGTTGCTGATGTATGAAAGAGTATTAGTATCTCTCTGGAAAGATGCACCAAATTTCTTCAGGGAATATTCCAGCTCCCCTAAGATAACTGTTAAGGTTATCATGGGGTTTGAGGTTTATTCCTGAACTATGTTGATTCTGTATAGAGTTTATAGTCCTTTAGGCATAAAGATTGATATTGCCAGGAGAGTTGTAACTCATGTCCCCCTCTGCTGATGCTTCTGTCTACTGCCTTAATTTTGTGTAAATTAAAGACACCAGGAGACCTACTTGTCACTCTTTTGAGACTTTCACTGAATCTTCTCTGTGAAGAAGAAATGCCCTCTCTTCCCTAGGAATGACAGCATCCTTTATTTTATGATGCTCAAAACACAGCACTGAGATATCAGTTGTCATGCACGAAAGTGCTAAATAACACAAAAGATGATACATCCCAATTCGACACAATATTTTCAATTCTGTTTTGATTTTTTTTTTTTTTTTTGGGGGGGGGGCAAGAAATGAGAGGCAAATAGTACCACAAAGGTGAAAGCAGATGATAGTCCTAACTGTACTAAGTTACCAATGCAGATGAAACAGTCAGAATAGTGGCTTTTGAATTAAAATCTTTTAAAGAAATAAAATAAGAACATGCATCCTCCTACCCTTATATTTTATATTTTTTTCCATAAAAGAAGATAAAAAGGGGATAATAAAATAAAAGGAGATGAAGAAATCCTTAATATTAATGTAGCTGTAAATCATTAGGAAATCTGTATACCTATTATCTTGTTTTCTTGTACAGACTAGATATTTAATTAGAATCTTGGTCCCCCATTCTTGTAAAAAACACAACCTTGATTCTACTGGCCCCAGAAAAAGCTTTACCTCTTTCCTTTTTGGATTTTGCTGTGTAACAACTGACTTTGCTCTTTTGACATTTGATTGCTCCATACTGAAATCTGAATGATGCAAATAAAGCAGAGGGGAGGTAAAAACAAGTGATGTAGCATAAACAGATTTTCAAATATCTGATAGAGCTTTGAGGCTGTCTGCATAGGTGCACAATTATCTTTTGTAGAAAAGCACTCTTGTTAAGTATTTCAAATCTCAAGTTCTTGTCCACATTCATTTTTGTCTCTAGGTAAATTCAAACCACAACCCATTCTAAAATTATGAGAAATGTAAACCCTTTTTTTCATGTCTTGAAAAAAGCCCCATATACTTTTCTGCGTTCCTGTGCCATTTAACAAAACTCGTGAATGGGATTTATTTTAGAATCACAACATCAGACATTGGTACCTGTGATCCAAGGATAAGTGCATAACAAAGTTCTGAAGAAATATGGGTGACTGCAAATTAAGGCTTAGATCTTCTGTGTAACACAAAATGACAGTGTAATTAATGGATAACATAATGTTGGCAATCCTAATTCCTAACAGACTGGTATCGATGGGATTCTTGCCATTGAAAGGAGCAGTATCAAGATCTGGCCCTGTTTCCTCTGCAAAGCAATAATAATGATTTTTGTAGTTAGAGGGGGGTAACCCAATGATTGTGCGTTCTGATAACTTTATTTAGTAGCAATTTAGACTAACTGATACAATTTTCTTATTATAGTAACCAGTTATCCTGTTAAAAGGAAAGTATACTCCATTCTTCAAACATGACCGAAATACTGTCTTGCACATTAGTAGTCCAAAGAGAAGATTCTATTGTGTCCTTTGAGCCTGCACTTGCAGAGATTTTTCAGACAGTACAGCAATTGACTGAAATAAATAAAGGAATATGGACATTGATGTAATGACAATGCAAAGAGCTCATGCTTTGAGAGTTCAGCAAAACAAGGGCAATTTGATCTCACAGATCATCTTCCCATTTGATCACTTCATCTGGTGATGTGAAGTAATCCTAAGGTTAATAAATTGTTATTTTAAACACCTCTGTTTTGGTAGATTATGTGTATAACCTCTCACCTGAGTACATATATATTAAACCTTATGAAGCTCAGAGCTGTGCTTGGAGAGGGTCTCAAAATGGATCAGACCCTGTTTTACATCTGAAAGACTGTGATGTCTTTGTGGTCTTTCTTGCACAGTTCTACAGATATTCATAAAGATCTGATAATCCTATTTGAGGACAGAAACTGAAGGGAAACTGAACTTAGTTCACATTTTTAAATCTTTGCTTAATTTCCTTAGCATTTAACTATTCTAGATATAAAGACACATATAAAGTCTCCAAAAACGAGAGGAAAAAAATTAAGAAAAAAAAAGTAAAGATTTCTAACAAGCAGCTTGTTCCAGCAGCCATTTTCATTACTGTGACTTGAGGAACTACCCTAATATAATATAATACCCACATTATTATTTTTTATTCTATTCTTGTCACTTGGATGATTCTCTTCAAATTTGCCTGTCTCAAAAATCACGGGGTTATAACAGTGAGCTCCCTAACAGAAAAGATCAACATCGAGAAAAATTCAGCAAGCACATTTGAAGGACACTATCTTGTGCTTTTTATGTCTCTGATAATGAAAATACAACTATTTGCAGTCAATTCTTTACAGTTCTCACTTCTTTTGGCAAGGGGGAGGATTTCAGGCTTCATGTAATGTCCAAAAAATATCCTTCAATGAAATAGTACCAGCATCACAAAACGTCAATTTATAGTTTCTCCTTCCTTGCCTTCCTTCCAAGACAAGCTCATCTAAAATATCCTGCCAAATGCATCATGCAATTTTCTAATATGCATTTCCTCATGAAAGATGCAGTGAGTGGTACATCATCTCTTACACTGCTTAAAGATATGTTGATAGAAGTTAAACAAGGTTTGTATTGTTCTGAAATAATGTGAGATTGAAAATAGTAGGAGAATGAAATTATTATGTGCTGTGGGTTAATGCAGATGCACAGAGTATGAAACCAAGCGAAGATTAAAGTTACTGAAAACAAAAAGAGAGATGCCATTCTCTGAAATCTGGAAATAATAGGGAGCAGACTGTCTTCATCACAGTACAGCTGATGTGTTCTCAGTGATAACCTTGGTCTGAGCATGTTTAATGACACTGTATCACTTTGTCATTTTTAAACTCAAAGACACTCAACTACATCAGGGAGAACACCATTGAAAGGAAAACACAGGACACAGGATTGGAGACTGAAGTTTCCTGGTCTTTTCAACTGGATATTGGACTCCATAATGTAGACAGCTTCTATAGATGAAGGAAATCGTAATTATTTGCTGCTTTTTTCCAAGCCTATTTGTCCCGTAATGTAGTCTTCTAATAAAGAAAATGGTATGGGATACTGGTCTAGTACTAGGTAGAAAGGATGGTGTCATGCGCTCTCCATTGTTGAAGGAATTAAGCCAGGAAGGGCTGTGCTGATCTTGAGAACAATAAAAAGTCCAGGCCAGGAACACTATTATCACTCTCCTCCAGCTGGAGCAGGATAGAGCAGAGAATGGTGACTCTGCAATAGCTGCAGATGCAAAATTACTCTGAGATCACCTCTCTACCTGGGCTCTACTCTGAGTCTGAGCTTGCAGAGTCTTGTAAATAATCCTTCCATCTAGAATTTCCAGGTTGAGTTTGCTGCTGATAGAAAATCTGACCTCCTTGTTTCTTCTAGTTCGGAGTACAGTGCAGAGGATGTTCTCTCTTGTGGCCATGATTGTGGCTGGAGTACAGAAATCTCTTGACCTCTGTCAAAAACACTAGAGCTGGGCTACAGTCAGCCAGGTCCTTTAGGCATGTGAATCCATGCAACCAAGAGATTAGGATATAACCCACTAAATAAGGCACTTCCTGTAATGCAGTTCATGTGAGGCTAACAGTTCCAGATGATGATGATGATGATGATATTCTGGTTTCATTCCTCTAAGAGAAAGGTTTGGATTTTTTTTTCCTGTTACCCATTTTGCACTATTTTAAGAAAGCAAGGTAATTTTCACAGCTGAAGAGCAGTCATTTCAATACACATTGGATAGTTGTGTCAAACATAAATTACTCTTTGTTCTATTGAGTATTTTTCTTTTCTATATTAAGTCCCACTGAACTTAATATAATCTGGTTTAGCAGCATGTCCAGCTACTAAATCCACATGAGTGTTCACAAGTAGCAGAAATTATCCAAAGGCTGCAGAAAGCTTTGCTCATTCATTCATTCATGTTTATTTTCTATTTGGTGTCACCTTTGAGGTTATTTCCTGTATGTGACTGGTTAAGCATCGCAGTAATTCATTTAAAATGTATCACCATAGCATTTCTCACTTTCTGCCCACCCTACTTATTACATTTAGGAGCTGCAAAACTTGGACCGATTGGGTAAAGAAGAATGACTTTGGGTCTGTTCAAACCTGAACATTAAAAATCTATGTTACCCTTTAGTAGATAAAATTTTACTCATTTTTACAGTCTCATTTACTGTTGCAGTTAGACTTCATTAGCAACACATGCACACTCTGCCACCATATAAATAAAAAAATCAGTTCTTCTTTACATAGACATGAAAATTCTCAAATAAGACAAAATTACCACAGCCGAGACTTTTAAAATATACCAACCATTGACTTGTGAGAGCTGACAACAGTGGAGATGGCAACAGTGCAGCTGCCTTACAACAGGAAAAAAAAATCCAGTGTTTAAAATGACTGTAACATTACACCTGAAAAATGCTGTACAAGCATCCTTTCACAAAGTGTCTTGTATAAGCTCCCTCTAGGGAGAAGGGCAAAGAGATACTTCATACTCTTTTAGATTAAAGGGGAGCATTGCTGGTAGTAGAAGTTCATCTCATTTCTAAAGGACAGAATGCAAATTGTAGCAGTACCTTCGTCTTTACTACCATATTGCAATGCAGTTTGTTTCATACACAAATTATATTTTTCTTTATTTCATGTGTCAGTGTTCCTACTCACAGACCCTTTCTTAGTGACATTATAGCCACCTAAAAGTCTACTTGCTAGAATAACTTGATGTTAGCTATCCACCACACCCAGTCTTTCACATGTGTGAAACAGCTGCCTTTTCATATACAAAATGAGGACTATAGGACTATATGTATAAATTGTGCAAGCCAGTTTTTAGATGATATACATTATTTTTGGTGTTGTCATCAAAATACTGTATGGAACTGTATGTATTTACATCAGTAAATGAAAAAAAAAAAAATAAGAAAAAAGAAAACAATAAAATTTTCCAATGGGAAATGCCAAAGAAATGCTAGTATGTAATACAGGTGTCAATGTCCTGGAATCTTCACATAATGAAGGTGGCTTCTCTGCTTAATCCAGTTCTGACCAGGGCAAACACAGCAAAGTGAGCGAAGGAGTTTGCTTTCTGAGCTGGTTCATACTCTTGTCATCTTACCAGGAGCAGCTAGCTGTAACACATGGTTGTGATTTGAATGCTTAATGAGGGATCACTGGGATTGAACATATAGAAACTAGAATGGACAACCATTACAACTGCCCAGGTTTGTATAGGATAGGAAACAGTACAGCATTTCATTATTCCATGAGAAAATTTCTAAGCATAACATACACAGATGTGAGTTAGAGGACATGAAGGTGTAAGCACAGATTTCCTAGGAAAAAAATATCTTTGTAATAATTCAGGGGGAGATTTAGGGTAATATGTGGGCAACATTTCAGCACTCTCCCTTTTGCAAAATGTAAATAAAGATGCAAAAAGAGACTCCATACGTCTCCATCTAGTCTTGCTCTCCTTAATTCCCTATATGATAATGGCAGCAGACATAAACAGACTACCTTGCTAGAGGCAAATATTTCAGATCACTCCTGTGCATTTGTCTTGAAACTGCTGAGTTACCTTCACTACTGTGAGAAAAATCTCCTTTATTCAATTTAGTTAGGACACAAATATCTGTGAGATAAAGAAGTGTAGCAGAAAAAGAAAAAATTCTATTTCATCACGTGCTGGGTGCCCTAACCACAGGGGTTCAAAAAGCACACACCCACCCCCAAAATCATGCTTTTTATGTGCCCCCAGAATCCCGCCTTGTTAGTGTAATGAGA
>JAWWMP010000093.1:22880383-22894493 GCA_035047865.1 Dendrocincla tyrannina | reverse complement strand
ATGGCTGGATTGGAAGAACTGAAACCTGATTTTAACCCTCTGTTTTACCTTCAAATGTTAGCACTTCACCCCTGTATCATTCAGTCCTCGTGCATATTTTAAATGCAGGTTAAAGTTAGCGCTTGCACTACTCTCTTTGGTGCAGCTGGCTTCCAAGTGCAAAGCTGAGAAAATTTTTCTGGCCTCATGAAGCACAGCAACATCATGAAGAATTGTGAGTGTAATCTGTAAGTCAGGCTCATTTTATTAAAATTTTGATCAAATGTCATGTGCAGAGAACTTGCTTGATTTAATCTTAAAAGATGTTTAAAGTACAAAATGGGCTATTAATGAAAAGTAAGTGATTCTTAAATTATTATTCCACATCTGGAGTATCCTGGATGGTTCTTCCATGAAGATGATGTCACAGGAATCACAATTTGTAAGACTAAATCTTATGTGGGAGCCATAAAAAGAATTGGCCACTTGATTTTGCAAAAAACATGCTTCCCACTAGGTAACATGAACAATGTTGTAGCATGGCAAACCTAGAAAGATGAACGACCTTAAAAATCAAACCTGCCTATGTTCATCAAATAACTTACTGCATTGGAGGATAGCACAGACATGCCAAGCTGTAATGCCTCCTTGGACTGTGAATGGTGTCAGGGACAAGCTGATGCAGGACCTACGTACCAGTAAGTTCCTCTCTGTGGCTATCCTGTGTGTAACTTAGAAAAATTTGAGAGCAACTAACACATAAATCCATCATATCCTTTATATAAAAGCAATACAGAGAAGAGATTGTGTTTACTATGAAATAAAGCCAGCATAGTGTGGTTTTAGTAACTTTGCTAGCCAGTTTTCCTCTTAAAACATTTGAATGGAAGTGTTAACTTCAATAGATCTTTTTTTCCTCTGAATACAATGCATTTTGGTCTCTAAGTTCTTAAATTAAAATGAGAAGAATTTATTTATATTTTAATGAAGCATAGCTAGAAGAACATGGAACATTTATGTGTCATGGATAATGCAAACATAAGACTGTCAATGATGGTTTTTTAAATAATTGTTTGTTTCCTGTTACATAAAATGTAACAATCAAAATATCTCTAAATAATTGCACATATTTTGGTACTTGAGATGCTCTCTAGCAGAAGGTGAAGGCTGGAGAACTTGCAATACACAATTTTTTATTCTGTTCATGCCTCATGATACTTGATCTCATGAGAGGATGAATGCAGGTCTGCACACTGAGCTGAACAGATAATACAGCAGGAGAAAATTCCATTCCTTCTGTGCACTGAAATCAGACAAAACTAGAGCATTTTATTGGGGTTTTGCTGGGGCAGCCTGCCCTGAAAAATACTTTATTGTGATCCTTTAATGTTTTAAATCAACTACCTTGCCTGAGAAAAATCAGTCTTGTGTAGAACTGTGTCAGTGTACAAGCAGGTGTAACTATGATATCACCAAGATGCAGATAGAAGCAGCTTTGCATACCACAAAAAAAGGGGCTTGTCCCTCTCTTCTTTCTTACTCCATTGTAACTCTGTTGACATTAGAGACATTATTCAATATTTACACTGATAAGACATGATCACAAGTGAGCCTCCACCAGGAGTTAAAGCCAATATGTGGAGGGAAAAGTGCTCCTTTGAAGGGAGAATCTGAGCAATTGTACATTGGAAAGTATTATTTAAAAAACTGCTAAGTGAGTACAGTTAGACAGAATGTTATTGTGCTTTAAACCTCTGGAGGAAAGGTGATTAGACATAGTTGCTATTTTTTCTGTAATATATTTGAATAGAATATGTTACTTGCACATACTGCAGAAGCTGAGCACAAATTGCCTCACTAAGCTCTATTATTCTGGCAAACAGTGAGAATAACAAGCTTAGATGCTGATAGACTCAGAGAAATATTAATAACACGCTAATGCTCAGGATGTATCAATAGCATGCTGCCTGACACTGGGGACCAGCATCCTGAAGATACAAGGAATTGCAAGAATGGGCCGTCATAAACAGATCTGGAGATGGGACATTTCAAGACCACTTTTCTAGGGAGGAGAGATTCAACTGCGGGGGTAAGAAATCTTGCCAATAAAAAACCAAGAGGTTTTGTCTCTCAGATATCATTAGTCTCTGTGTAAAAAATGGGGGGAGGCTAAGCAGGAGCAGTGACTTCTATTTTCACACACAAAGAACACAGTGGATGTTTATGATACTCAGGTGATTATATCTCAGGCTTACTGCTCTTCCAACCTAATTTCCAGCTTAAAGCTCAGGAGAGTGCAATGCATGAGAGCTTCAGGGGGGGAAGGGCAAAATACTGTTGAAAAGCATTTCCCGGTTAACCTCGTTATAAGATATCACAGCACAATACAGTCAACGCTGTTGCAAAGCGTTCCAGGCATAAAACAACCAACCAAACCAAACCAAACCAAACCAAACCAACAAACCAAAAAAAAAAAAAAAAAAGCAAAAAAAAAAGCAACATTCTTTATTGAGAGTGCACAGAGGATTTTTTCTTTTGAGAAATTCTGTATTTGGTGCAGTCAGTTGGATTAACAGCACTTACATCAAAAGTCCTCTTACCAGAGAGCAAGCAGCCTCTTCTTTTCTTGAGTGATAGGCCCTTTAGCCATCAGGGCTTAACTTTATCTGTCAAGGTTTAGTCCATCCTTCTGAAATTGCTCAGCAGAATTCAGCTGTAGCGGGACTGAGCACGCCAGTTTAAATCACATACCTTACAAAATAGCAGCAGTATTGATAGCTTTGTCACTTTCAGCCCAATATTGGTAGCATCCTCTGATTAAGGAGCAACTTGCAAAATTAAAGAACTGAATTTGTATGTCAATGAGAATTTAAGATGCTGTATGGTATAATTTGCCATTGATTACAATCAGTCAGAGAAAATTCAGTTTCCACTCTTGATCACTGTTGAAAGCTGGACTATACAGGGCAATATAAGGTACTACTGAAGGAGAGCAGCAAGAAATTATACAGTATTTCATTGGCATAACCAATTAATTTAGGAAATCCAGTAGGAGCCAATAAATTCATAGGTTTGATATCATTATTAGCCTGAATGAAGTCTGAGAATTTCTGGGATTATAAAAAGCCTATTAAACTGAGTATTATGTAGTCACAGACAAAAAAAAAGTGCTATGACAATTTGCACCTTCTTCCCCTCAAATCTGCCCTTGTGAGACCCCACCTTGAGTACCACATCAGTGTCTGGGATCCACAGCATGTTAAGAATATGGACCTGTTGGAACAGGTTCAGAGAAGAGCCATAAAAATACTGCAGAAATGCCATTTCTATGAAGATAATCTGAGGAAACTGGAGTTGTTCAGTGCGGAGAAGAAAGGGCTTGAATAGACCTCATTGTAGCCTTTCAGTACATTGACGGAGCTTATAAAAAAAAGGGAGAGTGACTTTTTACAAGGTCATGGAATTATAGGACAAAGGGTAATGGGTTTACATTAAAAGAGAAGGGATTTAGATTAGATATTAGGCAGAAATCCTTCACCCCAAGGAGTAGAGAGGCACTGACATAGGTTGCTCAGGGAAGGTGCAGATGCCCCAACCCTGGCAATTGAGGTCAGGTTGGATGGGGCCCTAAACAACCTGACCTAGTGGGTGACATCCCTCTTCGTGCAAGTGGGGTTGGAAACAGATGGTATTTAATGTGCCTTTCAACCTAAGCCATTCTATGATTCTGTCATTCTATTCTAGTTAGAAGATATTTGCTTCTATATTCTAAATTATTATTTCTGAGGCACAAAGAGCAGAAGTATTTTATAGCTTCAGAAACTTCTTCAGAACTCAGAAACATCTACATTCAGAGAGTGGTTGAGCACTGGAACAAACTCCCCAGGGAAATGGTCACAAGATCAAGGCTGCCCGGATTCAAGAAAGATCTGGACAGTGTTCTTAGGCACATGGTACTATTCTTGGATTGTCCTGTGCAGGCCAGGAGTTAGACTTCTGGGTCCCTTCCAACTCAAGGTATTTTATAATTCTATGAAACCAAAAGCACTGTGTCTGTGCAAGGAGGAGTATGTGAGGTGTTGGGGCATCCTGTGAATGTGGTCCACCTTTGACAAGCCAGAAGTGCAGATTTTGCTGGTTTCACCATTGAGTAAAGTCTGTAAGTATCACTAAAGTTTCATGTCCAGACTGTGTTGACGAAAGGAGAGAGAGCTGTGTCTCTGTGTTTTCATCTTTACCAACCCAGAATTATGGCGGGTTTTTTAAGTGTCAAAGAGAGTTCTTCAGTGGCGTGGGAAAATCTTGGCCTGTTGATGTGTCTGTAACCTTCAAAAAAATCTAAACCATCTGGAAGTTTTTATTCCTTGGCAAATTAGACATTTTGTATATTCCAGGATAGCCTTAGATCACTCCTAATGCTAGTAAAGCTAGAAAAGCTTTAACAGGGGTATAAAAAACCAAGTCAAACAAAAATAGACACCCATATATAACCCTAGTAGCAGTGTTTGGAAATATGACAATGAAACAGGTAGTTGATTTGCTTTGGTTTAGCTTAAGAGTTATGGAGCTTGAATTAAAAGTAAGTTAGAAATACAAAAATCAGGTTTGTCCATTAGTTATAACTGTGGGGTTCTAGGGTGGTTCCTGTGCAAACACACAGTGCAGCTGATTTACTCATTATGGGGCAGGAGGGGGCAGTCACAGTCAGCTGTCAGGAGACACAGGACAATGGTCTGACTGGAGATGGTGGCCACACCATCTGCTGTTACATGCATGTTAAAATCTTCGGGTTAACTTCCTAGGTGATGTGAACCAAAGGTTTACCTGGGCTATTTCTGCTGTAAAAGTGAACTAATTAGACATTTATAAATTGTCAATAGAAAGTCTTCCTTCAAAAGTGGTCATGTAAAAAAGTATTTCATACGTAGCTGAGATAATATATGTCAGCAGAGATCATTAAAAATGGAAAAAAATTCTTCTGCTGGGGTGATTTTATAGGACCAAGCTAGCTGGGTTTTAAGAACTGTGCAGGACAGAACTTTGGGACCTCTTCACCCAGTTGAAGACATCTCTGTGAGGATACTTGCCATGGAGAGTCCCTTTGCCACTAGACAGAAAAGATGGCCATCTTGATGTCAGGATCTTAATACATTAGGGTGGGGATTTTTTTTTTTCATTTTCTTTTGTAACTGTCTTGAAAGTGCAACAACACATTCTCTTGTCATATTTACTTAGCAGACTACAAAGTCCAAGACTGTAAGTTAAATGGACCTTGAGCTAGGTAAAACCTTCCCTTACTTTTCCCTCACAGTGTCAACATCTCTATACAAATTCCTTGTAGCACTTAGTTACTTAGGTCTACTCAGATGTATAACGTGCTTTTAGAGCCCAACACATATGTAGGCATATTTGACACTAGCTGGACAAGAAACAGTGAACTAATATGATATGGATGAACTTCTTCCCACCAGCTGGTCTTATATCTCAAAAATTTAAGTTCAGTACAAGAATACACCATTAGAGAAACATGTACTTTGTTGATTTGTGAATGAGGAGAGAGGCACCATTTATGTTTAGTTTTTTTTGAAAGACGTCATGACTTACTTTTCCATGTTTTCAGAGCTGACCTCATCTGAGAGTTTGAATAGACATGTCTCTACTGCATCATCTTGCACATGTGGAAAATGGAAGTTAAAAAATGCTAATTTTTTAGTAAACGTTCAGATTAACATGATTGAAATGTTCAGTGAAAACTGAAAAGAGAGAATGAGAAAGAAAGCAGAGGGTATCAGCCACCAGTGCTAAACTTGGTGGTCTCAGAGGTCTTTTCCAATGTGAACAACTCTATGATTCTGTGGTTTTTGCACTCTGGGAAAAGTATCTGTGAGACCCTGGATTATTATATCAATTACTGGCTTGGACCAGCTCAAGTGCATGTTTGCTGGGGAGAAGGGACAGGTTGGATGGTCTGGATTTTGCTAAGCTGCATGGGTTAGCATATAAGTCAATGCTTTGTGAAATGATTTATTTTGGTGGAATGCTACCCTTCAGACTTTTACCAAAATATCTTATTTTTTAAAGTTTGCCATTAAAAGTACTCTCTGGGAAAATGTGAGCATCTTTTCTCCTTTGCACTCTCTCTAAAGGTGTTAAAATTACCAAGGAATTCTAATAATTCAGCGGACAAATTTTTGGAGCCTTGTATGTTTTTAAAATAAAACCCTTGGCGAGCTCATAGCTCAGGAGTTGGGGTCTTACAGGACCAAAACTTACTTTTTCCAGTGAGGCTGATCTAGTTGTGGGTTGTGTATGATTGTTCTATTGCATATTTTACAGGGTTCTATTCAAGTGTGCTTTCCACCTCACCACTGAGCTAAATGTTATTAACAGAACTAGCTAGCTCCTTTTTAAGTTCAAAAGTTGAGATCAGCTATCTAAACAAAAGGTAATTATGCATCTATAAGCAAAACTGAATTTCTAAACAAATAGATATTGTTCTATTTTTAGGTATCTGCTAGTAGCAATAAATCACTGAAATAGAATGTAATTTGCTGTCACCAGACCCCATCCTCCTTCAATGAAGTAATTGGGTAACCTTTCCCATAAATTCTTTTGTCACCAAAGATATGTTTTATGCAACATTATGTCACTGTGAGCACTTCTTTCTCCCTGATGCTGTTCCATCATGTCACATATGGCACCTTTGGGAATGATGTAATGGCACAGCATTTTGGCATACAGGGAGAAGCATTTCTAAAAGGGTGCTGTGGTGATGGAATGGATACCCATATGAAAAGCTTTCATTATCAACAAGCCTTGAATCACAAACAAAACCCTTTCACACATTAGGAAATGCCCTGTTGAGGAAAAGCTAATATTTCAGTTCTCTGTGGATTAATTAGAAGAGGAACCCCATCCAGGACCCACAATTTTTTACTTGAATAGTTTTCCAGCAAACTACAGTGTTTCAGCTGGGCTCTAATTGTGCCTGATGGACCCATTACTTTATAATTTGAGCAGTGTTGTAGAATTTTCCCCAGTGATTAATTAAACTGATGAGATGGTGCCAGATCTTGATAGAAAGCAAGACCACTTACATTTTTTACATCATCTCTGACAGAGGTGATGCACATATATTGTTCAGTGGGGTCTTCTACCCCTCACTTACTAGGTTTACAATACCAAGACAATCCATACTGGTGTGTGTCTTTGTTCCCCATGGTTACTCTGCCCTGCAGTTGGCCACAGGGAATCTCATAAGTCTCTGGAAATCTCCACTGCTTTTCACTTAGGCTTATTTCCTACAAAGGAAGTTTTCTGAATAAGGTTAAATGTGCAGCACTTGTGAAAATGCCTGTGCCTGTAGCCAAAGGCACTTAGAAGACAGGAAAGCTGTCACTTAACTGCTGTCCATTTCAGAAACCACTGAGGGCAGCAGGAAGCAAACATGAATGGTAAGATGATTCTATCTTTTACAATTTCTTTTCATTGCTGCTACTGCTCTCTCAGTGATCTGACCTTTTATTATTTGATCTTTTTTCTCCTTCTTTTAATGTCGAGTGTTTTTCTGAGAAAGGATCACCCCAGCAAATTTGCCCTGTGTAAGTGCAGCAAATGTAGGGGAGGAAGGGAGGGATGGGGAAAGAGAGCTTCTTAAAACTTTGCAGAAAGGCTTACAGATGGCTTGGGAAAAATAAAGTCACAATTAAGCTGTTCTGTAGGGTTTAGTACATTTCTGATATGAAAGGGTGAGTATTTGGACTATATGTGTTCTGCGTGAGAACCTAATATACCTGTAATCTTTAATTGAAAGTCTTTCAATATTTGAACTGAATCAGTGTTTCCATATTTAATGTACATAGAGCTGTCTTTCTATGAGACCTCTTTCCATGCTTGAAGTAGCTTGAGTATTTACTTTTGAGCAGTTGTCAGAGGTATTTTACTGCAGATCCATTAAGAACTTTGTGTAAGGTCCAGTGTGCTGGACCTTTATATTCTTTATATTCTTCTTTATAAACATGCCCACCTCTGATCAGTAAAGAATTAAATGAAGTCTTCACTCACAGAGGAGTTGATGAAGACAAAAAGTCTGTCTTGACAATTGATCACTGCTAAGTGCAAGTCCATTTGCTGAGTCAAGGTGGTGGTGTTACGATTTGTGCATTACGAAATTCTTGTGGAATTGGTTTTCTTGCCTCACTCAATTTGTCTTTCTGTGTGATTTTTGTACCAGAACACCATGCAGAATCCAAAATTACACAGACAATGCATCCTGCAGTGCATTATAGGCTACCTCAAAGTTATTTAGTCCATACTGAGCTCTGTGCTCATGTGCCTGCATTACTTACAGGATTGAAACTACATATAGACTCATTATCATCCAGCTTCATTCCAATATGGGATACCATGGTGTTGATTCACTCACATTTTGGAGGGCACCTGTGAGACTCAGAAAGAGAAAAAACATCTGAGAAATGTTTTCTGTCTTGTCTGCATTGCACCATGGAGTCATAGAAACACAAGGTGGGAAAAAGCCCAATGAATGATTAGGGCTCTCGCTATCATCCAAAAAATGGTAGAAACATTTTAAATTGCTCTGAAAATTTTGACACAAGGTTTTGTTATTTTAAAAGGCTTTCAAAGAAGTGACTACATCTTATGCGGAATTCTGATACCAAAGATAAAATTTGCAAGGAATATCAATTTGTCTTAAGGTCCAATCTGAAGATGCTCTATGTTGTTGAATGCACATAAATGAAAAACAGTCCACTGTGAAAAGTTTAAAAGAGGGGCCATAATAGGAAGATGCAAAAGGTGGGACACTGTCTGAGCCACAGTAGCTCTCAGTGCTGTGCTTTGTACTGGTAGCTAGAAAGGTGTTGATAGCACACCATTGTTTTGGCTGCTACCAAGCAGTGCTGGCACAGCAGCATCACGGCTATCCCTCCAACACTACAGCCTCATCAGGTTGGCTGGGGTGGGCAAGATCTTGGGAAGGAGCATAAGTAGGCCAGCTGACCCAAACTGACCAACTGGCCTATTCCGTACCTATAAAAGCTAAGAAAAGGAGGAGTGAGGGAGGACATTCATTATTTAAAATGTTTGTCTTCCAGAGGAACTGTAATGGGAAGTAGAGAATAAAATCTTTTCTTTCCTCTTTGCATGTGCACATGTAACCTTTCACTTTTCCTCTAGTAAACTGCCTTATCTCAACCTACAAGTTGTTTCCCATCATATTCTCTCTCTCCTGTTCAGCTGAGGAGTGAGAGAAAGGCTTGTTGGGTACCTTGTGTTTAGCTAAAGTCAACACACCACATAAACTAAAAAGCAAAACATACCTTATAATCCTATTTTATTCTTCAAAAACACTGGTTTTGTTCAGTGCTTAACTATAGCAGTCATACAAATAATTAATTTATAATAGAATGCTTATGAGTAATACCCATGGATGAAGTCTCCTTTACAATGTTAATTTTATGAACAATTAATCCTCTGTCACAACCTAAATTTTCTAAGGAAGTTCAGTTTCAGTGACACCCTTTACCCAATAAAGGTGAAATGCTCTGCAAAAAGAGCAATAAATCAAAAAGAAGTGTCATCTGAATTGAGATTCTCCAGTTTGATTTGGTTTATTCAGGTTTTCCAGTTTCTGAAATTAAAACCAGTATGCACACTTTTTCTGCTCATAGAAAACTATGAAATTAGTATGAAAGCCAGGTCATTCTGGAATTTTTTTAATGCAGTAAGAGAAACATGAGAAAGCATTTAAAATGACAAATACAAAATATTTTATAAATAGTGCAATCAACTTGTAACAGACTGACCTTTCTAGACATTGATTTTGGCAACTTACTCTCTTTTACCTGGGGTGGGGTGAGGAAGTAGATTCAAAAAAGACCACAATTTTTGAATAGTACCCAGCAGGTGAATTATGGGTAAAAATATGTGCTTTGAAATCACTAATATTAATGAAACCTGAAAAACTGTGAAAACTTTCCTTTTATAATAATAAATTAATCAATGAAATGGGATGGATATTCCACAGTACATTTTTTCACATGGGAGACAGTGTTAATCTTTCAATTATTGAAAATAAGTTACTCATTAAAATAGTATTATTTGTAATCTGTCACCAGGTATAGTTCCCAATCCAAAGTAATTTTCTCTAGTACTGCTCAGTACACATAACAGGCAATCCCTCCAAAGAGCTTGCGCTTGAAACATACAGTGTACATATTAGGGGTTATAGGTAAAAACTGCTGGAATGTTGAAGAAGATACAACAGGCCTCCTCTGAGGCCTGAGTAGAAAGTACTAAAGGAAAATATGTGCCCTTACTTTAATCTCTGTCCACATATTGAACCACAAGTCTATCTGACCTGAGTATTTGCAATACTATAGAAGCTGTTTCTATTTACACCACTTCAGTACTGCAGAACTAGCAGTTTCTGCTTTGCTCTCTTGCTCAACACAAAGTTGGTCAACTATATCAGTGGGAAGTAGTCAGGCAAGCTCAATCAGTGATTTTGCTTATGGCTGTCTTCCTTCATGAATAGTTTGGTTGTTGCAGGATTTTGGTCTGGTTTTGGCTTTTTGTTTTTCAAATGCTACTTCCATCTGTAAATCAAACATGGCATTGTTGTCTAGGCAGTAATTGTCGGGCTCAGTAGGACAGACTTAGACTTGCTGGTGAGTGCACTAATTTTAATTCAAGGTTAGATTACAGCAGTTTTTCTTTATCTCATTTTATTATCTCAAGGATACAGATTCATCTGAGTGTTCAGCTACTTATGTTTGCAGTCATTTGATGTAGTTCCTCCATTTCACAGTGAAGTTTTACTGACTTCCTTTTCTCAAGAGTGTGATGTGCATTGTTATGATAGTTTGCATCATTAAAGAGAGGGAATATGAGAAATGACAACCAAGGTCACCTTTGAGTCCTTTAATGAAAACCATGAAGTTGTGAGAACTGTGCCCTCTCCTACAGCATGATTCAAACTGACTCTGTTTTATGACAGGAATCTCATGAAGAGGAAAAAGAGCATCCTTGGTGGGTGTTTGGGGAAGGGATTTCCCAGGTTTGTAGAAATGAGTCTTGCAAACCTTGCCAGTAAGTGGGGCTTAGCTGGTGAACTACCAGCTGCCTCATCCTGTGCATAGCAAGAGAGCAGCAGTTTGAGTGATCTCATACAATCGATTTGCTGCTGTTTCCTGACAAATGAGCCTGATCTTTATTAGCCCTGCTCATAGTCTCAAAAGGCAAAGTACTGTTCATGTAATTCTTCCCTGCACTTGCAAAGTGCACTTGTTATCATTCACAGTGTTTTGTTCTTTTACAAGTTTTAAAAATTAATGATTTCATTTGTTCTCTACCCTCACCATTTTTTTAAAAATCTTTTTATTTTCCTTTTACAATTAGGATGTCCATAGACACAATGGAAATGTGTATGAACCCGTATAAATCTTTGGTGGCGTCACCAGGTTTCTTCATTTATTGTGATTTTGCTTCAGTTTAAGAAACACATTCTCCATGTTAGAGAAAACTGGAGGAGCTATCTCAGTGGAGTCCCATTTTACCCCTGGTGTCACTGCAGTCCTCACACACCTGCCAGGTAGATGGAGAAATAGGCTTGCAGACGAAATGCTCTCAGATTTGTGTCCTTTGATCTCCCCCTCTGATTTTTAACTCCTCTGGAAAGACTGCAACACTGCTAAAGGACTAGACACAATTCTCTTTTACACTCAGTCCCCTAAGCAAGCCCACCTGCTTCCCTACAAAATTTCCACCTTTTGAGGTCTTTGATACCTGTTTATGTCAATAAAGATGTCAGCTGTCGTTCTATGAAAAGATCTGAATTTCAGCTCCTGGGAAAGATGCATCCCACTGAAATCTGTGGCAGGAGTTCTTGTTTGTTGAAGAACATAATTGCAAAAAGGCTGGCTTTTTCGAAAATAGGGAGTCCAGGCTACTTACTCTCCTTGGTTCTGCTGATGGAACTCCCATCCTCCCTTACAAGATTGCAAAAACGTACATAAAATTTTAATTCCAAAGCTTTATGTTATTACTGTTACATCAGGTTTGGGGGTTAAAAAAGATCTTAAAATTACTGGAAATTGCAAATGAATCCTGTTAACTGGCTGGATTTGATAACAGTAATTAATCCTGAGAAACACGAATTAAGACTCTCATATAAGTTTTACAAAGATGCTTGAGCCTTGATTTGGCATTCAGTGCTTCCAGATTAGTCTCATACCAGGCACAGAACTGGGAAGCAGATGATCTGCTTTAAAAACTGTGTGTATATAACAAATATTTTGCATTTACTCTGAGATGAAGCCTCTCAGTTCTTCCACAGCTTCATGACCACTCTTCCTCCACCCCTGCCCCAACCTCCCCCAGGTCTGTTAGAATGATTTGTAACAGCTGATATAGTTTCAAAAAAGAAATTTTGAGTTAATTCACAGCACCAGACCAGGGCAAGTGACTTCTAACTATTTTTGCTATGTCCTTCCACAGCCTCTCTTTAGCATAAAGAAACCTATACTGCCACGTTAAAGGCAAAATAAAAATGTCTTGAGGTTTTAGATAAGTCATGAGAGAATTGTGGGAAAAATGCAAGGCAAAATTCAAATCTGAAGTAAGTTTCAACACTGGTAGATATTATAATGGAAACAATACTTGGTTTTGGCAGAGCCAAGAACACTGTGCATTTATATAAGCTTGTTGGTGTACTGTCTATATTGTTAAATAAAATAGGCCCAACCAGCAAATTGGAGCACTGGTTCACCAACACCACTAACTATTGCCTTCTTCCTATGTGAGTTAACACTTAGAAAGTATAGAGCTGTATTTTGACATGTACTTGTGCCAGGGTCCCTTCTCATCAGGCAACAGCTTTATGAACAAAACTTTTTCAAATTCAGTTTCACCTGTCATACAATGCCACCCACCACCAACCCAGTGTGCTCCCTTCACTTGAACAGTTTCTGTCTTTCCTTGAGAAGACCCCTTTGACACAAGTAAAATGAACACTAAACCAAGACCATAAGACTGGACTAGATGATACACGCAACGTAATCATTAGGCAGAGTCTGAGCGAACATAAAGGAATGAGTAGAAGCTGGGAACAAAAAAACCAATGTAGAAGTGCAGCCAAATCTTAAATCTAATCAGGGATTTGTGACAACACTCCATAGAGTGAATAGTCATGAACAATTCTTGGCCCTGTGTTAAAGAGACTCATTAAAAATATTTAGTGGAAGAAAAAAAGCTTATTCAAGGGATTTATCTTTATCTAATCCTTTATCCATTATCTAAGGAGTTAAAGTGAAGATGAAACATAGAATAAGAGGTCTTAAAGAAAGCATTTGCTTCCTGTTTATTGAGTGGTCAACATTCTTCATGGGAATGTATTAAAAGGCTGGAAATGTATTAAAAGGATGGAAATGTATTAAAAGGATGGAAATATATTAAAATGGAATGTATTAAAAGGCTGTCATAATATTTATACCTAAAATGGAGGAGGTACTCTGACAACCTTGAATCTGGTATTTCCCAACTGTTTACCTTGATTTCTTCTTTACATAAAGTTAAGGTTTGGGTGTTAGAATTAATGTAACCATTTCTCCTTCAAAATATCCTGGGTTGAGTTTGATTTCTGTGCAAAATCGAATGTGAAGTGGATTTGTACAACTAGATGTCTGTATGTGTCTTGGGGGTGTGTATATATTAGCTCAGAAATCAAACTAAAGAATTATAGAGCAAGTCATTTGCCCTACCATTTTAGCACATGAAATGTAAGGGACCTCATGTCAGAGAGATTCAATTAAGCAAAACATTAGTGCTCAGAGATGTTTGATTTTAAAGACTATATTCTTGAAATTTTAAAGTGAGTAAAATGTATTTCAATATTTCCAGTATGTAAGCCACAATGCCTGGGAGAGAAGGATGACATGAGGAATTGCAGATGAAGAACATGGTTGATTCATGAGGCATAAAGGAGCAGCAATGAGTCTAAGTGCCTATAAGTTTGCACAGCTGCACTGGCTTCTAGAGATAGTTTGATTCTTCTGCAATGCAGAAGGTGTGCTTTCAGTATCATGCATTTCAGTATTAAGCATTATTGGAGACC
>JAWWMP010000093.1:22823805-22834447 GCA_035047865.1 Dendrocincla tyrannina | reverse complement strand
TTAGACCTGGCATTTGACCTTGCCAAATCTCATACTGCTGGCATTGGCTCATCAATTCAGCCTGTTCAGATCCCTCTACAGAGCCTTCCTACCCTCCAGCAGATCAACACTCTCACCCAACTTAGTGTTGCCTGCAAACTTACTGAGGGTACACTTGATCCCTTCATCCAGGTCATCGACAATGACATTACACAGGATTAGCCCAAATACCAAGCCTTGGGAACCCCACTAGTGACTGGACACCAACTGATTGTGGCACCATTCACGACCACTCTCTGTGCCCTGCCTCCAGCCTGTTTTTAACTCAGACTTTTTTTAACCCAATTAAACTAAGTGAGTTAAACAGAAGACTGAAACAACACATTAAGAAAAGAGTATGAAATGATTTAAGGGTGGATTAAAACTAACCAGCAACCCCACCTCAGCCTTATTTTTTCGGTTTTGAGCTGGTTCTTTTTTTTCCACCCTTTTTCTTTCTTATTAATTTTGCAACATTCTTTTCAGAAAGGCTTTGTCCACAAAAATCTAACCTCAGTTAGATTCAGACTGCAAGGCTGCTTTCACCCTCTGTTCCCACCTCACTAACCATTCACACATGCGTGCCACTATGGTTGGCAGCTCTAGATACAACTGAACTCAAACAGGGGACTCCAGGGTCTCTAGAGAACAGTTGACACAAGCTGATGTCACTTCGTTGGTTTTTTTAACTAAACTTTTTTTTTCAGTTGACTTCATTGTCACACAGCTATTCAAGGTTTTCTTTATTTACACGAATCATAGCTATCTCTTTTTCCTAATTTCTTTCATCTTGGTATTGAATCACCTATGACAGCAACAATTATAACACCATAAAGAAAATTAAGAAACACTACACCCTCAGAACGACAAATTGCAATTTAGGCATATGAAACACAGTAAGAAGTCAGGGTTAATACTTCATGAAAAGTCTTATCTAAACTTTGTGACAGAAGAAACTGGTGAGCATAAACTGAGGGATGTAGTCCACATTGCAATTGAATCCTGCCAAAGTAGAAACAGACCTTCCTACATCATGCCTGGATATGTCTTTTAGACATTGGCTTCTTCCTGAAAATCTTTCAGGATGTGTGAATGCCAGAAGCCTACATTTAATGCACAAAAAGATGAAGCATTGGCCGAAAATCAGGTAGAACAAGCGGCTTCTGGCTGCCCAAGGACAACAGCAGCTTTCAGCAAAAACAGACAAGAAACTGCAGTAACACAGTTATATCTACTGCTGCATCCTCTGAAAATATAGTCCATTAGCCAGTAATAAAATCGACAATCCGTACCCAGTTTTCTTTAAAGAAGGCAACGTTTGCATAATAACCTATAGTCTGGTCCACCTCCATCCCCAGCAGTGAAATATGCAACAAGAAGTGAGAAAGAGGAAGCCTATTCTGACCAGCTTGCTAATTAACGTTTTCCCCTGAATGGTCTCAGTCTACCTGGGGCTAGCATGATGATTTCTTTGTCCATTCCCATTATCTCAGCTCATCATGTGGCTTGACATGGAGTATCAGGGAAAGAAACACATCATCAAGTTGTCCATCTTAACTCTGATCTCAAATAAAAGAAACAGCAGAGCAGCAGTGTCTTAGAAATACCAGTCTGATGCAGCTGGTTCATGGTTTTGCTATAAGACAGCATGTGGGAAAATGCTGTATACATGTTTTCTGACCTTGTTTCAGTACCCTGTGTGACAGGGTTTTGTACTAAAGTGAACCAGAAAAGAAGAACTAAAAAGCACTCATCCAGTAATTTAAAATTTAATTGTGCCTGGAGAAGTTAAAAGAACATCTTTGAAAAAAGCAGAGGGCCTGATTGTTGGAGAATCCTTCAAGAAAAGAATGAAATTTTTCAAGTTAGGTAAGCAATTTGGATGCCCTGTTCTATTACCTGTAATAAGAATTAAAAAATTAACCTGCCTTGGGAGCTTAGAAGAATAGCAATTAGTTCAGTGACACATACCCATTTGTCTGTCTTCTAGCTCTGCCCTCTTCCCCCCTCAGTTTTAAATGACTGTGATGCCAAATGAAGATCTCTGGATTTGGTTGTTTCCCTGAATGTTCACATGACTTTTGGAATCTAGATCTTGAAGCAGAATCTTAAACCTTATTCGAGCCAAAAATAAAAAAGGAAGAAACTTGTGCAAAACTTCTCCTGCAAATGAAATAAAGCAACATCTGTAAGAGCCTTGCTACTGAGATAGCTACATGCCAAAAGAAAACAGCAGGACTTTTATGAGGGTTTTTTGCATGTGGTTTGGGGTTTTTTGTTTGGTTGGGTTTTTTCTTTCTTTTTTTTTTTTTACTAAATGTAGGTGGCAGGATATAAGGCCAGCTGGAAATAAAAACCTATATTTATAGCATCAGCAGAATGTGGAAAGAGCTGGCATAGTCAAGAAAATGATCCATGTTATTTCAACTTAAATTGAAGGATACTTTCTCTTTCATATTCAAATAAGTTATAGAAAAGTACAAAAGAACAGACTTTTGCCTCATAATTTGATTATTTGTATTTATTCATTAAGTATCAAAATTGTCATGAAGCAGAAGTGTTGAAGTAAGAGACTGAAAACAGATTTTCTACTGCAGTCAGGCAATATAAATCATGAGGAATTCTCTTGACACCATTCTGTTGCTCCTGATTACACCAGAAATTCAATAAATGAATCTAGGCTTTTTGCTTTCTAATAAGCAGGCTGTAGTAGAACATGAACATAACTTACGTTTTAATTATTTCTTACCTTGTGGCATACCTTTTATTCTGGATTAATATTTACCACTGCTAGCTGAGTTGGAGAACATGAAAATGTGCATTGTGGGAAGAAAAGGAAAAAAGCAAATCTGTAACCTTAAAGTAGTCTGCCTGCTTCTATGCATGACATTTGCAAGTCAGCAACATTTTTCCTCATACATCAGCCATGAACAATGGCTTAAAATCATTGTGTATAAGCAGCTACATAGGCAGATAGGGAGATGGTTGTCAACTTGTACACACATTAACAATATTGATCTTTCAGAAAACAAAATATTATTGCTTCTTAAAGAATTAATTTATGCCATTTTGGTACCTAAAAGCAAACAACAGTTTGACTTCATTACATTGGGCACTGTATAAGTAGGAAGTAAATTATAACACTGATCTGTTGAGCTTGCAGCCATATAGTAGGAAGTACACATGATAACAAGTCTCTCATTGTTTGTGGAGGGAATGCCATAGTGCAGGTATATTAAAATATCATCACACTTACTGAAATCTGTTTGCAAGCACATGTAGTTCATATGTACATGTTTTGTGTGTGGAAAAAAAAATAGTTATATTTGTTTTGTTCTTTTCTTACTTGAAGTATTAAATGTATATTGTTTTTAAAAGGTGACAAGGTTAACAAGAAAAAAATTGTGCTGTAATTTATTTTAATATATATGATCATGAGTATGGATGGGAAATGAAACAGCCTTGCTGTCATGATCCATGAAGCACCTGATAATTCAGATTTTTCTGTAAGCTTGCTTCATGTTTGAGCAAAGCATACTAATATAATGGGGAAAAAAAAAAAAAGCAGCTTTGTTTGTCAAGACAGTTGTCCTGAATGTCATTTTGAAAGTTACTTTAGGGTTTATGTCATGATGTGTATCATACTTATCCACAGTGAAACCCAAATAAATAATTCCATGGAGTGGCAAAATTTACTTGAAAAAGTGAAAAAAATTTGCATTTTTTCACCTATTGTAGTTGATCTCTTTTTTTTCCAAGGGGTAGTGCAGGAAGCCAAGATAAGAACAATACAGTTTTCTTAACATCAGACACGAGGCCCTTGGTGCAAAGTCTTCACAAGCTATTATCTCAGACTAAAATTATATAAATATATATACAATAAATTATATATATAAATTATATAAATAATTGCAATGAGAAAAAGAAGACTGTACCAGGTATTTTTTTTTCCTGTACTCACTCTCCTACTTCATTGCATGGAGCCCTCAAACATAGAGAAAAACCTAGATCTCATTCAGATGTGTTTGGGGATTTATTCTCCATACAAAGTACCAGTCAGCCTGTTCCCTCACTTTTACTTGCCCAGTGTGTTCAGGTAGTTAATGGGAACACCAATCAGGTTAATGCTGGAAGAAAGAAAGTCTGCCAATTACGAACACCAGGGAGAGAACAGCAGAAAGATAGATTTCACCAGCTGTGTCACTTGGAAGGCAACCAATACTGAAAATCTCCATCTGAAACATGGTTTCTGAGGAAATCACTAGTATTCAAGCTTCTTATAACTGCACTAGAAAAAATAAGTGGTGGAAAGTTTATTCTGCTGAGCGTGAAAGCTATTTCAACCCCCTGAGGCTCGACACAATCTACCAAAACTACAGCAGAGATCAGCTGTGAAGAAGGGCACAGGGTATAATCTAAACTATTGCTACTCCCATTTTTCCACAGCTAAGTACTTTTACCAACAGAGAATTTTGTTTATGCTTTTTGGGATAATCTGGAATTAGATTTATCACCCATGAACCCATTATATTCTAGACCAGGGTCCTATTCACTAGAAGAGAAAACAGTCGTTAAGGCTACCTCAGGAAGTGAAGAAGCAGCTTGAAATCCTTACAGATCACTGGGAGCAGATACAGACAGGGTCTGAATCTGAGCTCTCTTGTACCTCCTGAAATCTGTCTTATCCTCCTGTATTTGCATTTCACACCTCCAAAAGATTTTTGCTGACTTGCATCACTGCAACAAAATGTCAAATGCCAGGAATTTGTGTGCTAAACTTAACTATTGATTGTACTAACAATCTACTTTATTATTAATCTTTTAATTTCCTTTGATTTTTTAATCTGATTGACGGTCTAATATACTGCAATACTGCCTTTAGCATGGCATGAAAAAAGAGCCATTGCACCTACCACTTAATTGACTACACTGACTTTTTTCCTCAAAAGATTTCTCCACCCTAAGACTTTTTTTATGCAATTGTAGTTACTTTTTCGGACTACCTGACACTGTCTCAAGAAGTGAAATCTGTTCCTATATCACAAGATGTATTGAGCAATTTCCAATTCTTATAGTAAAAGAAACTACTACTTTTCTTCATGATAACCACATAGAAAAAAACACCATCACATCAGGGAATCCCTGACAAATTCATTAAAATTAAAAAAAAAAAGAAGTAATATCTATGTATAACTTAACAACAAAACACCACTTCAGATTTTTAAAAGCATTCAAAATTTTCTACAGCACAGTCAGTTTCAAAAATTTTTAACAATATTTGTACTTTTACGGATCCACTATAGAGGATTTGTCACGCCGTAGACCTGTATGAGATACCGCAGACACCTTTCAATAAACAAATCTTGGCATCCAAAATTTAAGAAAGGCCTAGGTTTAATATTTTTGTATTTTAAAAAGCTAATGGGAAATGGGAAATCACATCACTTACCAGGTAATAAACCCAATTTACAGAGACTGAGCTATTCTCACATGGGGGAATGCTCGTAGTGAATTTTCTGCATCATAAAAGTTTCATACATACAACTGTACATGACATGGTATAAAAAAGGGCTTTGTTCACCTCCTTTGCTATCTGGACTGGAGGAGAGGCTGGTAATTCATGTTGGGAAGGCACAAATAAATCTAAAAGTACTGGATTTAGAAACAGAGTTATTGGAAAAGAACTGATCTTTCTGTTTACGGGTTCAGTAGCAGTCTGAGAGACTTGGCCTAAATTCCTTCTTTACTAGGTACAGGAGGTTCTTCATGGAAAGTCGTATTTTGCCTCTCTTCTTGGAAGGGTAAGTAATCAACTTTAGTAAACAATAGGTAATGAAATAGAATAAGAAGTTAGTAAAATACAGGTTGGATAGTAGAGAAGAACAGTAATTAAAACTTGCATAAAAAATATATTACAGTGGTATTAACACATTGTCTAAGTAATTCTGACATTATTTGGGTTTGCAGGATCTGGTTTATTAATTAATAACAACGGGATACATTCAACTAGTTAAAGTGGTAATCACCAGCTAGAATATCTTATTTACCTCATCAGTCCCTTAGTCGAAGTTATATTTTTTCTGAGCTATTTTCCAATAACTTTCCTATTTATATAACTCAAAAGCACAAGTGATGGAGAGCACACTTATTTTATTATAGGAAGACAATGATTGTAAATTTAATCTATTACTTTTGCTAAGAGAGCTCCTTGCTATATGTACAAAGATTATTAGATTATATCCATTATTTAAATTATTGCTATCACTGAAACCAAACAACATCTCACCTTAAGAATCTATCAACCTTTTATGTATCTATACAGTACATCAGTTTTAATGCACTGCAAATAATACTTTGCTTTCACATAGAACAGGCATGCCATGGAAAAGGGTTAGAGAAAATGCAGCCGTCTGAGTTATACAAATGTTTGCATTTTAATGAGCCTTACTGAATTTTTTGTTGGCTTTTATGAGTTTGGCCAGCTGCCACATTTTGCTAAAGGTTATCACATCATCTTTTCCTTGCTTGGGGAAGGCATAGCTGTCAGTAAGACAAGCAGAAGGCTGGAATTCAGGATTTCTTAGCTGTAATCAAAACCCCTGGGCCTCTAATTCTCTGGAGAATGCAAGAATAATATTTACCTTTCAAAAGGAAGATTCTGCCATTTCCCTAAGGATTATAAAGCCAAAGAGTTATGGTTCACCCATACCTACGTGAAGAATTATAATTCTGATTAAGGTTGGTATGCAGTAAGAGGCAGTCTTAACAGGTAAAGAAAACGTTTTTTAAGAAATGCAACCCCTGCTGCCCAAAGTGCTCCAGATAAGCACTTCACTTGGCAATGTAGTGACAGCAGTGGTCCGCCCCAGCATTTCCAGACATTCTAAATTAAAGGCTCTTGCAGAGCAGTGGCAGTATATGGAAGAACATTGTCATGAGAGATGCACACCAACTAGACTCTTTCTTTTATGCAGTTCAGTGGTATATTGCATGAAAGGACCTCTTAATGCCTCACTAATTAGTGGCTTTGCAATGCTTGAAAAATGTTATTATCTTCTAAAGTATCTACGAAGATTTGTCTCTTTGCCTTTGATTATAGATGAGGAATGCTGAAATGAATGCAAACCACACATCAATTCTCAAGAGCCACACCAAGCACTCAAACTACTACTATTACTACAAAAACATTTCTGTTTGGTCCTTACACAAGACTACCAAAACGAGGTGCCATAGTTTCTCTACCCTATAGTCAAAGTTTCTTGAAAGAAAGCTAGCATTTCCACAGGTTCTCCAACTTTTTAATACTTAAATTAACAAACATACACTTTTCAAATTACTGCTGCCAGTGTTTATCATAGGGAATTTGTCCTGATGCAACTCTGTTTGCTACAGCGCTGAGTTGTGGCCAAGCTCATCTTCATCTTTTAATCAAGATGGTTTTGCTTATATGTGAGCCAAACACTTGGAACTTCCTCATTCCTAGCTTCTTCTTTAAAACTGAAACCAGAAGACTTTGCTGTGAATGTCAGTAAAGCACAGTTGATAGTTAATGACTGGTTACTGTCTTGCATCCAGCAGTCAGTGGGAACTATTTCTGAGGTACGGACCTATCTGGCATGATTAAAAATAACAGCTAGTCCTTGGGAATGAGATTAACCAGTACACACATTTTGTCATTCAAGACCATCAACTCAAGACACTGGAAGATGAGTCCAAGTCATTTAAAATGGAAGGAAATACTTGATGGATATGCATGTCATCTCAGAATCTCAGAGAACTGCAAACAAAAAGGTATGCAAAAGATGAAGTTCTCCTTTAAGTGTTAAATTACTGAAGCAGAAACCCAACCCACCATAAAGAGGAGGAGGTTTGCATTAAAAAAATCCTGAACAACACGAAAAAAACCCAAAACACACAAACAAATCAAAAAACAAAGAAACCACCGCAAAGAAAACCCCACACACATAAGAGTTTTATTCTAGTGGGTTTTAATGGTGTAAGAATGAAACTCAGAAAGACGAGTAAGAGATGCACTCATCTCTTATTCCTAATTTGATCAGAAAATTTTCTCTTTGTGATAAAATGCTCCCTCCAGATCCTATATTAACACAAAAACTCCTCTCCTTGTTCAAAAAGGAGACTTATACGGCACCTCATTTCAGTACAAATATTCCTTAAAATGCATTCTATTCTGTTCAAATCATCAACGCTTCCTGGATTTTCAACAATTGTTTTTCATAGAAATTGATTTTAATTGTAACACTGTTCTGCTACAGCCTTATTGTCTGTGTCCTTTGAATTGTCAATTACTTAAATGAAGAAATAAAGGCTTGAAAGCACATTGTTGTGTTTGATTTCTATGTTTCAGTTGTCTTATCAGAGAGTTAAGAATTTCATCTGTTGAGGCACGAAAAATACTTTAGAAATACTTAAAAACCCCAAAAAAGAGAAAAATCCATTACTATTTCACTTGTGGTTTTTATGATAAAAGTTTGAGGCTGTCATTCTAGTCCTCTGTTATAGTTTTGGAAATATGCATAGAATTTCAGTGAGTATATTGATTATAAAGAAAAAAGTTTTTTTTAATGTAGTGGTTTTACCCTGGCTGGATGCCTGGTACCCACCAAAGCTGCTCTCTCCCTCCCCTCTGCAACTTGACAGAGGAGAGAAAACACCCGGAAGGATTCATGAGTTGAGATAAGAGGTGGGAGAGGTTACTTACTGATCACCATTATGGGCAAAATAGACTCAAAATGGGGATATTAATTAAATTTATTACTAGCAGGATCAGAGAGGAAGAGTGAAAAGTAAAATAATCTTAAAAACACCTTCCTCTCATCCCCTCCTTCCTTCCAAGTTCCACCTCCTCTGCGCCCACAGTGGAGGGAGATGGAGAATGGGCATTATGGTCAGCTGTTGTTTCTGCTGCTGTCAGAGAGAGAGGAGTCCTTCCCTGCTTCCCATGGGGTCCCTCCCACTGGAGACAGTCCTGCACGAACCTCTCCAGTGTGAATCCATCCCGTGGGCAACAGCTCTTCACAAACTGCTGTCATGTGGGTCACTTCTCCATGGTGTGCTGTCCTTCATGAACAAGCTCCTCCAGTGTGGGTCCCCCACAGGGCCACAAGTCTTACCAGGAAAACCTGCTCCAGTGTGGGCTCCTGTCTCCATGGGCTGGAGGTGCCTGCAGGTCCTTGCTCCATAATGTGGCTCCCACGGAGACACAGCCTACTCCATGTATCCACCCACTCCCATGTGGGCTCCTCCATAGGCTGCAGGTGGATCTCTGCACTCCCATGGTACTCTGTGGGCTTCAGGGGCACAGCTGCCTCACCGTGGTCCGCAGCAAGGGCTGCAGCAATCTCAGCTCCGGCGTCTGGAGCACCTCCACCCCTTCCTTGTCCAGACTTTGGTGTCTATGTTGTTTCTCACATGTTGTCGCTCCTCTTGGCCCTGGCTACAATTTTCATCTGCACAATAATTTTCTTTCTTTTCTTAATTCTCACAGAGGTATTACCATCATTCCTGATTTGCTTGGCCTTGGCCACTGACGGGTCTCTCCTGGAGGTGGCTGGCACTGGCTCTGCAGGATACGTGGGGAAACTTCTAGCAGCGTCCAACAGAAGCCACTCCTGTAGCCTACCTGCTACCAGGACCAGGCCACAGAAACCCAATACACTTAAATATTCCAAGAAGGTTTCATTTTCTGCATATAAAATCCAGTGTCCCCCATCTAGGATACTACTTGCCATGTCAGTGTCATCTTCCAGACTGCCCTTTCCTCACATTTTCCAAGAAGTGTGTTATTGGTAGATGCGGTATTCCCATTTATTTCCAAGATCATCAAATGCAGGGATTTGCCTCAGTGCCTTCTTTGCAGGCAAGCAAGGGCAGATGGTATATGGATGCTGAGTTGCTGCTGATCTTGGAGCCTTTAAGTGGTCTCTGCCACATTGCCAGCTCTTTTCCTGCTGTCCTGCCTACTTTGCTGGACATCATTGCCAAACAGGAGGCACATCTGTCCCTGCAGACGAAAGCAATTTTTCTTTGTTTTGGAGGTGGACATGCTCTCAGCCATCAGCCAGTCCTGTTCTGTCCAGGTGCTTATACATCTGGACTCTGGTTTCATGCCGATGCCTGGCTTCCAGCCAACAGTTGAAACAATTCCAGTGGCAACCAACCTATGTAGGGGGCTGCTAGGGCGGTACAGACAGCAGGCAGGAACATCTGAGGCAGAGACAAGCCTTGGGACAACTGCATTTTTGAGCTACAGAGTGGTTTCTAACAGCAAAATTGCTTACTGAGAGAAAGTACATGCCAGAGGGACTTAATAGGGCTCAAGACAACATAGCCAAGTCCTTGGTGACAAGTGTAAAGCGCCAGCACTTGCCAGAAGACAAAAAAAATGGAGTAAAGAGTGGAAAGGTGCCTTGCAGGAAGCCCCAGGAGAGTGTGCAGAGGCATGAGTGTAGCGGAGCTGGAATATAGCCAGGAAAAGCACTGCTGCCATGGCTCATTGCAATGGACTGAAACCATGATCTGAGCCACACTCAGTACTCATCCCTGGGCACTAGCAGAGCATGTCAAGCCTGATTTATGCCTGAATTCTGCTGAGTGTGTATAA
>JAWWMP010000093.1:22772007-22782952 GCA_035047865.1 Dendrocincla tyrannina | reverse complement strand
CTCAGCCTGGGAATAGCACATCTTTGACCCATAAAATAAGGTTTTCTGCCTAGGCTTTGATCTTCCTACCCCATTCAGATTTCATGGCATGCCCTACCCACATGGGTATTTAGTACTTCTGAGTCTTAGGGACAAGGATATATGAAGACAGGATTACACTTTGTAGAGTCAAAATTGTTTTGCAGTCTGTCTTTATAGACTGATGTGTGACCTGTGGGCTGGAAGTGGTTTTATTTATGGGGGACCATCCATAGACACAAAAGCATATGGCTATGACTGACTTTTGTGTATGCTGTGTGGTATGCAAAATTCATCTAACATGTGCAGACTTGTCCTGCAGGCAGATGAGTGATTCATTTCTGCTTCACACTGGAGGAAAACAGTATAATGGGCACATGCTGATCTGCAAAGAGGTCACAAAGCTGAAAGGTATACTTGGGTTTCAGCTGGCCTATGAACCAGTCCTTATTGATGAGGCATCACTGAGGAAATCAGTACATACAGAGAGTCCCTGTAGAATGCTTATGTGGAGGAAGTGGAATTTAGTTAAAGCAATTTGGCATTCGGCTTCAACAGAGACATTAAGGGTTTGGGATTATCATGGGTGCTAATTCCCGCATTATTCTACAAAGCATAAACCTATTCAGCTTCCTTCTTTCTTCACCATGACAAAGCCCCAGGCTTTCTTGAGCAACAGGTCAGTGAGGCTTGGCGCTGTTTCTCATACAAGTGAGAAAAATCTCAAGGCTTTCATGTACCTCCCCAAGGTAAATATCTCCACAATGACTTCAAGTGAGGTAACTAGACGTGGTCACTGTTGTTGTGCATTGTGCTCCCTTCTTCCCAGCAATGATTCACTTTAAAAAAAATAATCATTCCTTTGCAGAAGGAAATCTATGCTGCGTTCACACAGAAAGAAAGACTTGTTCTTCCCAACATAAACTCCTATAACAAAAAGAAAGACTTGTTCTTCCCAACATAAACTCCTATAATATGGTGCTAAGTGGCAGAACTACGCTTGTTAATAACTCTCTCTCTTCCCAGCCCCAGACAGATTAAAGCAGTAGGTGGGAAGAGGAAAGTTTGCATTTGCCTTGAAATCCTGCACCTGCAGCATTTACACTGGTGTCAATCCAGCCGAACTGAGCACCCATCATCCATGATGCAATTGTGACAAATCTACAACATGAAGTGCCTGACACCAAAGCACCACATGCAAAGATTCTCTACCCTGTGATATTCCAGGGTGCTCCCACGAGTATACTCTGCTCACTCAGGAGTTTCATCTTGACCCTCCCACTGCTCTCGACCAATTCTCAAAGTTTGTTCAGTAGCTTCTCAAGGGAAGGCTTTGAGGTGAAGGATACTGTGCTGCTAGTCAGTAGTCAAATTACTGACAAATTTTCAGCTAAAAGAACTAGATCAGAAGTAAAATGTGCTCCCACACTATAAAAACAAATTATCCTTCTTAATCTCTTAAATGAATCCTGTGGTTAATTGCTCATTTAAAAAGCGCAGCCTCAGACTTCAAATGTTGTTTATCCTCACGAAAATCTTCCATAAAAACCTTGCTTTTTAAGACTCAGATGTCAACCTGAGTTAAAGAATTTTATTGGTGACAACTACAATTCTTCCTCATCAAAATGCAGTTGGTCCTTGCAAAAAATTTTTTTCCACTTATCATCAGAAATAATTTAGGTCAATGGTCTCCCACAACAGCTGTCTGTCTTCCTTTCCCTAGTTACCGTTCCTAAGGTACAGAGGCAGCTAATCTCCTTTCTCAAATGTGTATTTCTGCTTGCTAGCTTCCCAAGTGAGAAAAATAAATGAGATTTATTTACAGTACTTAAAATATAGAGTCTATAGTCTACAAACTATAGACTTTTTCTTCTTGCAATTCAGGGGTGGATAGACAAATGCCTTATACGACACAGCCTATTACTATTACATGCCGGAGAGGAATGTATGTTGTTTTAGTGGTTGCAGGGACTTGGGGAATAGGCTTGGTTTGTAGATAAGAGGACCTAATGTTTTACTGGGAATCAAGGTAGCGAGCTGTATTTAACCTGGAAATCCCTTCACTACTGATGTGGAATCACATCTGTAGCAGGAGGTGAGACAGGCAGTCAGCTGTGGCACTGGCTGGTCTCCTCTGGAGCACAGGGACAGCAGGCGACGCAGGGAGGACAACAGAACCTTAAAACAGCAATGCAGTTGGTCACACCAATAAGATTTATGGGAAGTGCATGTGTGCTGTCCTGTTTATAAGTCATCACCAGGCACCTCTGAACCAACTGACAGACAATAGGTACAGCTACAGAGGGAAAATCAAGGCAATGTTTTGTTACCTTTGCTTGTCCCAGTTCTGGTTAACATTATTTATGCTTAGACGCAAACAGAATTTAGCTATGAACCTTCTTGTTTCTTGTGGATGCTGAACCATAGACAGCTGAACAGGATGGGAAGAGAGGACTTTTTCACATCATAGAGGCATTTTCACAATCAACCTTCCATATCAATACATTAATTCATCTTTCTGCTAAGACTGGCTTTTCATATCCAGTCAGTGCACCCCTTGATGTGTTCCCAGTTCAGGAAAAGAGAAAACACTCTACAGTAAACACAGCATTTCTGTGGGAAATAACAGAGTTGGAGCAAACTGAAATAAATCTATTAGAAATTGGAATGTAGTGATGGAAAGGGTTGGGAATTCTTCTGGCAGCTCTCTTTATTTGCCATATGCTTAGTTGTAGTGGACGGATTCACATGGAGAAAATTTCCTATAATGCTTTATTGTCTCACGTTTTTCTTTGAAAAGTGTGGCAAAAATTTATGTGACAGGGAGTATCTGGAAATGGCATATTACAGTTTATAAAGCCTTACTCACTTTGGTACTTCCAAAAGAAAACATTTTTTCTCTGCCACTTGCAGAGAAAGAAAAGAATACCCTTGAAATCTGTCCTTTCTGTACTATTTTGTTTGAGAAATTTTCTGCAACACAATAAGTGTGCACCATTTTTTACCTTCTGTCACTCAGGGTTTATTCTCTACTGGACTAACACTTTATAAAGGTAGGTGAGGGATCAGAGCTTTAATTTTTAATTTCTCCATCTGACTGTTGATCTCCCTTGGACTGAAAGAGGTCTTACTTGAATATCTTTTCCATTACATCCAGAGAACCTACAGTCTTGTAGAGGATGCTTTTCCTTCCACTTGAGCTTTCTGAGCCCCTGAGGTACTGAAAGCCACAGATGACCACTGTACCATAAAACAGGTATATCTTTAAAAAAAAGACAACATGTTCCTGAAAAAGCACTTTTTGTTCCATACATACGTATTATTCACAACTATATTTTGCAATATCAGGTGGAAATAAGGATATAAACAGGTCCAATCTATGTTTTCATGTAACTGGACTGGAATACAAGCTTTAGCATCACCACAAATTCCTATCTGTTGCTCAGAAGGAAAACCAAGGAGTAAATACTTCACAAATATATCAAGGATTATAAGTGAGCAGAACTGGGTAGTGATAGTACTTTCTAGTAGGTGGTATGACAAAATTGAATTGTGAAATATACTGTTGTGCATCTATAGCAGCTG
The DNA here is from genome assembly GCA_035047865.1 of Dendrocincla tyrannina. Taxonomy (NCBI): domain Eukaryota; kingdom Metazoa; phylum Chordata; class Aves; order Passeriformes; family Dendrocolaptidae; genus Dendrocincla; species Dendrocincla tyrannina. The sequence goes on along the minus strand of JAWWMP010000093.1, from coordinate 22,779,349 downwards.
ATGAAGTAGGACTTTAAAATACCTAGAATTAAATCCTAAAGGAATATCACAATTCACTAATAACAGGTCACTTATTCAGTTGGATGATAAGACCTACTATGTTATTATCTACATATCACAGTCTCCCTGATGAAAACTTTTGGGTTTAATGCTGTATATTGCGTTGACTAGACTGTTAACACAATGTGACCTTCCAGGATAGCATATAAAAGTTGGGGATGAGGACTGGGAGAATAAAAGAAAGAATTTTGCACCTTACAAAGTGGGTGTTCTTATGACTGAGTCCCACTATTGGTCTTAATCTGTAGTCTGGACAAATATTGCTTCAGAAACAGACTGGGCAAAAGAAAATGCCTAAGTGAAATCTGCGACACTGGGAAGCTCCAAGTAAAAAGCATGAACAGATAAAATCACACTGGAGGGTAAAGGTGAGAAGGGAACCTGGCATGTTCAAGTAATATTGCTTGGGATTCATTCCAAAATTGAAATGAAAGCATTGCTTTCTTGCTGCTGTCTGAAAAATGCCCTGCTTATTCACACATCTTGAAGACTAGATGGTGGCACAATAAATTTTGTGCAACTCCTCTGATGTGTTTAAAAGTAAAAAACTTTGATTTTTATTTATTTGCCTAGAATGAACATCTATTATGAAATTATTGTTGTGCACTTGACATTTTAACTTATTATCCAATTAAAAAATCAGCAACATCTGCTACCCTGCACTAAACTTCCTGTAACTAAAGATGTGCATGCCCTGGAGATTCAGCATTACGTGAAATAGATTTGTTTAATATAATTGAACATAATCGTGCATGTAATGTTTTAACATAATATTACTCAGCAGATGTACAAATAATAGCCAGTTTATTTGCCACCAGCCATATGGTGGTGATCTGATGGCAGAAGCATTGTAATACTTGGCAAGACAAGTTCATTAGTCAGAGTAGACCAATGCACTGAACCTGTGATAAGGCAGTGACATAGAGATGGTAATGAGTGCCTTGAGGAAATGCCAATGTCTTAGTCTGGCAAAGAACTTGTAATAACATTTGTTGCCCTCTGTTGGTAAGAGATCCTGAGCATTATTTTCAAATAGAAAACTAGTAAGCCCACTGAAACAGATGTTTAAGATGAGCCTATTCTGAAACCCAGGACTGGGTTTGTTGCATAAAACAGGAACTAAACAGTGAATAATTGGTTGTCTGATGACTGTGGATTATCTCGTGAAACTAACCAAAAAAGAGACAGAAAATTCAGTTTTCATTTACAAAAATTCTGCCTGAAACATACTTCAAAAAAGCTTCTGTTTTAAAGAAACTTCTTACATTTGGGATTTGAAAGGAAACAGCCTTTCTAATTACAAGAGTTATTGCTGTGAAGCTTGGAAAATATACTGATGTAAAATAGCCAAACACAGACCTATCTTTCTTAGTAGTCCAAAAAAAGAAAAAAAAAGAAAAAAAAAAAAAGAAAAATTACAGCTATACTGCTAACATTTGACCTACCTTCCTCTAGCCATTTTTGGCTAAACATAAAGGAATTAGAGTATTTCTACATATTTAGGAACTAATAAAATTAGGTCCATGGACTCTCAGCAAAAAATGGGTGTCTGTCTGTATAGCTTATGTGTTTAAAAACCCTGTCATATGACCTCCTAATGGTCTAGTTTTTAAACTCTGATCCTGCAGTGCTGAGTTCAATAAGGTATTTAGTGTGACAGAGTACACCTTCCTAAGGATTAGACTTCCTTCTTTTGTGACTTGTTTTGGGTACATTCTGGATTTAATAGTAACTAACCTAAGAATATGAAATAAAGATCTACATTTGTATGATGGAGTGTCTTAAATATTTTACACCTTGAAAGGGAAAATTGGATGTTATTAGACTGGGGTTACCCATGGCATGTGTTTGATCTTTTATGTGCTATGGGCAACAGTCCCCATGGTCATGTATCCATGACTGCTAAGCCTTCCATCTGTGAGTTTTAAAAGTGGTATGTGAAACTGATAATATGGGAATGTGACTGCTGCACTATCATATCTTTGTTTTCCTTCTGTCATGTTATTGTTCAGCTAAAAATAATTTAAATTTAAAAAAAAAAATATAAGTTTTTGGAACACGAAATTATTTGAAATGTTAATACTATGATGAAATGCTGACTAGGTTGCAGCAAAGAACTTGTGCATTTGGACAAAATACTTCAGCACTGAGTGCTACAACCAGAGGAATTCTCCATGCTTTAAAATTGACTAATACAGCTCAAGACCAGAAGATTCATTATTGTTATCTAGTTTAATCTCTTGACTATCATCAGCCATGAAATTATTCCCGGCGATTTTTAGCATCAAGAAGGGAAGTTAGGCTATAAATGGACAACAATTCTATCTCCTAAATCTTCTCTCATGATTTTAGTAATGAAAAGTAAGAAATTAGTCTAGTCATTTTCTTTCAGTGGTAATATTTTTGTTGTTGTTTTTAATTTTTCTATCATCTAGTTTCCTTTTCCATAACAAATAATTTCAGGTAAGTCTGAATATTTTAAATATGGTTCTGTATATTTCTCATTGTGCAGGGTAGTACACAGGAACAAGATATCTGCCTCAAGGATTGTGTATAGGTGGGATTTCCACTTGGATCCCAAAAGAGTACTAATTGGATGAAATGCTCCCTACGGCAGCTTGGACAGAGTTTGCTACTTCAATAGACAGAGGTTCAGGCTGCCACTGATTTCCCAGGGAAAATGTTCAAGGATCATGGGAGTCTGAAACTAGATGAGCTTTAAGGTCCCTTCCAACCCAAGCACTCTACAATTATATGATTTTGTGGGCTTATGAGGTCATGTCTTTGTCACAGTTTGCAACTCAATGTTCTGCAAGCTCCAGTGGCAGCATATGTCCAAACTCATTCTGCTTTATTTAGTTACAGTAAGAACAGAATGCTATTGAACATGTGCTAGAAAAATATGACCTACACTTCTCACATTTTCTTCTGCAATACACTGAAGTAAACTTTTCCTGACTGTTACAAGGATTAATATAGGCTTACTTTTGTAAAAACTGGAATCATAGTTGACCCTTGCAGACTGAAACATAGTGTGATCCTTCATTGCTAGAGCTCAACTTCCTGGGCAAGAAATAAGGGTCTTATCCTCGCTCTCCTTACTTCAGGATTGCTGCAAGAGAATGAACTGCTGTGGTCATTTGGTTGACTTTGTGCATCTCTACAGTAGGTCCCAGGCAAACTGTCATGCCTGGAGAATACTGTCCCTATCTTGTTCAGGGAAAAGTCCTTCAATAACATACTGCAAAAGATTTCCCTGCCAAAATCTTCTTTACTGTCAGTCTTGTCTTAATTCTCAGCTTACTGGTGTGTTTATGGATGCCAAACACTCCCCCTTGCATTCAATGAATCACAGCTATTCTAAGCAGACTGCCTTTAATGTGAGACTTTCAGTCCTTTGGGCTTTGGTTAATTTAGGAATGGCTTAATTTATCATAATGACATTAAGTCAAAAAATATAGAGAGAAAGCTTTTTAATATATCAAGGCTGTTTGACTTGGCTCCTTAAAGAGTTCACAGCTGAAGTGTTGATGTTTCTTTCATTATCAATTCTTCTTCTGCTTTGACAGACTTGTCTAAGAGCACTTCAGAAGCCTCCTATATATCAACTCTGTTTTTCACCTGACTGTCCATTTGGCAGGCAAATGAGTATTTCTTGTTTAATTTCACCTAACCATAAAATGGTAATTGTTGTGAATACAATTTTTGTTAAACACATAAACCTTAATGCATCAAGTACTAATAAAAACATTAATACAAAATTTGAAATTAAGAAGCATTCATGATTTGGAACTCATTGTATGCACTCTTGCTCTCACTGTGTATTTAAAGGTTACAGGCATACAAATCTGTATGTAAGTATCTGACTTTTTGCTTTTAAGAAAGTGCTAGACACAATTCCTTCCACATGAAAAAATTCTGGGAATAGTGCAGTGTCTTTTTTATTTTATCCTGAAAAGTACTTTCACTGATGGTTTAGTAAAGTTATGATATTCTCTGTGCATCCCTGAAAGTGCCTGGGGACTCTTAGGTGGAAAGGCAAAATATAAATTTTAGATATTATTAGTATTACTTCTGCTAATGATAATAATTCAACCCCAGAAAAATATTTATGGCAAAGTTATTATAATCCCCTAAACAAATGGGTTCATGCAGAAGCAGAACTGCTGACACAAGCCTCCTGTAACAAGACAATGCCAGTAGGCATTACATAAACTCAAGCAAGGGCCAGTCAAAATGATACAACCATTGTGTTGATGTGTTGTATATGATTGTGAGTATTGGTGCCAACTGTGTCATAAACCACTCCCTGGAAATAATAACCCTGACAGATAATAGAAATGAATCAGCATTTTCCCTTTAATCAGAATGTTTTGTAAGCCTGGCAATGCAGTCTCAGGATTCAGTAGGCATATTTTCAGCTCCCTTGCCCTGGGAAAAAAAAAAAAAGTTTTTATGAGGGTATGTCCTCTATTTAATAAACTTAGTGAGCTATACTTTCTCACACCTTCTGAGGCTCTGCATGAGATGCCACTTTAGAGGAAAGTGACAATTATACAGGGAATAGCAGGCTACATCCTCTTACTAGCCCTGATTCTTGCATGACAACAATGCTGGAAAGCTGTTCTGGAGCTGAAGCCTCAAGCTGTAGGTGCAGCAGGGACTTAAAGTAGACCCACATTGTTACATCATTTGGTGGGGACAAGGAGCAGGAGGTGGTTTTATAGACAGAAATGTTATGCACTCCCTTTTGCTCATGGGAGAAGAAAGATAATGGAAGTTTAAGCAGGATTCAAAGTCCAACTGAGGAAACGCGTGATCACAAATTATCTTGTCTTCTCTTTTTCTACAAGCCTCCTTCTGACTCTGCTATCTAATGTACCAAAGTAAAGAGGATATTTGTAGTCTCTTAAATATTTCAAGCAAAAAAAGCTATCTGTCCTTACTTTTCCAAACAGAATCTGGATTGTTTTTTTGTGCCTACACTTCAAATTTTTCCTCCCTTTCTTTTTTTTTTTTAATGAAAGTGAACATAGAAAAGCTGCCAGATAAGCTGTGCTGTCTTCCCTTTAGTTTCCTGTAAATGGAAAGTCATTATAGTTTTCCTGTTACCTCAGCAATATGTTGCCTTTCTATTCCTTGTAAAAGCTGTGTATTTCACTTACACAGTGGGAGAGAAGAGGGAAAAAAGATGCCTTTACAAGGTGTCTTTCCTGTATGGGCAGGCCAAAGTGCTGTGATCGTAGATGAGCTAGCCAAGTGTTTCCTCAGTCTTTGCCCATTGCAAAGTGAAACTCTAAATTGCAGTTATCTCCTGATTCCCTCTGGAAGGTGATATCCATCTGGAAGATGCGGCTTTGAACAGCAGGAGGGTTTGCAAAGCTGATATTAAATAAAGCCCTTGCTGTTCAACTTGACTTGACGGTATGACCCACTCCATTTTTAAGCTTGAGTTTTTGCTTCAGGGATTTAATTATTTTCAGAATAATTTCTAAGAGTATCTAATAATGATACAAGTGGCTATTTAAACTTTGTTCTTTCTTTGACTACCACTGTATTTTATCCTGGGGTCCTGAAAAGTAGTGGGTAAGGGTTAGCATGGACTACTCAGAGTTGCATAGGTAAAATTCAGGCTGTTTGTGTCACAACTCATTTTGTAAAATTCATGGAAGTGTTGTTTCAGTTGTCACCCCAAGAGTCTAACAGCAAATTCTCAATTTAACCTGTAAGCATTGTCAATGCCTAAGATCCACAGCACAGCCATGGAATTGTAATATCAGTAGAGCATTTGATAGTTGACTTATCTTCTTATAAAATCTCCCCACATAGATAGTAGTGACATTTGAGCTGAGAAATGAAGGCCTGTAGATGAAGACCAAGTGAGCTGCTACAAGTCTTATATATAGGGCAAGCTTCTTGGCAATAAAGCAGCCTAATAGTGACAGCTTTACAATCATAGTATCCTTTCCCTTTGCCTCACGCTCCAGACCACAGAAGAGGCTCTCCCTTGTCATTAGGTATAGGAGATGTCCATGCCCCTCCAATACTCAGTACAGATCTGATGCCCATACTATGACATTGCAAATTTGGTTCTATTGTAGCCAAATTTGTGGATCAGCTGGAGAATCCTAATTTCCTGCCTTTTTCTTCTGCACAAAGTCCTGTATGAGGTAGATTTATATTAGATATTAAGAAGAAATTCTTCATCTTTTGTAAGAGTGGTTAGATGCTGGAACAGGTTGCTCAGAAAATTTATGGAAGCCTCGTTCCTGGTAGTGTTCAGGGGCACCCTAGATGGAGCTTTGATCAACCTGGTCTAACGGCAGGCATCCCTTCTCATTGCAGGGGTGTTGGAACTAGATGACGACTAAGATCCTGTCCAATCCAAATCAGTTTATGATTCTATGATTTTTCAAGAGTTTATATTCTGCCCTGCCAGTTGAGTGGACTTAGGGATCTGAGCTTGTTGCTCTCTTAACTGGTCCAACCCTGTGCTAAGGACTAATTCTCCTTTGGTTTGAAGGAGAAGGAGGAAAAGGAAATGCAGATGACTGGTTAATTGAATTGATTTGTGGCAGAGTGACAGCGAATTTCCTTGTGAACTTTCTGTCCATTTGGGAGAGGGACATTCTGTGGTTGAAAAAGGACAGACACAGGTTAGGAGTTTTTAGCAAGAGAAGCCCTACCTTTATAAATGATCACCCCTACAGCAATATCCTGTTTTTAAATAGTACAACTTGTAGCCAGTGTGAGATTCATAACATACTCTAGACCAAACAGTGACCCATGAAGGATGCTCTGTCTTGCTTTAATTTGGTATCCAACCAAGCTGTGTCTGCACTATTACAGAGAAACCTACAACCCAGTCTTTATGTGCACACTTGAAGGTGTGTGAGCACACGCTGAGCTAATTGCTAATGCTAAGCATCACTTAAAACTGAAATATCTGTATCTGTGTGTTGATACATGAGTGCCTGAAAGATTGACAGATCCCTAATCAAAAGTCTTTTGCCTTGGGGGCTGACAGTAACCTCTCTGCAGTATTATTCATTCTGGCAGGTAGTATTCCAGATGCTCACAAATACAGGAGGCCGTGAAAAATTAGGAGGTGAAGAAACACCTTTTTTATCCAAAGAAGTAATATCAAGACTGCCATTGTTCTGACAAACTTTGGACAGGCTTTCTGCAAATATACTCACAAGAAGGTTAGAGACCAAACTGATGAAAATCAGTAAGGATTACTTCTTTCCACCACAGCATGATGAAAAAGAATGTTTCTTTA
>JAWWMP010000093.1:22733274-22745665 GCA_035047865.1 Dendrocincla tyrannina | reverse complement strand
GAGGGTCCATGTTCTCACTGTCCCTGCCAATCCAAGCTGGGTCAGGGGCTCCAGGAGCTGTGGGTGTTATAGTTTTCTCAGGCTGTTTGTGACTGGCAGCTGCTCCCGGGCTTCCCCATTTGGGCTCCAGGGCCCTGCCATGAGAGGTACAATGCCACCCCACCTCTGTGAGGTTTGATCCATCTCTTCCCCCTCCACAGACACATACACCCTCCACAAAGTGGTTCTGACCCCATAATAACTGATATCGTGCCTAGCACCTCCACTCTGTCTGCCTGTGCAACTTACTGACTCCTTGACATCACATAAAACTTCTTCCTCCCACCCGGGTGACTAAGGGTGCTGCTCTTGCAAAGTGAAGTGTCTTTACTTGTTTAGCAAAGTATTTAAAATAATTTGCACACTGACAAAATGCTCAACAGAAATATTTGAATGAGAAAATGCAAGTGGCTTATTACTGACTCTTGACTGAGATTAGACATGACCGTAATTAAACACTGCAAGATGACATTACACTTGATGTGCCTGACCTCCTCCACAATCTTGAAGAGAGCATAACAATTACCAAATGCAGATAACAGCATGGTGCTGCTTCCTGTCTCAATCACTTGCATTCTGCACCATTAGCACTGTTTACAGTGTTATATTGTTTCTTCTATCATCAAAATTGCTTAACTGGCAATTTTAAATGTGTCCTATTTGTACAAGGCAGTTTTCTCAGATATGCTTATGAAGATTGCATTCACGCTTTACATGAAAATTCCTGGAGAACCACTCATTAATATGGCTGTAGAACTTAGGGAGCAAGAGCAATCTTCAGATCTATAGCACACAGAATTCACTTGATATCGAGACCCTCTAGATCTGAGATCTCAAGATTTGAATCAAACTTCACAATTTATTTTTTTTTAAAATGGTTAAAATAAACACTAGCTACAGCTAGACAGTAATGATCAAGAAATTGCATTGTGACACTGTAATCCTGGGTAATATTTTAAGCAAAAGGGAAGACAATTTAAGGATGAATTGGCTGTCTGGACAAAAGCCACCAGGAGCGATGTCAGCAGGACTGAGTGGCAACTGAGCGAAAGGTAATTCTGGCAGTGGGATATTGTGACCACAGATTCACTGACCACCTACTCAAAATGGGCCTAGATGGATCAAATGTCAGGAAGAACTGTGCCTGTGGACTAATTGGAATGAGAATTGAGAAATTTAACAAGCAAATAATGTATGAGTACTAGCAATGAAAAAGTATGTAAACTTTAACCAATGAATGCTTACGCTTTTGTTTCTTACAATGTGTAAGTAGTGTAAAGTTTTGGGCCAACCTCTCGTGGGTTACCACCCAGCTACTTGGCACAAACCGGCATAAAAAAAGTAGAAATACCTCTCCTCAGTATGCGAGTCAGTGCTGCACTCTGGGTAACAAGCCCCCATTCAGGACAATTTACATTAGAAATTGCAAGTGGCAATCAAAGAACTAGTGAGTCCACACCATCCCCAAAGACAACTTAACAAACTTAAGCTGTAATACACTGGGAAACAGGCTGAGAAGGACCTACCTCACTGAAGGACCTACCTCACTTATTCAATGACTTTATAAGCGGTATTAAGTCACAGAAATTCTTGAATTTTTTGAATGAACTACAGTAACTGTTTGTCTATTCTTTGTCAGAATAGTGGGACTTCTGTCTTCAGAAGAGGTTTAGCAATAAGCATGAGTCAACATTGTTTAAAATGTCATCTCAGAGTGAAAGCACATAACTTGGTCACAGTCATACATCTTTAGGTTGTCAGCAGTGTTCCCCCAGTGGCCATGGATCCTGACACCTAGATTGACACCTAGATGTTGGAAAATCATGCCAGGTCACACACTAGGCCTCCAAAAACACTCCTCAGACTGGACAAGAAGGGTAGATAAGAGGAATGAACATTCAGCCTTTTTGCTATAGCCATGAAGGTAAGCAGTACTCCACCTACTCCACCTGACAGAAGAGAACTCTGCACATCAAATTACAGTGATCCTTCTGTAAGACAGATATCAAACAAAACCATGGTGTTTCTTCTAAAAGACCTTTTTGCCACAGACATTTCAAATATATGAGAGCTGCTAAAGTTCAAGTGCACTTAATGACATCAGTGCATGCCATGTGTTTGACTCACATATGAACTTCTGTGGCAGAGATGCTAGCTCTCTGAAGTCATTTCTTCTGCTGTATGTAAGTTCCCATGGTGTCTGAACAGTAATTACAAAGACAGATCTGAAAAACTGACAATGGCAATGTGACCGAACATAGCTTTGGACAGATGAGTACCTTCACTTCATGTATTCAAAAAAGACTTCAAAAAGTGCCTGCTTATTGTAAGGAAATTTCAGCAGCAAGGAGAGATGCCAGTCTTGGAAAAGAATGAAAAAGGATGGTTTATTGTTCTTTCCTAGGTAAAAAATGCACTGCAACCAACAGGCCACAACATACCATTCCCTGTGTCTTTAGCTGTCCTGAGGCACACAGGAGAGTGCATTTAAATTGAAAAATTTTAAAACAAACAAACAAACAAAAAGAAAAACCCCAAACCAAAAAAAGAAAACCCCACCCAAACAGACAAAAAAAACTCACCACCAAAAAAAAAAAAAAAGGAAAAAGAAAAAAACAAACACAAAACTTGAAACAAGACCTTGTGTGTCAGGTAGTAACTGTGGTGGGTTGGCCGTGGCTGGACACCAAGTGCCCACCCAAACTGCTCTATCACTGCCCTCCTCAGCTGTACAGGGGAGAAAATAAACAGAAGGCTTGTTGGTTGAGATACAAACAGGAAGAGAACAGGAAGAGATCACTCACCAGTTACCAACAAAGGCAAAACAGACTTGACTTGGGGCAATTAATTGAATTTTCTGCCAATCAAATCAGAATAAAGTAATGAGAAGCAAAACCAAACCTTAAAACCACTTGCTTAAAACTCACCCCTCCCTTCTTCCTTGTCACCACTTCCCTTTTCCTCTACTTCCTCCTCACCACAGGCGCAGAGAGACTGGGAATGAGGGCTGCGGTCTGTTCATCTCATGTCTCTGCTGCTCCTTCCTCCTCAGGGAGAGGACTCCTCACACTGTCCCCCTGCTCCAGCATGGGGTCCCTTCCAAGGGAGACAGCCCTCCACAAACTTCTCCAATGTGACTCATTCCCATGGGCTGCAGTTCTTCATGAACTGCTCTATTGTGGATCCCTTTCATGGGTTGCAGTCCCTTAGGAACAGACTTCTCCAGTCTGGGTCCCCCACGGGGTCACAAATCCTGCCAGCAGGCAGTTCTCTGTCTTTGGGGCCACAAGTCCTGACAGCACCCTGCTCCAGCATGGGCTTTCCACAAGATCAGACCCTCCTTTGGACATCCACATGCTGCAGCATGCAGTCCTCCACAGGCTGCAGGAGGATATCTCCTCCACCATGGCTCTTCATGGGGTGCAGGGGGACAGGCTGACACCAATGGTCAGCTTCAGGGGAACCTCCTCAGAGAAACCACCAGCCCTGCAGGCCCCTCCTTCCAAAACCTTGCCATGCAAACACAGTACAAACTGCCATAAAGAGCTATCACTTATCCATCTCCCTTACATCCTCTTAGTATCAGGGTTGCTTTGAACTCATTAGTGAGACACGTTATTTGCCAAGACTGTTAACTGCTGCTACAGATTTTGGTCTCAAATATTTATTTTAGTAAGAGGTGAGCTTGTCCCTTGCCGTTCTGGTTACATTTCATGATAAAATACAGTCAGTATATGAGAAAGTGTCTTTCACAACTATTAGACTAGCATAAGGATTGCAGAATCAGCATTCCAGTGTGTTAAGTTTCTTGCAAAGTGCACTATTAGATCAGAGCAAAAAAACACAGAGCAATTTCCCTGTCTTGCTTCAGTAGCTCTGATGACTGATAGGTTACTTACATTCTGTGAACAGGGAAATAATTGTCAAGGTCTCTAATTTATTTTTAAGCAAAAATTCTGATCTTACATGCTGACTGATTTTGAATAAAAAATATAAACTATAGCCTTTTAATCCTTGCCTCCAACATCTGAGTTTAATACCTCTCCCATTAATAAATCCTAGGGGAAAAAAATTTAACCAGTAGTGAGGAAAATGTGTTGTCTTTTCCTTCAACAAATTCAATGCTTCTTTTAGTTTTTTTTTAGGTGTTACATTATGACAATAAAAATTGCTGTTTTCACTCACTGCTTCTCTGGAGTTTATTCTTCAGGACCTGAATGTTAGTTCTAATATCTCATATTTCTACTCCCCACTTCTGCCCAGGATACCAGCTACTTTGCCCTGCATTTTGAAAAGAAAACAATGATTAACCTCATCAGTGAGGCTGTCCAGATTTTACACTTTGCTCGAAAATTTAAGAGATGTATGGGTCAAATTCCTATGGAGTTAAGCGTTGCACAAATGATAAATTCTTGTTACAAAATGGCAAAAAAGAGTGCTCTTGGAGTTGCATTTCTAACCTACCAATTTTATTGCTCCCTGGATACACTACTGTTTTTAGTTATTAGTCCAAGCTAGTTTCTCAGGCAAAACTCTCTCTTGAAGTTTAGCCTTTTGCCAAAGCAGAAAGAATGACTGGAGAGCCTGTTTTGGAGTTGTCTTCGTTTTTGAAGAGGAAGCAATACAATGTGTTCTTTGCTGTTTCTATCTGATTATTTTCTTGTATTTCCTAAATATAAACATTTGTTGTACTTTATGTGGTATCTCACTGCTATAGCCTGTCCTTAACAATTCAGAACTTGGTGTGAAACTGCTTTTAGCAATTAAGCCAATAACACAAGGCCAAATTAGGCCCCTTCCAACAAGCCATGTAGCAGAGTAGCTTTAAAATGCCTGTCAAGAATTTACTCCCAAGTGGAAAATTAATAACACGTTTTCAGAAAAAATGGATAAAAAAGTAAGGATAAGATTCTTCAGTGAGAAGATAAGAAAAATTGAAAGCAAACCACGGAATAATTAGTTCATTAAACCTTTTAAATGCTGTATTTTTAATGGTCATGGACAACACCTTAGATTGTTAACATCAGCAGGCAGGAGATAACCACAGAGGTGAGGGGTGAATGTCCAAAACCAAGCATTTGAGTTCTTAAGCATAGGTCTGCTATTTTCTAGCTACAACCTGTATGGGCTTGTCGTAAAATGTAGTAACACCTGGACTAAACAGAAGTGACATGACCAGCTCCTTCAGTGAAGAAAGACATATATCATAACATGAGGCAAACCTCTCAATTTAGAGGCTGATCACATCTATTTTTACATATATAATATTTAGATGAAGAAAAGCAGCTCTGTAAAATTTTAAAAAGTCCCTGGAAATGGGGGAAATTCCTTGGAAATGCACCCAAAGCCCAACGATGCTTGGGGAGTTGGCTACTGACACCCAAGATCCATAACTGCAAGAACCAGAAAAGCACAAAATTAACACTTTCCCCTCAGCTCCCCAGGACCAACAGCAATCTCCCTAACGAGAAGGAAGTAAAGAGTGAAGGAATGCGAGTTTGGGAATGAGTACGTGGGTGAAATTATCAAGGAGGAAAACAGTGCCAACACCATCTGTTTTTAAAACTCCATTGTCCAAACACACAACATTTTCCTCACCATGCTCATGACAGTGATACATGAAAATAAAGTAGAAATAAAACATCTGGTAAAAGTGCATTATCAGCTTACGTAGACAGAAGCTTCTGTAAGACATAAATCCACCATAAACTGCAAGTTTAGCCAGCCAACCAAGCACTAAAACAAATATTTGATGAATCACAACACAATTTTTTCAGTATCACTTAGGAAGACTCTCTAATATTTGAACATACAAAACGAGATGACCAAGCCTAAAAGATAGAGGGAAAAAAAACTATTAGAGTCAAGACAGAATGCCACAGACGTGAAGTGCAAGTCCCTTACCAAGCTTTGTTTGCAACGTTTCATAGCAGGATCAATTAAAGAAGGTGCAGAAAGCTATCAAATCTTTTCTCCAGTGATAATAATCATACGTATTATGAGAGAGTGTTGAATTTTACCCACTCTGTTGCGCTAAGATAAAGCTGTCATTGACAGCTGCAGTCAACATCCTGCACTGCCTCAAGGCAAGGTTCTCCTCTCCTGCAAATCTAAAGGAAATTTTGACACTGATCTCAGTGGAAGTAAAAGCAAATGCACAGAATGAGAAAAGACACAACAAAATAAAACCATCTCTAACACAGATCTATTTCTGCAGTCCTCTTTGCTAGCCAAGGTTTGCCTGCCTATCGTGTCACTGTTTGGCTTAACTGATGTAAGAAATTTATGAGTATCTGTAATCATTCTAAGTATCATAAAATCCTATTTGTATTTCTAAACTGACACCACACACTGATCAGAATTCCTTACATGTAGCTCAGAAGGCTTGCTAAATGCATTTGATGTGATTGCTAGCCAGGTTGAAGAAACCTAGTCACCTTCAACAGTCTTCAAATTTATGCAGCCTGCAGACACTGCATCATGTGGTTACATAGTTGGCTTGCACCCACCCATATGGAAAGACAGACTCACATGTGGCTCCTTCCAGATGATTATAATAAAGTGCTGAGCTGTATCGGGATTTTCCCATACGGAAAGGCTGTGTGACTTGGCAACTACCACAAGCCTAGGAAGCCATCATGTTTCTTCACTGCTGAGTTCAGTGTAGAACTGGCTCCTGGGTCACCTACAGCTCTGGGAAATTCAAATGCAGTACTTGTGCTGAAGTTGCAGCCAGTGATGGCAGCAAGGTGATGGGGTTGCTGGATAATCAAGTGTCTAACTGTGAGAGCAGGGAATGCCAAAAGTAGCAGTTCTTCACTGCTTTGCTGTCCAGCTGAATATCCAGCTATTCCTCAACAAAGAACTACTACCATTTTCTGCTTGCAAATTACTCCCAAAGCCTCTTCTTGGAGATAGGTGCTATGTGTCTTGTAGATCTAGTACATGCACTTTTACTCTGGCTAAGTGGGGTAGCATATACTTCTTTGGCCTTGGAACTGTAGGAAAATAGCTGTAGCAAGTCTGTGTAGCTCAAGAGGAGGCACAAATAAGTTTACGTACTTAAGAGTTCATAAGAATTCTCTGCATGAAATCTAGCTGAAGAATCTTCTATCACACATGGATGGAAAAGCAGCAGAGAGGTAAACACTGCTATAACAACACATGAACTTTGGGTACCATACTATTTTTGTAGGAATTAAAAATCAGATTCTTCAACATCTGTAAATGTCTCAATAATGGCAAAAGAATTGTAATGCAAAAATGAGCTGGCAGTGAGACAATAAAGCCAAATAAATTGCTTGGTAGACTAGCTCAATATTTACAGCTTCATAAACTTGTGATCACCCTTCAGCTGGTACCATTTCAGGCACAGAACACACCCGTATCACTGAGACTCTTTTGAAGCATTTTAACCAAAGCACTACATGTTCAAAACACTGTCAGAGCAACAAAAGGACATTTTTTAGCTTCCAGGAATTGCTCCCTAACCTTTGGACATGAAATTCTAGTTACAGTTTGTTTTGTTCTAGAAGTAGGAGCTTTGAAGTCAGTGATGGAGACATACAGTACGAGTAGCCATAAAGCCATCCCCAGTTACTTGTTGGAGTTTTAATACAGAATGCACCTAAAAGGGAGGAGTGACCAGCACTCTAAGTATGCATTTTCCAGCTGGAAATCAAGGTGACAGTGTGCTCTACCGAAAGTGTAAGCATGTTCTGGTTCTAAGGCTCTTTGCTTCAGTTTTTACTCTTATAATGCCTGTGTATTATAAATTTAAATAGATGTAAATGTATGATCTAGTTAAAAAAATGCAATCAGACAGGACAGAATTTGACTTTCAGATCCTCATCTGTTCAGTTAAAAAACCATCTTTCTATGGTCACTTCCCTTCTCAGATTTCAGAGAGCTAGAGTATGAGTGATTTCTGGGATGCTTGCAAGGCCGCTCTTCTTGTTCAACCAACCAGACTATAAGAAATAGGGACATCAGCATAATGGTGAGTGGGAATGGGACAACCAAAACTGTCTCAGGGGGTGTTTGTCCAGGACAGAAAATGCTAAAGATAACTATCAGATGGATTAAACAGTAATTGGGCAATTAATAGAGGCTTTGGAAAAAAAGGAGTCACCCTGAAATTCAGTAAAAAAGCAGCAGAAACATTTGAAGCAGTGGGAAAGACAGCAGAGCCAGAACAGCCCTGGGACACCCTGACAGTGCAGTTCACTGCTGGATACATGCACCCCATCTGTGTGAAGGACACAGTGGAGGGAACCCTCACTGGCATGTGCCTGTGGAGCCTTGCAGGGGGTTTCTTCAGTGGCATGTGGGTCTGGGCTGCAGGAGTGGAACTGGTGCAGGTACAGTTTCAACGCCCTCTCACATACAGTGATACTCAGGAGAGGAGATATGAGCTTGTGACCTTCATATAACACCATCCATTTTAACTGGGTGAGGCAACATACCTGAATGTCATTGTAATTTCAGGGGATTATAGACGTGCCTATAAATATTTGTAAATGGCTATCGGTGTTTTGAAAGCATTTAGTATCAGTTTATTTATTATAATGCTGACAGTGATCCTGAATGCATAGTTCACTGCTAATTCATTTCAGGCTACTAAATATAATGGAACACTTCAATCCTGTTTTGACGATGGGGATTTGAGTACTTCTACAGTTCCAGAGTTGTGGATAATTATAAAAGTCCAGAAGACTATGCTTAAGAGAGCATTGTGATATACCCGAAACACCAAAATGATTCTTGTAGTCAGAATGAGACCCATCCATGTTAGCACATTTTCATAACTTCTGTGTAGACACTTGCCTTCTGCCACATCCCCAAGCCCTCCAAAACCCCTGTAGTTCCTCACTGTAATCCTTTGTAATGATGAACTGGAAACCTAAGCCATGCTTTTATGGCTGATCAGGTTGGTCAAAAATCTGTCAAGAACATTTGTGATACAGCTGATCTCTTTATTTGGAGCTGAGTTTGCTACATTTTGAGTCAAGCTGCACCCTAGAGTTCATTATTTCATGAGTGTGGTCATCTTATGTGAAGCACGTACGCTACCAAAGGTTATCATGCTAGCTTTGTACATTGTTTTAATGTGTTGTGATACTAAGAATATATAGATGTAGCCAAGGTAACCAGTGAAAAGTAAATGGCTTCTTATTGCAAAAATACTGAAAAGCAGATGTGTAACCGTTGGTGATTCAATCAAGGTGACTGACTACAGAAAATTGCAATTACAGAAAATACAGCAGAAGACAAGTTTGCTTTTTCTGACAGTTGCACCCTGGCTGCTATCAAGTTTGAGACTGACTTTAAATGACATCCAATGAAAACTGCTTGTCCTTTAGTGGCCTTTAGTTTACACAAAGTCTTACAGAAACTGTTTCTCATTATGGAGCAATGTGCTTTGCTAACACCAAGTAGACCTGGTAAGGCTGGACTAAAGCAGCAGTGATATCAGAACAGAACAACACTGCTGCTTTACCTCAGGACAGACCTTGACTTCAGAAAGCTGGTGCCTTTTTCTCAACAAACCTCAGAGTATTGACCTCACATAGAACATGAGAAAACTCTTTGCCCATGTTAGGCTTGTTAGCCAGATACTCGCCAGTTTCTGCTGACTCTGCAGAAAGTCTCTGACCCATTCCAAAGATAAAATAGAACCGGGATCTTGCCATGCTGTTTAAGTGTGTACATTAATATATCTTGAGAGAATATGACAGTAATTTTGTAATACATCACATACTTCCTTCAGAAACAATAAGCATTCCTTACATCTAGCATGGTATAGTAACACCCCTGACAGCAATAAGGCACAATCACTGTCCTCTTTTCAAGCAGAAATGACAATGGAAATAATGAAGTAGAAAATCAATGCTTTAAAAAAGTGTGTACTTTAATATTCTGTTGAAAGTGGAAAAAAGAAGACCTTCAAGTACAGAAATGCCACGTCTCAAAAGTTTTTATGTTGGCGCTTATAAAAATGCTGTGGATTCATCATGAAAACAGCTAGACAAAATACTGCAAAATATGCGTTTTTAGACTCAAAACAGGAATACTTTCAGTTCTAGTATAAAAATCTTGTACTTCAAAAAAAAAAAAAATTATAAAATGTCTTTTCTGGCTCTCCTGATTTCCCTTCTTCAACAACTAAAAGTACTTGTATATGAACAGGTAGTACAGAAGTGTCCACCAAACATCACACCTTCTGACTAACTCTCTTCGGCCATACCTGACTGTGAAGGGAATGCAATTCTTTAGCACAGTCTGCTCATTGATGGCAAGTACCTAAGCTGCTTTGCTACTCAAAGTTCAAGACTGCCTTTTATGGCAGCTGGAAGGTACATGAAGAGTACTTTACACTCCACAGTTCATTGGGAGATAAAGGCTAATGCACTCACACAGAAGATTTTAAAACATTTTCCAAATCTGATATCCTAATGGAGTAGTACTGGGCCATTTTCATAAGCCTTTGAGTAAAGACCAGGATTTCCTCTGCTTAAAATATCTTGCTGATGGCTAGTGGTTGCTAATTGCCAGCATGAAGAATTTGTGTGGCAAACTGCAGGGACTATCTGTCACTTTTAAAAAACGGGATGTTCCCATAGATTTTCATCAATACATCTCAAAGCCTTCCGTAATCAGAGAAGTAAAACTCAACAAAAGAATTGAAAATGAGGAGGAAGTGGTTTATGTAATGGTCCTAACCAGCAGCACTGCTATAGTTTCTCTGGCCTTTTTCATTTGTAACATGTATTAAAGAAGCCTTCTGTTGAAGTTGCTTTTTCAGCATCTCTCAGACTTGAACATTTCCCAAAATACACATCTTCCATTTTAAAATATGATTTTAGATTATGATCAATTTTATTTCATCGTTAGATCAATATGACATAATGATATATGCTTGCTTCTGTACAACATTATTCCCAAAGTTAGGTTTGCCTGCCTACCTGCCCAAACAAAGCAGACAGATAAGATTGATCTGTGATACAGCTTAGTTGTATCATCACACAAACATTAATAGAAGTAGAAAAAGGAGACTGAGAACACTCACCTGGGGTTGGAAGAGGTCAGGTCAGAGGAGACCAGCTGTTTTCAGCTGCATGGAGTGTAACTGCACCTGAACAATACATTTATTTGACAAATATGCCTAGCATAGGAAAATGGTTAATGGAAACTACTCTTAGCTAAGCTCTTACTGCTACAAGAAACGTGATTTTACAAAGTACATCAGATAGACAGATAGATAGATAACAGGATATTATGCACTACTTATTCAAAGTGGCATGTCTTTCTCCTTTTCTTGAGTTTTATAATTTATTTTTTTCTAACTGATGATGTAGCAATATAGTGTGGACTCCACATTCCTAACATTTTGCCAAGTCACAACTACCCTAGTGCTTATTATAGCAGATCCTGTCTTGCTGTGTTTTGAAAATAGTTCTGAAATCAAGAAAACATTCAGAAAACATGACCTCTGCTCCATCATAAATAAAACAGCATCACTTTTGAAAATTTTGGGGTTTTTTTATTTTAAGTATTTCTAATCAGCGTTAGGCATCTTTTAAGACACTGAATCTGGTTTTCCATTTTTTAAATGAAGAGGAGCTCCAAGTATGAATTCAGCAGCCAAGAGCTAATTATCTTTACTACCTAAATCCACAGTCTGTCTATCCAACCTGCAGAGCTGAACTGTTGTGTAAAATTTAGTGGCATCTATCCAGACAGAGGGAGCCCAGTGTTCCCTGAGCTCCAAACTGAAAGCTCTTTTGTCACATATATTCTTCCTCCCACCACCCATCTACATATATTTTTTGTAGTAATTTTACCATTACCTTTTCCATGCGTAAAGGTTCATTAAAAATAAAAGAAGAAAAAAAAGGGATTCCCCTTAGGATAAAATACCTCACCACTTCTAAATTCTGGATTGCTAATTTTCATTTGAAAATTGTTAACTTCCACTGAGTGGGTCTAGAATTGCAAGCTACTCTCTGTCACAGTAATTAATAGGTCCCTACACTGTCGTGCATTTAGTGATCGTACTGAAACAAATTGTCCAGAGAGGTTGTGGAGTCTGTGTGATGGACTGAAATGTTGCCAATGTCTTAACCATTGTCAAAATCATAGACTTTTTTTGTCAAACTGCAAGGAAGCAACTGCCTGTCTTCGACCATCAAAGAACTCACACCTCCTCAATATGCCTCGGGACTGGAATTTGGACTGTAACAGAGAACTTGAGATAAGATCATTGTCCAACTGTCGTGGGTTTATCTGGATAGGTTTTTTTTTTTTTATATATAAGAGGAAAATTGGCTTCTGTTGGAAGCCTCTGGAAGTT
>JAWWMP010000093.1:22608692-22620282 GCA_035047865.1 Dendrocincla tyrannina | reverse complement strand
GCTCAAGGGCACCCTGGGCTGCCATGACCGTGAATGGAGTTCAAGTTCCTTTGGGCAGAGAGGAGGGTGAACAGCCAGCTCATTAACCTGGACTTCAGGAGTGCAGACTTTGGCCTCGTCAGAGATCTTCTCAGCTGAGTACCACAGTTTTGAAGTAAGGAGGAGCTCAAGAAAGCTGGTTAATATTCAAGGATCGCCTCCTCTCAGCTCTGGAGCAATGCATAAAGAGGAAGACAGGCAAAAATGCCAGGAGACCTACTTTGTTGAAGAAGGAGCACCTGAACAAACTTAAACGCAAAAAAACAGCCTGCGAAAGGTGGAAGTAAGGGCAGGTAGTCTGGGAGGAATACAGAAGGGTTGTCCAAGCAGACAGGAGTCACCTTTCTGGTAAGGAAAGCTAAAGCACTAATAGAATTAAATCTGGGCAGGGACATCAAGGGCAAAAAGAAAAGCTTCTATAGGTATGTGAGTGATAAAACCAAGATAGAGATAAAATGTGTGCCCTCTCTGGAAGGATGTGGGAGACTTGGTTACCCAGAACATGTTAATCATGGTACCCAGGAGAAGGCTGAGCTGCTCAATGACTTGTTTGCTTCAGTCTTCACCAGCAAGTGCTTCAGCCACAGTGCCCAAGTCACAGAAGGCAAAGGCAGGAACCGGGAGAATGAAGAGCCAACAGCTGTAGGAAAGCATCAAGTTTGAGACCATCTAAGGAACCTGAAGGTGCACAAGTCTGTGCAACCTGATGAGATACATCCATGGTCCTAAGGGAACTGGCAGAGGAAGTGGCTGAGCCACTTTCCATCATGTTTGAGGATCTCACCTCTGTGCCTGGCAAGATCATGGAGTATTTCCTACTGGGACCTATGCGAAGGCACGTGGAAGACACAGGTGATTAATGAACATGGCTTCATTAAGGGCAAATCATGCCTGAAAAATTAGTGGCCACCTACAACAGGGTTATAGTGTTGGTAAATGAGGGAAGAGCAACAACATTCTTGTCTCTAATCTGGAGTAACAAGGATTTGGTGGGTGGACAAGTAGATAAGGAGTTTGCTGGATGGTTGTACTTGAAGTGTTGTGGTCAGTGGCTCAGTGGAGACCAGCGGAGACTTCTGTTCCTCAGGGCTTGGGTGTGTGACCGCCACTGTTTGACATCTTTGTCAGCATCACAGACAGCAGGTTCGAGTATACCCTCAGCAAGTTTGCTGATGACACCAAGTGGTCGTGTGTGTGGTGCGGTCAATACACTGCAGGAGAGGGGTGCCATCCAGAGGGACCTTGACAGGCTTGAGGGAGGGATCTGTGAAAACCTTGTGAAGTTCACAAGGCCAAGGGCAAGGTCTTGTTCCTGGTCAGGGCAGTCTTTTCTCTGTTTAACCAATGTAGTGTCATCCATACAGAGCTGAGATTACCTTTTACGCACTTTCAGAAATATCCAAAAATATATTGCAAATCAGTTAATTTCCTAGCAGATTCCTAAGTAACTGGAAACTATTGATGGTAGTGAAATTTACCTCTGAGGACAGAGGTAATAGACAGCAGACTATAGCCACATGCTTTGTTTATTTTCCAGAAGTATTTTTTAAATAAGTCACATCGTCTGAAAATGTGGACATTTTTCTTAGAAGAAATTTTCATAAACATTTTTTTAATGAGAACAGGAAGTAATAATTACACTGAAATGAAAAAAAAAAAATAGATAAAAATATTACTTATGTGTGCTGTTCTGCTAACTGTTAAAATGTTGATTTCATTTAGAGGCAGAGACTATCAGCCATGATAGCAACTGAATAGTATTGGGGATGAAAGTGGTGACCATCAGTGGAGCTGAGTGTATAAAAATGATGAAGCTGGTAATTGCCTCCATGAGGGTGGAGTTCATCCAGAGGATAAATAAGGACAGTAGGATTTTCTTACCTTATTCTCCATTATTGTCAGTGTCCATTGGTGTTAGAGCATGATTGGTTTCTGATAATATTTTCATGTAATATTTGGAGCAGCTTGAAAGTAAGTATTACACGGAAGTCAGGATACCAAGTCAAAAGAGTCTCAGTTTTCACAGGAGCTTCTCCACGTTCCCTATCTGTTTCAGGATGGACTAATCAACAGCAGGCATATGGTGCTCAGGTGAACACTTGGGAACTTCTTTTGTGTTCTTTGCTTTACCAGGGCTACAGAAAGGCATAAATATCAATCATACAGCTCCATCACTCTGTCACTCCCTATGTGCATGAGTCCCAATTAGCTGCTACTACCCATCTAATTTACATCTTTTCACAAAATAATTAGTGGCTTTGCTGCATCTTTGTCTATACCACAAAAAAATGTTTACTCATCAGGCTATTCTTTCCCAGAAATACCATAAACAGAGTAGAAATACTGTAAACATAGCATCTCTGACACTAACCCCATCCAACACTTACAGTGGAAAACTCAGCAGTAGCAAGTTTAACAAAACGTGGCAATGTAGTGATATTTTGACACACAAGGCTACTCAGATGAAGTATGACTGAGTGAAACAGGGTGATTAAATCAGATTTCTGCAGACAAATTTTTCAAGCATGTATTTTAAAATGAAAGTATACCTTTCATAGTTTGCTTGTTGGGAAATTTTTCCAAATTACTGCTTGCTTAGTTAATTCTTATGTGTTGAAAATCAGAATTTTTATATGTTGAAAATCAAAAAAATCTTCCAGTCCATTTTTCTATGTGTTCACTTAACTATCTTCATGAAAGCAATGGAAGTACCCACAAATCAATAGAATCTGGAATGTAAATTATTCGCCAGTCAGCAGTGGGCAGCTTTAAATCAAAAGTACAGGAGAACTAATTTTACTAGATTCCCCATGTTCTTATCACTGTGCTTTATAGCTACACAGTTCTACTTTTACACTGCTGCTCATTGCCTTCAAAGTACAGTTCTTCAGATCCTTCTCCAGTGTCCTGTGTTACACCACTTAGAGGAAGCAAGACAACTATAGTATTAACACAATCTTTTAAAGATTTCTCTGCCTTTTTACCTTCTAGATGTCCCAGTGTGTTGTGTGTGCTGTCTGGATGGCTTAAGCTTTAGTTAGGGAACATATAAATCTTGTTCGGAGTCATGGATGCTGCTCATGATCCAGAAGGATAACCGATCATTCCCTAAATAATCTATCATTTACAAATTCTGACCAAAAAATATATCAATGAAGCTTCTGTATGAAAAGCTTCTATTTCTGATTTCTCTTGCCTTGACATTGGGACATGCAGAGGGAGAGCTGACAGCTCCCTGCCACTCTGTTACAAACAGATAAGCACAACCCAAACAGCTGCTTCTGAAGGAGCTGACATTTGGCTTTTCCATGATTACTCTGACATGGTTTTGTCTATCCTTGCACAAAACTGCACACCATGCCCTCTACAAGATAGAACAGACTAGCAGTCTCTCTTAATGCAAAATCCGTTTGCTAGATATTTAGCATCTGCCGTGTAGAAAACTGCTCAACTGTTACATGTGCCAGTAGATGCAGAAGTAATACCTAGTGTGTGTGTACCTACGGATAACTGAGTCAGAGGTTGTTTGCCAGGGAGAGTGTCTGTATGTCTTTTCGGTGGTTCTTTCTAGGCATGTAATGTGGGCATACAACTATTCTAAAACTGTTCAAAATTCAGGTACCCATTTGTTCACAACATTAATTCATCTAATAATTTAGTTCTTCTGTAAGGTTGTTGCTTATAGTTGCTTTATCATCATAGAGTGGTGACTCAGTACTTCTTCAAATATTATCCGAAAATAGATGCACACTTACTAAGCCAACTTTAGGTGTAATTTTCTCTTTCTTCTCTCTCCTGGTTGTTTGCTTTAATAAAAACATTCCTATTCAGGCAATGCTTGTCACTGCTGCCAACTAGAAAGCAGTATTTTTTCATTCTAAATAAAAACCCAACAAACCCCCCCCCAAAAAAAGCCCAAACAACAACAAAGAAACCAAACTTCTCTGCCCTGACCCTAGTCTGATGATAATTTCCAACAGGTTTTCTTTCGCATTGTACAAGTGAAAAAGTGATACAAATTTCTCAAGAAATGGCTCTGATCACTAACTAAACAAGAAACCAGTCATAGCTAAAGGCTATCTTTCCCATGTCCTGCAAAAGTCAGAGGGGAATTGAGAACTCTAGGCCTTGACATTTCTGAAGAATAGAATTCTCAACTTTGATGCTCAGAGAAAGGAGAGTCATAAGATGCACCGTGGTGCAAGATTTTCTGAGCATATAATTTCTGGTATACGTGTTTCTGTCACATCAGCTGCCTTACCTGAACCGAACACGAGACAGAAAGACTTTCCTAGTGACAATTTCCTGTATGTCGTCTGTGTATTAGGACCTGCCCCTGTGTTTAAATTCTGAGCTGAATCAGAGCCAAAATTCCTCCTTAGTAACCACACCAGGACTTACTCAGCCTCTTCTAGTACCTCATATCCACTGTGAATCAGAGTTGCAGTTCACACCGCTTTAAGAAAAAAACCTGGAGAGTACAGTGTAGGTGGAATCAGAAAGTGGCAAAACCACTGAATGTTTACCCAAATAGGCTTTTTCATCCATAATTTGTGTAGGTCCACTTACACTCATTTTTATTCTAGTTAACAAAAGGGTTCCTTGCTCACTGTCCTCATTGCCTGTGAGGAGAGTACATTAACAGCAAGTAGGGACTGGAAAAAGCTTCCTCATCAACACTGCAAAAAGTGTGATGGGAACTCCTCCACTGTGGTCTCTCTAATGCTTTTGGAAATGGTTGTGTCCCACCTGCATTATCATCTCTACTGTTCTTGCTGCTATGGAGGAACTACTCCTGTTCACTCTCTTCAACAAAATTGCATCTTCCCATTTTAGGCATATCCTGTGCTTCTCTCAATAATGTGGATTGGCTGCTCTTAGTAGACTGAAACATGGAGGAAATCAACTGACTTGTATTGTCAATTTTCACAAATAAAAGACTGGTTAAAATGCTCAACAGCAGCTAAATTGGAGATTTCCTACAACTCAAAACAACTTGAGATTTTCAATAACTGTTCAAAAGAATGTCTATAATTTCCTTTCTGTAGCATTCCATGGTTTAATCCAGTACTTCATCAGAAGGCAATTGTAAAGACATAATTAAGAAGTTTCAGAAAAGCAACTTGACCTAACTAAAAATGTGTATCTTCTTCATTTGAACATTACTTGTTTAGTGACTCTATTAATTTTATTGAGTGTTGGATTGGGCTTTAATTATCCTTCTTAAACCGATGTGAACCACAAAACTGAGAAAAAGCAAGTCCAATTTTTCTAATTGTCAAAAGAAAAAATCTATGGTCACATGAACTTGGCAGTTTTGTAAAAGGAAAAAAAAGGGTTTAAAAAAATGAGGAAGGATGTATTTTTTACCCCATTTAAAGAGAACTCTTAGTATATAAAATTGTTTATGCAAAAAACCTGCTATATGCAACAAAATTGTAGTTCATAGTAGAGAATGACATTGTCCTGTGAAATTTTCTGTAAACTTTTACGATATAGTTTTACTGTTTACTTATTTGGTTGGAGTTAGTTGCAGCTACATCAGTGTGAAAAGCAACAGATTTAAAATCCATTTACTGGGGTAAGATACCTTAAAACCAACTTTTAGTGTTACAAAAGACAAAAACATGCAGAAAGTGTCCTTGGAATATGTTGTGTTTAGGCATAAATCAGTCATCCAGATATAAATTCTTTGTATCTACCTAGATCTAAACCTACCTAGATCTACTCACAGGGGTATCTGACTCTAATTTCCTGATCCTGTTCCTGCTTGCAGTCAGATGATAAAATGCCTTTGTCATCAGTGATAAGAGGTTACATTCATGTACAGTATTATCTGTGTCCTGCAAATATCATCATACAAATTCAGGAGGAATCAAATAGAATTATTGTCAGGCTGTCCTTAGGTTCAGTATAACTGCCCTGAAGCTAAAGAGATTGTCTGAGAGATTAATTTAATTCTGTTCATCATGATAATTGAGACTCATTCAAGTGGAAGACATCCTGAAGCCTAACAAAAGAAATACTCAAATAATCAATATACCCACTGGATAGCAATTACCAGGGTTGGGGTTTTTTTTCAATCAGGATGCAGAGACAGGGCTACTAAAGAAGTAGAAAAATATATTATTTTTTTTTTTAAGTAACGTGGAGATAGAAACTGTATTTTTCACTCAGGGCATGGTTCTAACTAAAAATTCCAGTTAAAAAAAAAAAAAAAAAAGGAATTTTGTAGGTGACTTTGCTGCTACAATTCTCTTTTCAGCCTTCTGTCCTTGCCAATTGGTTGTCTGAATATAGATCAGTTCAGTAGCAAGGCATCATAGAGCTCATGATCTATGCTATTCTATAGTAAACAGCCTCTTTTGTCATCAGGATTCCAAAGAGCTTTGTCCAATTTTAGTTATCTGTCAGTTTTTGAAATCTTTGTGAATAAATCAGTGAGGAAAAGCTACAGAAGTCAGCCATTTGTGCTTTGAAAAGCAAACCTTTTTCTTCTTCATCTGCTTAATCTGCAGTTCTGATTTGAAATAAGAAAAGACCGAATTGGCTCCACTGATACGTCACTGGGCCTCTCTGTGTGTCTATGGGATTCTCTTTGGCTGTGACTTGCTTTTCTGTTGGTGAGAGTAGGGAGGAGAAAGGTATGTCCTGGTGATGCTTGTATCTACCCAGCAGAGCCTTCTAATTATAAACCTCAGATCAGAAGGACTGTTTGTGTATTGGCTTCCTGCCCAACCCTGTGTATTTATTCACAGGACTGTTGCACATAAGAATGTGGTTAAGGCTGGGCAATTTTGGTTTTTTTGGAGTTGCAGTGTTTGAAGACGTGAGTGGCTACCTGTGGAAGGTTGTTTTCTCTAAGTCAGTAATCTGGGCAGTTGAATCTGGCATGGTGTCCACTGCTGGCATCTCCTTGCTGTTGGCCTCTTGGTCATATCTACCAAGCTGATGGGTGCCCCTGGGCTGGGTATCCCTGCATGTTAAGAGGTTTTACCTTTCCTCTAGGCACTTATCTGCTGACACACTTCTATATACATCTTAACCCCTCACTTTTTTTTAAAACAGTTGTCAAAGGATAAACCAAGCTGTTTCCACATCATCCCTAGGCATGCTAACTCACAGCAGGAGGAGCTGACGAGAAGGAATGTCAAGCCATGCTTTGCTTCAATTTGGCGAACTGGAAGTGAGAGTGGAACACAGGCACTGAAGGAGGATTCGAGTCTTTAAAGCAACACTGGTTTTAGTGAAGGTCATTACTGCATTAATCATTATTTCTGGTGTTCTTATAGAATACTATTATTTATACTATTTACTCATGTCACTTCACCCACTTTCTGATTCTCACATAAGCACAGAGACACAATTTTCTTAGAAGAACATCATTCTCTATTGGGAACTCATTCTTCTTGTAACCCATACAGATTCAATCAACATCTCCCCACAGGTAGGTATGTCACATTTAAAAGATTTCTTCAGCTACTCATACATGCTGTAAAATGTTGGATTTTTTTCCATTTTTTTCCTGCTACATTTAAAGGTGAACTGAGGAACAGAAATTAAAATAGTTGGCTATAGATTCATGCGCTGAATGTGTCTGAAATGCATGTTGGAGCATTGTGGAGGGGAGTGGGTCAGACATCTGTCAGAGATAAAGAATGATTACCCTTTTAGGACTGTACTGCTTTTTCCCCTTCATCTGTGAAATCATCTTGATACTTCCTGAAAAATAATCAGGAACACATCCTTCTGGGAAATCATAAATACTAACAAAACAGATAAATTTCTGATGCTTACAAAGTGGCTGGTTAGCATTAACTTCATCAAGTAAGTAAATATTTCAAGGGCTTGACAAAGAATAGAAAAAGTTTCTCTTTACATTTCTTAGAAGTTAGTTCTGCATTGAATTCTCCTCAGTTGCTGATCTGGGGCATATTCACCACATAGAAGATGTCTAGATTTCTGTTTTGCAATTTACAATTGAAAAACAGCATTTACTTCTGCCTTCGTTTTTTTAGTTAACTGTGTAATCCAAAATTGAGAGCAGGAAAGGTGTGAACACAACAGTACAGAACCATGCTCTGGAGTGTCTTGTAATTCATTTTCAAGAAGGAGTAGATCTACTATCAAAAGTTCTGGCATAGAGAGTTTCTTTTAATGGTGTTTTGGGTGTGTAGTCAGCAAAGAAAGACTTTCAAAGTATCATACTACCAGAATAATAACATACCACCAGAATAACTAAGGAGCCAGATCTGTTAAGGTTTGAGCGGGACTTTTTCACTAAGTAGAGTGGGACTATGTGCTAAGTTCCCTGGTGCCCATCAGAATCATCGAGAGATATTCCAGCAGGCTCTGTGAAGGGTGGGTGATTAATTTTTAAAGATAAGTATCTCAGAGGGGCGGAGTATGGCAAGTAGAAGAAGTTTATAACAGGCTCAGCAGCAGGCTCTGCAGCACACAGCATGCCTCATGCTGCCTCCCAACCGAGGTTGGTCATGGGAGTATGAGCCTTCCTCTCATTCTCATCAGCATTTTGGGTGAAGCTTTTTCTTCACCAGTGTCATAATTATTATCAGTCTCTTTGAGAAACCATTTCCTATTTGTTTTTCTTCTCTGTCGTAAATTTCTCTGAGAAAATAACAAGTGGAAGTGAGTCAGTTTCTCAAAGCTTGCACCGATTTACTATCACAAGGATCATGGGCTTTTTTTTTTTTAGTTCAGTGTCATTGGCTGGAATCACTAAAAGCTCAAGCACATATATACAGGAATGCAATGTGACTGTACTTCTGTGTTCTTCATTTACCAGCAACAATATAGGTCAATACAGAAGATGTTTCAGTGTATCAGAGATGTTGATGTTTTGTGAGTTTTAACTTTTTTTGTCTTTACAGCTTTGGTGAGTATTTCCAAAACCATAGCCAAGCATTTGTTGGGACACAAGGCCTGTAAAGAAAAAGCAGGGGGAAAGTTGCAGAGCCATTTGTGGCAATGTTCTCCTGATAGGGTGGGGAAATAAGATTTAGGGAGAAGACTGTGGATGTAAACATATAACCAAACAAAAATCCAGAAATTAAGGGAGAGAGAGCCTCAGGGGTAATTTTTATTACGATAAAAAATAAATTCTGCCTCTACAGAAAAGTTAGGAATGGTGTGGTAGGTTCAGACTTCATGACTCTCACAGTAAACTGGTTTCAATACCTCTAGTTTACATCTTATGCATAGATCATCTAGGTACCTACTCTTTCCTTTTCCTGGACATATTTAACCATATCTAAACTCCTGCCGCCTCTGATGCTATTGCAATTTGCCTCCCACTGTGCCTGAAGGAGCATGGCCCAGTTTATAATGACTCTGATATGGCCCACATTACTCCCTGTACTGCTTTTCTAGTAGGGCAAGATGCTATTGCCCGACCTCAAATAGCTGTTCAGCAGAAGTTGCAGAAAGAAGTTGTAGTGTTTTACCTTGCAGATATATCAGCTGTAGTACACTGTGGATGTGTACTATGCAGACACTGAGGATGTATAAATTTAGTGGCCTGCAAAGATAAAAAATGCCTCAAAAACCATTATCACCTAATTAATTTTCAGGTAAGGGGGGAAAAATGGAATAATTTAAAATCTGGAAAGAAAACACAGATTTTGGCAATGAATACTTCATGAGTGTATTTCAGCTTCTCTCTACTTGCAGCAGATACTGCTGAGGAAGGTGCTGCACAGTCCCTGCAATGTGTGTGTCTCTGCAGGCCATAATGAAAGGCCTGTCACCACCCTGCAGAGGCAGGTCTGAGTGCAGACTACTAGGCAGCACGTGGCATCCTTCACTGAGAAAACCAGCTTTGGAAATGGTGTAAGGTCTTGTCAGTAGAACTTCTGCATAGTGTCAGACCACATCAGAGCTTGTGGTAGCTGCCCTGGCCTGAGTCCTGATGGATTTTATCAGCCTCCAGATGCCTACTTTGATTGGAGATAGTTGTACTGGTGTTGATGTAGTAGTGTATTATATGCTGCCTTTCACTCTTTCCCAGCATAGTTGCTTTTTCTGATCTCCCAAAGAAAGAAGACAGAGAGGCATTTTGTGTCTGCTTATGTATAAAACAGGAGGAAGCTGTCCAGAACTGTGCTGAGTTATATTAAGTTCTGCATGTGGTGTTTGTTTCCCTGAAGAAATAAGTCTAATTGCAGCTGCTTGAAAGACAAATAAAACAACCCAAACCCACAACCACAAATCAATTAAGGACAAAAGAAACAGATTTTTCCGTGGACAGGTCACTTTTTCACCTTGAACACATTACAGGAGAAGCAACTACTCATTCAGCTTACTGTGGGGATCACACATTACTGTATAACTTTGTAAATCTAAATAGATTTCCCAAGGGAAATGCCTTGTGGTCTGGTGTATGTGGATGGCTGTTGGTCAGACCATCTGATGTCTTTTCAGAACATCTGCTGACAAATATGAAATTTTATAGAATGGAGCAGCCAGTTACCAGAGAGTTTGTATTAGAGTGCCTGTAAATCAGAGCAAATAAATCCTATATGGTTCCCAAACCCATGCTCCTAATGGAGTCTGTGAATTCTCCAAGACCCCATCCTAGAGATGAAAGCCACAGTTCTGGTCAAGTCCTCAAGAAGATCTGTGTCCCTGTGCCCTATGTGTCCATGTGCAGGCAGAAATAACTAGGCAAAGAAGATATATCTAGGATTCCTGTTGGCTGCAGGTTCAATGAGAATGATTGGAATCCTTTTGCTTAAATTAAAGGGTTTCTGGCATTTGCAGGTGATTTATTTTATTGGGGGGCAGTGGGGGGAGATGCAGCGCCATTTACCCGACATGATTAGGAATTTATGAGGTTATTAAACCTATATGCTAATTACCAGTTATGTTCATTGTCCTTGAAAGTGACAGAGAGGGGCAGAACCATGGTGGCATATAAAACTGCATGGATTTGCAGAGTTTCGGAAATATTAACAGGTAAGAGGCCTGTGCACACTTCATCATTTGCTCTTTTCTTTCTCCTTGTTTTACAGAAAGAGATGACAGCCAGGATGTGTCACTAAAAACTACGCACTGAAGAAAAACAAAGTCCAATTTTCCTCCTACTGCAGCATTCAAGAATGTGACAGCTGTCATGGACGAAGCCTGCTTGTTAATCCCTGAAAGCAGGAAAGTTGGGAATCACAGTTACTTTCACAAATGCTTCCCTCTAGCGTCAGTGTTCTTAAACCTGAATATGCTGCTAAGAACCTCATCTGAGCAACATGGATTATTGAGAAAAAGAAGAATCATGGTTGTTCTTGCTCCTTTATTAGGGATAAGAACCTCTTCAGCCACAAACAATGGCAGTGCTCCTGCTGCTAAAGCTTTATTGAAATTCAGGTCCCTGGGCTGACCTCCAGATTAGTTGTTTTGAAATGAAACTGTATTGTTAGCTGCAATCTTGTTTTCTTTTTCTTTTGTTTCTTGGTATGTGCTTTCTTTAACTGCAGCAGACTATTAAGATGTCCTGGAATTAAAAAGACTTAGCCTTCAATGCCCCCCACCCTGTACC
>JAWWMP010000093.1:22570528-22582480 GCA_035047865.1 Dendrocincla tyrannina | reverse complement strand
CACTTACTGCTCTCGAGGCTGACCCATTGCACCATTCTTTTGCAATGTGTTGACACTTCCTTGCCTCATTCTATTCTATTCTATTTACTCCCTGTTTTCTAGTGGCTCACTGACTATCAGACAAAGAGGAATGTGTGCTTTCCATAACTATAATTTCTTGGGGGTCTAACATTCTGATTAAATATGAAGGCATTCTGAGTTTTAGTGACCTATACTTTCCTACATTTCTACAGGGGCTAGATAGCAAACTGCACATATTCCCAAGTGTCAAGCAGGAGCAACGCTCAGCTGAACAGTGAGTTATATGTCATTTAGGTCCTATGTTAGATAGAAAAGTTTGTGTTACAAAATTTACAACCTGACTAATTCTTACGGTTGAATGAAATAATGACAAAATTTTGTTTATAGTTTTTTTCTTTCTAATAGCAAATGACTAGTGCAGCCTGAAGGGCTTCATGGCCTCAAAAATGGCCTCATAAAACCATTTAAAGAACAAAAGGTATGACTTGAAAAGCAGTAAAAATGCAAAGAAAGATACACCAACTGGGTCTTCACGGTGGCACAGAAAAAACAAACAAACAAACAACCAAAAAACCAAAACCAAACCAGAAGCTAAAACCAGGCAATGGTTTTATGAGGAGCTGTAGTATGAAATAAAAGAGAACAAGGAACATAGCAAAGGTATAAAAGGAGTATTGGTATTTTGGTGGAAGAGAAACAAGTCAGATCAACATATTGGATATGGCAAATGGCTTCCTTAGTGAACATTAAATGAATGGGGAATTATGTCTGATCCAGTTACACAGTATGGACATCATCAGCAATAACTAAAGCAATTACTTGGCACTCAGCTAAAACAGTGACAGCAGTAAAAGAAAAGATGAGAAAGATTGATTACCATTCTTGTAGATCACTGCATCTTCCTCTTTTGATGCCATTCTGATGAAGGAAATATTCACATGCTCTCCTTTATTTGCTGTAACAGTTAATGCCACTGGGTAGAATGAGGCTGAAAACAGAAGTATGTGATAAATAGCAGCTATTGTCTCTATCTGGTCTTTGGCCTGAAAGCTGAGAATAGTTTACAGTATGACCCTGATTCAGATTTTGACATCTAAATTTCTTTAGAGCATAAACTGATTCTTTATCACCAGCAACCTCAATCCTATGTTTGGCAAAGACAGAGGAACTGCCTATACCCTGAAACAACAGACAACCACTAGAACCTGGGGTATGAAAAGAATAATTGGCTTTTGGCTGAGTAACTGGAAACACTTCATAACTAGGAGCTCCAAATAGCTGTAAAACACTTTCCAGAGTTTCTTCATCCCTTGAGACAATTTTAAGGCAGACTGGATAAAGTACTGGACATTCTATTGTAGGGAACAAGCTGTCATTGGCAAAAAAACAATACCTAGCATGACTCAGTTCTTTTCTATTTAAGCTTTATGATGCAGAACTGTCAAAACAGTTCAGGAGACCACAATCATGCAGGGTCTGGAGGAGGGATGGTAAGATAAGAGTAGATCTGTGCTTGTTCAACGTGCTCTCTGGAAATGCAGAGTGTTGGCTTCCACTAAGAAACAAAGGAAAGGAAATCATATAGACAGGCAGTGGTACTTTTACCAAAATAGTTTCACCTGAAAATATGGCTTAATTTAAATAAAATTCTACGTGAAGGACTGTCTATACTACAATGATATTTTTCAATTTTCCAATTGGAAAACTGAAATTCATTTTTCTGCTTAAACAGAAAGGTACCTCTATACATTCGTTTATAGTTCTTGATTTAAACAAAAAAAGAAACCAACAGACAGAAGGATTTTCATAACATTTCTGCCTTTTCCTTATCATTACTTGTGGAAAAATATTATCAGAAAATAATTGAGGAATGGACAGAAAAATCTAAATAAACAGTCATTTTGAAACCAGTAAAATGATAATTTTAATTACCGCATTACTTTGAAACAAATTAGAAGTTAAGGATGCTTCCTTTCATTTACTTGGAAAACAACAAAGGAAAATTGTGAAGAGTTTTGAGAACAAATTCAGGTTTTCAGACTATTTTTAGCTCTGAGTTTTCCTGCCATACTGCTGTTGATATGTCATATGGGGAAAAAATTCCCTTAGGTGAAGCTGCCTTCCTAACTGTTTAGCTCTTTACCTGAGTGAAATGTTACACCTTTGTACTTCCCCTTTTAGAGCGCTCACAGTAATGAGGCACTGATTTTCACCAGTCCCTTTGCTCTTTTCTGGTTTTGAGGCTGTCTAACCTTAAGAGTTACTCCTGTGGCAATTCCTCTCAGATAAGTCAGTCCATCCTGGTTTTTCCTTCTGCTGCCACCTGCCTCCCCAACAAGTTGATTGGGACCTTTCAAACAGGAAGACCCATCAGAGCTTCAGCTAGAAGAAGAGCCATTCATGCTCCTAGTCAGCTCCATGATCATACAGGTTCCATTTCTATTAAAGTTGCATTTATTTCACAACAATTTTTTTGTTTGAGGAACACATATACAACTTAGTATGACCTGTTAGACAAATTACTCATCAAAAATTGCCTTTTAGCTATAACCATGCCTCCTTTTCTTAGTTCATTTTTATCAAGCTGTATTCTTCAAGTATTCTTTGGTCCACAGCAATGGTTGCAGAAAGCAAGTTTAGAACCTGTGGCCAAAATCTGGGGGCAAAGAAATACACAGAGGCAGGATCAGAAAGCAGAGAAAAAATTATGAACTTTCTGTTGTAAATTATATGCAATAGAGCTGTAAAAAATGAGCACGTAGATGCTACATCAAAGTTTGTATGGGGCTGAAATTGTGTTAATACTTCCACAATATCATCTTGTAAAATCTGAGGGGAAAAAAATAGGATAATATTCTTGAAATATTTAAGGAAAGAACAATTTATTGTTATCATTTCAGAATGGAATTTTAATTAAAAATCAAAACGTTCACATTATGTGATGTAAAATTAAAGAAAGAAAATCTGAGCAAGAATGAAAACAGGCTTTTTTCAGTGTAAGTCAGCTTTTCTCTTACAATATTATTACCTTGATTTTTTTGACATTTTAATGTTTTATTTATGATTAGAAATAAGATAATTATTGAAAACTCACAATTTTTTGCAGAACGGAATTTCCATCCCCTGTGTAGTTCTACTGTTTATGCTCTGAGCTTCTGCCACATGTTTTCATTCCTTTGTAAATTATATACAGTTTATTTCAGTAGAACTCTTCCTGCTTGATATTAAGTGCATGCATGGGAATCTATTGAGCATTTGTCAATTCACCTAGAGACTGGTATCTGCACTTATATCTTAGAGAAATAGACAATTCTAATAGAAAATTATGAAATAAGATCTCATTAGAAACAGGCAAACAAAAACTGCAAGCAATCCCAACTTACTGTCAGCTCCTAAGCAAGAAGTTATTTATTAATAACAAATGCATAGTGAAAATAATTAGTTACTTAAGAAAAAAAAAATTAACAGCTTTCGCAAAAATTAATTGTTAGCTGCAAAAGATCCTAAGGGGTTTCGTTGCAGTGTTTTTGGACCAAATTTAGTGAGGCAATACTAATTGTTTCAACAATACATTTTTGTATTCCTAGTTTCTTTTTTTGCATTTTGTTAGGCTTAGCAAGCCTTTGTCTTCAGGGTATTGTTGCGATGAAAAGGAATGCACAGTGCCTGGTGGGACAAATTCCAACATATTTTTAGATTGTGACTTGTGTTACATGATTTCACATCTCGAGTGTGCCAATGCCTTATAGAGACATAACAAACTAAGCTGCAGGACAAGTGCCGTAATGCTCTGTTGCTACCACTTCCATTATTGCCTCTTTCCCTACTCTATGATTGAGTTTCTGTGGGGAAAATTCAATCATACACATGAAAATATACATTTATTGTGTAGAGAAATTGTATAAATTATATTTGACTAGATAGAGAATAAGCTATTCTCTATAGTGTTCTATTATAGCTATGTGTACTGTGTACAGTATAAGCATCACTCCTCACAAAAAAAGTATAAACTGTTCCCTCTTATTGCATGTATGAAAATTACATGGGTAACCATAATGATTCAGTGTAAAGAGTTCATGACTTATTACGTTCAGAATAGCAGATGTGCAGAATAAATCAGGAAAATGAACCTGTTACCTTTACATATTATACAGCAAAAATCTTCTCTCTGTCTTCATACCTTGTAATAGGTATATAATCAGGCAAATGTCAGTTCCCACTAGTTCAGTGGGGCTACCCAAATGATTAGCGCTTAGTGAGTGTTTCACCAACTTCTTGTCCTGAGGACACAAAACAGCAGTTGGATTTTCAGAAGTGCTGCTTCATCCCATGACTTTGTGTCCCTAATGGGAAACTACACATTTCAACTCTTGCTCAGTTTTTGCTGTTGAAAAACACATTCTGCCTTTTAGAATTATAAGACAACAGTAAAGTGGAAAAAGAACTGTTTTCCAGTTACCTATGCTTTGTCAAACTTCACAGTCCTTCCATGACTTCGTCTTTCTGTGCACTTTAATAGCTTTGAGGATTTCTGATGCACCTCTTTCTCACTCATTTAATCTGATTCGATCATACATCTTCACTGAGGATTTGCTAGTTCAAAATTTTATAGTGAAAACTTTTGCAGAGAAAATCTGAGAAATAGATTCAAATCCAGAAATGAATCAAAGAAACCTATCAACTGCTGGTGTGAATGTTACTTCTGGTTAGAACAACTTCTGCCACATAAGAAGCTCTCAAAGTTTGATTACTTAAAACTCCTAGGTCCACAGATACCAAGTGCAAAGAACTGACGGATTCAGAAGCCATTTTTCCACCCATGCATGTTGTTCTACAACAAAACACCCAGAAATGTGCTCAGCTCACTGGCAGTCTGCCACAGGGAGGGTCACATTGACTTTCGATGCACTGTTATCTTATCGTCTCCTCAATGCAGCCTCTTTTGAAACAATGGAGTTGTCAGTCTGCAACTGCAGAGCTTTCTTGGTGACCAGTCCAACCCTTCAAAGACCACATTTGATAAGAGAAAACATAAACTAAAGAAAAATGCATCTTGCTTCCAACATACCCATGTTCAAATAAATAAAGTGAAACTAGCTGCAGCTCTGACAAATGAAAGGATCCACTTTTATAAGTTTGCTATCTAATTTCAGGAGATATCAACAACAAATAGTGGTCTTACTAAGTCCTTACAAAGAAAGAGTAGAAGTGTCAAGTAACCTGACCAACCAACTGCCATGGCACAAAACATTAGCAGTAAAATCTACTAAAATCTAGTTTAAAACACAGTTTTGAGAACTTGATTTACTGCAAAAAAGTTACCCAAAATTTCTTGTGCTTTTCTGTACTTTATGGTGATCCCTGCTTTGGAACTTGTCCTAGAAGTCTTATGAGGTCTAGAAACAAGGAAAATTTTGCATATAAAAATATAGTTTAATGGGTAGGGTGCTGGACCTTGGAAATCCCTCCCTTCTCATCCCACTGTCTCCCTTGCCATATTTGCTTTTTCTACTGTGCATAGCCTTGAAACTGAAATCAAGTGAATAATGAATTCTATAGTGGAATTTTGTGAATAATCCTCTTAGATTTTGTAAAACTTCTCTGGAGTGTTTCCAGTGTTGAGATGGATCCTTTTTTTTGTTACACAGTGACACAGACTGTTCAGATCCAGTCTGTTGCTGAGCTGTAGATTTACTGAACCTTAGGCAAAGCAGTTATTTTCTAGGCTTAGGCTGCCTATTTATTTAGAAAAAATAGCTATCTACATCTCAGAACTGTCAAGATTTTAAAATGGAAGCATGTTTAGAAATCAAGGGTCCGGGATGTGAAAAACCCAGAGCAGGAGCTGCCATAAGTTTTTCCATGGGGTCAATGAGGCCAGTACTGACTGACTTTGTGTTCCTGGGAGTAGTCAGATACAGGCAGAACACCTGCCATGTCTTACTAACTTCCACAAGGAAATTACTAGCAGCTAGTATCAACCAGTTACCTCCTCAGTTCAGGAAAAAAAAACAACAAGCTCGAGCCAAGTCAATTTTTATTGACTCAGGACTGCCTTGCCTGCTCTGGAGCCATGTTTGTGCCCACTCATATCAACCAGGGACAACTGCCAGTCTGCAAGCAGTGCCATGGTAAACTCAGATCTGACCACCATACAGTACCTTGCAGTGGCATCTTCATGGTATGTATCCTTGTCACCTCATCTTTGAGTTTCCCTTCACAGTAATATGCTCCAATAGTTTCCCTGGCCTGCTCCCTCTTCCACACTACTGTTTTGGCTGCAGCTCTCTTTGAATCTTCATTAACTTCTAGTGGCTCCCGGTGTTGGTTTGTCACATCCTCCTGGTCTCGGTCTATTGTGATAGACTCATGGGAACGCCATTTGGAAGTGATACATATCAGTGATGTCTCAGAGTTGCCCACCAGAGGGAATGAATTGATCAGTATGAGGTCCAGTGCTGCCTCCACTTTACCTAAAAAAAAAGCAGAATTCGAATATGTGAGTGATCAAATCAGCAGGTAAACTGTTTCACCCGGTACTCTGGGTTTCTCTGGTTGGTGTCTTGTACAGCTCGTGAGCAAAATAAGAACACAGATTAACTATTCTTCTACTCTGACTTTAGCATTTACTTTTTAGGACAAAAACAGATGGATTTGTTCTTCTCAAAAAAGGTAGTAAGTCTCACAAACATGTAGAATTCTTTTCAAGAGCTATTGAAGAAACCCAAAGAAAACCATGGGTTGCAGAAGCAGATAGATCTGTGTATACTTAGATATGCACATAAATGCCTCAAGTATGGTGCTTTGCTGGTAACAGGGTCAGTAGATTATAAGATTGTCAGTTTAATTGTGTTTATATTATGTCTTTTACATGCATTTAACGGGTATGAATTGATGTCAAGCAGTTATGTCTTTCAGTTACAGGAGCTGCTAATACTTTGAATATTTGTAGGTCGGGGTTTTTTTTTTCAACTGTTTTATGAATTTGAACTAATTATTTCATAGACAATCACATAGTAACCATTTGAAGCCCTAACAGACACTGGCAAGAACCACAGTACAAAGCAACTTTCTCAAAAACAAGAAGCAAATCAGTAACACCAGTTAAGTGAGGTTTAAATCACTCTAAATTGCAC
Source organism: Dendrocincla tyrannina (assembly GCA_035047865.1). Taxonomy (NCBI): domain Eukaryota; kingdom Metazoa; phylum Chordata; class Aves; order Passeriformes; family Dendrocolaptidae; genus Dendrocincla; species Dendrocincla tyrannina. The sequence continues at coordinate 22,575,323 of JAWWMP010000093.1, read as the reverse complement.
CCTTTGAAAGATAGAACTGCCAGAAATTCGTGGAGATGGAAGATCTTTGAAAATTATAGACACAAGCCTAATCAAAACAGTCTCTAGCAGAGTGCTACAGTTTTAGTTGTTCAAATGCAAATAGCTGGAGGGAAATACAGCTCTTCTATAATGAACAATTGGCAAATAATAGGTGTTTCCCTTTATTTTTGAAATTCAGGGTAAGGAGAAGGGAAACAGTAACATTTTTTCCAGCTGAAACAGGAAGAATAATTGATTTCTTTTATTCATCACATCTATTTTCCTGCTTTGGATACAAGTATATTTTGTATTTACACAGAGACACCTAATAATTAATGCCACCCAGCTTCCAAATGTTTCTCTGATGGGAAGGAAGGGGTATAGTCTTAGATAAGGCAGGTCAAAAGGTCTTAGTGCTGCCTGCAGTCTTTGTGTGTGTCTCTGCAGTGCTCTGGGCCAAGGGAGGAGGTCCTCCACTGCTTTCAATGCAAGCAACCACTCTGGGGACTGAAGTATCTTGACAGCACATTGACACTCACCACACCCAACCAGTCTTCCACAGCTACCACCCTTTCATGTGCCAGCCCAGATAGCTTGCAGTTACATAATGGAGAAATGAAAACGTCAGGAAAGGATGCAATGGCCACTAAAGTAAATATTACACGAAGGTGTGGGTCAGCAAAGTTAGTTCATCATGCTGCACATTGCAAACATAAATCCTTTGAACCAAGGTAGAGGTAGGATAGAAATGAGGCCAGATTCATACATTCATTTTATCGGGCATTTATTTCAAGGCTCTCAGTTTTATATACAGAATGTTAGCGCTCTTCTATGTGTCTGATTCATCACCGAAGGCAGATATAGTTCACCAATCACCAGCACTGATGATCAGCTTCAGTTTATAACAGCCAGGATCATGATAGAGATATTCTCAAAGGCATAAATTGCAAGATCCTAATTTCTGCAACCTTTAGTGAAACTCAGAATCAAATCTGGATCCAAATTCCATGACTTGACATAATTATCTGTGTTGAGCTAAGGTATAGTGTTAGAGATCAGCTGGAATATTTGAAGTTTCTGCCTAGCATCCACAGGGCACAGAGTGCCTTTCTGATTTGTCTTTCCCATACAGAGGTATGGAACCAAGGGATTGGGGTTCTTCAGAGGACAGCTGCTCATCCAGAGCTTCAGTTCTATTTTCTCTTGCAATTCTCTCTGGCTTCCAACAAAGATTGAAAGGTAGAAATAACACCTTTTTCCTCCCTGCATCTCAATTTTGGAAAAAGCAGCAGGAGAAGTATGAATTTTCAGAACTAGCTTTCATGTTGCCTTTGACCCATATGCAAGACATAGCAAAACAGTATCCCATCAGATTCGGGCATAACTCTTTCCTTGTAGTAATACCAATCATGTACAACTCTCAACCTCATAAGGGCACGCAAGCTTCTCCCCCGCGACAAGGGGGTGTCCATGGAGAAGTCTGATTATGTTACTAATGTGTCTGTCCTTGACAAGGCAGAGATCACCAGCATCGAGGCCATGCTGCTGAAAATGCATCTGCGCTGGACAGGGCACATCTCCAGGATGGGGGATCAGTGCCTCCCTAAGATTGTGCTCTATGGGAACTCACCACTGGCTGCCACAAGAGAGGAGGCCCAAAGAGGAGATACAAGGACTCCCTGAAACAAACCCTCAGCCTTGGCCATATTGACCACCATCAGTGGTCCACCCTGGCCTCCAATCGGGAGAAATGGAGACACACCATCCATAACGCTGCTGCTTCCTTTGAGAACACAGGCAGAATCAGTTTGGATGAGAAAAAGCAACGCAGGAAGAACCGTGCCTCCCCAATACTGCCTATGGAGACTTTCCACTGTGTTTTTTGCAATTGGACTTGCCTACCTCGCATTGGACTTTTCAGCCACCAGCATGCTTGTAGCAAGCGTGGGTAGAGCCCTTATAAATCTTTGTTTGCGAAGTCTAGCCATGATGATGACCAATCATGTAATAAAGGTGTAGAATAATCAGAAGTTAGACTCATTGCTTATCTATACTTGTGAATATTCTGGATGAATCAAAATCTAGCCACTGGTAAATGGATAGTATTGTGATTCACTACATAAATATAGGTGTTTTTTTGTCATATTAAACAGTGTAGGGTAACTCAGACACCTCAGTGAGGTAGGTAGAGCACAGATGGAGTTTCATATCTTCCCTGACAAGCACTTTTCTGGGAAGGCTTTTCTGCCTCTAAAATGGATTTGTAACTATGTATAAGTATGGAATCACATGCCATGCACGATTTTGCAGCTACGGCTTCACAGATGGAATATATTAAAATAAAAACTAAAAAATATGCAAGAGAAAGCTTTGCACTAAGAAAAGCTATGCTTTAGGTGTAATTTGGAAAAAAAACCCCAAACCAAACAACAGAACCAAAACAAAAAGCCAGCACTGCAGCAGACTAAGGCCTTGTAGTTAATAGGAAGGCTTACTAGTAATGCAACTTAGACTTACCCAACAGTTCTTGCTAAAAAGGCCTTTACCTAGTCTGGCAAAAGTTAGGCAAATTGTGTCTTTGATGTTAATGAAGACTTTGAGTATGTAAAGACCAAATAAGGACAACAGGATTCAGCTCTCTGAGAAGAGCACAAAAAATACAGACAGGAAACAGCTTGTCTCTGTAGCAGGGACAATTCTCTGTGCTTCCTTGAAAAAGTCCTTTGACTCCTGCCCTAATCCTTGAAGAACTGACCTTATCAGGAAGGCAATTTGCTGTGTGTGCAAATAGAGTTTTAGGAGAGAAAGCATTTGCAGAAGGCTAATGCTGTAAATGGGAGACACCATGCAAGGAAGACTCATTGCTCAGTATTTATGACACACTCATGGTGGTGTAATGCTTTGAGCCTTTCCAGCATGGAAAAATGGCATCCTCATCTAAATAAGTTTAGATAACAGCACATCCATTATAGCCCAGACAGGAAAATCAGTGAAGAGAGACAAGTTCCTCTTGGCCTATTCCTAATTACAAGACTGTCTTCTCTCTCTTGCTGTGTAATACTCAGCTGAATCTTTCACAACTTCTCCAGTACAGATTTCTGCACTCACAGCCCAGAGAGTTGTATCCTGGGCTGCATCAAAAGAAGCAGAGCCAGCACGTCAAGGGTGGTGATTCTGCCTCTCTGCCTTTATGAGACTCCACCTGGAGTGCTGCATCCAGCTCTGGGGTCCCCAGCATAAGATGGACATGAACTTGTAGAAGCGTGTCCAGAGGAGGGCAACCAAGATGATGGAGGGCTGGAGGACCTCTGTGAGGAAAAGCTGAGAGGGTTGGTATTGTTCACCCTGGAGAAGAGAGGACTCCAGGGAGATCTTTTAGCAGCCTTCCAGTACCTAAAGGGGGCTACGAGATAGCTGGAGAGGGCCTTTTGTCAAGGGCATGTAGTGGTAGGACAAGGGCAGTGGTTTGAAACAATAGGAGGGTCAATTTAGATTAGATGTAAGGAAGAAATCTTTTACAGTGAGGAATATAGAACACTGGAACAGGTTATCCTGCTAAGATGTGGATGCCTCAATCCTGGGAGTGCTCAAGGCCAGGCTGGACGGAGCTTTGAGCAGTCTAGTGGATGTGTCTTGGCACATCCCATGGCAGTGGGATTGAAACTAGATGCCCTTTAAAATGTCTCTTTCAATTCAAATGCTATGATATTCACCTGTGGAAACTGTGCTGAAACAGAGAATAAGTGTGTCCTGCTGTGTGTGCCGTCCCTGTGTGTTCTCAATCCCTCCCAAAATGACATTCACACAGGCACATGTCATTATGTTTTCCGTGCTGCCTTGCACCGGCAAAACTCAGTCAGGACCTGCTGGAAGAAACAGTTCTCAGAAATTCCCTGGGACACATTGCAAGACACAATTCAACTCAAAGAGCAAGAAAGTCTCTGATAAAGATTAAAATATTGCTCTGCTATATCAGAATTCATGCTAGACACTAGAGTTCATGAGAAAATGTGGCAATTTTGAGCTGAGATAATTTAGTGTCAGAGATGAGTATACACAGCAACTCTTACAAGAAAAGTGTTATGATTTATTCTCTCATCTCAGAGAGTCCCTGCCTATATACTTCCAGATTTACTCTGTTAACCCTTGTCTTGTCCCCATGAAAACATGGGAATATTCCAGGTGTTTTCTACCTAATGTGATGCCTCTGCAAAGTTACCTGTTATTTGGAAAAATGCTCAGCACTGGAATGGCTAGCACTCCTCTACCAAGCAAGCAGAGTGGTTAGCTCCATCATAACCATAATCCCCTGCCCTTCAAAACCCATATAGTAGGACATAGGTCATATTTGAAAGGTGTCTTGAGAATGCAAAGTTCTGAGTAAAAATTTTAGGTATTAATACTGAGTAGTAGTAGAAACAAAGAAAATGTTTAGATATTGCACATCTAATTACGTATTTATTGTCCTTATATTTGTAGAGATTATTATTAATTGTTTCAAGTGATTATAAGGTGGAAGTCCTTCTCTTGGCATTTGGAGCAAAACAGAGGAAAAAGAAGACCTGTTTATGAGGTAAGCAGGAAGATTAATACTTTTAACATGCTAATTACTTAAGAGGAGAGGGCAGAATTTTCTAGTAAATTCCACTCCGTTTTTCCTCAGATGATGCGAAGAGAATAAAAGGTAATGTAATAGGTAATGTTTAGGTAGTTGGTTGGTTTGTGGTTTTGGGTTTTTTGTTTGGTTTTTGTTTTAATATCATTGCTTGGAACACAAATTATTTCTGCATATTAA
>JAWWMP010000093.1:22520259-22534489 GCA_035047865.1 Dendrocincla tyrannina | reverse complement strand
ATCTGAAAATTTAATGAAAAAAAATGATAGGTATTTTTCTAATGTATTATTTTTTACACTCGAGTTCAGGGAAGATTGGTACAGAGACCACTTATCATACATACAGCTCTAAGACTCTCTTCCTTTACATTTAATACATCCAATTCCTGCTGGTGAACAATCAATTCCTAAAGAGGAAACAAAATGCAAAATTCAGATAAAAATTACTACTTGATTAGATTACTTTTTTGCTCTAAACACCAGTATTTATAAAATGCTCTAAAACATCTTATTGCTATTCTTAAAAATTTAAAAGACAAGACTGTGTCCAGCTCCTTCGTGTAACTCAGATATAATAATCACTTACTTTCAGCATCCAACTTTTCCACTACTCATCTCATTGTTATTTGTAGTTGGGCTATAAGCAAAAAACTGTTTGCCCTTTTTCTACTGTTTTTTCCTTAAAATCAATACTTATTATTTCTACTTTAGAAGTTTAGAGTCAGATTTTAAAATCTGAACTAACCACCACAACTTCTTCGTAGTCCAGAAAGACACTGGTAAGCCCTGACTACTCATTCAGCTCATGCTACAACAGCTGAGAAACACTGATGTCATCTCTGCACAGACTATATAAAGAAACTTTTAAGACTGCATGGCTTAAGCTACATCATCTCAGAGAGGCTAGAAATCTTACTCCTATTATTAACATTAGGATTAATGAAGTTACAAAAATTTTATAAATCCTACTCCAATTTTTTCTGATATAGTCAGACATACAATAATAATAGCAAAAACCTAGTCAGATTGACATTTGTACACAAGAAGAAAACTTTCTACGTAAGTGAACTACAAAAATTGTTGGGGTTATTTTTCCCTTTTACTTGCCTTTTACACATGATGAAACATCTAAGCATTTTTAAAACCACTCTTTAAAAATCTGCATGCTGGTCCCCAAATTTAAAAGGAAAATTAGGAACATCATTTGTTCTTAAAATACAGAAATACAAAAAGTATTTGGTCTTGGTCAATTGCTCTATTTATTTTCAGGTACTTCTAAAATTTATTAAGATACCACCAAGTTTTTTTTTACTGTTAGGTTCTTTAAAACTGTTGCCAAGCTCTTTAGTAGCCAAATTATATGTAGAAATCATGAAGACTGTTTAAGAAATGTTTAGGTAAGTACAATGAAACAAGCCAACCTGGGAGAGTTTTTCATTAGCAACCTTCATCTCCATATATTTAGCTTGATTTTCCTGTGACATGTCTTTCATTATGTCGTCTGCTACAACTTTTTCACGTTCAATATCTTCTTCTACAGCTTGAATTAACTTTTCTGTGCTGAAAAAATATAATGTTTTTTAACTTTTACTAGTTGATGTTTCTTGTAAGCACTCATTTCAAACTCCAGTATTTCTTCAGCCTCACTGAAATGGTCCTTTAGCACAAAAACTCCAGACTCTAAAGAAAGGAGTTACCCACTTACATCTAATCTTCTTGGAGGTGGACTAGCTATACAAACATTCGCACCATGAAATACAGAAGCAGAAGAATTCTCTCCCCTTACAATGCCCACACAGTGTTTGCCAATGCTCCCACTCTGTCTAACTGCATAGGCCTTAACACTGGTAAAAGCAGACCACTCTCTCTCAGCTGCTCTTAATCAGTGAATTTCAGGAGTAATAACAGGCAGTTTAAAACAAAGAACTTGATATGTGATTTTTAAATGCACATAAAGAAAACATTATATAGACATCAGAACTTGATAGTACCAAATGGATGAAAAGATTACTTTCTTTTTGCAAGGAATTGTCAGAATTCCTAAGAATGGAGAGTGAGTTCAGTGCCTTAAGCAGTGTAGAATTTTTTAACCATGCAATAACTAAAAAATTAAGCATTTCTGACATTCTTGTCTCATGAATTTAATCTTATTAGGAAATCAATGTTGGAAACATAAAAACTTTACCACTGCAGCTACAGTGAGCTACAAACAACTGTCTTAGCAGAGTCAAGGAAGACATAAAGAGCTGTTCTCACTGTTTCATATTAAGTCTAGTAGTTTCTATGAAATTCCTGAATGTTAGTCGAGAACACAGCTAAAGAAAATTAACAAAAACTCCTGAGACCCTGAAGAGTATGCCTTCCTTCACTTCACTGTTCATGAAGGATTGTTTCTAGAATGAATTCTGCTGTTAAGAATGACCAAATCAGCTGAATACCTTCCTTCAGGATTACTTTTCTTCTCCTTTTCATCAACTATTCATGAGTTACAAGAAAACAAAGTCGAAAATTGTGTAACTGACACTACTGGATCAAAGATTGAAGGCAAGGATGCCCTCAGGCTTAAGAGATTATGCAAAATAGTCAAACTGCAAAATGATAATCTCAGGATAAGGGAATAATGAAAATATTATGAATAATATGAATAATGAATATTATGAATAATGAAAATATAATGAAGCAGAGTAAACGATGTTGGAACAGACTTCTGAAGGTTGTCTGGTCCAGCTTGTGCACTACTCAAAGCACAGTCACCTAGAGCAGGTTTTCAGTGCCTCACTGAGGCAAGTTTTCAGTATCTTGAAGAACTAAGACCCCATAACTTGTTTAGGCAGTGATTTCATGTTTGTCCATTCCTAGAGTAAGAAGAGCTTTTCTGAATGTTTAAATGGAGTTTCCTGTTCTCCAATTTGTGGCCTGCTCTTTGGCATCACTGAGAGCAGATCCATTTTCTTCACCCATGCCCATCAGGTATTTGATAAAATACCCAGTAAGCCTTCTCTTCCAAAGAGTAAACAATGTCAGTTCCCTCAGCCTTTTCTCATAGTTTTCATCAGTTCAGAGAAATTCTTAAAAGAGATTCAAAAGTATAACTACTTTCAACTGGCTTCAATATATAATCTCCAGTAATCTGAGGATGTTAAGCAGAAATTCTGTCACCTGAGCAGCCTGTGCTGCAAAGATGCTTTGAACCCTGACAGTGATGAAACAAAAGTGATGATCTCCTACTTTCTGCTGTAAACTTGAAATGCATTGGGACTGTACAAGAAATATTGGATGGTTGTACTGTTAAATTAACACTCTTTTGAGAGTGGTTTGTTGAGACCCAGTTCAAAGAATGGGGCCCTCACTGCAAATAATCTTGTTTATGAATGTATAAATATGTTACATGTGGTAGATGAAAGGAGTTATTTTTAAGCTACAGGGGTAGTTTGAGTCAAGACCCTCTGGAAAGCATGGAACTGGGAGCTGGCAGGGAGGTGTCATATAACTTCCTCATTGGATGCTCCCCATGCCTCAATCTGGGCCTACAGAAACTGTTATAAGGTCTCCAGAATAACAGTTTCTCTCAGATCAAGCCCAACTGAAGACATGGAAGAACAAATGCAGACAAATTGCAGTGAAGAATGAAGAAAACATTAAGACTGCTGATTTCCAGAAGAAATCTCCGCACTAGATGTGGTTTTCCTGGAGGGAGTGCAGTACTGATCAGAATGAGTATTTAAGTGGAAAAATAGTGCCTTTTCCTGGAGATCACTAGAACATTTAGGGTGAGGGAGAAGAATACAACTTGCTACGTATCTTCTGTGCTCCGAAATACACTGTGGAAGCAGTGGCATAGCAATACCACTCCTGAGAGCAGTGGTGTTGCCAAGCCCTACTGGATTTTTCTCCTCTATGCCTGGGGAGAAGTATGTATGTCAGGGTAAGGCAAGAAACATAGTTTTCCAGCCCCATCCATTTAAACTGTGTGTGGGCACTTCACAGCATGGCCTGTTTACCTGAGGCAACTCTCCTTTTATTATGTAATGTGAACACCTCACTAAATACTTCAAGATGTTGCAGCATGTTCTCAAGACGAGACATGTCTGCCATAGCTGTGATGCATGTTCTCTGGTAGAAAACTTCTGAGAGAAGGTTTAAACCCTGTGATTTTCCAAGAGGCAATAAAAATGTCAGAAATGGATGTCACAGAAAGACAACTCATTTCAAGACTATGGATGAAGTTGAATCAGGATGAAGTTGGAAAAATCGCAGAATGTTCTGAGATATTACGCAAAAAACCAAAGTGGCAATAACATCAAAGAGGGGTAGTGAAGTAAAATGATTTCTACAGCCACATATTTGAGAGGAATGGAGAAGGAAATGAGACTGTTTCATAGTTTGATGGTGTGCATTGGATAGAATGAGCACTAATGCAAGTAAAAATTTATTTGACACAGGGTTTGTGTATCAATATAATCCTTTTTTCAACCTGTATACAGATATCCTCTCAAATCTGAGCAAGTATCATTTGTTTTTAGAGCTTCTTCCTGAAATATAGCCCTTAAAACACTCATCCTTATGGTGCTTGCAATTCCTTGTAAATAATAAGCTTTATGTATCACACCCTGCAGTTCCTCTGATGATGCTTCCAAAACACAAGAATTAACACAGATTTTACTAGAGAGCTTTACGTCAGTATGCAAATATCTTGACATTTTTCTCAATTGATGAATGATCACATAAAAAATGTAAGCCTCCTTCTGTCTCCAGCATTTCTTTATTATTAAACTCAGGTTGCTTGTATATTACCTGTGGCATTTTAACTCAGTGCTTCCTCTATGATCTGGAACCTGACACTTGAGCACACTACTATTAGAATTTCCTATTGGCTGCAGATCCAATTAAATCCAAGATGATTATAAGAAGTTGCTCAACTTAGTCAATCTTTTGCTAAGGATTTTCTAGGTTTATTATTTTTTTACACTGCCTGGTTATTCATCAAGTACAAAGGTTGAAGAAAAACAAAGTGCTGTTTCACCATGTTATTCCTTGTCAGTGCACTGAAAAACCCACACATGCGTACATATGCTGCCTTTAAGAAGCAACAGAAAGGTAAGACACTTGGCACATCTAATTCAAAACACAGGCAAAGATTTATTAGTATAACTTTGTTGCTAGTCTGTAAACAAATGCAACTCAAAATATAGTAAAACTTCAGGAATCACTATGAACCTTGGACATGTCAAGTTGTTAAGTAAAATGTACTTAATTAGAAAGCCGGGGAACAGTCTCTGAACAGACTACCTGATTATATAAACTCCATTACCTCCCCAGAAAAACAAAAGCAATTATATTACTATTGGAAGAAAAAAATCCTCAAAGTTCTCAAAGAAAAAATTTTAAGAAAGCACTTCTAATTACAAGGAAATGTCAAAGTTTTAACAATGTATTTCCAGGCTGAGTTTCTTTCCAAAGCAATTAGTTTAAACAGCAGTTCTTAAAGTCTGGTTCTAGTAAAAAGCTAAACTGCAACTGGATTTACAGGTACTTTCCTGTTCTTCTACTGATTACACAGGTTCACGCACAAAAAATTGAGGAAATCACATTTGTAAAAAAACCCCCTAACTTTTCGGTAGAAACTAAAGTAAAAGCTAGGAACTGTTCTTGACTAAGACAAATGTATAAATTAAATTTCCAACTTGATTGTTATTAACTTATGGATTAGTTTTAAAAATAATAAATATTTCCCCACTCTACTAAAGACAGCTCTTTTCTTGAAATCTGCAAACTACAACGTAACTATTAAACTATATTTCTACATTACCAGGTTAAGACTTGCTCTGTTTCCGAACACCTTGGAAGCAGTACCATTAAGGTCCAAATAAGCCCCAAGATCCAACTGTTAAAATAGTCAGTTCAGGAGTTCTCAAAGCATATCATGTTTTCCACTAGCAACATACAAACTGGATCCAAAAGTATGCAGGCCATCACTGAACAAGAGCAATACCTATTGCAGAACATAACCAGGTGCTGCTAGCGCCCCCTCTTCCTGATAATGACTAAAAGGCAAAAAGGTTTATGAACTTTCTGTATTTAATATAAGTTTCCAACAGAACTAGAAACACAAAGCAGATCGGAGCAAAGTAAGTGGCATTTATCTTCCGGTTCTTTCCTAGAAGTTACTAAGTTTCCAAGCTTATTCAGTTACGTGAATGAGGTCAATCCTCAGACATGCAAGTATACAGAAGCTATTAAGTAGACTTGACCAATTGTTCTGTAACCTCATCTATTCCACTCTGATCAGCAAAGGCCTCCTGGCACTTGCCTTAAGGATTGGGAGTTTTTTTAAAAGTCTGACAGACTGCCTATATTTAGCACTGTTTGTGTAAATAAGCTTCCTTATGTAATTTTCCCTCCACTGTTAAATTCAGTGGATACTTTGAACAACTTAAGATACAATAGGCACCTTAAGCAAGTGCTTTACCCTCTAGCTTTTGGAACTTTTCTACTCTGTAAGATAGAAATCTTGGAAGGAGATGTGGAGATTCACTTAATCTACTATGCTTCTAGAAGCTTAAGAAAAGGCGTAAAAATTAAAGGTTGATGTACCTTTTACATAACATTTTCATTCATGAATGGCTTAAACAGGGACTAATTTAACATCTGACTGACATGGTTTAATACTCCTTTTCAAAATTAATAGCTCCTGCAAATAATGTCTGATTGACAAGGAATGAGTGATGCTTTCTTTAAGAGATGTTAATGTCACGGTAAACTGTGCAGGAAATTTGTAGGAGCTTTGCTGACTTTCAAAAATAAATCTCAAACTTGTACAAAAACTCCATGACAAGAGATTGAACAATGTTTACTTAGTTCAAAAGGTCAGAGCAACAACTATGCCTTCATAATACAGAGGTCCAGGTTTATGTAATATGATATGTTATATTATGGACAATAAAGAGATCAAAAGATCAATCCACTAATTAAAAATTCACAAAAAATATTCAACAACTTACATAAGAACACAAAAGAAATCTGATTGGACAACCAACAATCCACCTACTACTAGTATTCTGCCTCTGTCAGCACAAATGAGAAATACGTTTAGGGAGAGCATGCAAGCCTGAATACTTTCTGCAGTTTATTCCTATCAGTCTTCGAGTACCTGCAATTGCTTTATCAGTGATATTAATGACTACAGTCCTGGCTATTTGTTTTACACATTTATGAAACTTTTTTCTATTAACTTTCCTAAACAATCCCTTTTCTATTTGGTGATACAGTCTGCTCACTGGCTTTTAGGTTTAGTTCAATTAAGGGAAAGGAATTAATTAATTCTCATAATCTCTGTTTTTCCACTAAATTTTGCATTTCAAAATATTTATGTCAGAAAAAATTGTTAAATTATCATTGAAATAACTATACCTATAAATCTTTTAAACTACCACTATGGAAGATATTGGCATTTTGGTGTTGGTATACAAAAGTGTTGTTTTTTACTAGGCTCTAAGCATGAAACTCTCTTGGCTTGTGATCTGGACTGGAACACTGTTTTTGAATCTAGTCACTGCTGACTGCAACATTACCTTCCAAACTGTAAGTGTTATATGGATGTGAACTACTCTTATATTTGAAAGAGAGACTTGAAACAAAACACATTTTAAAAATCATTTCATAAACATAAAATTCCTGAAGAAGTACAAAAAGACAAATAAGTGGTTTTTTGAGAAATGGACAATTCACTGATGGTAGTCATTGTAAGTGGGTGCATTAACACTGACACAGACTTGAGATGATTTTCTATCTCAGTCAAATTCCTCCACAGACAACAGGAATGCCTCCTGTATGTATGTAAATAAACCTATTCTTTTCAGGTAACAAAAATGTTTCAAGATATTGAGAGTAAACACTCCAATCTGAAAAGACTGCAGCTATGCTCAACTTCAACACAGAAAACCAAAATGAATTTAAGCGATGTAACAAACACATAATGTTTTGTTCAGAGTCTGCTCTAAAGATGTTTTAAAGACTAAACACAGGTGTTTTTAAAATAATACATTTTAAAAGGCATATTTGAGTTAATTTGCAGTCTTGAATAAACTTCCTCTATGACACCTTATTTCCGAATTATATAGGAAAGAAATCCTTTTTCTACCCAACCAATCTTCATTTTGACCATTAAAACAGACACTCCTATTAATTCCAAAATAGCATGCCAAACTGATTACATTTCCAATGATCAACACATAAAGAACCTTTCATCTCAGAGTTAAAGCACTACGTGCTCAGGAACTTCAGGAATCTATAAACCAGGAGGATTCATTCGCCTGTATCAGCAGACAAGGATTTAACTAAGAAAGACATAAATAAAACTGCATGAAAAGCAGTAGAACTTTTCTTTTGAAGAGCCAGTATTAAAAAAACCAAAATAGTTTTCTCTTGCCTTTGATAGTCATCACTGAGACACCTTCATTACTAGACTTTTCTACAGTATTTAATTGTCATTATTCTCTTTTTTTTCAACAGGTTGTTTGTGAGGAGTCTGGAAAGAACCTCTCTAACATCCCCAACAACCTTTTTCAAAACGTTACTAAATTAAGCCTCCAAAACAATAAAATCTCTTTAAAAGATAGTGACAAAGAGATCCTTGGACATTTTATTAACCTTACTGAACTTCATCTAAATGAAAATAGGATTACTGAACTGTATAAGAACAGCTTCTGCAATCTGAAAAACCTCATAAATCTGGATATCAGCAACAATCACATTAGCACAGTTCATAAAGCAGCATTTGCAGGATTAAATCAACTCTCAGTGTTGAATCTATCCTATAACATGATTGCTCAACTAGATTCAGATCCATTTACTTCCCTAGAAAGCCTGACAGTTTTAAATCTACAGTATAACTTACTGAAATATTTTCATATAAAATCATCTTTTAAATTGATTAAAATTGTTTTAGCTGGAAACCCGTGGATCTGCTCCTGTGACCTTCTTGACTTACGTATATGGCTAACTGCCTCCAATGTCACATTGGGTAAGTTTTAGTAACACCAGAATTTCACATTTGTTGACAACAAACAGCTTTCTTTACCTTTCTTTTTTTTCTGATGTGGATATTATCCACCATCAAATTAAGTGTATTTTGCAGTGATGCAACAGCTAACCATGAAATTTTTTTAGATTAGAGTGACAGAATATTAACAATATCTCATAGCCTTTCCACTGCTCACATTCACAGAAAATGAAGGCAACACTACATGTACATCCCCAACCAAGGAAAAAATCTCCATCAAGATGGCTATCCAACCAGCTGACTGCAAAACTGAAAAAACCTCTTTAGAAAACACTGTAATTTCCACTTCCACCATTATCCTTAGAAGTAGTGCCTTAATAACAGCTCTGACTCCAAACATCACTGGAAACAATGGAACACACACAGGTAATACACAGATGTGTCACTTTACTGCTGTGAGCTTGCTGTTCCATGACTGTATAACACTTTGTATTCCTAGTACACTCTAATTTTTCCATAAAAAGCCAGGCTACAAATCAAAAGTATTTCCAGGTTCTGGTAGACAGTCACACACATAATGGTAAATGTTAAGCTCTATCGAGTAAGTGTTCAAAATGGATAAACCACATAATTTCAAAAATTATTATGAAATTTCAAAGCCCTGAAATTCAAATAATTGTCTAGCTCTCTGCCTAGCAGAAGTGGGGAAGAAACTTAGAAAAAAACCTGACATTTCAATAAAAAAAAAAAGCAACTTTTTCCAAAATAACTGCTTTCTAGATGTAGTTGTTTTCCTAAAATGTGAAAGTGTGAACCTACATATGTTATGCCCGTCCTCAGCTGTGTTTGGCATAAAGAACATAGATGTGTCCATTGCATATTCTTTGGAAATTTCAGTGATAATCTCCTCACCTTTCTATATTAATTTCATTATTATTCTATAATACTCTAGTTTGGCTTTTGACAAAGTCAATTTTTATTTTCTTACATGAAGGTTAATATTCTCCTCCACTCTTTCACATTGAAATGTTTTTCTTTGTGTTTCTGGCTAAAGAAGAAGTATCAATTTACAGATATATACACAAATTATAAGCCACCACTATCACATATTTTTTTAGCTGTTCCAGCCTATAATCCATTTTAGGACAGTGGCCAGCACACAAAACCAGTTTCTAAATAAAGACTAATGGCAAGTACAGTTTATTGAAATTTTTACTATAAAGAAAACACAAGCAAAAGGATATGCCAAACAAACGATGTAATATTTTAGGGTGCAGACATCACCACTATACAGAAAATTAAACTTGGGAAATAGAACTTGAAGTCAGTTACTGATTATTCTTTTCAAAGCCCAATTTTCGAATTCAAATATTGATTAAAAAAAATATCTTTTATATGTGTCCAGAACTTATATCTAACTTTGAAACTATTATTTTTTATGAATACAAATGATAGATTTATATTAGTAGGAAATACGAGAGTACATACACTTTTAGTCTGTGTGATGCTACTGGCTCCTTAATAACATAGTGATAATATAATACTAAATCTCTGGAGACACTCAATAATTCCGTATCGTTGTTTATTTTGTGAGTTCTCAATGTAATTATTAAAAGAAATCATACAGGAGCCCTTGCTAGTATTCCTCATGAAGATTACTTGTCTTTTTTCCTGTTTGTTTTAAAGAGTTACCACTTCTTGGAAAAAGTTGGACCTTCCTAGTGGGTGTCCTAGGGTTTGTCCTAGGCACTACACTCCTGATTTTTACTGCTGTAAAATGCCCAATATGGTATCGTTATGTGATCAGCTACCGTCACCGTCGTCTGGAAGAAAATGACCCAGAGCTGTTTGAACAGAAGTTCTCAGCTGACATGAGTTCTCCTTCGGTACTGCGTACAAACAGTGAAGAACCCATTGTAATCTTTGAGAAAATTCATGCATTTGGGGACAGAGAAGATGGATTTATTGAGGATAAATACATAGATTCTTATGTAAATGAGGAGAGTTAATGGTTTAAACAACGCATGATGAACTGAATTTTCAAAAATGTAGAACATATGTACTTCCATTTTACTCCACTCAAATACAATACAAAATGAAGTTACGCAGTCTATCTCCTTTCATCTCATCAAATCCATAACAAGGTTTTGTTGCATCAATCATGAAGTTAAAAAATCTGATTGCATTACTGGCACAAGTATTTCAAAACACACAAAAATACTTATAATCCACTTTCTATGAAAATCTATTTGGCTACTTAGGTTGAAGGGTGGGGAAAGCTTACTGTATATTGCTTAACATGAGCAAGTCTTTAATAAGTAGCATGTGAAGTTGGCATAATCACTAATGCTTTAACTGTGAAGAGATCTAGAAGAGAAAATTAACTTCCCTAAAATGTTGAAGTAGACTGCAGCCAGACTAGGGACTGAATCCAAATCAATGCTGTCACAGCTCAGTAGTCTATTAGGTAAAACCAACACCATCAGAGAACATCACACTTGGGTATTTTTTTTACTCAAATCAGCAGAGTAAGAAAGACCAACTGCTGTATTCCCTTAAATGTGTACATACAGTACAATGATAAATTATCATTACAGTGTATCTAATGCTTTTATGCCTAAGTTTGATACTGAACCAAGTACTTTCATATTTCCTTAACACCTAAAAATGCTTGTATGGTTAGAATAGACACATTTGTGAACTGTTGAAAACTGGAATATTATTGAAATGTGACTTATTAACTGGTAAATTGTTTACTGGAAGTACTTATTGATACATAAAATCTCATTCCGGAGATTGCTTTCAGTGGTAGCAAGCAGAATCATGTATCTTTCTTCCTCATATCTCCTCTCCGTAAAGCACACATTTCAGAAACTCACCAACTCAGTCTATTGCTACACAAGCCATTCTCCTGGCTTACAAATTCTTACTAGAAAAATCTCACTGTTGTCATGTTTCCCTCTACACAACCCTACCTTACCACACAAGTAATGATCTAGTTTCCACTTCTGCTTGCTTTCCCCACTCTGCTGCTCCACAACAAAAACTGAGGGTCTTGAGAGCAGGTTGCGAAAAGACAGGAGTCTCCACTGCCGAGTAGCTCTTCTCAGATGACATGGTAAGTATCTCCAGGGCAGTCACTAGAGCTTAAAGCTAGGAATTCCAGTGGCAACCTGGCACTAATGTATGACCTTGAAATTGTTCAGGCATCACTTGTGGTATGCCTCCCACTCCATTTTCTGGAGTTCAGTTATGAATTTAACAGCATTGGAGAAGCATATATTTAATGTACTTACGCTTGTCTTTCTGTGAAAATTTTATCCATACTCTGAGCGTCTTGGTCATTCTGAACCTTTAACTTAAAAGAAAAAGATACAATATTGAAATATGATCAAATTTGTAATTTAGGTTGGAAAAGACCTCTAAGATCATCAAGTCCAAAGCTTAACCCACATTGGCAATTTCACCATTAAACCATGGTCCCTAAGTACCACATACATGCATCTTTTAAATACCACCAGGGAAATTAATTCACTTACTATTACTCTGGGATCTATTGCTTGAAAGCTTAGTAAAATACTGTTTAAGCCTCCAGACAGAAATGAAAATCTAACACCTGCAAAAGTATTCTTTGCTTGATGTGTCTTTATTTTTCAGTCAGATGCAGGGAAAAAAGAAATTGTTTTGACCAAGAAATAGTCAGATACTTTTTCAAGTTACTGAAACAACCTTTTCTGAAACGAGCTTTTTTTGTTTATGGACAAAGTGACCATAAGAAATGAAACACACTTAATGCCATTCACTCCTTAACAGTTAGAGGAACACTACATCTGTGTGAAAATAAATTAGAAAATAAAGAATGAAAGGAAGAACAAAACTCGTTGATTTTCTGGTTGGCTATGTCAGAGACCTATTTTATATTTAATACACTGGAGACATTTAAAAGGCTGAAGACAAAAGAGAACTAAATGTTCAGAAGACCAGGCAGCTTTATGAGGCAGTGCAGTCTACTTGAATCTGCCTTTCCTAAGACTAGTTTTCTGGGCTCTCAAGAAAATAAAGAAGATATTTTAACATTCCTAATTTGAGTTGCAATTACACCTTTCTCTAATCTAAACCACAGGAAACTATTATGGGGCTGTTAATGCAATACTTCAGACAACTAACTACAAAACACGTTGCCAACATTATGAATAACTTAACCAGATAAGTTCTAAATTAGCACTATGCTTTTTTCGATGCCATATATTCAAAGCACCACAAACGTAACACACCATTTCACTGTTAAAACATAGCATATGTCATAATTCTTACCATATTGTAATCACGAATCACTTCTGTCATATCTGTACTGGTGTTAAGTATATCCACAACCTGAAATGAGATGGAATTCCAGCCTATTATTGCCATCTTTTTTTTAATTAAAAAAAATAAAAATCAGACAAAGCGTTCATGAAAACACAGCAACTTACAGTTTCTGCAAATGGAGAAAACATGATTTGGGAATCGGAATTGATTACATGCCATTTTCAAAAGTAATCATCATTATAGGTAGCTGTTCTAAACCCTGGAATATTACACACACTAGTTTCTTAAATCGACATGCAGTCATTTCTCCTAATGTATAGTCCACCTTCCTTTTTTTGTGTGTGTGTGTTTTCTTTAGTTTCCAACTCATTCATTTCTGATGACTGAATAAATGAAGTATTGACCAGTACAGTTTTAAGGTGAAACATCAATAAAAAAGATGCTGAAGTAAAGCAAAAACAGTACAAAGTAAATGAAAGAAAAAACGAGAGCATTCATTATTGAAATTTTGACAGCAGCATACCATATTGAAGTCTGCTAGTTGCCCTTGAAATTCCTTGATTTCACCAGCTAAAGCCTCTGCCCGAAATAAAAAACCAAAAATTCAAACCTGAGGTGGAAGGAGTTGTATGTGTAAAACAAAAATAATGAAAAAAAAATAATTATTTAATATTTCCCTGAAGCCTGCCCAATACTCGAGTATAGTCTTGTGACTGAGAAAGTTGGCACTGCATTAGCTGCAATACATCTTACCGTTTTTCATATGACAAATAGACAGATTTCTCTTGCTTGTACATTTCTACCTCTTCCTGTAGTTTGTTAATTTCTGTTGTGAGTTCATTTGTTTTGCTTCTGAAAAAAACAGACAAAAAAGAATCATTAACATTTGGGTGTACAACTAAAACACAGCTAGAACAGAAAATATATCTTACTGTAAGAGATTTGCAAATAGTAACTCACTGCACTGTACCGTGTTTCTAATCAGCATTTCAAAAAAGGGTTGAATAAGTGAGGAAAGAAGCAAAGTGGTTGTGTCAGAGTCATAAGAAGTTGCTAGAAAACCTTGATGTCAAAAAAATGTTTTAATCAGCTTTTTGTCTCTGCTGGTGAAAACAGATGTGAATTATTCTCAATTAGACAGAAAAACCCCACAATGTAACT
>JAWWMP010000093.1:22460392-22471903 GCA_035047865.1 Dendrocincla tyrannina | reverse complement strand
TATTTATTGTAATATCTTTCATTAAATTGTAACTCTGACTTATAATCTCTCTTGTGGTGGGTCCATTTCTCCTGCCCTTAAACCAGCACATTTCTTATTCCTTTGTATGCAAAAGAGAGAAAATACTTGCTCTTTGCAGCCTCCTGCATTTTTATTGGTAAAATGTTGCAATCAACACTTTCTCTTACTATGTAATTTCTTTTTTTTTTGTCCTCTCTTTACTAACTTTTATCTTTAGCTACTGAATAAGATTAATAATCCTCATACTTTACCTGCAGAAGTTTAATAAACAAAGCTTAATTAAAACAAGAGAAACACAATAAAGCCAAAGGATTCAACTTTAGCACTGCAGATTCATGTAATTTTTTTTCTTGTTTGTTGTGTGTTTTTAAAAATTGAGATGTGTAGAGGGCTGGAACAGAAATTCAGGTTTTTTGTATTTAATTGAACTAACAGCATGTGCTGATAAGTAATAAATAACAGTGACAGAGTCACTAAATAAATTGGTCTCCTCAAGCAGCAGTTCATTCACTGTCTTTCATTGCCATCAGGTTTAAGTGGCAGATTCTTTTTGTCAGCCTAAAGGAGAAATGTTCAATAGTGTAACAACCTCATTTTAATTCCAACCACAGCAGTCCTTTAAATGCATTGAATTAATATAAATAAAAATCCAGCAATTAAACAAAATTTGGGCTCCTCATTGACTTACAAGTAAAATCCCTGCAGAATCAGCTATCAAGAAAGCATCTTGCAGTGATTCAGTGCACTTTCCTGGAAGAAACACTGCTGACTATAGGCAAGGTTCTTGTACTTTCACCAAAAAAAAGGATTATTGGTATTGAATGTGGACATCAGAAGGAATTCTGGACATCGGGAGGAATTTCCATGTAGAAAGGGTTGTTAAATATTGTAATAGACTGCCCAACGTGGAGTCATTGTCCCTGGAGGTGTTCAAGAAGTGACTGCATGTGACACTTAGTTCCATGCTCTAGTTGACAAGGTGGTGATCAGTCAAAGGTTGGGCTACATGATCTCAGATGTCTTTCCAGATGAAAGGATTCTGTGATGCTGTGATTCTGTGAATTGTGAATAGAATCCCATATCTTACTAGTCTTCTGCTAAGCACTCATCATTCAAGTGTAGGAAAAATACAGACCTTCTTGCAAAATCTTTTGCTGTCAGACTGGTACCCATTTATGGAACTGATGGGTAAGATGTGTAAGCATGCAGCATCTGGTGTATTTCCTACTGGATTAATGTACTGCATGCCTTTACAAACCAGCTATGGTGACTGGAAAACAAAAAGCTAAAGAGAAGAATTAAAACCCACTCTTTCTAACCTTCCCATCACATATTCCAACTGCAGGGTGATAGAATAGCCTTGGAGGGATATTGCCAGAGTGAAATTTATGAGCTGTTATAACTTGCACCTATAATTCAGACTGCATTTGTCTATTGGTCACTTCATTCATTATACTTATATGCTGCTCAATTTTTTAACTTGACTTGACTGAGTTTTTGATTCTGGAAAGCCTAGCTGGTCCCCAAACCATTTTCCTTCAAAGATAATTGGCGTGGCTGTAAGAATATTCATATAGAGGAGATGGTGGCAGTTCAAGTTCAGTCTGCTGATTTGGCAGGCTCCTTGTTGACTTGCTTTTTGTTAGGACCTTAACCTGACCATCTGCAAAGCATGGTGCATGACTGACATGGTACTGCATGCTGTGCAGCACATAGAAAACAGAAAATATTAATGAAAAGGAGGGTATTAAAGTGTACTAGGATTTTTAGACATAATTAATCTTACCATGTAGCTGCTTAAGTGTTATGGAAGGCAATTTCAATTCCTGGAAGGCATCCTCAACTTTTTTCACACCAGAAACCATACTTACTCTAAATTATTGGTTTTTTGGATCAGCTCTACAGTTTTTTTTTGTCATAGCTCTTTTCTCCACTCACCATACTAATACAAAGAGGGGCATTTGCTAGTTATTTTCTATGTCTTTTAAAAAAGAATGAGTCTGATTAGATCAGGATCCTGATCACATTAAAAACTTAATTTTTGTAATATATTCTTAATGTCACTGCAGTATTAGGACAGGAGCTGCCTGTAGCTTGTGCTTTTAACTCAAGCACCAGACCTGCAAACAATATTGAAATTAGTCATTATTTATGACATTTCTCCCAAACATCTGTGCTTTATGCCTACAAGTGTTCTTAGTGCATTTTCGGATCATTTTTTGCTATTTTCTGATGTGTTTATACTACTTAGAAATACATATTAATCATATATAGGCTGTTATTTTTTCTCTGACATTTGTCTAACCTTCTGATTGGCACAGTTCTGCCCTCCACAACATTGGTTCAAGTCCAGGACACACTAAATGTCTGCTCTTCATGTTCATCAGCACTGGTCATGTTGTTTTTATGCCTTGACAACTGTAAATTGTACTCTTCAAGTGGTACTGGCCAGTAGCGGTACAAGGGACACACCACCTTCTCAACTCAGGAGGATGATTCCACATAATTACCTTCTTGATGTATGCTGCAAAGTTATGGACATAAGGCATGATTTGCTGATCATCTGAGTTTTTGGTAATTCTGCAGAGCTGTCACAAGAAAGCCAGAATAAACTGAGTTAGTGCAACTTTTTTCAATTTTCCATATAATGTCAGCCTATGATTGTCACCTGTGCAATTCCATGCTTTTTCTTCCTTTGGACTTAGGTTTCTTTCCATCCATAAACTCTCTTCTTAGATTTTATTTATTTTTGCATTTTCTTAACCAATGACAATTTTTTTTTTTTTTTTTTTTTTTTGGGCAGAAAAAACCTGGGTTGATTCTTTCAGGGAAATAAAAGTTATTCAGTGCTGAAGATTCTCAGAATAAAAGGCTCAAATGCGAACTCTGACTGAACCTATTTATATTCTGTTGAGACCAGAGGATTTCCACAAATGAAATACTTAATTATGTTCCTTTTTATAAATGTTTATGTTTTTTCCTTCTGAGGTTTTTCTTTTGTCTCAGTCATTGAATCTTGTTACAACTTCTGAAAAACTGAAGAGCCCTCTGTTATCAGGTTTGTGCCTTCTAAGTCATGCTTTGTCAGTGATCAATGCATCCACTAACCTGCTTCTAATGAGGTAAAAAGATTGAGATCCTTAAAATCTTCCACTACACTACACCTTTTCCATTCATTTAATTCATCCTTAACTAGATCTTCCAGGAATCCTCTCCAACATTCTGATGTTCTCCTTGAATTGAGAACACTGGATCATTATAAGATACTTAAGGCCAGCAGGGATGTCATAGATCTCCGCTACAATCTCCTGCCCCCTGGCTCAGCCATGGAGTCAAACCAGATCTCAGGGCGTTATCACATGGGGGCTGGAAACTCTCCAGGGAGGGAGACAGCACCACTTCCCTGGGCCAAGCCACACAGCCCAGCTGTCCTTATGGAGGAAAATCTTTCGCTTATGTCCAGGTTCTCTGTCCTTCCGCAACTTGGTGCCCAGCAGAACATAGTACCTTATCCCCAGGCTTCCTCCAGGCTCACCAGCTTTCTGCTAGGTCTCTGCCTGGAACACGGATGCACAGTGCTTCTGCCTGAAGTGCATGGGTGTCCTGGTGCACCATTTGTTCTGCTTATCCTGGTCTCTGTGATGGATCTGAGAACTAGAAAGATTATGTTATTATCATTAGCATTCATGTCAAGTAGAGAGTACATCTCTGCTCTCCACTCCTTGATGATTTCTTGGTTTTACTCAGGCACCTCCTCCTTCAGCAGTCTACCACCTTCTGAATTACAGCTGTCCTGTAATTTTTTATCAACTCTTTGGTCTTACTTTTGGTTGCCCCTGGTGAAAAAACTCACTCTACCGGATTTCAATGTTTACATTTAGAATGAATGAGAATCTGAATAAACTGCACTGTGGAGCAGGGCAATCCTATGATCTCCTTTACTGAGGTGGTCAACTAAAGGCATAGAAATTTGAAGTTCAGTTCACAAAGCTACATGAGCATTGTCATGTTGACTGTTAGAGTGACTGTCCTTTTTTAGCTGCTGTTTTGCGTTAGGCTTGCAGTTTGCATCTTACCCTTTATTTTCACAAAAAAATGGCATCAGGCATCATCTTCACTGTGTCTTGTGTGATGTCTTGCTCTGCACTCAGTTTAGGGTTTGGTGGTGGCAGAAATACCTATTTCATACCTGTGGGAGAAAACAGATGCTCTGTTATGGGCAAACTGATAATCTGTAAAATCAGATGGTTTGGCACATTAATTTTGGTCCTGCAGACTTACTTCTGAGACTAGAGGTATTGGGCAGTTTCAGTAAACACTAATGACATTTTCATAGCAACAGAACTCATGGACCCTTACAGTGCAGTCGTCTCTGCACTCATGTTCAAACCAGTTATTTTTTTTTCATTTTTCCTGCACCTGCCTCCTTACTCCTTTCTCTCTGGCTTTAGGCTGTATCTCCCTGTGAAGGTTTCTACTAGCAGTGTTTCTCTCTCTTGGACTACCCTATATGCTTTCCCAGATAACTAGAAATTTTTCTTACGTCTTTAAAGTGCAGTCAGTTCTTGAGGTAATCCTGAGGCTCATGTGGAGGAAAACAACTACAAATAGCATCCCTATCTCCCAGACACTTCCTGGCCCTGTCCCTTTCATATTTTTTTCTCTTCATTCTCTGCTCGAGAAGCACAGTCTAGTTTTAATGAGCCAAATCTCTCCCTCAGCTAATGAGAACAGGAAGGCTTTTTGTTGTTCATAGCCAACATTAGCAGGAACCAGATGTTGTTAACTAATTATTTGGTCTGTGGGGAAAAAGATATTTAACAGATGCTTTATATAGATTACAGAAGGAAGGAGGGAGAATATATAGTTTTTTTTTCAGAGAATTGTTTTGGTTTGTGACTTGAGTCATAAATTCCAAAGAAGTTGGTAAGCTGATTTCTTGGTGTTTTGATACAATATTGTCCTTGATACAAAACTGACAAAATCCAATATGCATTTACCTTTGGAAAAATATACTTTCATAAATTCTTAGGGCAATAGCATTTTTATCACATTTGAATATAAGAAGTTTTTCTGCACTAGGTATCTGACCTGCCAGTGTTCAAAACATGTTTCGGTACCTAGATGGGGCAAAGTTTCAAACTAAGACAAAAGCTGATCATGAAGGACGTTAAGTAATGCATAACATTAAAAATACCTTCATTATTAAAGAGTCTACATTACTACTAGTTACGAATAAAAAACTGTGGGAGAGTGTTTACAGCAGCTTGGCACATTTTTTTTTTTTTCATCAATTGAATGCTCCATGTTAGAGCCTTTGTACTATGTCATCCACTGTAATATGTCCTCTTCTTCCACATAAGACCAAATATTTCCAAATGACTATTGTGCTATTCTCCATGTGGTATATATAACATGTATTTATAAGATATGAAATAAAAATAAAAGAATTGCTTGAACAGTGTTGTGCTTGTTTATACAGTATGCTGCCTTGAATCAATATTTCCTTTTCATTTGACATATTTTTGTTATTGAAAATATTTATTTTGCTAACACTCCTAGTGAATGCACTGCTGTCATATCTAGATACAATTTTCGGGGCCCATATGTAAAGAATCAGGAACAGATTTCTAGTTTCTTAGACTGCCTAAATTTGTATGCTAGTCATACTGCAAAATTCAACTGAGGGATGATTTTGTCAAATTTTAGACCTCCTGTTATTACAGGTCTGCAAGCTTTTTCTGACTCAAAAGTGTAACAAAACAGTTGCCTTGTGAAGGTTTAACACATGTAATAGGCTGTTTTCCTGTAACTAAAGAGAAGTAAAAGCACACTGCTACAATTTGCCATGTTTTTGCCAATTTGCCATGTTGCTCAGCATGTATGTATGTGCATAAACAAGAAGCCTCTCTTTTTACCAACTTATTGAGGAAACAAAGGCTGTCCCTGGGAAAGGAATAACCACAAACAGGGAAAAAATACAGAAGATTGGATGGATGAGCTCACTACACAGAAGTTCTTGGAAGAAAAGTTAGAGACAATTCATGGTATGTATTGATGAATTCAGTTACTGTCAATGTTTTCCTCAACTAAATGTTTTCCTTCTATGAAAACCCATTACCATTTTACATGAAAGCTGAATGGACACATGATTCTGTTCTGAGTCCCTGTCTTTTGCTCAGAGAATCAGGGAACATTGTAGATTCCACAGCATATTTTTTTCGTTGCTTTGTTTGTTTGTTTGTTTGCTTTTTGTTGCTGCTGCTTAATACATGTCTATAGCTGTATTAATGGGGCTGGAGGCAAGAATAGACAAGGCATTAGAAGGAATTCGATGGACATTTTAATTTCTTCATTTGTAAGTGGAAAAATTCTAAGTAAGGTCCAGAACGAGGCTTGTTTATGTATTTTGGTGGCAGGATGTGGGCAAAGCAGGATGTTTTTCTTTAGAAATAAAATTATTTTATGCCACACAAATTTGTGCCTAAATTTTCCAGAGCAAATAAAATATTAAAATATGATTTAAACACCATTCTTTTGAACACAGAAAATTGAGTCTGTTCAGCATGGAGAAGGTTCCTTGGAGACCTCATAGCAACCTTCCAGTGTCTGAAGGGGGTCTACAAGACAGCCAGAGAGGGACTCTGTGTCAGGAACTGTAGAGATAGGACAAGGGAGAATGGCTTCAAACTGAGAGTAGGTTTAGATTAGATATTAGAAGGACATTCTTTACTGTGAGCGTGGCGAGGCACTGGAACAGTTTGCCAAGAGAAGTTGTGGTGCCCCATTCCTGGAAGTGTTGAAGGCTGGGTTGGACAGGACTTTGAGAAACCTGACCTAGGGTTTCTCTACTGTACAGTCTTTATTAACAGTTGTGTCACTGTAACTGTAGGGCAGCACAGAGAATAAGACCCAACATCTGGGGCAGGAACTCCTTAAATTGACATTTCCTTTGGGATGAAAGTCTGTGACACTAACATGTCCTAACATCTGTCAAGCTCTGTTAGTATGAAATTGAACAAGAGCAAGGCTGGACTCTGAACCTGGGTAGGGGCACTTTTGGATACACGTACAGACTGGGGAATGAGATGCTGGAAAGCAGGGCCACAGGAAGGGGCCTGGGGGTCCTGCTCAATGGCAAGTTGAATATGAGTCAGCAGTGCCCTGGCAGTGAGGAGGCCCAGGGGGCGTCAGGCAAAGCATGGCCAGCCAGTTGAGGGAGGGGATTGTCCCGCTCTGCTCTGCACTGGAGCAGCCTCACCTTGGATATTGTGGGCAGTTTTGGGCACCACAATATAACAAAACTGTTAAGCTATTAGAAACTGTCCAAAGGAGGGTCACAAGAATGGTGAATGGTCTGGAGGGGAAGCCATATGAGACATGGCTGAGATTACTTGGTCTGTTCAGCCTGGAGAAGAGGAGACTGAGGGGAGACTTCATTGCAGGTACAACTTCCTCTTGAGGGGAAGAGGGGGGACAGATGCTCATCTCTTAGCTCTTGTGACCAGTAACAGGACTCAAGGAAATGTCATGATGCTGAGTCAGTGGATGTTTAGGTTGAATATCAAAGAAATGTTTTTCACCCAGAGGGTGGCTGGGCACTGGAACAGGCTCCCCAGTGAAGTGGTCACAACACCAAGACTAACAGTTCAACAAGTGTTTGGACAATGCTCTCAGCTACAAGGTGTGACTTGCAGTGTCTTGTGAAGGGCCAGGACCTGATCCTGATGGGTCCCTTCTGACTCAGTATATTCTATGATTCCAATACATGTATACTTCATGGAACTGTACATGCATCTATCTTTCATAATGACAGCTTTTAATGGAGGAATTGTTAGTCCATTGCCTCCATGTACTCTTTCTGTAATGTATCAAGTTACGAAATCATGGATAAATTCTGGAAACAATTTCTTGCTAAGCCACAAAGTCACTTTTGTGACTACTCTGAGGTCCATGAGGTCTTTGCAGAAAATGATACTCCTGGCTGTGTATTAACCATGTCCAGCCTTTGAAAAATTTGTATAGCAATCTGAAAGGGTCTTTTAAAGGACCTGACTAAGCCTTCTCATCAACCAAAACCAGATGCTGCATATTATACAGCCCAGAGTCATTCCTGGCCAGGGCAGTGGAAAGAAGTACTTGAAGAATTCACAACATGGAAAACTTGTGCGTACTTTGACAGAGAGCCCATCCAGAACTTGCAACACTACGCTGAGGGGCTTTGCAACACCATGGCAGGTTGCACTGAACAATTTTGCAGGCTCTGTTTGTAGTGATGTTCCTTGTACACTAACAATGAAAACAAAATTGTATGTTTAGCAGAGATATTACAGGAATTATCATATAAACAAAAGCAAGAGAAAGACAAGAAAATGTACAAGCTGTTTTGCTTCTGATATAATTTCCTCTAATGAATTGACTTCAGATTTTAGTCCTGGAGTAGTGTCACCACCCTGGAATGGTGACTGGACCTGAAACCTGACCCCTACACAAAGGCAGATGTTCTGGTCCACCCTCTCCCAACCTTGTCCCCAGGGAGGGACTGGCTGCCTTGGCTGATGCTTCTAGTCCTCAGCAGCCACAGTCCCAGCAATGCCCTGGTAAATGTGATTTTTTGATTTTTGCTTTACTTTCCTTCTTCACTGACTTCTTTTTAGACTGTGTTATCACATGCCACTTTTTCATGCATGTGTTTAAGCATATTTTCTCCAGAGGAAAGCAGATAATTTTGTATTAACACAAATAAGAGTTGACAAACTCTTCTCTGCCTGTCACAGGCATTTGAGAAATGCCCAGCTTCCTCTTCACATCTCTTTTATACCAAGAGGAAAAATTGTTGAGAGAGGGATCTGAGACCCAGAGATTTCAAAAGTCTTCTTCCCACCACTAAGTCCGATATCAGTTCACCCAGGACTAGATTAACTGATGAGATTTCTTAGGTTTTGGGGTGTCACATTTGCACCCCAGGAAAGCTGTAACATTGAGTGCACTGCCCAGTGAAAATACAGTATATAAGGAGCTTTGTAAAAAATGAGACTTCTCATTCTGTTATTTTTATTTATCTGTCTTTCTAATCTCCAGGAAGAGATTTGACTTTGCTCTGGCTTAGCTGGTGTTTATCATTCCTCTACTTTTAGTATAATTTTCAGCTTTTGTAAATGTAATATTTATTCCCTCTAAAAAGCTATACAATAATGGCTTTAAATTGAACTAAACATGACAGAGTTTCTTGCCCGTAAATATCTGGGTGCCTTTGAAAATTTACACCACCTTCTTTCACTTAACTCTGCCATTCAGACCGTCAAAATTTGTTTTTTATCCAGACAAATTTGAGGGAATTTTAAGGTAAGTTTTCTTAAAAATGCTGAAAGCTGAAAACACTAAAATGCCGTACCAGCATCCAAATGCAGTTCACCTAGTCCCATGTTCCCTTTATTCCCTAATCTTAGAAGTCAAATAACAGGAAAAAACTGTTCAATTTGGTAATATTTTATTTTTAAATCTTTTGTCTGGTGCTGCAACCAAGCAGACATAGAAATGAACCTCTGTGCCAGTGTGTTACACTGCAGAACAATTATTTTTAGATCAGAGCCACTTTGTGGTGGGGGGGGGGGTGTGTGTGTGTAGGGAGAAAGAATGGGTCAAACCTCACAGAGATGGGGTGGTATCGTACCTCTCATGGCAGGGCCGTGTGGGCCATGGAGCCCACACGGGGAAGGCCCAGAGCAGCTGCCAGTCATAAACAGCCTGGGAAAACTATAACACCCACAGCTCCTGGAGCCCCTGACCCAGCTTGGATTGGCAGTGAGAAAATGGACCCTCACCCTGGTCTGGGACCCCAGAGTGGCCGGAGGGTCAGAGGCCCCTCCTGGGCTTGGCCATGGAGACCAGATCAGATAAAACCAGAGGTTTTGGGGTGTCACATGTCACAGCCCTGCCACCTGGATGTGTGAGAGCTGCTCTGCCACAAACTTTCAGCAATTCTCTCCCTCTTTCTGCTTCTATCTTTTCTCACTCTCCGTTTTTCTTTACTCCTTCTCTTGGTGCTTTGGGTGGCTTGGAACTGGAGGGATCGGATTTGACTTAAATATGGTGAACTGGTTGAATACTGTCTTGGGTGTTGTTTAATATATGCTGAGTTGGTATTGCAGTGGAACATTTTGTCTAGCTTTTGTAGCCCTTTTTGAACTTTTGCCAAGTTCCCTTATTTTCTTCCCTAAATTAATAAAGAAACTCCTTGGAAACAAGTGCTTGCCTTATTCTCTTGATGTTTTCTTAAGGTATTAAAGAACCCTATATATATATAAATATTAAAGTAAAACTCTAAGCAGAGCCTGTGATCCCACAGCTCCGGGGCTGGAGTATAATAGAAGGTTATAACAGAAGGTCTTGTGGTCCAATTACAGAACATTTCCCTGTCCAAAGAAACTAACACACCTGGCAGAAAGCTCTTCCATCAGGAGGTTTTCTCTAATGCTTGCAGCCTGAAACAGAAGGAATCTAAGGATGATTATCATGCAAGTGTGCTCAGTATCCAGTCTAATAAGCCCCTGCCCCCACTCCAGTTGCTTACTTTATTAAAAACATTTGTAATGATGCTATGTTAGAAGTTATGATGCTACTTTGTCTTTCACTGCAAGCTGACATTTTAAGAAAAAATTTAAATGAGCTATATAGCAAGAGCAAGATTTCTTGTATGGGGGAGTGGTGTGATAATTCTGTAAACTGAAAAAAAAAGCCATCTTAGCAATATGTATAAGCCCTAGAAAATGCAGTAAGTAACAGAGCAGGCTGGTCTGAGACCTGCCAGCCTTGGGATCAACCAAACAAGTACCTCTCAGAGTCTCAGCTGACTACTCTGGCATGCAATGAGATATGGAAGAACCTATGTGAATCCCCAGGGATTTAAATCATGTAATGTTATTGTGTAGGCTTTCTCTTGTACATTATGTTGCACAGAATTGTAGGAAAGAGCAGAGGAAGCTTTAAAAACCCCAAAGGGAATCCTCGTCAGCTCCTAACTCCCACTGGGACCAAGGACCAGACACACACAAGGTCACAAGGTCAGGAGTTTTAGACTCATGAACACCTACCAGGTCTCAGAGAAATTATGATTAATGCATGATGACAGATGTTAACTGTGTTCCTAGTTGGATTACATATACTAATACGCATTTTAGGAATTGAAAGTTGACGGCACTACTACTGGAGTTTGAAATGGGACAACCACAGCGCTTTAGTCTGAGCAAGGGAGAGGCATAATCAGCTTATAAACCCAAATGAACTCTCTTCTGCTTAGTATTGCATGGCTGGTTCAAATCTCCACTTCACAGAAACCTTATTCATTGATCTTTTATAGCATCATTCTATTTCAGCCTACAAGGTCACAGGTGTACTTGTAATTGAACTTTGAGTGCACTATTAAATATTTTAAGATATTGTCTGACACAGACCTGCAAGTACACGGGAAGGACCACTCTGCTCAGGATG
>JAWWMP010000093.1:22417426-22427712 GCA_035047865.1 Dendrocincla tyrannina | reverse complement strand
CAAAGACCTGGCCCAGGCTGATAATCACCGCATATGCATGTCCTTTGTCTCTTTTGTTAAACATCTTTACCGAGGCTAGGGTGTTGGCTCCGGGCTGTTTGGAAGGAATTCCACCTAGGTTTGAAAACTCTGACATACTGTTTAAAGATTTCTAGTTTACTCAAGCTATTAAATCTTCTATCACATTTGAATATTCTGTATTTTAATGATAATTTTGAGAGGTTTTGTGCAACTTTTTTTTTAAACAGAAAATAGTACCTCAATAGTAAAGCAGAACTTGTTTTCTACATTATGTAAAGGAAACCCTTTAAAGACACAAGGGGTTCACAAGTAAGCTTTGCCATTGGTGGGAATCAGAACTTTTCCATTTTTTATTTTATCTATGAAAATTTTAATTCTGTATTCAAACGGGACTATGACACTCAGATACCGTGGATTGAACTCAGATTTTTAACTTTACACATTCAACAAGCACCCCAAATAACGTGAGCATGTACTACTGATCTCTTCCATTGGGAAAGTTATAGAGAAAACCTTTCTTTTTTTCTGATAATAGCTGAAAAAAAAATGTCCTCTCCTATGAATGATTAGGAGCCTAATATCACAGAAATATAGAATCATGAAATGGCTTAGGTTGTAAGGGACATTAAAGGTCAAGCCCTATGAAATGAGCAGGGACACCTTGCACTAGATAAGATTGCTCAGAGCACTGTCTAACCTGACCCTGAATATTTCCAGGAATGAAGCACCTACCACCTTTCTGGACAACTGTTTCTCTGTGTCATCACCTTTATTGTAAAACATTTCTTGTATCTAATCTGAATTTACCCTGTTTTAGTCTAAAACCATTATCCCTTGTTCTACTGCTATAGGTCCTGTCAAAGAGTTTGAACCCATCTTTCTTATAAGCTCCATTTAGTGTTGAAAAGCCATAATGAGGTGTCCCTGGAGCCTTCTCTTCCCCAGGCTGAACAATCCCAACTCTCTCAGCCTGTTTTCATGGGGAAGATCCTCCAACCCTCTCAGAATTTTTGTGTCCCTCCTCTGGACTCACTCCCAAGGGTCAATATTCTTCTTTTGCTGGGCGCCCCAGAGCTGGATGCAGTATTCCAGATGGTTTTTTCATGAGAGCAGAGAGGCAGAATCACTTCCCTTGCTCCTGCTGGCCTCACTGCTTTTGATGCAGCCCAGAATACACCTGACTTTCTGAGCTGCAAGAGCACATTGTTTGGTCACGTCCAGCCTCTCTTCCACCAGCACCAAGTCTTTCTCAGTAGGGCTGCTCTTGATCTGTTTATCCCCCAGCCTGTGTTGATACCTGGGATTGTGGCAACCCAGGGGCACCACTTGCACATGGCCTTGTTAAACCTCATGAGATTCCCATGGGCCCACTTTCCAAGCTTGTCCCGGTCCTCTGGATAATACCCTATCCCTCAGGTGTAACAGCCACACCACTTGACTTGGTGTCACCTGTAATCTTGTTGACGTTGCAGAGCACTTATGTCTGAACCAATATTCACTGAATCATAGATTCACAAATTGTTAGAATTGGAAGGGACCTCTGGAGATCATCTAGTTCATTCGCACTGCCACCTACAGGGCTACCTACAGCAGGTGACACAGGAACACATCCAAGTGGGTTTTGAAAATCTCTAGAAAGGGAGACTCCACGAGACTTCCCTGCACAGCTTGTTCAGTGCTCTGCCACATGCATGTCTGTTGTCTTCCTTTCACCAATTTTTGTGCAGTCATGGGAAATCAATTTTCATTTATCAGAAGTTCTTGCTGTTACTAGGTACAAGTGTGAAATTTCTTCCTGAAGTTTGTGACTTCCTTCATAGGAGTCGTATTGTCTTTCCCTCAGAAAAGACATACTATCACCTTCAGTTTCAGACCATTTGCTCATGGTCCCATTGTCTTTTTAGAGGTTGGTCGTTTGTAGCTATTAGCATTAACATGGTTAGTTGTTTGCTACTCAGTTTCCTTCCCAACCTTCAGCTTCGATAAAAATCTATGACTGTCATGTTGTGTAAGTTGACTGTGCTGAGGAAAAGATGATTTTCCTCCTAATATTGGGGCTACTGATGTTTAGTACTGAAACAGAAGAGATTGTGATCCTCCCTTCCCTGTATAAAGATGATCTTTTTTGCATAATAAAACTTGAAATATGGCCACCTACCATAGAAGCAATGGCCAAAATAAGCTTTCATGGTGGTGCAAGCTTCCAGATCCCTGAGTGAATTGCCACTACTAAAGGAAATTATGCATGATATTAAATCAGATGATGAATAGATGTCCTCCATCTACAGCTGAAATGTGTTTGCACTTGATTGCTGTTCCCTGTTTCATCTCTTACCCTTATTGTATTATTTCTGTACTTCTCCATTTCTGAAAGGTGTCATTTTTTCTATCTAAGCTGTGGCTAATTTTCTATGTCTTTACATTGATCATGTTAGTCTGGAAGATGTCAGGTTACTGGAAGAGGAATCCTCTTGAGGAAGTATCTCTACATTCTGTAGCTTTGTGCTGAAGCAAGTTTCCCTTTTTGCCACCTCAAGCTTCAGCTCACATCACGGTACAGGCATTACTCTCTCGTCAGAAGAGAGAGTACTTAAAACTTGCCTAAATCCCAACAAGCAGCTGGGAAATTTATCCCTATCAGTACAGTAGTGAACTCATTAGGATGCTTTTAAAAATGGTCATGTGTAGAACAAATGTTTTGTACCAAGAAAGATGTTTTTTATTAACAGTGACCTGATCTATTCTTAATTTTTAATATGATTCATTCTCTTGTATAACTCTGCATAATAATTCTGTTTGCACTGATTACTGCTAATTTATAGGGGTTGTCTTTGTTACATTATTGACTCAAAACCATCCAAGAAAAGGGTCAAAAGGTGTCACACAAGTGCAATTGTGCCTATGTCCAAGTTTTGTCCTCTGTTTTGAATGAGCCTTATATGAATATCACACAAGATAGCATAAACCCAAAATAAGTGGCAGAATTCCTCTGCAGTTTAGAGAACACTCTTCATTTGAATTGCTGGTAGAGAGGATTTATCTCTTCTTCTTTCTTCTTCTTTCTTCTTCTTCTTCTTCTTCTTACTTCTTTCTTCTTCTTCTTCTTCTTCTTCTTCTTCTTCTTCTTCCTTTTTTCTTCTTCTTTCTTCTTCTCTCTCACTCTCTGTCTTCCCTTGTCTTTCTCTCACTCTAACTCCTTTTAATGAAAGTATGATTTGAGAAGTGATGACACTCATACACCTACAAAAAATGTCTGTTTAGAGCTTAGCTGAAAGGGTGATGCCAATCAATCACTGTGCTTTGGTAACACCAAGCAAAGTAATAGCTCTATACATATTCAGATATCTTCATTATATTTAAATGGTGTAGACAATGGACATAGCAGTTATCCTACAAATGAAGGAATAACCTGTGAAGACATTTAGTGGCTTAAGGGTCACTCAGGAAGCCTGTCATGAAGCTGAGACTGGATGTCAAGTTTCCTTAACCCTGGAGTGCATAACTTGAAGGAAAAATCATGTTCTCCTTCTACATCATCATGGGTAGAAATAAAGTGAAAACCAAAGTTGCACCATGTTACAGTTTAATCCTTCTACTTTTCGTTAAGAACTGTTTAATGACATTACAAAAGTCCATGAAACATGTTGTTACCATGTCTACTTTCTTGGGAGTTGTTACTGAGTGAATGTCCTTTCTAAATGCTTATGCTTTTTTGGGTGCAGACTGACCTTCCTTTATGTGCAAAATATTTGAAGGGTTTGAACTGATTTTATCTCCAGGAATAAAATTTTCTAAAAATCTGCTGTGCTCTATTATGCTGCACAAAGCTGTTGCATCATCCATGTTCTTTGTACCTCTCTCCCTTTTCTCTGTCCACCTCATTTATCTTCATGGTGGCTTACAGGATCATATATACTTACTAGACCTAAGACATTAACAAGTAAGGTTTAGCTTGGAGAGAAAAGTTGTGTGTTGTGTTTTCAGATTACAAATATTCTGCAAGTGATACTAATTTTTTATACTTGAAGCACGTTCATTACAAGATAAGCAACCTTGATTACTTTCCTTTCCTTAACACCCACAACCTTTGTTTATAGACTGACTGAGAAGAATCTGATCCCATTGTGTTTTCCATTCATATATCTCTCCCTGGCTGTAGAATACATGGAATTAAGGAGGATTAATCCTTTAATCCCTTAATTTTTCAGAAAGATTAATGTCTCAGGTAAATGAATATGAGTTTCAATAGCTGAATTGCTAAGAAATTAGTTTCCGATGTACAAGTCAACCCAAATTACCTCTTTCCTCAGTGTTTAAATGCATATGGCTACTCACTATTTTGGTGAATTTTACTTTTTATTTTTTAACCAACAAACAAGAATGA
This sequence comes from Dendrocincla tyrannina, assembly GCA_035047865.1. NCBI lineage: Eukaryota > Metazoa > Chordata > Aves > Passeriformes > Dendrocolaptidae > Dendrocincla > Dendrocincla tyrannina. The sequence continues at coordinate 22,423,307 of JAWWMP010000093.1, read as the reverse complement.
GACACATTGTGGGTAGTTTCAGTTTTTGACTTGAGAGAAATGTTTTGTCTGAAAGCAAAGATACAGGTAACACATTTCTAAATGTGAAAAAAGTACCTAATATGTGGAGAAAATTGTGCAGCAGAGAAATCTTAAAGTTTGTTTCAGAAACTTGGGTAAGTATTATCGAAATCACAATAATATTGCAATTCTTTCTGTGTGTCCAAATGTAACTATAAGTACTTGATCTTCTTGATGAAATCACCTTTTATAAGTCATTTGTCATCAAAACTGTATGAATAGTAGTTGATCACTGCAAATGACTTTGCCATTAAGACCATAGTTTTGGTATTTTTCTTTCCTTTTCAGTACTAAAACTGCTTTGGAAGATAGTGTAGAGGAGCCTGGTTGAATCAATAAGTGATTAGACTCAACTTTGCAGAGGTATGTGCATTTGCTAAAACTCCCATACATTACCTTCTTTGTTAACTTGGATTATTTCCATCAATGAAGGAAACATTTGTCAGAGTCAGAAAAAAACGACACAAAATATTCTAAAACATGAGCTAAAATGCTTCAGAAAGAAATGCAAAAAAAAAAAAAAAAAGAAAAAAAGAGAAGGCTTTGTTTTCAAGACACAATCCTTCAAGGTAAAACTGCAATTTTTTTGCAGTGAAAACTCAGTGTTAAGGGATTTCACACATAAAAAATACAGGGCGTATTTTACATATGAAATAGAAATGCATCATATATTTTATCCCATTCTTATTGGCATTGTAGAAGTATCTAGATACCTACAAAACTGAAATTGTGCCATACCCAACACCAAAACTACCCAACTTTCCCTTAGTCTGGGCCAAAATTCTGCAAGACAATTACTCCAGTCTTTATTTTTCACTAAGTAGTAAGAATGACAACATTTAGCTATTTGATGAAAAGACTATTCCAAGATTTATTTAATTTTGATTTAATGTATTTAATTTTGATTTTTGATTTGAAACAAAAAAAAAGTAGATTCTTACTCCATAGAGGACCAAAGAACATCCACTTTGATAAATCCCAATGAACTGAAGATTAAGATCACTTATAGAGTAAGTTTCTTCACGCTTTCATTTGAATGTATGCTGGCTTTTGAGAACATGCTAATGTAAAAGATTAAGATTTCTCTTTTTCTTCATGGTTAGGAGGGATTTTTTTTAAAAGGTTAGGAGAATCAACTTCTGCTTCACTGCCTGACCACACATGTGAAACACTGTGTTGACAGAGCACCTTAAACTTTCCATTATTCAGGTATCCGCTGTGCTGGATTTCAAAGGCAGAATGGTGAGTCTTACTGTATACTGTGATATTTTTCTAGCCATACCACTCTTTAAAGTTGCATTACAAAGGAAACACCTGTATTATCTTCTGCATATTCATGGAAGCGAAGGGTAGAAGGATTGTTTTGAATGCTATATCTAGGTCAACTTATCTCAATATCACAATAAAATTTGAATTTAATTTTTAGTCTGTATTTCATTTCCAATAAAGCTTGATGAAAGAAGCAATTCTGATGTGAAAAAGACTTAGGGAAGTTTCTAAATGCAACTTTTGAAGCTTGACTGATTTGGCAAACATTAACAATAGAAAATGCAAAATGTTACACCTCCATTAATATATAATCATGTATTTACTGCATATACTTTACAGGAGGAACACAATAAAGTTTCAGTATTGCATCTCAGTCTGTGTTGACTGGTTACAAAGATCAATGGCACAGCTTATGGGAAGGAATGATACTGAAATATAAGGTAGAGATTTAAGTGATACAGCTGCATGTATTGCACAAGGGAAGAGAAGGTCTGTTTACAGGAATAAGACCCACAGATAATTTTTTCCATCAGTTCAGAACAAAAGGCCTTAGTGGCTATTTGTTGTTTACTGATGCTTTTGTTTCCAAAGACAACTTTTTTACCATTACTACTTTTTTCGTCCTCTTCACACAGTGCTGGGTCTAAACCAAACAGCAATCATAAAAATTACCTGCTGGCCTTCCAATATCATCTATTATATTGACTGTACAAGGCAATTTTCAGTGATGCTAACAGTACCATGGAAACACAGTCTCTGGAAGTTGCTTTGACTGTACAGATATAGAGAGGATAAAAATGCTCAGTTCACAGATGAGTTGTCGATCTGACCCATTAACTGGAATTTGCACTAGTTTATTAAATGTGCCAAGACAAGTGAAGTTGCATAAAGCACTGCCTATCATGTTACTCCACTGCTGTTGTTCTTACAGTATTGAAATTGACCGTATTAATCATTCAATTCTTCTTCAGATCTGAGAGGAAGAGTATCTCCAGTGCTTTGTTTGCCTGTTTGAAACTTGCAATTCATCTCATGTGATCTCAGTGTGAGTCATGATGTGATCAATTGCTCTCATCTACAGCAAGGAGCTCTGGTCACCCATGAATTTGTACATTATTTTCCCATCACTTGCTTTTCATGATTAATAAAATTAATACTGTTTTCTCTCTCACCCTTGCACCAGTAGAGTGCTGCAAGACACTTGAACATCTTCTCCTTTTCCTGACTTTCATGTGCTCTGCTCCTGGTTGCGGCCTTGATTATGCCTCCTGTGGTAGAAAAGGTGAATCTTCTGGTTTGTTCTCCAGTGGTTCCACTGTTGTTGGACTGTGTTGTGCTCTATTCAAACCTGTCTGCTGCCGCTGGCCTCTGTGTTGGGTCCAAGCAGTAGTTCTATTATGCTGCACCTCCTTTCCCATTGACTTTCACTGAATCCTTCTGTGGTTGTGGAACTTTATTTCCTCCAGTTCATTACATACTTTTTACTCTTGTAATTTACATTAAGTCCTCTGTCAGAGTTTTTTCAACCCCCACGAATTGTGTCTTCCCAACCAATAGCTACTGAACAGAGCTAGTGTTGGTGCTGTGGTTACTCACCCCCTTCTGAAGGTTTTATCCAGATGTCAGTTTCCTCCCTTAGCAATTATTGCCTGTCGCAGACACATTGTCAGTAGGGGCTCAGGAGGCTGAGTTAAATGTTATGTCCTTTTCCAGAGAAATAGCACCAAATCACCAGCAGTCCTTTCTCTTCCATAGCCATGTTTGTCACCATTGTGCTTTGTTGGCTTTGCTTGTTTGGAAGCTGCAAGTTGAAGGGGTCTAGCATCTCCCTCCCAGTTTTCTGGAGGGGCAGACACCCCAGAAGCTTCAATGAGGCTGACTGGGAAACTGATGGACGTTATCTTTGGGTATTAAAATACAAATAGGGACAAGTTAAATGACAGTCTGGGTGATAACTATTAAAAAGTTTCTTAAAAAAAGAAAATTCTCACTAATTTCACTGAAGCGTATACTTGTCTATTGATTTAGATTCATACATTGTACCTATCTTAATAGTCGTGCTGAGTCTAATTTTGGTGGTATTTAGGCAACAATGTTTATTCCCAAAACATTTGGGTATCTCTTATCCAATAAAATAAAAATTCTACCAAGTGCCATTTTGCAACATTTAAAGTATCTGGGTACCTTGATAATCTGCCCACCAGATGCTAAAAAGGAATAAATTCCTTTTTTAGTTTATTTTTTGATTTTTTTTTCATTTTTTACTGTGATCAGTTTGCCATAAATACAAGTAACACTTAAATTACTCTTTCAGTAACACTGGTTTATTTATACCCTGCAAAATGTCTCTAGACAGGTAAGAGAAATGTTGTATGGTTGTTTTCTTTCTTGCAGTTTGGGGGTTTAATTTTTTTTTTCAGAATATGAGCTTACACTGTAATCAAAAATCTCCAAAAATACCCCCAAACAACATAATTTTGAGCTTAATATGTTCTTTGAAAACAAATACTTCCTTAAAAATCATATTTTGATTTAATTTGTTGAAAAAAGAAGCATAATGAATTTTGCAACAGAAATAATATGATTTGTTGCTCTAAAACATGTAGTCAGTTACTGTAAAAAAAGTATATGGAAAGGACCTTATGCCAATTGAACCATTTAATTCCAAGAAAAATAGATACTATTGGCAAATATGTTTAATACCTTGATATGTGGAATCACAGCTTTGATAATATTTCTGAATTTGTCTTGAATTCACTGACCTAAGTTTCCACATGACAAGATATTCAGAAATATAGTAAAGTTGTGATGTTAGCCCAGTCTGTTATGCCATCTGACTGATAAATTAGCACATTTTCCCTTTTGGTATTTATTGTCCCAATTATACCAATGAGAAAAGACCTAAGTCTAAAGAAAACAAATGAGTGTTTCTGTTTACTTTGAATAATAACATGACTCTAACATTTTTGGTTTTACCATTAAATGATTAAGAGATTTTGGTGATTAAGTCTGATATGCCATGTTACCACAGCTAGATAATTGTCCTGTTCAGATACGGTACTTTCTTAATTTTATTATGGCATTGGATATCAGGCCAGAAAGAACATTAAATTCCTAATTAATATATAGAGTACTTTTTAATTACAGAGATTCTAACTGAAATATTCACCTTCTCATCACACAATTAAGAAAAACCCAACAGCATTAACTTCTACTCATATTGCTGCTTTGTCTTTAACTCATTCATGTGATTTTGAGGGAAGAGGATAAGAGAATAGAAATTAATGGAAAAATCACATCTTGACCTGGTGGGATATGACTTTGAGTTCCCTGTGATCTGAGAAAATGTGTTAGTGTTTGATATTTAATGGGGTTTGAAAACTACTTTGAAGTTCTCATAATCAGATTTATACTGTCACAACTTTTCTGGACAGAAGACTGAAAAAGATGTGACTTGATCTGTCACTACAGATAATTTCAACAAGAGCAAGACAGTTGTGTTTGGAAGACTAAAACAAGTTTAAAGTCAAAGCAGCAATGATTATAGGGCCAGATGGTTGTTTACTGGCATTTTAGAGGGCAGAATGACACATCTGTCTGGCAAATGATGTTCATTACGATTGTTTTTACTCATCTTCGCACTAAACAAACTTCCACAAAATTTCTAGAATATGAATGTTTGAATTGTGTTATACACAGGTGTTACAGATTGGATCAGCTATTATTGGGTCAGAACCACCTTGTGGGAAGTTCATCTTCATTTGTGCACGTAGGGCAAAGGCTGGGCTGGGCTGCAGCCCATGAAAAGCCCTGCCCAGAGCTCACGGGCTGCAACCCCCTGGCCACAGAAGCCATGGCTGGGCTGGCAGGCAAGGAAGGCCTGCCTGGTAACCCATCCACACCACAGCCCTGCAGCCCCTGACTGACTAGGCACCCCTCACTTTGGCTGGGGGGACAGGGAGTGGTCAGGGAGCCAAAGGTCCTGACTGGAGGGAGTGACCACAGTGACCAGAGCGGCTAAGGAGGCAGCAGGAGGTCTCCAGTGGGCCCTGGCCTGTTGTCCTCAAAGCCGTCAATGTGTGACCTTCTAGTGGCAACTATTTTCCTTTATCTCTTTCTTTCTTTATTCTTTATTCCCTTAATCTCTCTTCTTTTATTCTTTTCTTCCTCTTCTGGAACAATTACTTTCTGTAAGGTGTGGCTACTTAACCTAAGTTGCATGGAGTTTGTGTTTGCTGAGTGTAACAGAAGTTCCTTACTATAATAATGTTTACTAGTCCTGGTAATCTGTTGTAATGCTTTTTTGAAGTTGCACATTATCTCTGTAAAACTATTTCTGTCAAAATGCCTATTTTCTCACCAACTTAAAAGAGGGCTCTTAGAGTTAAATGCGTAGTTATTCTTCAGATATTAACTCAAGGTTCCAAAGAACCAAGGGCTTTACAAGAGTTCGTGTAAGCAAAAACTCTTGGGACCTAAAATGAAAATGTACACCTGCGTCCTAGTGCAGCAGGTGGGACCAGTTATCACTGTGTGATGGTGATCAAAGCTA
>JAWWMP010000093.1:22370230-22381542 GCA_035047865.1 Dendrocincla tyrannina | reverse complement strand
AACCATAGACTATGAAAAAATAAAGCTGTATACCTATATGTTCTAAATAATTAATTCTTTTCCAAGTATTTTACCCCATTTCCAGTTTTGATTTGGAAAGTTTGTACTGGTAAGAAGAAACTGAGTATATTCACATCTTGGTCCAATGAGGGTGCATCTAGGGTCCTTCTATAGCAGAGTCACAGCATGGAGTGTCTTCCCAAAACAAATTCTGCCCAGAAGGCAGAATTGCCCTGGCCTTTCAGAAAAAAGAAAAAAGATCAGTTAGGACAGCCAGACTTACTGTCACTTGATTTTTCACTGTGTTTCACTAAACAAAACAGGAACCTAAGGAAAAACTTTACCTTTGCATGCCTGGCAGTGCATTTGTTTTATCTTTAAAATCTGAGCACTACTTGTTTGGAGGTGAGTGAAGAACCATTCATTAAAAGAAATCTATAGTCTCCAGAGAATTCCATCCCCACAACACTCTTGCTGCAACCTTTTTTCTGCCAGTTTTTTGCAGCATAACACTCATGGATAAGGGTTGGGATACACATGCAAGATGTCTCCATGATTCTTACGTTCAGGTTCCTGCTGAAAGCCTCCCTCTTAGCCCACCTTTCAAGTAACCTGAGTCTACAGCCCTCATTTTAGCAGTTGTGTTTGTGTGTGAAGTGCTCTGAGGCATGCTGTCTGAAAGGCATAATAAAGGTGCCTTCATTGTATTATTCAAAAAATGAACAACTGTGGTACTAGCTGGCTGAACAGCCAATGTTAAATGATCACCATGAGGGGGCTTTGGGGCCTTTTGAATAAACTATGTGTGATTTCCATAGACACATTTATATTAAAATTTTGCCTATGACAGACACCACATTTGGGGTGGGGGGGGAAAGGGAAGAAGGCTGTTTGACTGCTTGAGATTTCCTCAGCTGACATGTCAATACTCAAGTAGCCTAGGGAAAAAGAAGTGAAACTTGGCCATGAGCAGACAATAAATGAAAAATGCACATAAACATACGAACACATGCATAATGATGCAGAGACATAATGAAGTGTCCTGGAAAAATAAAAAAAAAATTATGTGAGATAGTCCAGAAAAACTGGATTGAATCTGATACATGAACTAAGATCACAGAGCAATTTCAGCAGTCACACTTGTTCTATAAGCATTAGTGGTAGCAGAGCTTGTATATATCTATACATATATATAGTCATATATGTGTCATACTGTGACACCCAGTAGGAAATAGTAGGAAAAATAGAGTAGGAAAACAGGATGAAACTAAGCATAAAAAATGAAGTGAATGTCAGGAGTGAAAGTAAAATTCGTGCCTGTTAAACTGCAAAGGTGTTTCCTTAGGAAAGCAGTAAAAACATAATCACTTCCCTTATTTAAAACTGGATCAGAAAAATCTACAGAGCTACATTCTGCTCCAATATTGTGAATATAATTCTGGCTTTGAAACTCTGTATTTTCCTTTGCCCTGATACAAGCTGAAGAAGAATCTGCCTTCTTGGGAATAATTTATTTTAGCAGGGATTAGTTGAAAGAGAGAATACACAATCCACCAGGTCTTTTCTCCTTGTCAATACCAGTAGGGTAATCTTCAGATGGGATTGGGTCTCTGAAATTAAACAGTGTAATAGATTTGACCATGGATCTTAAGTTGATTTCCTAGGGATGTTTGGGAGCACAGGTGGCATGATCTACTATATTGGCGAAAATATGGCATTTTCAAATAACATTCAAATTATCAGTGAAAATTAATACAATTTTGAATCTTTTGGGACTGGTCAGAAGGTTCGTAAGTCATATTGCTATGGTTGTGATAAGAATGGTCTTGAGAACATGAAATAAATCCCATTTATTTTTCTTCCTTATTTGTTTGCATTTGTTGATTTTTCCCAAGAATTAGATTTTAATATCAATCAAAATTTGTTAGCACATTTAATTGAAGTTTAGTATCTTGCAGCCCTTTTTATAAGTATAGCAATGATTTTTACTTTATTATTTTTAATATGTATTGGCTTCCTCTCTTCTATTAAAGGGAGCCCTTATTTATGTAAAACAAACTTTCACACAGTGCAAGAGAATCCATTCACAGACGATAAATGGTCTTCACTTGTTTTATTTTCTGGATGAATGTTTTTTATTTCAATGGCAATATAGCAGTGGAGCATTTAAACCTCTTTTGAAAATTAGACTGAAATTGTATAACTTTTTTTTTTTTCCCTTGTCCTGTGATAAAGACAGTTTGGTGTCAACTTGATGATGGAGAGGATATCAAACAATCGTAACCATCTTTGTTTAGTTAAACTTTATTTACTGGATATATGTTTCTATCCTGTGGGCTACTATGGTATATGATCTCATCCCAGATTGCTGGGTGAGGTTATCTGATGAACTTCAGGTACCTCATATCTTTGTACCCACCTATCTCCAGCTTATTTTCATTCTGTACTGACTTGCACTAGGAAAGTTCAGCACTGTGCTTGGAAAGAAAATGTATACTGGGAATATAAATATGTTAAAAGAATGCTTCCATTAACAACTCTTTTAAATGTTAAAATAATTTATTAATGCAAAAATAAGCTGTACACTTTTTACTAACTGAGAACATCTTTAAATCCCACCTCTACAATATATCTAATTTTAAACAAAATATAAATTATAAGCATTCATTACTGATAAACTGTTCAGTGTTCTGCCTCTTGGTGTCTATTAAACCAGTCTGCCATTTGATAAACACAAGTACCTCTGGGTACAGTGAGATATCGGACTGACATTGCACAGAAAGTTCTGGCTCACCAGGTCTGAAACTGGTGGGGATCAGCAGTGTTACTTAGCATTTCCTGGAAGTGGGTGCACTGGGTGGGGACCCCATACACGTACAAAATAGTATAAAAGTGTTTTCAAGCTTAAAGTATCAAAATATTTCAGTTTATACTGTTGAAACTATTATTTCAAATGTTATTGGTATGCAAGATATTTTTTGTCACCACAAAATTTTTTATGGAAGATCTCCTCAGTGCAGGTGTAATGAATGCCCACTGATTCCTAACTGTCCATTTAGAAGTGAGGAAAACAAAACAAAACTGGTTTTGAAGTAGCAGAGACCACAGTGAGATGACAACCTTATCTCCCCTCTGTTTTTGTTGTTTTTTTTTTTACATGGAAGGTATGTAGCATCTTGCAGGGCACAAGTCATGCCTCTGATGAGGAAAGCAACATCTTTTTTTGTCACAGTGACTTTAGACTCCATTTTAGAAAACAGAAAAAGGAGGTTTAGAGACTGAAAGTTTATTGAGTTCACTCCCTTTTCCCAAAAGTAAACACAATCACACCCATGTCACATATCTTGTGCTATGACAGATTTCTAATTTGGGAGGAGGGGAAAGAAAAACAACAAAAAAAAAAGATAATTATTTTCAGTGATTATTTAGGATTTATGTATGGGATTTATGTATGTTTTTTAAAAAAGTCGTCTGCTCTTGAAGGATATTGAGGGAATGACAAAGGAGGTATATACTTTGAAACATAACTGTGAGTGTAATAGTCTTTAATTTGCTTACCATGCTGAAAAACTGCTGCATGTGGCTGAGAAGGGCTGTGTTGCCTCCTATCATTAAGTCTATATATTGCATTCATGTCAGAATTATATAAATTTATCATATTATTGTGAAATTGGGCATAATTTAAATACTGTTCAGATAGCATTATTTGAATAAAGGTGTACATAGACTGTTTAAAATCTACAAATGCATCATGTCTGGGTCAGCAAGGCCAGTGCTCAGTGTCTATGCTCATAGCTAAATGGCAAATCTCAAAACCTAGGGCTGTTGCTCTTTGGTATGCCCTTATGAGGGCACAGTGCAGTGGCTTCAGTCCTCTCTTCACAGTTGTCTTTTCCTGAGACCTGCAGGCTACATAGCAGCACTGTTTGTTGCTAGAACTAAAAAAGAAGGTGCTATATTCTTCTCAAACTCTAATATCTCTGCTGATATGCCCTCAGAGATTATTCTAGATCCTATTTCTGGAGGAATTAGTCTTAATTGCAGTTATAATGAACTTGTGAGATAAGTGAGCTCACAAGGCAAACTGAGATAAACACAGAAAATATATTCCTGGCCAAAAAAATAGATTTTATGCGAGGACAGTAAGAAACAGGACACAGAATAGGTACATTGACTTTCATAAATGACAAAGTCAGTGTGATCATAGTCAGTCTGGAGAACTCATACTACTTTTCACAGGATTGAATAGCCTTACAAGTTTCAGAACAATAAAGACTTAAACAATACACCTTCTCAGTACTCTTCTTCATCCTTTCATAAGAATTCACCTCCTAATCACAAATACTTTCTCCAGAAATTCATGTCTCCTATTAATTGCATAAAATAGAGAAAATATCTCTTTTTGGAGGCAAAATATTACCATGATAGAGCTGAGAAATATGAACTGTTTGAATCACTATCCAGACTCATTCCAAACACCTCTTTTGAGGTTTTCCCATTTCATTTCTCGGGGATCTCCCTACTTATAGGTAGCTTGCCATCATTTGTCTTGCCTTAATTAATTTTCCTCCATGGTGTAGTCACCAAGCATTTTTGAAGGAGTTTGGAATATACCTTTCCCCATGTTTTCAGGTAGATGAAATTTGCAGCACATTACAGTTCTTGACAGGAACAGAGAACCAGCCTGAAGAATGTGCTGACAAGAAAAGCTGAGATGTGGTGTGTATCACTTTAAAATCTTTCTTCCCTTTTAGCTGTAAAGGAACCTTCTCAACTATACTAATTCCATAATCATTTTGATACAAGCTTCAGTAAAGCACTTTTAGGCCTATTGCCTGGAGCTTAGAGGATTCATTCTTTTTAAATAATCCAAGAGAGAAAAAAAATCAGATGAGAGATTGTGCATGACTTTACCTACTGTGTTGCACAGAGACAAAAACTGCCAATCCACATAGAATACAATATTTCTGATGGCAATTCAGACTATACTGGAACTTTTCTCCCTCGCACCTCCACATAGCTTAGATTAGGCACTTTCTGTTCATGAAGTGCTGTTTTGATGATGATTAGCACCTCTACACACCCTCAGGAGACCCTACCAGGTTTATAAGATTATGGGGTGAACCAGAGTACAAGAGGGGAGCCTGGGCAGTGTGAGGCACAAAGAGGACCCACATCTGCCAACTTTTGTCTCCTTGGACTGTCAGTAATTATTGAGGTATTTTTGACTTGGGTGCTGTTATTTCATTTTCTAGGTGAATAAAATTCACTATGCTGGCAAGGTATCCCAATGCATTTTTTCTGGTTAAAAGCAGCAGGTATATTTGCAATTCTGTGCACAAATTTTTGTTTTAAAGTTGGCTTAGACTTTTAAAAAATGCAAGGAAACTTTTCTGAAACTCTGTGGGGAAGGAGGAGCTTCAGAATTTATGACACTGTTTTATTGCTTTTTACTCCTCAGAAGCTTGCCACAGCTTCTCTACTTTTCTTTTCTCTTTTCCCCTCACTTGGCATGCCCACAAGCCAGCTGAAGCCATTTCTGTGATCTTAACTGCACACAAACCTACCCATATAGGACTTTCTCTTGCTCTCCTTAGCCTGTCTTGTCCTGTGGTAGGGCATGTAAAAATCTTCTTACTTAACTGTAACTGAGAAAACAAATAAATCCTTTATCCTGAATTACCAGTATTGCCAACATTATCCAGCCATCAGCTGCACCACAATTAGACAGCTCTCGTGTGTGGGACACAGTTCCTGGCACCTCCTGGCACCTCACTGCAGTGTCTTTTCTAAATGGTGTCAGTGCTGAGAAAAAAAAAAGAGCAGCATTTTCAGATCTGAACTGGTATCCAATAATCTTTTGAGTGAAAGAACAGTTTAACCTGTCAAGATGTGAACACTTTGGTAAGGAGACATCTGACAGATGAAATTTACTCACACTGTCACAGGTGAAAATACCTTGAACGCTGTGTGTGGTGGATGCTCAGCACAAACACAAGGAAGCCACCAGTTCCTCTAAAGGCTCTTCCACTCTGCAGTTTGTCACCTCAGCTACCTGCTAGAGTTGTGCTTGTTCACTCTCTAGATAGACTGCCAGTCCACTGGGTTCACACTTCCCTAAAGCTATTATTTACTATAAATACTATAAAAGCTATGTTACTGACTCTTTCTTGGCTTCAGTTATTTTCTAATATTTACATGTGAGGATGACACCAAGGCAGGTGATTTGTATCCATTCAGCCCATTTAAATGTAATTAAAAACCAGTCTGCACAGATTTCAGTAAAAAAAAAACCCTTTCACTAATAACAAAAATAAATTCTTGGGTGTTTTAAATATTGCAAACAAATACTGCTAGATTTTATTCCAGTATAGTTTGCTATATTTTTTAACCAGATTCAAGGAATTTTTTTTTGTTAGGAAATGAGAAATAAAATTATTTTGCTGTGTTTTAAGGTTAGTTTCTTTTGCTTTATTGTAGTTCTGTTAAGTGTTACTTTGGTATTTGACCTATGGAGGTTTGTATCATGATCTGGACACTTCTGTCATTGGAAGCTACTATGATCCCAAGTTGTTATGGAGAACAATTTGATGATAAGAGCTTTTAGTGAAACATAATAAAGCAGACAGGTTAAAAAAAAATCAAAGAGGATTGCATTACAACAACACAACTGTTTTTCAGTAAATATCAAAACAAATATCTGCTCTTCTCTTTAAGATTGTGAAAATTTCACTTGATTAAGATCTGAGTATCAAATTAGTTTTAGATTACTTTAAAAGTAATTTCCAGCTTAAATGTGTCTGTTTTGTGACATAATTTATGACTATCTTTTCAGATATGATGATTTTTATTAAGATCATTATTCAATTTCCTTCCATTTATGAAAAAAGGAAAGGTACTGAGTGAGTACACACAAATTTACTTATTTCTTCTTACATCTTCTCTCTCCTAACATAAACACAATATAAAGTAACTAGATCCATGCTGTGTAATACTTCTATAAAGAAACCTAAAATTATAAAAAAATCATATGGTTTAGAGAATCAAAATACTCAGTAACTTAGCATTCATTGAGAATCAATCCTGCCTCAGCATCCTCATACATGATACTAAAGAACTTAATTTGTTTTTCTCCTACCTCATTTCAAATCAGGAGGTTAAAGGTGATAAAAATAAAGTTGTAGAGCAGATGAAAATTAGTTCCTCTCATGGGTCTGAAAAGTACTGTAAGAGGAGATTCACACCACAGACAGAAATCTCAGAAATCCTCAATGGTGGTTGAATGCAGAAGGAAGGGTGCACACAATTTACTACTCCTGTAGGAAGGAATCAAAAGATGCACTAAACCCTCTGTCTGGATTTAGCCTATTTTAGCAGCAATCTAGCCCCACTGAGAAGCTTGCCAATGCCATTTTTGTCCTGCAGTTATTGGTAGATTCTCATGGATGACAGTCTTAAGTACTCCTGGGCATATACAAAAGCCCATAAAGTTCTACATATATATAACTGTGTGTATATATATGCATATAAACTATTTGCAGCAGCTATCACAAGGTTGTCTTGAGATCAGGGTGTGATAAGGCATCAATACTTCATTCTTTTGTAATTTGATTGCATCATCGTTACTAGAGTTACTAGAGTACTAAGAGGTACTAGAGGAGCCCTTTGGACTCCTTTCAAATTGTTTCAGCGTGTACATTCTCTGATCCCAAACCAATAAAAATTCCAGAATTTTACCGCTTGACTCCTTCACTCTCCAGTGATGTCTGACTTTACTTTCGTTCCCCTAATGTTAAGAAACCAACAAGAAATGCAAGTATCTGAATCATAGCAAAGTCACTGGGTTATTATCTAGTGGTAAATGGCCATAAGTACATTTTCAGTCTCCCTAAAACCATCTCAGGTTAAACCACCATGATGGTAAACCCTGATGGGTAACAACATGGGAGACCCAAAGAGAGTAGCTGGTGGCTTTTCCCCTATTGTTTTTCAAAGCATTCAGTTTAGGAGTTTCTATATGGCTGCCATGTTTCCTTTTCCTAAAGCTTCTTCACCTTCACCAAACAATGTAACAACCATTAGCCAACATACCTTACATTTTCTGACACTGTTCACATACACCACTGATAAACATTAGCAGTTCTGGAGAATTTTGTTCCTCTATGTCCACCACATAAGACACTGAGAATGCATTTTTAAACTGAATATTATCTTCACCAAGACAGTTGTCTCACAGCTTGCCTTTTGATGCATATAAGACTCCATTTATTCCCAAAGATAGCATAAGACATATGCTACTGTCTGAAAGCAAAATGTATATTAAAGTACTTTGAGTAGTAAAAAGTAATTTTTAGTGTCCAGACAGTTTTATGTTAAGTATGTAAAGAAAAAGGCTGTGAAGGGAGAAATACAGTAGTGTAGATAATGTTTTCACTGCTAGCATGTGTGAACATGTGATTTCTTATGGTATGTTTAAGTGTAGAACCTGGCAGGGCAATTATTCTTGCAAATTGCTGCTACATATGTTTATTAAGTAGTAAGTCTTATGTTTGCTTTCTGTTGTATGCAAAGTTACATTTCATTGCACTGAGTTTTGGAAACTTAGATTGAATTATAAAATAAATCACCCGGTTGCATGTATACAATTAGAAGACATTGCTAAAAATTAGCACAGATGTCATATTCATTTGCTATAAAAGAAAGAAATACCAAATCTCTCACTTTCTTACAGCTTTGACCCACCCACTACCTTGTTATATATGCAGCTGCTAGGGTTCAATAGTTGGAATTACAGATGGTTTTCCACTGATCTTTTGCATAGCATTTCTATTTCAGGTGTTTTAGACAATTGCTTTTGTTCTTAAATGTAGAAATATGTTTTGCAACTGGGTTATTACATCTTGCCAAAAGTATATGAATTAAAGATATTGTAATTAACACTGCTGCAAAATAAGAACACGATGCTCAAAAAATGATTTGAATTTGCAGATTTTTTTTTCAATTTTTCAGCAGATTCTAGGGAGAGGAGCATGGATCAAAGATTTCTTTTCTTTTTTTTTTCTGACAGTTGAACAAAAATGTCATTAGATGTGTTGGATGGCTTTTCTGAACTAAATTTGCACTGCAATATGCAGAGGAGAAGGAGATACTTTATACAACTGGCATATTTTTACCAGGTCTGAAAACAAAACTATTTTTATGTTGGTTTTCTTCTACACTGACCATTACATTCTGTGTACTGAGAGTATGTTTTAAAACAGTAGTAGCATACTTTTGTCTGTCTCTGCAAATGTATATGAATGTAATGCTTTATTTCTATTTATTTCTGTATCTGAATTGTGACAGCCCTTGGCTTTCAATCCAATTGAGTCATACTGTTATAAAACTCCAAGGAGAGAAAAAAAATATCAGCCCTCTAAGCTCAGAAATAGCAAGATTGCACTCTTTTTCATTGAAGGACATACTTTTCTTTCAACTGTGCTACTTCCTTAATATTTTATAGGTTCAAAATGAAGGAACTAAATTGATTTTGAATTCCACTGGATGGTATATTTAAGAATAGATATGTACATACAGCTTATAGCAGTTTTTCAGAGAAATGTGCCCTGTGTGTAAGGACTGAACAGATGAATATTTATTTTACTTATCCTAACCATATGGTTTCTTTTTATGGAATAAGAGAAAGAAACTAAAACTTTTGCTCTTATGTGCCATTGAAGAAGAACCAGAGGGGGTTATTGAGTATCAGTTGGTATGCAGAGGAACCTAACAATAGCATCCAAGAATTATGTAAAAATCCTCTTTCTGGAAGTGAGGACGGTGGTCTGGGAAATGCAAGTTTCTTTGAAGACCTTTAATCACATCAACTGTTCAAAATCAGAACTATTCAGATCTACTTTCACCTGAGGGAAGCCCTATGCATTACCAAGAACAGAATATGTGAATGGGCAAGAATGTTTAGAAGATTTGTTAGTTTTCCTTTGTGAAAAGTTCTGCCTAATTACATGGAACAATTTAGGTTTGGACAGATCCTGCAATCTGCAAGAGACACCTCAAAATAAAGATGGTTTGTGAAAATTCATAACTAAATGACCGAATGTGAAACAGAAATTTGACCTCAGAAAAGGCAGATTTTGAGAAGAGAGAAACAGTTAAAAAAAACAAATCAAAACCAACAGGGAATTAATGGATTTGGAGCAGAAGTTGATAAAAAGCAAAGAATAAGCTACCAGAAGGGTGCAGGTCAGGAGACATTCAGGGTGTATAGTGCAATCCAGTCATTGCAGCTACTTAGTTCAATAATCACAAAAGATGTTTTGAGATAGTCAGTGGGAGCACAAAATCATGCATCACTGACCGAATACATCGCTCTCACCTGAATAGAAAGAAACATTATAAGCAGCTGATTGTTAGTCTGATGTTTGTAAAGCCTAAGTCATGCTTTGGTCATCTTTGTAGGAGTTTTCCTTGACAATAATTATCATTTCCTTGAATCCATTTGCTATTAAATATTGTTCATAACAAAAAGGATAATATTTCATTCAAAAATTGTGGTTTTGTATGGAATCATTAGTACCCTGTAGTTTTAGAAGGAATCACAGCAAGGATTACCCTAGAAGGTCCTGCACCTTTTTTATTCCTTCAGCACTTCAACATTTACTAGTTTTATCATTTTGTATAATATTTTTAGTACACATAGAGAAAGATGAGATTTGTTGTTGGTTAATTCCTGCTAATGACAACTTCTGAAGGATCTCTTCTGATATAAACCCGTAAAGTAAATGTGTCAACAAAATGAGCACTACTGACAAGAGTTCTCTGGCATAAAAATAAGGTATTTGAAAGAGAGAAATAACAGCTGAGAAGAGTGGGAGACTAAAAGTCTCTTAGTGCCACTTGAGCTGACTTGACATACTGTGTCATGAGCTTTTAAAGTAGAAACCAAAAGTATTTGAGTATAGAAAGGCAGTTTGTGGACTCAGCTTCATTCAGGATTGAAATGTGCTTTCGAAACCATGACAGTGTTTAAAAATAAAGCAGTACTAGAGATGAAATAAGAAGTTTCTTCAGCCACTTAATAACGAATTCTATAGGGGCATGTCACATGGTTATTCTGAACTTCTTTACAGAACCTGAAATCCAGACTTTTCTTTCACATCTGGATTGAAAAGTTAAAATAACAATTATGTAATAAAATTAATCTGGGAAGAACACAATATCTTGATGCTTACTCTCTGTAGATGTACTAACCCTTTTACTAGATAACCTTGCTCCTCATCTCTTAGATCTATGGTGCTACCCAAAAATGGAGT
>JAWWMP010000093.1:22188652-22199928 GCA_035047865.1 Dendrocincla tyrannina | reverse complement strand
CAGGAGCATTACAATAATATTATAGAAGTTCCTATTATAATAGCTCATTGAAATAATTCATGACAGAAGCAGAAGAATATCCCTAGAAGAGAGACAGCGAGAAATACTCTAGAATTAGTTATGGTTAGAAAATAAAAGCAGAAATCCCTGTCAGGCTGCTCACAACAGTGTATATTCATGGTGATAAACTAGTAAACTCTTCAAAAATGGTCAGCATTTATTGTGTGACTTCAGTTTGAACCCGTGTAGTGAATGACACTGAATCTATTACATGTTATTCTACAAGAAGAAGGGGACAAATACTAAATTGTGGAATCATTGAATCACAGACAGCAAGAAATCAGAGTGGATCATCTGCTTCAACCTCCCTGCTCATGCTGGGTCATCACAGACACACTAAGCAGAAGTGCACCCAGATGGTTCTTGAATATCCCGAGTGAGGGAGACTTCATAACCTCTCTGAACAACCTGTTCCAGTGCATGGTCATCCACACAGTAAAGTTCTTCCTGAGGTGGAACTTCCTGTGCATCAATTTCTTCTTGCTACCTCTTGTCCTGTTGTTCAGCACAATCAAGAGCCTGGATCCATCCTCTTGACACCATCCCTTCAAATACTTACAGACAAGGATGAGGTCCCCTCTCAGTCATCTCTTCTTAAGGCTGAACAGCCTCAGCTCCCTCAGCCTTTCCCCTTAAGAGAAATGTTCCAGTCCCTTAATCATCTTTGTCACCCTCCACTGGACCAACTTCAGAGTCTCCATGTCTCTCTTGTACTGAGGAGCCCAGAACTGGACACAGCACTTCATTAATCTTAGCAATATTCCTGATCCCAGAGTCAAGTTCCCAGCTACAGCAAGATGCAGCCATAAGTATTCTCTTCTGCAAGGCTTATACTCCACAAGTATTTGTACATTGCAGACACTGTGTACTTGGATAGATGCTGGATATCTAACTTCTTTGCCTATAACAGATCTGTAAAACACAGATTTGTGAGGACTCCCACCTTCTAACTGCAGGTAGATGCACACAGGATTTCCACACTCCCTTCCTCAGTATACCAGAGTCTTAACTGAGAGTTCAAAGGCTGCAGGGTGAAGTATGGACTCTGCAAGAATAATACAAAATGGGGAGTTCACATTCAATATTAGAAGTGTTTAATATAGCCTGCATATTGACCCCAGCCACCACTTCACACTTGCTTTTGTTACTTGATGGTTGCTGAATGCATAGGCAGGGCACTCATATGCTTTCTAGCTTTTTTGAACCATACTAATTCATCAAAGTGAGTATTGTTCAAAATGTCTTCAGTCTTTTTCTTTAAGCAACAATGATTCATGTATTCTCACTGCTACCCAGTGGTTATTCAGCCACTGTTGAATAAAACATCTCTAGCCCTCAAAAAGTATGACCCTAAATTTCAGAACATTTCCTACACATCTACAATTACTAGATAATTACATCTGAACTGATGTGAAAGAAAATTCAGAAGTGTATTCTCAGATTTGCACTCATGGTTTTTTATTTGCTGGCCCAAAACAAAAGAAGGTATTAGGAGATAAAAATAACTGTAGTAACATTCATTCTAAAATCTGTCACCACTCTATGAATTTACAAAAATAAATATGATAGTACTCACTCTATGACTGGAATGTGATTAGAAGAGGGATCCTTTTAGTATGGTTGTAGAAATTCATGCTTGCCTAACTACAAAAATACAGCAGTAACATCCTATTGCTGACTACATAAAGGAAACACAAAAACTTCTTATCAGAGTAAATTTCTTTTAAGCTCTTCTCTCATCACTAAACAATCTTTTGAAATGTGAGGAAGAGACACATCATACTTCAGAATATTTCCTTTCCTGGAAAGCTCTTTCATTTACACCTATAATAGCATCCCATCCTACCCGTCTGCTGTCACTGGAAATTACACTTATCATTGGCTTTCTTTGAATGGCCACTAGTTTGAAAAGAAACACTTAAGCAATCTTGATCTCAGCTAGGGAGAAATTTTTTAACTCTACCTCTGGAAATCCTGGGTAACCACTAATTTAATCCCCAAATCCGAAGATTTTTTCCAAGGTAGATAGTCTATTCTGGAAATTTTGGCTATAAATCATAACTGTTTATTCATGTATGAAGAGCATACAATTTTAAACAATTTACTGAAACACTCAGGGAAAAAAACAAGATGGGAAAAAAGAGTAAATAAAAACCTCTGGAATGAGACTTTGATCCTGAGCTGAAAAATGAGCAGTTAGTCCATTACAAGAATCACACAAAATCACAGAATATTGAGTTGTAAAGGACACACAAGGATCACCGAAGTTCAACTCCTGGTCCTGCACAGGACAGCACCAAGAATCTCACCATGTACCTGAGAGCATTGTCCAAATGCTTCTTGAACTCTGTCAGGCTTGGTGCTGTAACCACTTCCCTGGGGAGCCTCTTCCAGTGTCCATCCACTCTGTGGATGATGAGCCTCTTTCTAATATCCAACCTAAACCTCCCCTGACACAACTTCAGGCCATGCCCTTGGGTCCTGTCACTGCTCACCACAGAGAAGATATCAGTGCCTGCCCCTCCTCTTCCCCTCACAAGGAAGTTGTAACTGCAATGATGTCTCCCCTCAGTTTTAATTAATTAAATTTATTAATTAATTTAATAACAATTAATTGTTCTCCAAGCTGAACAATTCAAATGCCCTCAGCCACTCCTAATGCAGCTTCCCCTCAAGGCCATTCATCACCTTCATTGCCCTCCTTTGGACATTCTCTAAGAGCTTAATAACTTTCTTATATTGTGGTGCCCAAAACTGCCCACAATATCCAAGGTGAGGCCAGCCCAGTGCAGAGCAGAGTGGGACAATCCCCTCACTTGACCAGCTGGTGATGCTTTGCCTGATGCCCAACATGGTTGGCCCTCCTGGCTGCCAGGGCACTGCTGACTCAGATTCAGCTTGCTGTTTGCAACATGAGATTTTTCTTCTGTTTAACAGCAGAAAAAGATAAAGGTAGGGAAAATGACCTACCTTTAACATACCCAAAGAAACTCTGACACTTAAGCACAGCATATACAGCCATTATGTTCATGTACATGCAGATTTGTGACATAAATTTGTCATGGCTGAGCAAAATGAATTTTTGCACAGCTGTGCACAGTACATCTCTGTCATGCTTGGTACATTGTCCTCAGCTCCCAGGATTATCATTTATGCATGACATCTACCTGTTAAAATACTATTTTTGGCAAGTTGTCAGCAGGAAGAAAAACAGTTCCAAGCAGAATTCACGGTGTTGTTTCTTATTCACAGGTATATTTCTATTAGAATTAGAGGCATGCAATGCTTTGCCTTCTGCTGCTCAATGACTTATCTGCCATTACCTTCAAATACTTGACTTAGATTACTACTGTATCCTTATATTACATTTTGCTAAACTAATGTCTGATTAAAATAAAAATTTGCATTTTTGTCATGTTATTTTTGGGATCATAAAGGTATTTCTTTTCCATGGCTTATTTTTTGATCTATAACTCACTATCTGAATCAGATTGAAAGAGTGTGAAGAAATCTACTCAGGAAGTTGAAGTGATATTTTTATATTACACACCTTTTGATTACAGCTGATAAAGTTACATAGACAAGAGTGAGCCAGATGTAGAGAACAGCATGACTGAAGATTTACCTGCCAGATCAAAAAATCATTGGAAATTTGGTTGTGGAAAGGGTGCATATATACAGTATTCATCTTTCATGCAAGCAACATGTGACCTATATTGATTTGACATAGCCCAGGCTACCGTTATTGGAAATGGAAGATGGGAGGAGGCTTATGCATAGATATTAACTTGTGAGCATAGAAGGCACATGGTGTTTGCTGTCAAAGGTAAAGAGACAATGATTGGGCAAGAATTTTTTCATACAAGACTATGCATCTGGTGGTTTGTATACAACACAGAATAAGGAGTATTACTTCCTGTATTTTATACTCTATATATCTCTTATATAACTGAGGAAAATCAGCTGGCAACAAGCTACTTTCTAAATGACATACATTAAATGACATTAAATTGCGACACACTGTTTTTGTTTCCATAGGTATTGGCCCCTGTCCACTCTGTTCTAGGATTCTTTATAAATCACATGTCAAAATAGTAACAATTTTTGATTGCAACATTTGTGTCTCTAACATTTTCTAAAATTGCTTATGACCTGCTTTTCATTTTTAAGGATATTCTCATCCTTTATTCTTTTCTGTATTCACTTAGTCTGGAAAAAATTTACACGGACATTGTACTAAAAATTTGATGCTACTTAGTCAACTCCAAAATTTCAATGAAAATATCCTCTCTATAAACTGTAGGACACTTATTGAGTCTGTCTGACAATTTAGGAAGCTCTGTAAACTACAGAAGGGTCAGAATATGAGTCTCGGTTCCTCCATGTGAGCTTGGAGCAAAATGCATATTATAAGTTTAGTATTTTTGTTCCTGTGACTGGAAATCTGTTATCTTCAAGAAGATCTCATGTCATAAAATGTTCCAGTGTTTCAAATGGTAGAAATTTCTTATGACCAGAGGGAATCTGAAGGTTTCAAATAAAAATGGAAGTATCCTCCCATGGGATAAAATTGGTGTTACTTTCCTCACTCACTGCTTTATTGAGGTAAAATAGTATTATTTAAAAAGAAATAATAGGAAGTTTGGTCTTGAATTTAGCTTTGATTTGCTTTTTAAAAGGCCATTAGACATAAGAAAATGAATGGTAATAGGAGGAGGAACCTTCAGTCAACTCAGCCAGAGATATGCATGAATTGGTTGCCCAGTGGCAGATATCTGGTGCAATCTAATTTAACATGGGAAGAAGAACTGAACAAAATGGCAGTTTTAATATAGTAGGCTTGTACCCAATATTTAGACCCAGAAAATAATCAGAGATATTTGTGTATACTTTCTAGAGGTAATACAACATTATTTGACAAAGTCTGGATATTGTAGCTTTATTAACATTCACGCAGCTAAGCTTCACAAGTGCAAAGATTGTCTGGGAATAAGAAACACTTGTTTTGCTCAGTGTGTTTTGCAAATCCACCAAAACAAAATTATATGTACATGTAACACCAAAGTAAGCAAATAAGGTAACATACATGGAAACGTAACTTTTTAGCTCTTCTTGTAAAGTAGCACAAGTCTCAATCAGTGAAGAAAAACAAAGCACACTTCAGCTGTTACATGGGCTGTTAAAATTCTCTGCTGTGTAGTGCTTTGATGTAGTCATGTCAGATATAGAACAAGTTCTGTTCAATTATTTTTTTAAAGCTTTAAAATTTAATTTCTG
This sequence comes from Dendrocincla tyrannina, assembly GCA_035047865.1. Taxonomy (NCBI): domain Eukaryota; kingdom Metazoa; phylum Chordata; class Aves; order Passeriformes; family Dendrocolaptidae; genus Dendrocincla; species Dendrocincla tyrannina. The sequence goes on along the minus strand of JAWWMP010000093.1, from coordinate 22,194,591 downwards.
AATAGATTGAAAACTTTTAATCATGTACATCTAATCTACAACAGTTTTGTACAGAAGGAAGAAGGAAATAAAATGAATAAAATTAAAAACAAAACAAAAAAACCCACAGTTTTATTTGTAGCATACACCAGTCTTGGAGGCATGCTCCAGATGCTCACCAAGGTCTGAACCTCAGTGAAAAAATGGCAGGCAGAGCCTGAGGGACAGAGCGTCATTACTCTCCAGAAGACTTTTAGCACCGTAAGTCTTTGGGTCAGTACATACATTCTGGGTCAGTCAAGATAATTATGATCACAGTATCACCCAAGTCTTTTCTATGGTTCATTCCCAGCTGACAGCCATGCACTAGTTTCATTGCAGATTTCTGTGACACGCTGATGAAGCAAAACCCAAACTTACTGAGTTATTAGAAGGCCTTCCACAATCCTTGTTCCAAAATTTCTAAAGCAATCAGTGTAGAGGAAGTAGAATGGCATCTTGTGCCAATTAATAGAGGCAATGTCACAAATTTGATAATTTCATTTTGAAAAGCAAAATGTCAGTGAAACCAATTCATTTTACCATGTGTCCAGCAAAATTATATGCCTCAGTTTACTGATGTGTCTTTTTACTTAGCCACAGCTCTTCTTATTTTGGTCTGCCAGCAAAGGCAATATCCGAGCTTGAGACCTCAAGAAGTAAAATCATTTGCTGTAGAGCTATTAAGTCTAGTTGTTAATCACAAACGTAAAAGCAGATAACAGAAACACTTCTATCTCAGTATGATCTGATGCTGGTGTATATAACTATGTGACCAGGTGGGTGACAATCATATTGTAGCTCTGGCCCAAAAACTATACAGCTAAAGCAGTGTCATTCTGTAGTTGTTACTTCACCTAAAAAAAGGCACACTACTGTCACACACTACCGTCACACACTACTGGCTTAGGACAGAGTCAGAGAAGATGCACCAAACAATGATCTGACTCTCTAATTGTACCTGTAGTGTGAAAGTGTATGAATGTGAATGGCTGTTCAAGTACTGTCTTTATCCCTGTTCTCTCTTTGCACAGCAGTGTTGCCAAAGTTAATTACTATGGTGTTTCTAGGTTAAATAGCACTGGAATGAAAAAAAGTCACTCAAAATTTGACATATTACTGGAATCTGAGGGTGTCTTGATGCTCAAGAGGGTCTGACTGGGATGAACTTAGTTTGTCATAGTAGCACATATAGTGCAGTGCTTTGAGTTTGTGAACAAAACGACATTGGTAACAACAGTGTTTTAACTATTGCTGAGCAGCATTTGGAGAACATCAAGGTGTTCAGGCTGGCCCACTGGCAAGCAGTTTGGGAAAGGGCAAGGTGTTGGGAAGGATTAGCTTGGGCAGCTAATCCATACTAACAGAAGGGGTATTCCATACTTTATGGCACTAGGATCATTAAAGAGGGGAGGAGGGTTTTAAAGTGGGTAGAGTGTTTGGAGATTGGCTGTGCATGAGTCTACTTGTGGAATGTGTTTACTTATTTGAGGCTGGGTTGTTTGGGGTTTTCTTTAGTTCTTCACCTTTCCTTTGCTTATTAAATTCTCTTAATCTTGACCCATGAACTTTTTCTCTTTTCCTCTTTCTATTCTCTCCCCTGTCTTGCTAAGTGTGGAAAGGGAATGATGAGCTTTGTGGTGCTTAGCTGCTGGCTGGTGTCAAGCTGCTACACATGATGGATCCAAATTGTTTGTTCTGGAACAGTAAGGTTGAAGCAAATTTTTGCACAATATTTTTTAACTTTCTTTTCAACCTTAGAGAAGAACTTGAGGGGGAAATGAGCACTGTAATCTCCCCTAAGCTAACAATAGGAATTTTAAAATTATGGAGAATTGCATTTTCCTGAAAAGGAACTCTTTTCTCCCTTTATGATCACCAGTCATAGGCAGTAGCAGTTATTAGCAAAACTGTATTAAACTTCAAGTTTTTTTGTTAACGCATTATTTTTGAAAGGAGTAGGTATTTTTATGTTTTATGAGGCTGCCTAGAAAGTTTTAAAAAATCTTTAGCATTCTCTATAAGCCTAGCAGCTCATTTAGACTTTTATTTTCTACAGTGACCATAAATATGGTAATTTTAGCATTTCCCACTCCTTTCTCTCACAGAAATGATCCCCTCAGTGGGCCCACCACTTCTGACACTTTTCTTCATTTTATAGAGATAAGTAGCAACCTGTAAGTGCCTTCCCTAAGCTCCATGGGACAAGAATTCACAATATTAATTGCCAAAAATTACCAGCTGCAAGTAGTTTTATCTCACAAAGCTGCTTTGTGGCTTCCTCAAGACAATATAGTACCCTTTATGTCCCAAGCAAGCACTTAAGCATGTAAGTAGGAAGAAGCCCAAAGTATATTAATATTTAAAAAGTAAAATGTCAGGCTCAGCTAAAGAGTTTTTTAGCATCCATATTTTTCTTTTTTTTTTTTTTTTTTACATCACCTTTTCCTAAGAGAAATATGTTTTGGAACCTAACTGTGCTACTTTGAATTGACCAGGGATAAGTGTTTTACTGCAAAATGCCAAGAGCTACAGAGCTACCTAAGACTTGTGTCTAAAATGAGGAAAATACCATTTAACTCTCAAACATCTGATCATGTAGAATGATGTGTAGTTTCTCCCTTTTATATAAAACATAGAAACCAGGAAAAAAGTCAAAACAAATAACGAAGGAAAATACAACAGGAGGAAATTGTTACTAGAAATGGAAAGAGTACTGCCTACCAAGCATATGTAAATGAAAATCTGCTTTTGCAATCTTCTGTGGTCTGTGATAAAAATCAAAATAAGTCTTTTTGCTAATTTATGCCAACAATGACAACTTTTATAGTCCCAAGTTTCTGCAATTTTTTCTTCATGTTACAGAACAGAGAACTGCAAGGCAGAGATCTCAAATGAGGTATCCAGTTTTCTGTACAAGGTCAGAAGTCCTGTAATAGAGTTTGAAGGTAAAGCTCAGCTGGTGTGCAGTTCTATATTTCAGATACAAAAGTAACACTTTTACTGAAACATTTTGGAAAAAAACCCCGTGTTTTTATGAAGAATTTGACTGCTGCATAATAAACCTGGATTTTTCATTTAGTTCCAGCAGCTTTATACTGAAATTATGAAGACAGTACTTCAGAAGTTCACTTCTCCCCCTCCATAAAACAACCAAAAAGGGAGAATATCTATCAATGGTCATAAGGTTTTCTGTCCGTTAGATATGCCCATAGTTAAATGATCAGTGTCATTTAAAAACACATATAACAATACTTCTGATATAAAATATAGTAGACTTAGGTTAAAAATAATAAACCCATATGACCAGCAAATGTGACCAATGAATGCATACAGCCAAAACCCCAGAAAACTACCAAACTGAGTAATATCAGGCAAAGGAATAGTCTGTTTTCTTGTAATTGGAATTTACCTAAATTGTTTTCGGTAACGAAATAATAACGGTATGATTTCAGGCTCTCTAGCTTTAAGTGTCTTCATTTATCAATGGTGATTTTGGATACAACATATTGTGCTTTTTTAACACATGTTTTGAGGACACCTAAATTCAACTGTTATGTGTCAACTGTCCAATAATGTCAGCATACTGTATAAACATAAAAATGATAGATTACATAATAAAAGTCTCTTCTCAGTGTTTACACAGTGCTTTAAGAGCCTAGGAGACATTAAGACAAGTCAAAGTCAAAGGTCTTTGCAGAAAAAAGCACTGGAAGCCAGGTGAGGAGAGGAAGAAGCCATTTATTGCAGTGCAAAAGAGACAGGGATTTCTGAAGAATCTGGTCCACCATTAAGATATGTTGCTGGTGTAGGAGTAAGAGTATGTGCACAGAGCCCAGTGGAGGAACCGGATACTGCTAGGGCTGAACACAGTCGCTCAAAGTGAAATCAGGAGCCATCTGTTCAAGCTACTGCTTCAACACACTAGCAACCCTGTGGACTACTGAGAGAGAGAAAGCAAGACATGATGATAATCATGTCTTTCAGCTGTAGCTGAAAATTTGCTTCAGTCAGATGCAGTTCTAGTTGATCTTTGGCCTTTCTAATTTCCTCCCTGCATAGCCTCATAACACCCTTGTTATCATCTGAAATTTCCTATTACCAGAAGTCATACACTCTCAATTTTTTTCTTTTTTCTCTTTTTTTTTTTTTCTTGAGTCTCAGTCAAAACTCTGTTCAGACAGGCTAGTCTCCCACAAGGGCTTGCCTTCTAGTACATGAGAATACCTGTCCTGAAGTGTTCACACCTGCAACAGTTCCTTCTTGAAAGATGGCATAGAATCCTAGAATCACAGAATCATAGAATATGCTGAATTGGAAGGGACAAGCAAGGATCATCAAAGTCCAACAGGACAGCCCAAGCATCACATGATATGCCTGAATACATTGCCCAAATTCTTCCTGAACTCTGTCAAACCTGGGGCTGTGATCACTTCCCTGGGTAGCCTGCTTCAGTGCCTAATCACTCTCTGTGTGGAAAAACTCTTTGTGACATCTAACCTAAACTTCCCTTGACTCAGCTTCATGCCATTTCCTCAAGTCCTGTCACTGGTCACAGAAGTAAAGAGTACTTGCCCCTCCTTGCCCCCGCATGAGGATGTTGAATACCACAGTGAGGTCTCCCTTCTCCCAGCTGAGCCTTCCTTTTACCCTGTTGTCCTTCAAGATAGCCTCCCAAGGGACTCTTCCAACCAGGCCCCTGAACAGGCCATAGTCTGTCCCCTGGAAGTTGAAGGCAGCCATTTTGCCACCACTCATTCTTACTTTTATGAGAACCTAAAATTTGTATTATTTCATCATTCCCTATGCCCAGCATAGTTTCTGAACACCACAACATCACCAGTCCCTCTGTATTCACAAACAGGTCCAAAAGGTGTCTTCCCTAGCTGGCTACCTTATCAATTGTGTCAGGAAGTTATCTTCCAGGAACCGTCTAGACTGTTTCCTCTCCATTGTGTTTGATTTCAAGCAGACATCTGGAAAGTTGATGTCCCCTACAAGAGCAAGAACTAATGATCACGAGACTTCTCCCAGTTGCTTATAAAATACTCCATCTACCTCTTCACTTTGGTTGAGTCATCTGTAACAGACTCTTAGCATGATATCTGTGCTAATGATTATTTTTCTGGTTCTTACCCACAGTCAAGCCTTACCTTACCTTCATCAAGCTCTAGGTAGTCAAAACACTTTCTAACATGTAGAACTATCCCTCTGCCTCTCTTTCTTCACCTATATTTTCTGATGAGTTTATAGCCATCCATTGTAGCACTAGAGTTATGAGTTCTTCAAACATATTTCCATGATTGTGACAATATCATAATTTTCCAGCTTCACAATGGCTTCCAGCATTCCTGTTGGTGTAGATACACTTCATGTGGCTATTGACTCTGACACCTTTTTGGGGAGTGAAACTCTAATTTCTCAGTGAATGTTCTCAGGCACTTCTGTGATTTCTAACACATCAACAACTCTTGTGTCTTTGTTGCCACATGGATCTCCATCCCCTACCCCCACTGAGGTGGCTAAGGTGCTGCTTGCATTAGTACCAGAACATTTCATGTGTGCTCCAGTGCACTCAGAAAATCGTGTGTCAATGTGGTGGTTTGACTCTGGATAAAAGCCTGGTGTCCAGCAAAAGTCTTTCAAGGTCTTTCTTTCCCTCCCAGCCCCCGCTTTTCACCTTCCAGAGGGAAGGAAAAAAAAACAGCTAGGAATTTATGGCTAGAGATAACAACCAAAAGAGGACCTTTGATTAATACCACAGGCAAAGTAGAACTTAGAATAATGCTTAAATTTATTACTAACAAATTATAAACTAAAAATAAGAAATAGAAACAGGTTAGAAACACTTTTCCACCACCACCCCTCAGACTGTCCATGCCCCCTCCTTCCCGCAATGGTGTGGGGGACAGGGAATGGAA
>JAWWMP010000093.1:22103559-22123238 GCA_035047865.1 Dendrocincla tyrannina | reverse complement strand
ATTGTCAATAAGCTCCAATGTCTTCTTTAGAACTCCCTTTGCTATTAACATCCTGAAAACCTCCTTCTTTTTGTCAGACGAAACATTGGCCAGCTCTGAGTTTTAGCTTTTCAATTCTTCTTCCCACATATGTGATCCACAGCTCTGTCATCTTTTCTGCAAAGTCTGATCCTCCTTCCAGAGACTGCACAATTTCTTTTCCTCTGGGGGCCTCCAAGGAATGTCCTGTTCAGCAAAGTCAGCCTTCTGCCTGCTTGCTTGACCTCCTACACAGGGAATTCCTTGCTCCTGGGCTTCTCAAAGGTGCTACTTAAAAAGTGACCTGCCCTTGTGAACTTCTGAGCCCTCAGAAGCAGGTTTCCAAGATACTCTTCTGAGCAGCTCCCTGCATAGCTACAAAAAAAATCCAGTCTCTTTGTAGATGTCCTTTAAGTACTGGAATAGTGCTTGAAGGCTCCTTCTGAGCCTTCTTTTCTCTAGGGAGAAAAGGCCTAACTCCTTCCTCAATCTTTCTTCAGAGGGTAGGTTTTCCAGCCCCTTGGCCTTTTTGGTGTCTCATCTTTGGACACTCTACCATCTTTCTTGAGTTGTAGGGTCCAGAACTGGACACAGTGCTCCAGGCTTGACAAGTGCTGAGAACTAGTGACATGATCCCATCTATTTCTGCTAACAGTGCCCCTGTCAATTTCACCCGGGATCTGATCTGCTTTTGCTGCTGCAGCAGCACATGTGTAATCACCTTACGCTTGTTGTCCATCACCTTATGCTTGTTGGTAGCAAGGCTGCTCCCCACCCACACAGGCCCCAGTCTCTACTGGTCTCTGGTTAGTCAAACAAGGTGCAGGACTTTGCACTTGTCACTCTGACTTCTTTGGGGTGTAACTTTCTTTGCACTTCGTTTTCTCTTTCTCTGTGTTTCTGGACTGACTCGCTGTTCCACAAAGGTCATGGGCACCACACCAGCAGAGCAGTCAACAGCACAGTTCAACTCCTGCTGCTTTTGAGAGTAGACAGTCAGAACAGCTAACAAAAACTGAGCCAAGGATATGCCACACTATATGACACCATGCTCAGCATATAAAGCTGTGGTAAGCAGAGGGAAGATGTTTGGAGTTATGGCATTTGTCTTCCAAAGTAACTGTTATGTGTGATGGGGTACTGCTGTCATGGGGGTGGCTGAACATCAGCCTGCCCATGGGAAGCAGTGGCTTAATTCCTTGTTTTACTTTGCTTGTGCATGCAACTTTTGCTTTCCCTATTAAACTGTTCTTATCTCAACTCACAAGTTTTCTCACTTTTACCCATCTGATGCTTTCACCCATCCCAACCTGGGGGTTGATGAGTGAGTGGCTGGGGTCAAAACACAACATTCCCACCTCATTCTCAACCCTGAAAACCTTATGCACAAATGGAAGTGTGTTAGCTGAATGTGCTGCTAACAGAAATTGGCAGGACACTACAGCCTCTGTATATGATTCTGAGGTTTCCTTATCTCTGGTTTGACTGTAAAATAGATCACCTGGAGACAAACTGCATCTCTTGCTGTGATGTGACTCCAGCTGTCAGTGAGACAGCTGCTTGTTCCCTTGGCAGACTGATTTCCTTGCAGGTGGGTGAATAACCTGACAGCTAATTATGCTGTGGTAAGTCTTGCATTTTCATTAACTGTAGAGGACCTTGAACACTTCCTTGTACTGGACCTCTATGGATTCAAGCATGGTCTGTGGACCTGTATAGTCCAGTGCATAGGTTGCTTCTCCAAACCTGCTAGAGTTAATTTTCTTTTTTTTTCATAGGTAAATTGGAGAAATAAGAACATCTAGGTTCTGGTCTTCTTGCTGTTTTACCTGGGCATAAATTTATTGATGCCATTGGTATTTTACTCTGAGCAAATTTGTCTCAATATGTGTTTGAATTTGCATTCTAGGGCTGGCACAACATTTGATTTAATACCTATGTATTCAGCAACCTGTCCAGTTCTGTCTAATGCCCTTCAGTCCAAAATAGTAAAGTAATATTGTGGGTTTAATCTGCCCTTAAATAGATTATAGTGTACTGGTTTGGTAGTACAATAGCAGAAATTTCTGTCAGGTTACTGAATCCAGCTGACTCAGATTTGGAGTGGAAAGCTGATGGATTATGTGAGATTACAAAGACTGTGTCAGGGATAAATATTAACATGGATATTCAAAGAAATTATCGTAGACAGTATGATGCTACAGAGCTCATTGGAACATATCTGTAAGGCTTTTCAGGAGTTGCCCTCTCAATATTGTCCATGGAAGAGGAATTCTTAAGTTCCACTAATTCAGTCTCAGTTTAGAAAAAGCAATGGATGAGTAAAGTTACAGTCCTGCTTCAAAATAAAGATCTCCATCCATTCCCCCTCTAGGTGTACATATTTTAGTGGATTATGTAATCATTCTGAAGGCTTCTTTACTTCAGCTTTGTAAAGAATCTTCGAACACGTCTTTGAAATACTGGACTGACAAGTTTAGAGATGAAAGTCTTAAAGCTTGCAAAATAAATCTGTAAATACCTCATACGTAACTAAGCTTCTTGTTATACTGTGAGATTAGTCAATGTTTTGAATAAAAATTTGAAGGCTCTTAAATCTTTCTTTGGCTTTACTTCAACAAAACTATAAGGCACATGAATTAATTCACCAGGAACTGATTCCATATTTAAAAACTGTACAGAAAAGGAACGTCTTCCAGATCAGTGCAGTCAGTACATAACAATTTAAGGTCTCCTCATCCTCAGAAAGCCAAAACTGATCTTTAATGCACATGGACTTTATAAAATGACACTTTAAACATGGGGGAGGGTTGACCTTAGAGCATGAATGACACTCATTCATGCTCTAATGTCTTGGAAATGTCTTGGAATGTCTTGGAAATGCCTTAGCTTTTCTATGTTGAAACCACTGTAATGTCACTGGAATGCAGTTTGGGTTGTACTCTTCTATATACATGGTTTGAATGTACCAGTATGCTGTCAATTGGTGCTTAGGAAACCTTTTTCTAAGAATATGAAGCAGTTTTCTTACCCAGACCAGACAGTGTATCAGTTCCCATTATCAGCTTGGTTGAATTTTTTTGTAGACTCAACATGAAAGATTTCATATTTAATTACTACTTGCTTGAGCCAGTTTGTGGTGGTTTTGGATGAAAGTTCAGTCTTATTGCTGTCACTGAAGAGCGGTATACTAGAGACAAAAATCACACCAAAGACAGTGCCTTACAGAAGGAAATAGAACTGTTTTGCCCCCTCTTCACAATCTTGCACAGGAAAGTTGCTGAGATGAAGTGTGTCTAATGAGAGGCTGAGGTGTCATCCTGAAGAAATTGCTTAAGGAAAGAAAAGGAAGCTTCTTTCAAAAAGCAGTAGAAATGCTAGTGATTGTATCTCAGACACAATAAACAATATATGTAACTTCCAAAAGCTCTGACAAGTTGTGAAGTGGGGAAACGTTTTTTTTTCAGGACAGCAAGTTCCATAAGAGAAATGAAGAGGTAAGGAATTTACTTATGTATCTTTGGCATTGCAGTAATAATGGACTTGCTGCCAGGTATTCCAGGCTGCAGTTTGTCACATCTGACTCCTTAATCTTTTCAAACAATTGAAGAAATTGCCTTCTGTAGGCAGTCATTGTCAGATATCAGCTCACTCATAAAGAGAAAGCTCAATTAGCTCCCAGAGAAAGCAGCTTTTAAAATATACAGAGGAATGCACCATGAAAAATAGGTAGACAAGTTTTACACAAAATCAAAATGCTAACATGGACAAGGAAGAGTATCATCATAGCTGTGATAGGCTTTTTCTTTATTCTGTGATTTTTAATCTGCTGAAAAAAAATATATATTTTTTTATTGGCCAGAGTTAACTGTCCTGATTGCTGCTTTCTGCTATCTTATAAGCAACTAGCTCCTGGTTTAAAATAGCAGCAGATACATTTGGAAGTATATCCTGGATTAAATCTAGGACTGGAATCCATAGAGGAAAACATATGCAAGTATTTGTCATGTGTGGCTTTTGAGAAACATAATATACATTAAATGAGAGAGACATTATCAACTAGTATTTAAGATCTATGTTTACAGTTTAGTCTTGAAAACTCAGGAACAGTTAAGACAACGGAGACTGCGCAAGTAAATTGGAAAGTAAAGAATAAGGTATAAGAAAAGTAGTTTGGAAGAGCACGTGAATAAAAGGCATGACAGAAAGTTGGCAGGGGACATTGTTCCCATTGATTTTTAAGACTTTTCAATAAGATGGCTTTCAGAAGAGTTTAGAACTGAAAAGTCTTTAAAAATACAGCTTTATGATCTACAGTTTTACTATAATTAACAACAACAAAAATCTGTTTTATGAAATTTAGTTTATTTTTTAATACTTCACCAATTTTCTCTCCCTAATAACAAGCTCACAGAGAGAAACACTCAAAAGCTAGCAAGTGGTAGGCTTGGTAAGCTCTGGGATTGTCTGGGTAAGTGTCAGACTTGGCTGGTCAAAGGTACCTGATCCATATGTTTAACTCTGGAAGCTCTTCCAAGCCACGTCTTCTTTCCTTTCCACCAGCCACCTCCAGACTGCAGTTGATTGTGTTCTGTGTCAACCTTTGGTGTGATCTATTCTTGTGTGGCTGTGATAAACTGATAATAACATCAATTTTTCTCATTTGTGTTAGGAAGCAGGCAACTTGTTATTATGAAATTGTGTGAAAGCAGATCTATCTTTAATATGCTGATGAAGATAAGAAAAAATCATTACAGACAATTTTTTCCTTCTCAAATTACCTGCTATTATAATTTACAGGGCTTTGATACTTGAGGAATTAAATAAAATTTAATTTTTAAAAGAGAACTGTCATTCCTGCAAGACTAATTCAGAATTTGTGTAAGCTTCTGTCTCACTTTACTCATGTGATTTAGTTCCATTGGTTTCAAACAAGTGACATATCCCGAAACACTTTCAAAGTCAGTACTTTATTTTTAAATATCAATTTATATTCTGAAAGAGTCATATATGATTCCTCTTGCCATTGTCTGCAATTATTTATACTTCTTCCATGACCTGGCACAATTCCTTTACAAATTAAATAAGTTGCTAACAGTTTAAGAGCTTAATCTCACTGAAGAGCATGTCCCAAGGTTGATTTTGGGGAGAGTTATATGCTTAAGTAGAGTTTAAGGATCTACATCTGGAACTTGCTCAAGGTACATTGAATGTCTCTAGGAATCCAGAAGGTAATTTTTTAGATGAAACTGAATTTTGTGCTCCCTGAAGCAAATGCTGATGCAAATTTGGACCACCTTTCATATGAGAAGTTCAGACTCAGAAAGAAACTCATTCTTAAAACCCTGAAGTGGTAACAGTGCATCAACCTTTAAAGAAAATATGCTATAAGTGAGTTTAATAGACAGGGAAGATACAAATTTGGGACATAGTGAGGCTATAAAATATGCTACTGAATAATACTGAATTCTGACTTCTGCAAATCCGGTGAGGATTTCCAGAACAGAGTTCCTGTCTGAACTTAGTTGCCTGAAGTAATGCAAAAAATTCACTAAAAATATTAGCACCATGTTTTGATGGGGAATTGCACAAGGATACTCTATTTTCTGAGTCTTTTGAAAGCTTTATCTTTTGTCCTGTATTTTCTCTGTTAACATCTTGCCTGCCTACACAGCACTCTAAGGTAGAAGTACGGTTGTGTGTCTAACTTCTGAAGCCGATGAAACTTGCCAGCAAAACTAAACTTCATCGGTACTCCTGTTTGTAGAGGTATGTTAAAGTTTAATTGTTAAATTATCTTTTGCTTCCCTTTACAAAGCCCTCTTAGGTCAACCTTGTGCTTAGCCTCTCCGCTTAGCTCTTCTTCAAATTCCATCCTCAGGCAGAAGTCCTTGAATGTGTACATGAAGGTCTTCAGGCAATAATACATGATGATTGGAACCAAGCATCAGTTACAACTTGAAGATCCAGAGTTTACTTAATGATAGGAGTCCCCTTCATCTGGAAAAAAAATACCAAAACAAAACAAAAAACCCATACCTTTTTAAATAAACCATATGGAATATTATTTTTCATGTGTACTGTGCAATGCTGAAAAAATATTGTTTATTTGGGATAATCTTTAGGATTTCACCCAGAAAGACTGATTATTTTTCTCAGCCATTGTTTCCCTGAAAATATGTTAAATGCCACCACAGACTCAAATTTCTTCTAATTGTCATAGTGATTGTCTTAGCTCAGATTTAGATATTCAAGAACTGTCATCTGAAGTATCAGTTTTTTAATTCTGTTTTCTTGCATTAAAAAGAAAAAAGGCTTTGTATATCTTTGTATCTCAAAAGTTATTCAGACTGATCTTCAGTGCTCAGTTTTTTTTTCAGATATTATTTATTATGCATTCCTCTGAATGACAATGCAGTGATTTTTCTTTTCCTTCTTTTCATGGTTTGACAGAGTGGTGCTGGATTCTTCAAACTGAGAAGTAGCAGAAAAAAATATTATTAGCCTTATATTCTGCAGATTTTGGAAAGAATTCTTTAATGTATTAGCTTCCTGTAAGTGAGCCCATGAGGGTTTTTTATGTTACGGCTGAAGTCCCTCTAGAGTGTAAAAAAGGAGTTACTCACTGATGAATTCATAAAGCTCAGACAGTGGTTGTTGCCACTGTTATTTATGAAACATATTCATTTATTCTGAGATGAAACAGGTTGTACCATATTACCATGTATTCAGATAAATTGAAATACAGCTTAAATGTATATTTTCATTTCTATTCTAGAATTATACCTCCATATTTGCTAAAATAGTACGTGTTGTTTAGTTTAAATCCTTTCAAAATAAAAATAAAAAAAAATCTGATAATACTTTCTTTGATCTATTATAATTTCATTTGGAAAGTTTGTATCCATGCATAAAATTCAGGATTTTGGCAGTGATTTCAGTCAATATAGAAATCAAATAGGTTTATTTGTCTGACATCTGGGACAGTGATGTGCATCAGCACACATTTTTTATAGAAAAAAATACAATATAGGCACTAGAGAACATCTTTAAAGGTCTGTTCTAGAGACTGTGACAAGTTGAAATGTTTATAAATAAAAATAAATTATAGGATCAAATTGCATTTTTGTTTAGTTAATAAAACTTTTGTTTTCCTGTGAGAAAATTAAGTTATTACCTTAGGACTTTATTTTTTGAGTCTGATAATGCAAATAAGAATGCATCCTTCTAGACTTTTAAAGTAGAAAAGCTCACAGGCTGTCAAAACATGGTTCTAGTGTTTGATTTACAATATAGTATTTGATTTTTAAGCAAAGCACTTTTTAAAACTGCAGTTTTCATTAACTTTGAGATATGTTTCACGTGGGTAGGATAATGGCTCTACCTGTGTAAGGGCAGGCCCTTTACCTTTTATTTAGATGAGTTTAAAAGTATCTATCCGCATAAATTTATACACTCATACACACACACAAACACACACACACATGTTCTTATTACTTTGTTCTATTTCAATGAAGAGTTAACCTTGCCTGTCAAAACAAACCTGCTTTACATTAATAAAGGACAAATAAATGCCCCTTTAGTGCGAATCTGAATTAGACTTATATCTAAATAAATAGAGTTTGGAAAAACTAGTGCTGATTCTAGAGTTGTTTCAAGTAGTATAGTACCAGAGCGTATGTCTCTATCTTTTTTCTGTGTCTTCCAGTTTTCTGGACAGTTCAAGATTTCTGTATGTCTGGCTCTGTTGAAATAAAATATTTATGAGCTAAAAGATTGTATCTACAAACCAAACTCTGCAGCTTACAATGAGAACAGTGCCAATTAGAACAATTCAGTGTGTTCTTGCTTTTGGAAAAACTAAAATGCAGAAAAGACTCTCCCCGTTGCAGTGCTCCTCTACATTAAGGTTTGAAACATGTTTCTGGGAAGTTGATCCTGACTGAAAATATATCTAGCATATGAACAGGGCAAAGTATTCTTGAATGTCAATTAGACAGACTTTTTGTGACTAGCTAGCATAACAATATAGTCTCACATGCAAAAACTTTGGAAGCAACATTCTTAAGCAGCACATTTTTATGTTGGAAACCAGAGTTGAGTTGCAAGTACCATCCCTGAAAATATGGACATATTCTAGAAACACTGATTCAACTCAGCAGCAGCAATGCAGATGTTACCGTTTGAATAAAAGAAGGAAAGGACATTTCTATCTGTTGTCTGGGAATCCTGCCACTGTACCTGCTGGGAAAATATAAGCCTTTTCTGGTAGAGTATCATTGCAATACAAGATTAAAATCTGGGAAACCTGTCAACAACAAAAGAATGATAATGGGATGGAAAAAACAGTTGTCAAATGAAAATGTCTTGCAAGTCATTTTTGTAATGGTCAATTCTGGGTAACTTTCTGCTTCTTTTTTCCTCTCCTAAGTGAATGGGGTGGTATTGAAGTAATTTTAATATGTTGTGTTAGTATAGCAGGGAAGTAAGCATTTGAAGCTAAAAGCAAAAGTAAGACATTTAGCACAAGCGTGACCAGACTTTGATCTCACACTCTTTTGCCCCTGTGATACACTGGCCACTGCAAACTTTTTTAACTCAAAATAAAAGAGGAAACTGTTTCCATTAAACTGGGAATATGTTCATTTTATCAAAATTTTAAAACTATAAGAACACAGTAAAAACATATCCATGATATGATTCTGTTACTAAGAACATTTGGGTCAGGTTATTACTGAACCAGAAGTGGTGTCACATACTTAGGAGCATGTTGGGGACCTCATTCCTTTAATTTACCCAGTAATTTTTGATGAACATATGCTTTAGTCTTCAAAGCACCTTGCATGAATCCACTTCATGCCGGATTCAGGAATGCCTCATTTCTGTTGTGTTGAATCTGCCACCAGCAGAATTTGTGTTAAAGTTACATGTTTAGGAGGGGGTAACAATGCCTCTAAAATAAGGTATATCATACACCTGTCAAGAGGTTTTGTTCATATACATGCACAGAGTTAATTAAAATATTGTTTAAGTTATATATCTTTATATATTTTATCAGTATTGTTTTAGCTCAGATCAGAAGAAGAAGCTGGCAAAGACGTAGTTTCTTTTGTGAAAACTGAATCTAAAAATTTTGTCTCAATTCCTGTCCTCAGTATTGTGTTCTCTTCCATTTTCCTTTCAAACTTTTTTCTCATTTGTTCTTTTTTCTCAGCAACTTGTTTTCTGAATTTAGTATTGAAACAGTTTTTCTTTTGGAATGGACATTTTAATTCAAGCAGATACTATATTTCAATAAATTTCCTCCTATTATTCTTTTGTGCTTTGACATACAACAGGATGATTACAGTTTCCTTGCCTGTTTCCTTTGTTATTTTCACATTTTCCACCTCTATCTATTTTTCCTAGTGGTAACAGAAAAAAAGAATGCGTAAGTTTTCTCACCTCTGATTTCTCAAAACCTGTGTAGTCAGAGATGATTAGAACTATACGTAGTATTGTTTCTCAACTGATGTTTTAGCTTAATTTTGCATGACAGTTTGCTACATTAACTTGAATAGACTTAGCACTACTTTGAAGAACACTATAAAAAGTATTTCTAGTTCTTATAATACCTGGCCGCATACTGCATTTCAGCTAACCCAGAAGGTTTTGCTCTTTTGTCCTCTTTTGTAATAACTCTTCTAGTGTTAAGGAAATGTTTGACTTCTCAGATAGATAATCAAGAAAGTAGAGATGTTCGCTTTGAGATGTTCAGTTTGTTTCACTGCTCACTTTTCACGAGCCAGTGTGTCTACCTTGCGAGCAAACTGCTACTTAACAAATCATTTCTTCTTCTCTGTGATTCATTCATATTTCTTTGTTTCCTATTAAGACTTATCCTGTCAATGCTGGGTGTAATCACACTTAAAAAATATCTACTTGGCCATTACCATGGTAGGTTTAAGACAGCTTTCTCTAGCAGAATGATCAGACTGAATTGCAGGAATCATGTTCATGCTGAAAATGTCCACCTTACAATTGAACAGGGTCTGCACACCATAATGGTGCCAAATAATATTAACAGTGTGAGAAACTTCATGCTCTTTGCAGGACCCATGAAATAAGAAGATCTTCCACCTACCAATGCCAACAAGGCACTTTTGGGTTAAGACATTTGACTATCTTGTATTTTAATATATTGGGATGCTCAAGCCTGAAACTGTAGTGGAGCGTTTAAACTTCAAAGTATTAACATAGTGCATGTGTGACTTTGCCTAAATATGCACTGGTTTAGAATTCTGTCTGTGCTAGCAGAGATAGATTTTCATTGTACATTATGAGGCTCAGAATAATGTTAGATGCTTTAGACTAGTCATTCTGTATTAGAATAATCAGACATAAAATTTAAAAAAAAAATAAAAAAACAATTTTATTTTTTTTTTTTTAGGAATAAGCAATTTCAGAAAAAACATGAGAAAATTGTACTACTTCTTCACTCTCGCTATTTTATTATGTTTACATGGTATTTTTGTTGTAGTGTCTTTATTACAGAGTTCCGCAATAGAACTTGCAACTTCCAACAACTTCCAAGCTGTGACACTGGTGTAAAAATCTCATCCCTTTTAGTGTTAACATTTCATTTTAGACCACTGAGTTTGGGGACTGATATTCTCAGTTACTCAGAGGTACCAGTTGACTTTTAATGACTTCAATTTGAATTGTGCAGTGCTGTGGTTGTGAATGAAAGGGAATCCAAACTGAGACAAAAGCATTTAGTCTAGCAATGGTTCAGTGTCGGATTAATTAAAAAAAAAAAGAAAATATATATATATATGAATGATCTTTCACTAAAAATATCTAGTGTCAGGCAGCAGGTTTGGGTCTGATATTCTTGCAGTTATCCGCCAGATAAATGGTGCTGACACATATATAGGATATTATGAGTAAGTCCATATATGTCTCGGCATACAAACCTCTTGAAGCAGTGCATTACATCAGTATTTTGGTGCTCTTACAGTATCAATAAAGGTTCACTGATAATGGAGAGTTTTTTACAAAAAAATGAGGTTGCTTTCCTAAGGCAGTACTGGAAATTAGTAGCATTAGTATTTCTGATAAAATTTTGGCTTTTTTGATTCCATTGTCATATTCTTTCTTGCTGTCATAAGGCTATGGTAACACTGCACATTGTTGGACTGGCTGTCTTCTTCACTGTTAAAATGTTACTGCAGTAATTGACATTATAAACTTACTCAGTTCCTTGGATTAGTATTCACTAATATGTTTACAAATTGGCAATACGTATCTTTAAATGTTAACCCATATTTTTTACAGTTTGAGAAAATCAGACATTGCTGCAAGTACATTGATTTTTTTGAAAGTAGGGCTTTCATAATTAATGTTTTCTTCAATATATCTAAGATAAATGTTGTTAAACATGCTACTTTCAAAATAGAATACAGAGAGGTTGCTCTTGCAACCTGCTTTGTTCTCTAAATAGGTTGTAAATTATATATCTCCAGCATGTTTATAAATGTATTTATTACTCCTTGTAAGACATTGATCTGTATTCCTTGTAAAAGATGGAAACATCTTGGGCTTTGGCTCCTGTTATGTCACCTCCTAATATGGCAACATGCCGAGAAATATAGATCATATTTCTATTTTGGAGAATAAGCAATATTATATACAGAGTCTTTCACTTTTACATTATGGATTCAAATACAAAGGTAAGTCACTACTGCTGTCTAGTTTCTACTGGGTAAAATACCAGTCTCAGAAAGGCAAGCCCTTTAATTTCATCAAAACTTTTCTTAATCAGAAATTTTAACTATGAGGATTTCAAAATCCTCATACCTGTCAGTAGATGTAGTTTAATAAGTACCCTCCAGATCTTTAATGATTTATTTTCTTTCTGAGTCAGATAAAGGAAAACATTGACTCAGTGCTGTTGTGAATGGTGTATTTGTAAAATACCACAGATTAAAAGCAGAAATTAGGTGGTTTGCAATGTACATGTAACAGTCTTCCATACTGACTGATTAGGCAGTTGTTAAGCTAAAATTCAGATTGAGACTCATGAAAAGTGCAAAA
The DNA here is from genome assembly GCA_035047865.1 of Dendrocincla tyrannina. Classification (NCBI taxonomy): domain Eukaryota; kingdom Metazoa; phylum Chordata; class Aves; order Passeriformes; family Dendrocolaptidae; genus Dendrocincla; species Dendrocincla tyrannina. The sequence goes on along the minus strand of JAWWMP010000093.1, from coordinate 22,111,145 downwards.
TACATGGCAACTGAATAGAATGATAATTAGGTTCAGAGACTAGTCTGGAAGTTACAAAACAAATGTTTTCATGAAGAAACAAAACAAAAAACCTACTATATAGAAATATAGAAGAAATAATAATGAGGAAATAGATTTTTTTCAGCATCTGTTTAAATGGACATGGGATTGTAGTCAAGTTATTAATTTTGTTTTTATGAATACTATTCTAAAGATGTCTGCATGTCTTAAGTGCACCTTTTGTTCCTTTAACATATTTGTATTTCCTTTATATTTCACTGTAATATCTTTGTTTAGTACATATTTGAATGCAATTAAAACACCTCTGAAATTCGTTTGACTCTGTATTTCTGATTAGTATTTCAATTTTTTTAATCTTCTCTTTGTTCAGCAGTTACTAATCTACAAAACCATCTGGGGAAAAAAGCTAGCAATAGGTAAGATGAAGTATGTTCCTACTTAGAAGCACTTTATTATTTATTTATTTATTTATTTATTTTTTATTTTTTTCTAAACAACCTCTGCAACACTTCTGATCTTCTGATTTTAACTGCCAAATATTCTACATGTTTCATTAGGCATTGGAAAAGCTGTATTAACTGAACAGTGGAAATTTTTATTTTGAAGCCCATGAGGAAGGCACTGATGGATGAGTTATTAAAAAAACCAAAAAAATAATTAAAAAAAAAAAAAAAGAAGAAAGCAAGGAGCCAAAGGTAACCACTTTGGAACTGTTATTTGAAGGCAAGATCTTACTGAAGACCCCTATTTCAGGTTTAATTCAGACCTGCATCAAGTAGATAAAGATGAATGTGAATTTAAAAACTTAATCTTCATTAAAGAAGATCTCTTAATGAAGTATTTGCTAAGTGGTGGTTGTGCAGTGGATTATGACACTCTATGTAAATAAAATGTACTTTATTTTTTCAGGCTGTTTTTCCATCCTTTAATAAACAAAGTGTAGAAAATATACTTTATAGAGTAATGTGATGCACTCATAGCTTTCTTAAGATTGATATAACCTATAATGATGAACATGGTAATTGTTTTTGGTCCTTGGCACCTGTTATTTTGGTCCAAACAGATTATTTGTTCCCATATCTAATTTTATTTTGATATTTTCCCCCCAGGTGTCAAGTAAGACACATTTCAGATATATTTCACACCTAAATGAGTGGACTAATGGAATGGTGTTTATAAGGGAAGTTATATTATATGCAGGCACTCTGTAATGTTATTCACAACACTATGAATTAAGCTCTGACATGACTTTTTTTTTTTTGAATATAGATGAAAATTACTTATTTATTACCATGCTGTTACAATGGAAAGAAACAGATCAGTTCTAAATGGTAATGTACCATAGTGCGAAGCAATTAGCTGAGTTATATGTCCTACTCATTCAGGATAATTTCCTATTAACTGTACTAACTCACACACACAGGACAATATAAGCAGGCTGGTGAGACCTCAGCCAGGAGTAGCAGCAGATAAGCATCCTTATAATAATGAAAATTAAATCTGGGTGGAGTCGGTGCATCAAGAGACAGTACAAGTGTCTGGTGGATGTGTGACTGTAAGAGGGACTGGGACTGAAATATGAAGCTTTTTATGTACTCGTTCAATGCTTTTTACTGTGAAGATTCTCCAGATTCACAGTCCCATACTTTCAAAATGCTTAGATTTTACTCTGCTTACTGGAAAGTTGTCCTGTTGCTTTTGATTGGGCAGGTACTAGGTTTTCTTTTTATGCTTTTTTTTTTTCCCTATGGGTGTTGAGAGAATCTTGTACAAGGAATGGTCGAAAAGGGAAGCTTCTCTTTGTTGAAGAAACCTTTCTGGCTGAAAGAAACATGCATTGAGAGAATGTGTGAGAACAACCACTCTTTATCTTTCCCTCAGAGCTGTTTCTCAGGTAAGCTAGGTAAAACTCTTGTCTGAGAGGAAGCAAAGAAGAATTCCTTCTCTCACAAGTCGGGGAAGAAAAGAGAAGGAGGGAAAGAGAATGGCTCAGAAGGCAGTACAGTGCATATCTAAAGCCCTTTTATATATATAATCAATAAAACCTGCAGCCTGAGTGTGTGCTTTTTGCCATCCATCTCTGACTTCTGGCAGCTGTGTAGTGTTCTTGGAATAAACTTCCTTTCTTGTTGAAAGTCCGTGGCTTAATTCTCTGGTTACCTGCATGAGCATTGCAGCTCTGACCCTTGTGCCCCCAGTTTATACACTGTGCATACAGTTTATGCATTGGGGTAGCTGACTACTGCAATGGCTTATCTGCCTGACTAAAGTTAAATTCTGACCTTGAATAGGATTGCTATACCCCTAACATGGTGGTGCAGTTACATAAGAAGTATAAATAATAAAATTATAGTCATATAATCACCAAATTTAGTGGTGGTAGTAGTAGTAGTAGTTGTTATTGTTCTTTTTGTTACATCGTCACCACCATTATTATCATCATTATTATTATTGTTATTTTTACTGTTGTTACTACTATTATTATCCAAAAATAAACAGGTGGATTTTAAGTCCTCAAAGTCAAAACAGTCCTCCTGCTACCTTCACATCCCACTGACAGCATCCTGTGATACTAGTCACGCTGTGAATTAGATCTGTGGACTTAGTTGAATGTTCTTCACAATTTTAAAGGTCTTGAACATGTATATTGGATTTGCCTTTTCTTGCCAGAAGTACTGAAAGTGATCTTACTACTGTGCAACAAGACAGAAAAATGAATTCCCTGAACAAATGATATAAGAGGTAGTGAGAAATGTCTCTCATGTTTCCATTTATGGCTTTATTTATTTGTCTGTTATGTTTACATTTAGGTTTTTACTTACTTGTTTATTTCTCAATCAATTCTTCTATACAGATATAAATTTGGTGGAAACAATAGCAGTGGAAAATAAAATGCAAGCTTATTAGGGATAATTACACTCCTTGTAGGAGTGTCTCTGTGATTTCTTTCCGAAAACGTGAGAAAGAAGGACAGACTAGCACAAGGTTATCTTTTTGTCTGCTGATGCAGAGATATTTCAACTGTAAAATAAAAAGAATAAACTAATTCTCTTATCTGATGATCTATGCCTTTTCTATCTGAATGCTGGAAATATTTTCTTATGTATTTGTATTTTCTTTTAATTGTCTTTGTAGCCATATCAGACTGAAAGGCTGCACTGACCTGGATTTATTTAATGAAACTCTAATGGCACAAAATAAAATCCTCAGAACAAAAGTATTTGGGATTTCAAGATCTTGGTGGGAAGGTAATTAACAAAGAACAAAAAATAAAATGTAATGGTAGCAAGAGAACTCTGTAATGTATCAGAATTTTAAAAGCTCTCAGGCATTTTTCAACTACTGTTTAGAATAATGTTAAGGGGAAAAACCCCAAGCAATCACAAAAAGATGACAAAATTTATTTATTTATCCTTAAGCTTAATTGTTGGCTGGTCAATAATCTAGACATTCCCAGTTTGGGGGTAGAAACTGAGGCATTTATTGATCACTCGTGTTACAATGTATAGAACCGAGGAGGGGATATGTTAATGAGGAGGTAGGGCATGTTAATGAGGGGAACAAGTTATGTTAACTAGGACTTAGGAAATCCAGTCACTATATTTCATCATACAGTAAGCATTTCTCCATACCAGGACCACCTGGGGGGAACAAAGGGTTTCTGCATGTCTTGCAATATCTTATAAAGTCCTTCCATATCTTGCAAGGGGAGACAGGGCTAATACACATAGATAGCTGAAAACAGTCCTGGTCCCCAAGGTATCCTCTCATGGCAGGCTCCTGTCTTATCAAATACAGGAACCCCTTTCCGTATCTGCTGCCCAGGGCTTGCTGCACAATCCCTTCAGGTCTCCTTCTGTTAATAATTGTTTTTCTTCCCCAACAGTAACTGAAACCCACAAATGACAACCAGCAGAAGTATAAACAACATTTCTCTTTTTGTGCTTTTACCACTCGCTTTTAGATCAAACAAAGGGAACTAAAATACCTTGAAGCATTACATGTAGCGAAATCAGTTTTTCAATTGATGAAAACTGATATTAAGTTTGAAACAGTGGAAGTAAACTCATGACAGTTGAATGATAAATTGAAAAGCAACCAGCTGGTAAACCAATAAATTGTGATTTTATGAGCTGTGAATTTGATCCACAGGCAGTTTAAATAAATAATATTTGAAATCAAATTCATTCTTCTTAATTCAAAAGCATTTAGAACCATTCTTACTTGTTTTATTTATGCTATTCTGCTCACAATGAGAATATCCACTATCTCTAGGAAGAAATTCTTCACAGAAAGTGTGATTGGTTATTGGAATTGGCTGCCCAGGAAGATTGTGGTGCTGCCACCATTTCTGGAGGTTGAAAGGAAGATTGGACATGGCACTCAGTTCCATGGTCTAGCTGACAAGGTGGTATTTGGTCATAGGTTGAACTCGAAGATCTTGGAACTCTTTTCCAACCTAAACTGACTATGTGATTCTGGGATGTCATTCAATTCTCAGTTAAGACATATCCCAAATTATAACAAGAAACTCAGCAACATTTTAAGAACTGAAGGCTAAAGAAGAGGAAATTATAATTAGTGGAGAAGGAGGTGAAATGGCTGAAGGAGTCCTAGTCCCTACTTTATAGACATCATTTAATTTTATAACTCTTATATTAATAAGGAAGATTAAAATTAACTATGTTTTTTAGGCTAACAGTTACTGTTCACTGCAGATCAGTATTTGATGATGGCCAGCAAATCTAAAGTGAAACACGTCAAGTGTTGTCTGTGACATTGTCAATGGTACAGGGTAACTGCTATGGCAATGGACTTCCCTCATTCATAGACACCTGTCTATTCCTTTCTACATTACAACTTCCTGGCCTCTTCTTCTCAGTCCACCTTTCATGAATGTGTATTACTTGCTTTTTAGATGTTCACCTTCAGAGAACACTATGGAAAAAACAAATGTGATAAAGGCAAAAAATTCATTGCCACTGATAGACATGTGCTATAAAGAGTGTGTGATTTACCCAAGTCTTGAACTGGTCTCCTTCATGAATACTGCATGCAACTATTTTTAGTGCAAAAACTGACAAAGTGCACCTGTAACTCTTATTCGTGAATACAATTGAACATCTGTTTCAAAATTCCAAAGTCAAGAAGAGTATATTCAGATATTATAATAAAAAATAACCACTTTCACACAAGATGCAGTTCAGATTTGAACTTTCTTCAAGTAAATTGAAGTAAAAAAATAAACAAGCAAACAGCAACAACAACAAAGAGTCCAAATAAGGATACGTGTGTCCAGTAAGATAAGTAACCAGATCTGAAGTTAATGAAGGAAAAAGTCTATGTGCTCTCTGCTAATAAATCTGGATCTGACCACTATCAGAGACAAGATATTAGACAATTAAATCCAATTAAATCCTGAATTACATTATATGGATTATTACTTCAATCTCTTTCTATTCTTTGGACTTCCATAAAGTGACAAGTACTTTGTCAGCAGGTTGTCATCTCTATTATTGCTGGGCCATGTGTACTTTTTGTCAAATGCTAACAGTAGCTGGAATATCATGATGCTTGTAGACTTTAGTAATTTCTAATGACAGCCTACAGAAACAAAAAAATGGTGATAAAAGTGTTAGAACAATAAATATCATTCAGACATCCTGTAGAGGCCAGAAAATATCCTGCCTAGTATTACAAAACAACATAGCCATCATGCAGTCCCACATGCCCTGTTTGACTCCTGTTAGAAATGCTGAGAACTTGATAGCAAGCTTAGAAGCAGATAAAGCTGATACTTGTTGTATCAGATTTTATTTTCATCTCAGTGTGTAGAATGTTACTTAGTGAAGTATTTATTTGGGATATGGGAAACTCACCACCCCCTTCTGCCATCCAGAGCAGATATTGAACCAGATTTTCCCAGTTCTCTGCAGAGTTCCACAACCACACATGTATAGAGTTATTCCTGTTTTCCTGTCCTCTTGTTCATCAAATTGTTAATTCTATTTGCCAGCTGGAAAAGATTCAACAGGTGATATTAAGGAGAGATGATCCAAAGACTGTATGAGAAATTGAACAGACTTCTGAATTAAGAGAGCAGAATTTGAACCCCAAACTCCTGTACTTCATTAGCTCCCAAGGTATGATCAAGAAAGGAGAAATTTTTTTAACATTATTTTTAAATTTCTTATAATGCAAATAATTCTTTTCACATTGCATATTTCAATTTTCTCTTCCAGCAGATAATTCTTTTAATATACATAAGACCATATACTCTGTTACTAAAGCTTCCTGTTGTTTTACTTTACTATTTATCATACAATCTCTTTTGAAAAGGAGGCTACTGGTTTATTTCCTTTTCCTTCACGGTTTCTAAATATTTATTTTTTTCATCTCCAAATGACAGAACTTCCACATGAATTTTAAAGATGTTAGAAATAATCATGTTTTGACACTTACTTATTTAATGCAAAATCTGACTGCATCATAGAATGACTGTGTTACTTTCTGCTTTCCCTAGAAGTCCAGTGAAAAAGTAATTCATACAAATCATTTACTGTTTAAAACTTTTGAATAAAACATGCTAACCTTGTCATGCTCAGTGACAGACAGAAATGTCACCATTGTTTGCCTGGGACAAATAATCCATATAGTTTATGTATCATTCATCTGATCTTCAGGAATGTTTAACCATATTGAATTTAGATAAATCTCAATAGTATGGTGCATCAAACCCCTTTACCAATTTACATGTGCACCTCATCAGTTTAAGTCTGTTTCTATATCACTCTAGGTTTATGTTAACCCTAATAGGTTTGGAGGTTGTTCTTATTTTATAGTGCAGAGACACTGAGACTGCCCAAGTTGTATCATTTCATATCCTCCTTGTGACTTTCCCACTACCATTCTCAACTTGAGAACCTGCAATAAACCAAGGCTGTACATCCGTCACAGCGGCATTAGTTGCAGGTACACCTATGTAGTAGTAGTTTGTCTCAGAGCTGTCAGATTCTGAAAAGGGATTGAAACACTAGTCTGGACAAGATTTAATTGCCCCCCCCCCATCCCCCCGCAAAATAAGATTCCAATGCTTTCCTAAAGTTTCCTGTCCATCAAACTTGAAACAGAACAAGTTTGAAATCAGTCTCTTGAGCTGCAGGGAGAAGGGAAAATGTTCCCTAATAAAACATAGATATGCACACAGATATAAACACACTGGTGCATGCAGAATCCTGCTGGCACTTCTCCACCTCAGAAGGGAAAATGTGGGCTTTTCAGATACCACTTTGTGAAAAGTACCAGCCCTGTACTCTCACATTTCACATCAACTCAGAGCAAACACTGTGATATGGAGGGATCAGAGCATAAGAGTTGGGGCTGGACATTTCTAAAATAGACTGCCCTTTTTGCCTGTTAAGACAACCATTTGGTCTTGAGTAAAAGAGCTGATTGTTTTAAGTAACAACAGCACATAATCAAAGATACGTTTTCCTTTTTCCAGTGCTTAAAAAGTTTGCATGATGAATACAGCAACTCACAGGCATGCACAGGCATGAAAAGAG
>JAWWMP010000093.1:22044291-22058984 GCA_035047865.1 Dendrocincla tyrannina | reverse complement strand
GGAGGAGAGGAGAGGGGAGGGGAGGGGAGGGGAATCTGGAAAATCCTGAGACCTAAGACTTTCACATGGGGTTTTTTTATATAGATATATATTTATATTCACATCTACATACACATGTACATGAAACTAAAACAGAGAGTATACACACAGATAACATAAGAGTCCATCTATTTTAAAAGAAAGGACTGAATATGAAAGAACATAGTAGAGTTTGCAGTTGGAGTGATTTCAAGCAAGAATTTACTTTGTTAAATACATCTTTAAAAAAGCTCTGTCCAAAGTACCACTATTTTGTCGGAGTCACTGCAAGTTACACAGAAGAGATGCGTACAGTCATTGTATTTTCTTTCAGTTTACAATTTTTAATTTGCTCTATTTTCTCAGTTATTCAGTAAACTTCTCGGTATGAACAAGTAAAGTGCAAGGTACCACAGCCTTCATCTATCCATGTTCTTTAAGATACCTAGAAAACCCCAAGGGAGACTGAAGGTAAGAGCAGCTTTCCAGTTGTCCTGACTAACTGCTAGCAATACCACAATTGGCCAAAATCACAGGTGCAAGGGCATTTCCAGATGCTGGCCAGACCCAAGAGAAGCAGAGTTCTACAGGTGTTCCTAATACTCTCCTATTCCCAGGTGGAAATGCATATCCTAGTTCTTCCTGCTGAAAATAAAGTGTGTTTCAAATTAAAGGTCACTGAATTAGGTTAGTACAATGAGCAAAACAGTAATAAATGTTAAGTCATGTCAGAGATGTCCAAGTGACTGGCTAATGACAACACATTCTGCTCTTTTGAGCCCCACTTTTAGCAAAGTTACAGTAGTTTAGTACCTCACTGCTGACAAAACCAATTGACAAAGACAATTCCAGGCATAGACAACATTGATCTTATCCTCCCCACATACAGTATTTAAACTGGAGCTGCCATCTTTCTTAATCTTCTCAGATGAAGGTTGATAAATGGACATAAGTGTTAAGCTCCACTTTACAGGAATTGTGTTTTACAGGTTTTTTCAAGGGGCATACAGAGAGGTAATCACAGAATGGTTAACCAGGTACTTTCAAACTGTGGTGTTGTTTAACTATTAGGGTGCAAAAGAAAGATTAAGGAAAAAAATCCATTCCATCAAAATAGGCAAACAAGTTTCGCTTTAGTGAACCATTATAAAAGAAATAAACTGTTAATGATTATAGCAGTTCAGCAAGGACATCTTTCATGATTCAAAGGTTACAAAGAATAAAATCTTTACATAACAATGCTTATCAATAAACCAAAGCCTCAAACTCCATGAAAATCATAATGGGAGGATTAGTTAGCCATAATGATGAAGAGGCTACTTTTCTTTCTGCCTTCTTCATAAAGAAATGTGTAAGATACCATCACCTTTGTTTTCATTACATGGGTGTAGTATAAAAGGGGGGAGAAGCTGAAGCAGAGGGCCAAAGAACAGGTATATATTGATATTCTAATCTTTACCAGAAAGTAGGATTTGAATCAGAAGGTTTGATTGGTTCTTTAGAGACACAAAAACCTGATATGAAACTTAGATATCGCAACACACATACAGAACTGAGCAACATGTGTTTATTTCTATCCCCTTTATGCCTGATCAGTGAAGTGTAAGGTCTTCCATTACATATGTATATGTGTACTCTGTATGCCTACGAATGCTGATGAATACAGTCCTTGAGTTTGTTTTTATTTTCACACAGTTACAATTTGGCTAAATAGAAGGCATAAGAAGTGCTCACTGATTATTAAATCAAGCTCTGTGCAATTTTTATGAACTCAGGGTGCTAACAGATCTGTTTCTTTAACACTGAAATAATATATGTGTACTATTTATTTTCATTTAATCACTCAGCATCATATTAAAAGCTTGGAACAGGTACAATTATTTAAAATGACAACTCACAAGTAAGGATTTTAACAAGAACAACAAAAAACATGTCACTAAAACTTGTTTAAACACAGCCACAAATTTAGACACAAGTTATATAATATCTCAGATATTCTGTACAACACCTTGAAGCCTCAGCATATATGTAGTCTCAAAAGACAAACCTAACTTTTAAGAATGTCAGAATAATTTTTTAAGAGGTTCAACCAAATATCAGAACAAAGATACCACTACACATAATGTCCTGCCAATAGTGATTTTTTTCTATGATTCAAAACAATTTCAGTGTTTTATATCCCAAATCAGCATCTCAAACTTTGCTCAGATATCTGCTAACAGACTAGAGAACAAAGCAAATAGGTTGCCATCCTGACAGAGCACTGAAGAAACTGAGTAATGGCTTTAGCACCAGCTTCCACTTCTGGATGGACTCAGGGCACTGGCTCAAAGACAGCTGAATTAGACTAATTTAATTTTGAGAAAGAAAAGGTCACAAGCTACTACTCAATCACAGATGGGCAAACAGTTGACCTTGCTGACAAAATAGTGCACAAATGTAAATCCAAGAGATGATCGGAGAGCACTCTTAAATTCCAGACTGAGCAACTCTTTCAGTGAACCCCTTGAACCTCATACAGCTGTCTTGTGCAGAGAATAGGCAAACTCGATGTTAGTACCGAACAAGCATTTGGTTCCACTCAGTGGGACCAAAGGAGGTTGCCTACCTCATATGACTTACATGAGGCAGTCTTAAATTTGCATATTGTTTACATGTGAGATGTGTTGTACAGTTTTGAATTTATTCAGTCATAACAGGAAGGACAAAATGATGCAATGTTACAATAATGTTGCAATGTCAGGCACTTTTCAGGGCTGCCTCAGTTAGCAAAACAGTATTTGGATGGACCAGTTGTACTGTACCATGGGAAGAAGTAAAAGACAGTCTTGCCTGCATGAACCAAGGGCTGAATGGATGTTGAACCATTACTCATTACGTTCAAACTTATTCTGCACAAGTATTTGAGGAATAACTTATTTACCTTATCATTGCCTCAGATAGGGTTGATTTTGTACATATGAGAATTCAGTGCCCATAATATCAAGCAGAGTATAAGATTTTATGAATGCTAAAATAGACAAGCAAGAAAAATGTTCAACTGACTCAAACCAGGCTGTCAATTGTGACAAAATCAAACCTATAAAAGATTAAAGCCTCAAATGGGCCCCTCTTCCTATGGTTGCCATAAGTTCCCTGTTCTCAAACTGTAATGAAAGGTGAGGTCTGTCAAGTGCCTGTCATTTATGGAGATATATAAACCCATAAATATTCAGGATATTCAAGTTACATTAAAATGAGAATATTTTTAAAACAACGTTTGCATTTAATCTTCTAACAATATCATATCGTGATTGTTTTGTGGAGAAATTCTGCATCTCTCTCAACCACAACGTTTTTCCCTTACTAGTTTTTGCACTATAATCTCTGATAAAGTTTCCTGAACCTACCCCTAAAACACATAAGTCCATTCACTAGCTTCTAAAATTAAGGGATACCTGTTCTGGTCCTCAGTAATTTCCAGCTTTACAAATCAAGGCAGTTCAAACCACACCAGTTTGTAAAGGGAGACACCTAAGCCTACACAGAAGGCTTTTTTAGAAGCCAGCAGTAGCTTCTTTCAAGCTACCTACTGAGCAGGATGATGCATGCGAGGAGTTAAGAGAGAGTAGTGCTGTGCAGGTGCTAAACTTGCAAGATCTGGGTATGTAAGATATGAAATGTTCGAAACACTTCAGATGCAAACCAGAAACCAGTACAGTGCTCTCAGAAGGTGAGAAATTTGCCAAGCTACTTTAAACAGTTTTTTATACCCCTGAGACACAGTTTTGACAGAGTAACAATCAGTTCAGGAAGTTGACAGATCAATAGATAGTGAAGTTCAAGTAATTCAACGTGCATGTAATGAGTGCACAGACTAACATAATTTTTTATATCACTGCTGGAGAAATAGACACATGCTATATATCCTATCTACATGGAACTCTAACATGCATATTTTGAATTTCACTGAATTCCATTTGACTGAGCTAAACCCTTCTTCCTTAGAACACACAGTTCTCACTACCAGTATTGTTTAAGAAGCCCAGTAAAGTTCATTAAATTAGCTGTCAAATATTAGTGTATCGTCAACTGACTAAAGGTTATGTAAAGGTGCTCTTTACCAGGTAGGTAGCTCAGAGAAGCACACGTATTGACTGCTGTTGGCAGAAATCCATGCTAAAAAAGTATTGCCTTCTAAAGATTATCATTGCCTTTGTGCTGTATCTGCCATGAAGAGTGACAGATTGAACAAGCAAAAGCTAAGGTCACAAAAGACTTTCTGGAAGAAAGAAGATGGGTTATGCAAAAGACCTTCAATGGAACATGATTTATTAACTTTGTTCTTCCTTGGCCTTGGTTTTTTTCTCCTTTCCTCCCCTGTCTCTTCCAGCAAAGTATGACTTGCCTTCCCAACAGGGACATTCTTCTGGTAGAGACTATTTTGTTTCCACACTTATGAAGAAACAGATGTCTCTTCCACATGCTTCCTAGCCAATTTTCAGATTTCATAAAATAATTTCCTTTTCTCTCTGGTTTTTTCTTTGTCTGTTATTTTTCAAAATTTAACACCTGGTAGTTTCCCTGGATGTTCTTTCTTTGAAACACAGGGCAAAGTATGTAGGATTCACCAGTCAGGAAGCTGCTATCAATGAATTCCAACACATCCACAGAAGTGGACAATAAGATAATTTCTTGCTTGGAAAACAAATCCTGATCTGGAAGGCTTCAGTGCTACACCCAGGTGGCCACAAAGAGGTGAGACATCAAGCCTTTTTTCTGGCAGAGCATAACCACCTGGGCTTCCAAGAGCCAGTTTTCATCCTCCAAATTGTGGCAGAGACAATCTGCATCTACCCACAAAGCAACTAGCAGGGCAAATCGGTCATGGGCACTTGTGTCCTTAACAGGGCACTTCACCACCTTCTTTACTGATACTGACAATCTAGTAACTGAGGCAAATCTAGAGGTCCTTGATCAGTTTCCATCTGATCCAACATTCACAGAGGCCAGTGGTAGATGTCAGAAGTTCAAAAGTTGCATTTCTAGGTATATGATCAAAACCTCATAACCCTATCCACAATGTTTTTACAATTACCACAATACTTTCTTTCAGTATGCAGCTCCTGTAAGTGACAATAGTGCTCATAATTATTCAGCTGGCTACCAGCAAGCTCCTAAGCATAATGATGTGATTTGCACTCAAGTCAGGTGAAGAATGATGACATGCACTCATATGACATAAGTTCATCCCATTAATTTGGTACCCATAGTAAGGATATCCAAAGCAATAAAGACTGTGGAATAAAAGATAAGGAACAAGTGTAATGCATCAAACCAGTAAAATCAGAAAAGCAAATCATGACTGTTTAACAGGTCACATTTAAAACTGTAAATCATGATGTTCTGCAGTTTGGACTAATTCACAGCTCTCCCCTAACAGACTACATATAGTTAAGCTGTTAACTTGTTGGGTCTCAGTTGTTGGGTCTCACAATAACCTTACAAAGCAAACACTGCCCTATAATTTAACCTAATTACAGGGACACAGATGGATCCTGTTCATTCTGTGATATTTATTGATTGGGATTTCTGATTCAGAACTGAACATGATGCTCAAGTAAACATCACAAGAATCACAGTTTGATTAGTTACATCATCTGCCTGTTTAATCTGCAGCATGGCTTCACATTTTCCTTCTATGATTTATAATACAAATTACAAATCATAAGATTTGCCTCTGGTTAAGCAGATATTACAAATGCTGTTTTTCTGCTTCCCTTTTCAAATTGCCTTCAGCAGACAGACAGGAGGCTTTAGATATGGTTAAGGAGAAATTAGAAAAATGTTTGGGATAGAATTTCAGTGACTGCATCTCTGCAAACAGCTGAAGGGGGATGGGTTTCACTTCAAATATTTTCTATTCCAAGGAATTATCTGGACTACCGCTTACTCCAGATAGTCTGGAAATGGCTCAAAACAAGTAGTTAATAGTCTTCTTCCCTTCATGTGTTGAAAAGAGATTAAATTTTTCTTTAGTGCAGAACTCTGTATAATTTCATGTAAATAGACCCATTGGGAGGGGGCTGAGTGAGAAATAATATGCAATTTTTACATCACATTTGTATTTCTGCAGGAACTTTCACCAGGGTCTACTAGGAAGTACTCAGAAGAGGTTTGACAACTGGCTAGCAATGCTGTGTGTCTGTGAGGTAGTGTGGTAAAATAATCCTGAATGAGACAATACTTTTGACTGCAGGAGAACAACAATGACACAAAGATAGGATGTCATTGCTGAACAGAGACCTAAAAATGCTTCTTTGGCAGCACTATAGATTTATAGAGCTTCACCAAAAGTTATTGAAACACATGAGAGACTGATAAGATATTTAAGGAGGTATTGATTAGTTTAACAACATCAAGTGCCAGGTCCTGCATTTCAATCACAGCAAGTCCATGCAGCACTACAGGCTTAAGGAAGAGTGGCTGTAGAGCTGCCCATCAGAAAAGGACCTGGGGGTTCTGCTGGACAGCAGCACCCCCAGGTGCTACTACAAGAAAACAGTGTGCCCAGTGACCAAGAAGCCCAATGGAATCCTGGCTTGTATCAGGAATGTTTTGTCCACTAGGATCAGGGCAGGGACCATACTCCTGTACTCAGCACTAGTGAGGCCACACTTTGAGTCCTGTGTCCGGTTCTGGGCCCCTCACTGTAATAAAGACATGGAGTTGCTGGAGTGTGTCTGGAGAAGGACAACGGAGCTGGTGAACAGTCTAGAGAGTGAGTCATATGCGAAGCTGCTGAGGGAGCTGGGCTTGTTTAAGCTGGACGACAATACGGTCATTGGACTCTCTACATAGGCCTGAAAGAAGGTTGTAGTCAGATGCGGATCAGCCTGTTCTTTGAGGCAACTAGTGACAGGCAGAGAAGACATAGCTTCAAGCCGCAGCAGGGGAGGTTCAGGTTGGACATCAGGAAGAATTTCTTCTTGGAATGGGTTGTCAAGTACTGGATCAGGCTGCCCAGGAGGGTGGTCTAGTCATTATCCCTGGAAGTATTCAAGAAATGACTGGATGTGACATTTAGTGATATTTAGATATGCCTAGTTGACAAGAGGGTGATCAGTCAAAGGTTGGACTTGATGATCTTGGAGGTCTTTTTTGAACCTAAATGATTCTGTGATTTCTTTCTGCCTTACCTTTTTTCATGGTCTTGATGCTATGCTCTTAAGATTGCTTTCCATGAGCTCTCGATCTATATCTTCTTATTATACTTACTAAGAAACCTTGTTTAGAGACAAGAACAGATTTATCTTGAGCATAGCCTAGAAGATGAAGCGGTCACAATTGTAAAATCCAAAATTCCATATGAATCTCTACAAAAAGTAGTTCTTTATTTGTATATAATGCGAAGAAAAAGAGCAAATTATGTATATTTCTATTGCAAATAGATATATTTGCAATATATAACCTGTAACTATGACTATTACCTGATAGCTTCAATATGAACAGAAAGAAAATCCAGCTGCAGAAACACATTAGATCTTATTTTATTTTCACAGATCAGATCATCAAATTTTCTGCCAACAATATCTTAGTTGAGTTTAAAATGTATGTGCAGGATTTTAGATAGACAAGTCCCTTTATTTGCTTTGAAGGGAGCTCTGTATATAAATTTCTATGCACTGGGTAGGAAACGTTTCACAAATCATGTCACTCACTTTTAACAAAAGTCACTGGAGTCCCAACGACTCATACACTCTGTAAATCTATCCCAATTAGTTAGTCACAACACCTATGCCTTTTCAAATATTAATTTTTATTCCCCTTTATGTGTGATCTATTAAAAAGTGGTCTTGAAAGCCACTAAAGGACTAATAAAGAAAAACTTAGTAATTTTTAAGAAATTCAAATACTGGAAGACTTTGTGTCCAAAGATGCATGTAGAATTTCAATCAGTTCTCTCAAAGACTGTACCCATCAACTCAAAAGTGAATATTTTGACACCTTTAAATGTAAGGATTCATTAAGAATACAAATAGACAGGTCTTTGCAGAGCAGTTCCCCCAGTCCTTCCATTAGACATCCCACAGAATGTCAATGATCTTCTAACTGAATCAGTTAGAATCTAACTGAATCAGGAGCAAATAGATCTGACATTTTCCATTTTCCTGAAGCTAAAATGCATGCAGTAAAAAACTGTATGAAAATAAAAAATAAAAAAACCAAACTAATAAAATAAGCATATTTCCATCATTTACTTATTAAGAGATGGAAAAAAAAATTAGGCTCTGGCTACCTAACTAACCATCTTTGGCAAATTGACTGAAAATTTTATCAGCATTTTTTATTTTTACAAATAGTTAGCATGGCAAATATTTTCAACTGACAAACTTATTGAAAGAGAAAATAATCCTAACAATAGTTTCTTCTGTAGCAAACATCTCATCTTCAACCCTTTCCCTTAAGCAGTTACTTAATGGTTCCCTCCAGCCTTAAACATCTCTTTCACTCTCCTGAAGAGACTATTTGTCAATCACAGTAGAACAAAACTTTTCATAGCATGTACTAATTCTCCAAAGACTGACTAAAATATAAATGCTTGTTTTGTCTTGCACTTAATCTTGATAGTTTGATTAATAACTTAAATGGGCCCATTTTCCCTTGTCCAGCTTAACTCATCCATCCTATCATTAGCCTCATCAGGGCTGGCCTACATAAACCCTATTTAAAAAAGACACTATTTTGACCATCATTTAGTTAAAAGTTTTCCCTTAGCCCTGACATGCCGTATAACCTTTTTTCCAAGAAGAAATGCAATGACTCATTCCAACCGCCTATGCAGTGTGGTTGAGACAGAACTGAGTGTTTATGCCAAGATACTCCCTTAACCATGAATAATTCATTTACATGGCAAACATCCACCTTACATCCAGTCTGAACCTCTAAGTCTTGCAAGAAGTGTTCATTGGAACCATCATCAAAATTATATTTAGCAACCTTTTTGCCAATTTTTGTATCATTCTTGGATACAGTTTAAAACTGTTAGGTATTGAAAATCTGTTCTAGTGCATGTCTTCGATCTATTCCTCTTATTTGTTCCTCTTCAGTCCATTTTTGTACACCAGGAGATGTTCGAGTGTTGTTCTTCCTTTGTAAAACCTTTACTGAATACTCATTTTTCTTCCACTCAGAGTTTCATTTTAAATGTTACAAGGGAACAGATTTCCTCTATTCATTCACCCAGTTATTTTGTCCCCAAGTGGAAGAAGATATATATATATGTAATATTTAACTATCGCTATAGTTTAGTTAGAGTTTAATCTTAGAACATACACAGAGTTCCCTTGAAAATCTCAATCACACTGTAAGCCATATGAAAATTAGGTGGGGTTTTGTATATTTGTTTGTTTGCTTTTTGACTATTATTAATGTAATAAAAATTCAAGCAAGTGTTTCAAACTCAAGCAATTTTCAAGGTGCACAATGTGTCTGAAAGTGAAGTAAAGATTTGGAGCAGTGCTATACCCCTAAAGTTTTTATTTCTCTCTATGCCATTGGCATACCATGCGACTGTGGGTAATTCATCTTTTCTATGTCTTGCAGTATGGCAGTTCCCTCCCTGCACATGATCAACAAATTAAAGTAGGATAAAAGAGTTCATTGTTAAAAGCTTGGTTTTGTTTTTAAAATGAAAAATTCTATATTCAGTAAGAACTAATTACAAAAAGAATTGAACTCACTGAGCATGTCTATTTGAATTTTCACTAGAAATTTCAAAGTAAATCCAGGCATATTCTAGGAAAAGAGAAATTCTTTGTACAGGGGAAAAGAATTTGAAAGCTTTCATATTTCAAATCTAGAGAAATCAATAAAAACCCTAAAGGAACTACAAGTTTTCTACATGTAGCTGAACATGTTATCAAAACAAGAAATAGGTAAAAAGAAAAAAGTGATATGCAATGTTCTTATTATTTCCAATCAGAACAGGGATTTTCATGCACTTTTACAGTGATATGTTTGTGCTCAGTTACAAAGCGAAGTTAGTCCATATTTACAATACTTTGTATTATTCACAGACCATCTATAAGATAGCATTGTAATGAAAAACGTAAATGAGTACTCTCACTGCATAACTTTCCAGACTTTGAATGAAGATGGGAAAAAGATTTCAAACATATTGGACTTCAGAAAGGAAGACTGAAAATATTTTTTTCATGAACATTAAAGTTCTTAGCTTACCACTTTTAGAAGTTATATTTCTAAAAGTACAAGCAAAATTTGTTCTGTAAAAAAGTTAATTTTACATCCTACATTTTTTTAAAACAATGACTGCCTCATTAGAAAGAGATGAAGAGCCAGGCTGTAGGTATAGACAAAACTAGAAACAACATTAGATCATGAGAAAATCTTTCCACCTTGGTTATTAATCTTAATTTCATCAATCCAATTTGAAACTGCAGTTTTGTTTGTCTGTATCTGGATGTGAAAAAAATCAGTAATAAAGACACAAAGCAGATTTTTCAGCTGAAAATTTTAGTCATTATATGGATTCCCCTAAATAAGGATGTCTTTAATTAACTCCATTTTTCAGCAGAAAACTAAGAATTATATAATGTGATAGTCTTACTAAAAATAAATATCACTGCTTTTTTAATGAGTACTGCCAAAGCAAAATCTCAGACTGTAGGAAGTTTTATGTTTTCATTTTTCTGACACAGTTTAAAAAATAAAAGTTAGGCAGCAACCCAATAAATTGATATAAAATATCAGTTGATATAAAACTGATAAAAAAACATTTCTGTCAACATAGCTTTTGTAATTTTGAAACTGTCATAAACCATCCTCACAAAACATCCTTTTACTACTATATAGTTATAGTGTGATATTAATATTAGAGCATGTGTCAATATGCTGTAACAGTAAAAAATGACACACTCGACCTGCGTATTTTTACAAAGTATATTTTTATTCTTCCTATGCAAAATATACAAAATTCTTAGTGTTATTTTGCACAAAACTGACCACTTAAAATTCAGTGAGTCAAACTACAATACTAATTTCATCCAGGTGGAAAAAAACAAACACAAAAACAAACAAAAAGCAAAAACAAAACCCCACAACGTTGTTAGAAAACTTTGTTGCTAACACTCTGTTAAATGACAAGGAATGGAAAAAGACTAACTTGTTGACACCTTCTTTTTAATAAGGTCAATAACGTTTTTGCACTGTGTAATACAGTCACTTACTGCACCAGAAATCCTTTATCGAAGGGATAATTAAACATAGATAGTAATGGGTGAGTTACCCCAAAATGCATTTCTACTTTACAGAGACTGCAAAAAATAGCATTATAGCATTTGTATGTTTATTGATTTCCAGATTTAGTTTGTCTTTGTAAATTTCTTTGTGAAGGATTTTTTTCCCTCTTCAATTCTTCTGCTACCGGCTCATAAACCTCAAATATTCATCAGAAAATTTTGTTAGCTTTTCTGGCTTTGGTTTTGTTTGGGTTTTTATGTTTCTTGGGGACAGGGGTTGTTTCCATGATTTAAGCAATGATAGCAATTGTGAGCCAAGCTATATTCTCAACAGTTTGGTATGAGTGTTTATCTGCCTGTAGAAACTGCAGTAAGATACAAGAATTCAACAAATTCACTAAAACCAATACATGTGATCCTATATACACAGAATATGTGTATGCAACTCTGCCCTTTTAGTTTCAAATTACACAGATAGGCAGGCTATGTGGACAGCTGTCACTGTCACCATGGTGGCTCCATGTTAGCTTCAATTATTCAAGTTTATATTACTCCCTACAGAGGTTTTTAGGTTCATGAGCCTAACACATCACAGCTAATTTCTTAGTGAAGTATAAAGAATAATCATCAATATCTGAAAGCAGACATATTTTTACTCTGTGGACAATTTGATTATAATAAATTTCTAAAAAGTAATTTGTGACTAAAGTAACCATGGACATGCCACCAGATAAACTATGAAGGTTAATGAAAACAATAATGAGATTTAGAGACATAAAATAATTGTTATTTTTTTTATTCCCTCCTGTTGTCCTTTATAAACTTGGGTTTCCTGATGTCTCTGTTACTGCTGTGATGAAGCAGAATCTTGTTAGTGGTAAAAGAAGGCAATTGTAACAAGATCTTTTCTGGCCTTGGTGTTGTTTGAAAATGTAATGCAGTTGAAAAATCCAGCTTGCAGAGGGTAAAAAAACTTAAAGAAAACAGCTCCTCTTAGTGGACAGCATACAAGAAAACAAATAACATTAAATAATTTTAGCTTCCAATGTCATTAATTAAGATATTAAAACGTTGACATTGAGAAATCAAGCTTTCCCTTTTAACAATTACATTTGATTTCATAGGTACCAGCATCTGTTCACTAAGCAAGCAATTTTATTTTATTTTTTGATGTTCAAAAGAATTACATGTAGTCCTGGTAACACCTCTATTGCCACAAAAAACATCTATTTTCAATGAAATGGCTAAGACTTATATATTTTTCTAAAACAATATGATAGTCAAGGCACCAAGTCAGCAAGACACTTGTACTCGACTTTGAGCAGATGCACAGTCTTGTTTTCTTTTATGGGACTTGATAGTTTATGTGCCATTTAGGAATATTACCTGCCAAACAGAGATTTTCTTTTGTAATATTGCCACGGTTCAAAAGTACAATCATAGATTTAACCTTTGTTTCAAACAAAAGCTTCATAAAAGGTTCATAAAATGACAACAGTTTTAATTTCTTTTTTTTTTTTTTTTTTTTTTTTTTTTTTTTTTAGATCATAACATATTTTGTAGAAATATTAGTCCTTGACCAGTACCTTATACCCAGGCCCAGGTCAGTACCTTGACCTGAACTATTGCGCCCATGATGCTGAAGCACATCTGCACATCTCTAGGTTCAAGTTAATGTCTACATTCTATACTCAGTTAGTTACGCACAAGCACCAAGTCGAAAAACCCAAATTATGAAATCTGAAGGAAGAACATACCTCGAAGCAAAACAATCAAATTAATTATAGGTCTCTGAATATGCCTCACTGTTGTGGTGGAAGTTTAGTTTATACAGATCATGTGGAAAGTGCCATTTTATGTTCACGTGTAAAATAACTCAAAAGGGACCAAAGAAATTTGGATTTCTGTATTAGTATTTGGATCATATCTTTCATTGCAAAGTTAGATCATTTGGGGTTGGTAACTTTGCCTACTCATTGAATAGAATCAATTTCTACTAATGCCAGAAAAAGATAACATTCATCTAGAAATCCTCTGAAATCCAGAGTTTCATGGTGATGCAACACTTTTGGAATCTCTAAATAATACATATCTGTAATTTGCATAAAATTCATGTCACCCTAAGAGATATGTACAAAAGGCAATAGAAATTAATATATACTGTTGTCTCTTCTTCAGAATATTTCAGCCAATTTCTAGTACTTAAACTGAAAATTATATTCATGCTACAGGATTTTATAAACTAGCAAAAAAATTAAATCAGAGCTAATTCTGCATTAAATTATTTAACATTTCACAGAAATGGCTTTAATACTCATTAGATTCTTCTACAACCTTTCTTTTAAATTCCCATTCAATTTCACAGAATCTTCCAGAAAGAAGTACTGCTTTTGGCAATACAAGAAATAGAAACATTCCTGAGAAGGAACTCCTCTGGGACTAGAGGGAAAATATGTATTCATCCAAATACAAAGAATCAGAACACAGTTATAAATGTTCAAGATTGCCTTTCCCCTTTCTCAACTGCTAGAATGGAAATGCGAGCTATTTCTATGAACTCGCCAGCATCTTATGATCTAAAAAGTTATTTTTGAATTTATTTCTCACAGAAGAAAACCTACATCTTCCAATCTAAAATTAGATAGTGAGACTCTTATCCTGCAGCCTATGTAAGGTAGATACTCAAATAAAAACGAAAAATCTGAGAACTCTAAAAACATTAGAAGTAGGTCATAGACAGCCTTACCTATGCTTAAGAGAATCTTTCAGTAACAAAGGTATTCTTGTTAATGAGTTGTAATTTAATCAGCTTTTTCATGAGAAAAATTGCCTCCCCATAAACTGTAAATTACCCCATACAGAGCCAATTAATGAAGCAGGAAGGTTTTTTATATGCCCTATCAAATGTACTTGGACGAAAAGGCCTTGCATGTAGAGCAGTTCTCAGGTGCACATTAGATAGTTACTCATTGCTGGTTCTACTTAGCTGCATTAGATTTAAAGCAAGGCGTTCTACTTTCATGAGATTAGTAGAGAAACACTGGCTCAGTGAATGACCCGCTTAAGTCATTTAGAAATGGAGAAGAATCAGTAACTGGTGTCTAAATTGCACAAGTTTCACTTCTACAAACCTGAGCCTGGAGACTGTGGTAGTCCTGCATCTGTTCCCCTTTTTGAGTTTTCAAGTGGGGAACCAAGTGTAATACGGTGTCTACTTTAAAGTAAAAGGTGACAGAAACTGAAAAGATGTGGAGGATGCCCTCTTGGTTTGCAGTAACAGCACAGAGTAGTGTAACGTCTTTTCTTGTTTGGTATCTTTTCCAATTTTGGGAGAGGCAAAACCTGCCTTCAGGAACTGGAGGGGTGTTGCACACTCCTGGCCTTAGCAGCTGTATTTCTGCATTCAGGTGTTAATTTGAAGCTCATGTTCTAACA
>JAWWMP010000093.1:22018205-22040182 GCA_035047865.1 Dendrocincla tyrannina | reverse complement strand
AAGGGGGGGGGGGAAAAAAAAAAAAAAAAAAAAAAAAAAAAAAAAAAAAAAAAACCAAACAAAAAACACAAAAGCACCTTAGAAGAGTTTTCCAGGAGCTTTCTTTGTTTACTTACAGTTAGAGACAGTTTAGCTGACAAACATCCAGTAAAAACCCTTATAGCAAATCTCAATTACAGAACCTCCCCAATAACAACAGCAAAACAGTTCTTAGGCGGTTTTAAAAATCTGCCAAACTTAGCCCTCCTGGAGCATTTTCCTATGAGGCAGTTCTATAATACCAATAAGGAAGTCAAGGTAGAGCTTGATGGTTTTCCTTAAGATCACACTTAAGGTCTGTAGCAGGAATCACTGATGCTAAACCACTTAAATACCATTCCAATTTTGTTTTTGTGCTTTTGTGGGTTGTTTCTGTTATGTTTGGTTTTGTTGTTTGTTTGTTTTTTAAATAATATGACAACCAAAACAGTAGGTAATATTTTCAGTGCCTACATTACTTTAGTAGTGATTTTGTTCAACTTTCTGACAGGCCAAAAATAAGAATCTTGAAACCATTTCCTCTAATTTAATGACTTAAAACAAAGTATTGGACTTAATTCACAGTGTATAAGTAGGACTGTGCACTAGTGAAGTCTATATTATGCCAGGAGTTTTTCAGAGAAACATAAATGGTGTTATTTCATAAACCTTAAAAATTAATTATGAACAAAGACATCTAATCCAAAAAAAATTAGGTCATCTCACCTTTTGCTTAGTCTTTGATATGAAGAGGAAACAGAGCTGTTTTTGATGAAAACATAAACTATCACTTGTGTCTGTGCAAACTTTCTTAGTTGACAGAGGTGAAACAAATCTTCAAACAAAAGAGTTGGTGTGACAACCAAATTTTCTAAATTTATTTTATACATAGAAGTGCAATTCTGATGACGTGTTCTGTCCTCTGCTGGTGTACTACTTTTTTCCTAATCACACAGTTTTAGCATGTTGAATCAGTTTTCAACCACAGAAAAGACTACTCAGTGTTCACAATAGCAACAAGGCAAAGGGACTCAAAACCATAATCCCACACTTGTTTTCATATGTAAGTTTCTTTACCAGTGTAATAAGAAGCTAACTGTGAGGATCCTAAACAAAAACTCTCCATAGCAAAAGTCTGTTCAGTCAGCTGCTTCCCTGAATTCATTCACGGTGCCAAGTCACCTTGGTACATGCCTTAATTTTATTGGTTACAACAGGAGGTGTTCTCTAAGGGAAACAAGCTTTAGAAAGATGAAAAAGCACTACAAGAAAAAGAATACTTTCTCTTCCTTAATCTCTGATAGCACCTACATTCTGTCATCATATAGCATTATTTATATATGTACAATGTCTAAAAATTAGTGCCAAACTGACTTGGAAAAAAAGCCCACAACTCATTTACTAGCCTAAGCTTTTTGTACTTGTTTCATTTCCATTGAATTTGTGTACAGGGAATAGAATAGGCAACTCCACGTTTATGCTTTAAAATATAGTTGATTATGTTTTAAGTGAATTTAAAGACAACTTATGGTGAGTTAAAACTAATGGCAGACAAATTAAGGAAAAAAAAACCTTTTGGCAAAGATGAGTAGGCTAAAAATAAATAAAGAGCTAAGTGAAGTGAGTGGGAAAATTACACTAAATGATTAAGTGTTGAATCACCATCCTATTTATCTCACACTGTCACTTTTAAAAATAGCTTTCAGCATACATATTTGCTATTTTTCCCACTGTAGGAACACTGTGTCATATATTTTTTGAAATACGTTCTTTCTATTCAGCAAACAAGAAACATCACTGATGATCACAGTTTTGATCCATCTCTGAGTCTATAGTTCCCTCCCACACAGGGGCCAGTAACTGGTGTAGTCTCACAATAACTGAAACCCTTCTATAATGAACTAAAGTCAATCAATCACCTCACACATTACAAAAATATTTCTTTATAAAAAACAGTTATCTTTTTTTTTTTTTCACCTAATAGCTTGTCCTGTAATACATGTCACCATCATTTATATAAATACCAGATTAATGTAGCCAGATACCAGTGACCCTAAGGGGAGATTGCAAATGCTAAATTACCTTCAGTTTATATTTTCCAACACAACTGTGGTGATAATATTTTGTACCAATAAAAACACAGGAATAAGTCTATAGAGAAATTGGGCTCATTTTCTGGTCTTTTTCCTAGTCCCTAAATGGAAGAAATGATCCATACATCTCGAGTGAAAGTTCCTTAGGCCAATTGGCTCATTTTAGACACAGTCCAACTAGAAGGACCTAACTCTCTGGATCATGTTCTGTTGACAAAAATACTTTTCCATTCATGCATTTCACATTCACTCATACAAGAATTTTTGGAAAAGGAAACATTGAAGTCTCACCTAAGAAGCTCAGGGGAGAGGACTACAGAAAAATTGTAAACTTGCAAAATTGGTTGTTTGTGTGTAGTTCTTGAATTCTTTGTGTCTGCTATGGCTCTATCAGGAGCATAGAACATCCTACCATCTGCTTAAGAAAAAGGTTCTCTGTTGAATGAACTCAACAATTTCTCATCTATAAATTACTTAAAATCTGGCATTCAAAGGAAGAAATTCAAAGATGAGGTTTATGGAAAATATTTCATTTTAGCCACTTAAAAAAAGTTTAATGGTAAGTAATAGGGATGCAGAGCTGTGCAAATATCTGGTTAGTAAGAATTCAGCAAAATTTGAGCTCTGTTAGTACTATGCAAAAAATGGACAGTGTCCTATCATGGATGCTGACATTAAATATGAAAAAATCATCTCCCCTGATATTTCCCTGAAGGAAAGAAATTTATAACAAGATGTTTACATGGAGAGAGAAGTGTCTGCCAAGAAATACAAATTATTGTGCCTAGTACAACAGAAGAAATAGTTTAGTCTAAATTCTTCTTGGGGGGGAATTCTATTACCTACTAAAGACTCTTACTAAGAATGTATAAAGTCTGCTCATTGTTAATATCTTTAACATATACACTATTAGTATATTTCCTATAAATTATTGGTTCCAAGTGAAAATATTTTTATTTCACAGTTGACTGTATAATTTCCTGCTGAATTAGATTGAAAATCAGGTACCCTCACACTTTCACTAGCCTAACGTTGGTCCTGCATGTACTTGCAGTTTCAGGTTTTTCCTTTGTATAAAGTACTTCCTCACATACTTAGAAAAAAGTGTAAACAGCTTTTAAAATTTTGCAAAAGTACGGTGAGAGAACAAAGTGTTATCCATATAAAGTCATCTGTTATTACAGTTGGCTCTATCCAGGCATTTTCCAGTTTCTATTAATTTCTAGAAGTCTTGTACAATTTTATGTCCACATATTTGCTTAGATGTTTACTGAAAAAAACCCAACCAAACAGAACAAAATATTTCATATAGAGTGCAAGGGACTCCAAAGTACACCAAAGACAACTTCTCTAGCATTACATAGTGCTTTGCTTCCTTTACCATTGTAGCTTTTGCCTTCTCTCAGGTTTGGCAAATTGTAATGCATAACCACAACAACTTATGTAGATATTGGTAATGACCAGGAATTATTTAATTTGGTGCAAATACTGTCTTATACATTACAGTGATCCATATTTGTAAAGAACAGCATAGAGTTTACCAGCATGGATTGCACAGGAATAATTTTGGAAAAGGTGCTGAGAGGCCTGTGTGCATTCTGCTGGATAGAAAGACAATGTCAGCTTTAATATTTTTTCTAAAAGATTTCTTAAAACCATCCTATTTCAGAAACGCAGAGTGCTTTCAGTTTACTACCTGGTGCCTCCTACATGAAATAGAGATGATCTCACAGAAGCACAGTGAAAACACTTATCCAATAAGAGATGAGGCAGAACAGTTAATTAAAAAAAAAAAAATAATAATTTACAAAAATAGCTCATTTCACACACATATTTAAAACAATTTAGGGAAAATCAGCCTGAGTTCTGAGCTTCTGTAGTGTTACTCCCTCAAAAATTAAATTAATATTTTTCAAAGAAAAATTAAATCAACATTTTTCTAGCTGTCGAGAGAAGAAAAAGGAAATATGGTACACTCATTTCTGGTTAAATCTCTGCTTGAGATACGTATCCCAACTGAGACTAGGATTTGATTTCCCAATGTATTTAATCACACACACAACAGTAAGCATGTGAATGGCTCCATTTAACCCAATGGAAATATTCATAAGATTTAAGATATGTACATAGGTAGGTACTTAGTAGGTAGAAGCCTAAAGTCCTGCTTCTGTGTTAGACAATCTGTAGGAAAGAAGTGCTAAGGGACAAATTTGGTGTTTTAAAGCTTCTCTTGCGCTACTGAGAATCTTCCTTGACTGGCAGACCCAATTGACTACTGAGGGCAGCATAGGTTTTCCTCCAAAAAAATCTGATTTTTGCCTGAACACTCCACAAATCTCAGAGTTCCATTGTTATTCTAAAGTTTGTTTTTTTTTTTCTGAGAAGAAAACTAATAACTAGAAAAAGAGTAAAATAAGAGATAATAAAATCAATTAAAATGTACTATAAAAAATAAAATCTTATTTACATAGAAAACATATATACAAAACTGAGTTCAAATATCAAGTATTTTCATATACATTCAAAACCCTTAATTAGTGATTTATAACAGCTTTAAGACTATAGGGCTTTCTTAATTTCATACATATGTAAAGTGACATATACTAAGAAAAGACACTTTGATCTGTAATTGTTGGGTATTAAGATAGATCTATGGGATGCAGGTATATGGCATTTTCTATATTCTGTTGACTAAATGAGAAAGGCAGTGGTATTTGCCCAGCAAAGCAGCCAAAAATTCAGAAACTGTTAATGGAATAGTGTACTGACTTAAACTTCATAGAGGCACAAAATGAAGCCTAGGGAATCCCAAAGGGTTTAATATTTTTATGCAAGATTTGTCTCAGAATGACTGCAGAGAAATGGACCGTGGTCATGGAAACAATCACTCTGGTGTTCTCCACCCTCATAATAATATAAAGATTTTCCTTATTTTCCTTCTTTATGATCTGCCACTCCCTCCTCCTCCAAATGGAGATCTGAGACCTGAGCTGAGCAACAGTTTATGTTATCATATTTCTTTATGGATCACATTTTTTTGATAGGTCAATAAATCTCATACAGTCCTCTTTCCTTCAACCATATAATTGGGTGTCCATTTTAGTCTTGATATTATTGTGACTAACTCCCTAAGCAATGCAGTGAGTAATTCCTTCAAAGCTTCAGTACTGAGCTGTAATTGGAGAAAAAAATAAATCTTTAACATACATGTGTGGTCTAAAAATATTCAGCAAGTCAGCATAAACAGCACCAGACCCTATGTTCTACTTACAGCTCAACATATTACACACCCTAAATATAAAGAACTGGTGGCAGGAAATCTATGACTTAAAATGCAACACAGAAAACACTAATGCAAACTGTTAGTATTCAAAGAGCATAGAATTTATTACAATTTATACTGAAAGCACAAGTTTGGTATATGAAAGATCAGAGTGGAGAGATTAAATTTTGTCTCATTTTCATGCAGAAGTTCATCATACCTAAACTAACAAACTTTAAATACAGAAAAAAACTTAATTATTTGTAAAATAATCCTCTGCCACTTTCTTTGTCACTGCACATTTCCATTGCATATCATCACAACTATCTCCAACTAAGAATGAACTGAATAACAATGCCAGTCTTTTTGTAAAGATCAAAATGCAGTATTGTTAACCCCATCAAAAATGCTGCAATCATTTTCTTTTTAATTAGGATATCTATTTTTTATTAATTGTAGATTCAACCTTTATCTCACAGGGACTCTGCAATTAATTCTGTTCTCAGGTCATGCCTGTGACAAGACAGTTGTTACCCACAGAAAATCATGAATGGCTGAATCTCATGGCTAGAGACAGTGTCCAAGAGTCAGGACTTCTGATATCCATATCTGTCACTGGCCTGTGTCTCCTCTCCTTCCAGGTTACCTCGTTATGAAAACAAGCTTATCATAAAAATACAGTGCATGGAGGTACTAAGTTAATGACTTTAAAGTATCAATATATAGTTTCCATAAGTGAAACATGACTAAGAAGACTGAGACATCATTTCACTTGTTTAGACATAAAACAATCATTGAAATCATACTGTACCAAGCAGCACATTTAATACTTAAACCACTGCAAAAAAACTAGATGTGGGATAACATATTCATGAGAAAAATGAACTAAGAACAAGGGAGCATAAAGACTCCAATTATTGCCTACTTTCCATTTTCATATTCTGCAGAACTATTTTGTGAGTCCCTGGGAAGTATTTAATCACCAGTTGTGAATGATGTCACTCCATTTATGTGTCATCTCCAGGTCACATGCACTAAAGAAGTACGACATCTCCCATAGGGTCAGATGGAAAGAAAAATTTTCTCTTGTATTTTGCCTTTGAGTGATGTAAAGCAGGTCATGTTCTTCAAAGATGTCTTCTGTATAATTCAAAGCAAAAGGAAGAGTCCAAATTGGATTTTTGATAGAAACTTCTTTTCAAAGAGCCTCCCTGTCTGAAAAGATTGGTATTCACAAGGCTTTCAAACATATTTTGATGTCATGTCACCTCAGTATTGACAGTGTTTTGACTGCTGCATAAAAAAAAGAGAACAATTCATAGTATTTCAGCTAGATTTTATTGACACATTTGACTGTGCTTGGAGTTTTAAAGAGAAAGAAAACTAGTTACAAGAAAAGGAGTTACAAGCCTCTCTTCTATATACACTCCTGAGCAACAACCTTTCTTGTGATAACATCACTTATTAAAAAAGAATCAGAATGAGAGTGGCTGCAACACAAAAATCTGTGGAACAGTACTAAAAGAGACTCATGCTAAACTTGAGTTTACAGTCTCTGATTCCTTCTTGTCTGTGGGTTCTTAGCAAAGGCAAATTCTTAGTAGAGTTATATGGAAATCAATGGTCACCACCCTTTTGGAAGGAATTCAGCTATGGTATCCATTTGGAGGGTGCCATTACCTCTGCACTCACCAGAAAGCATCAAGCTGCACAGATGGAGCTGCCACAAAAACACGCAGATGTCTGCATGGATGTCAGGCTGCAGGGAGTGCCAGAGCTTGGCATTGGTATTGGATGGTAGTGGAGACAACAGCTGTGTGAGGTGTGACCCAGGTGAATGATCAGCTCAGCCTGGTGGCAGAGCTAAGAGAGGAGGGAGAAAGGTTAAGAATTATCAGGAACACAGAGGAGATTGGCTGGTGGAGCCACCCCTTATCATCCCTGAGGCAAATGCATCAGCCAGTTGCATCACAAGAAGGATCTCCATCCTACCTTCTCTGACACCAGGCAGAAGGAGGGGGCCTAAGGAGCGTGGGGGCATGAGAGGAGGTCAACAAATACACAATGAATCAGAATTCTGCTCAGGGTAACCATCAAAGGGTCAATTCCCTGAAAAAAAGCAATCCCAATTTTTATCATCTAGGCATGTATCTTCTAGCAAATTCAATAAAGGAAACGGGTTATAAACATCGTTCATGTTTTCTAGAACACAAACAAACCCACAAACTCAAACAAAACCAAAAACAAAAACCCAAACAAACAAACAAACAAACAAAAAAAACAACAGGAGATTTTAATCAATCTTCCAAAAAAGGACATGAAAAAGAGAGGTAAAGAAAAGCAAATGACTGTTAATAGACAGAAAATTTATTTTACTGAGTAGGTGATACACATTGCTACAGTCATGCAATCCAGTAATATTTAATATTACTAAAACATTTGTAAATTATTATCAATTTATGGCACCATGATTTCAAAAAGATGTTGGAAAGAAACACAAAATACTTGTCACTACAATATATGATAGTGTGTCATTCCCTTTTTTTACAGAATTTGTCATTTAGTTACCATTAAAAAAATTACTTGTCGAATTCAATTGAAAAAGAGCAAACAGCAGTAAACAAGGCAAAAGAAAGAAATAGTGTGAAATCACAGGCATTTTGTAGGAAAGAGACAAATATAAGAAAATTATATTGCAAAATTGGTTTATTGTTTATTCCTAGGAAAAAACATTTCAGTATTTCAGTATATCTTCCACTCCTATAAGGGAGTGGCACTGCCTAAGCAGAGAAATCAAATGTTATAATTAAAAGTGCATTTGCATAAAAGATGGAATCATGGCAAATCTCCCATAAAAATGAAAATCCACTAGGCAGAATTTGCATAATACCTCCATATGTTTCATGGGAAAACAAATAACTATCCCAGACAATTGGACTTTGCATTTATTGGTGTGATGAAGAGTAAGGATTCTCGCTCTTTGTTACAGTTGTACTGAGTTGCATTATGAATAAAACTAACAATTTTATTAAGAATTTTATTCATTCTCATGGAAACTTCAGGAGGAAAATCGAGAAAAACTAAAAGAATTTTTAGAAAAACAATATAGCAAAGAAATATGCCTTTTCTACCAGGCAACATCCTTTCTCTCTTTCTTCCCACTCATATTTGGATGGTCCAGTTTTCAAGGTTATTAAAGCATCAGCACTTCTTTACCACCTGCCCGGACTCTCTGCACTTTATACTTCCTGTTTCTTACTTAGAGGGAATAAGAGGGGAGGGAAAGGAATTGATTTCTCAATTTCTGTGATTCTGTAACAGAAGAAATGTTATTCTCTTAAGTTACAAAAAATCAAAGTTAATAATACAAATTCTTAAAATACAGTGCTGCTATAAGGAACACTCGCACTTAATTGAATGTTTTATATGAACATACATATATATAGGTATGTAGGGGTGTGTGTGTGGGGGGGGGTGTGTGTGTATGTGTGTGTGTGTGCATGTGTCAGTTGCTCGCATTTATTGAATTTGGACTAACATAAAGGCTTAAGACCTGCCAAAGGAATTATTTTGTTTTGATATTTTAATATCAGGGCAAATTAGGCAAGCATTTTCCAAGTAGTAAAAAACCAAAAATCTTATTTATTTGCTTTAGTCCATAACATAGTTCTCTGCCTGGAAAACTAAGCCTTTTTTTTTAAAAAAAAAAGAGGTTTCCTTGACAATCAAATACACTTTTTTTATCATATAGTTACAGAATACCTTGAGGCAGGACTGGCCCATAAGGATCATCAAGTCAAATTGTCATGGTTTATGACTGGTATTCCCCAATTCCATGTTTCCACTGAAACACTCCAAACCACATTGCCACTCACTCACACCCATTCTGCCTTCCCTCGTTCCCCTGCAGTGAGATGGAGTTGAGAATTGAAGGCACAAAAGATAAAGATTATGGGTTGAAATAAGAACAATTTACTGGACGCCACAATGAGATAAGAAAAACTAACAGTAACAGCAACAATATCGACAGCAGAGTATACAAGATTCACACCCAGATGGTCACCACACAAACCAGCACTACCCTGCTGTTCCCTCCACCACACTTTCTCATCCAGAAGGGATCTCTTCCTCCTGCCCTGCTGGCAATGGTATGAGGTGATATGGAATAACCCCACCCTGGCCATGCCCCTCCTGGCTACTTCCAAAATTAACCCTGTCCTGGCCAGAAGCAGGTTATCAACTCAACACTTGTTGAATATAATTCCATGGCATCCAAAATTTCTAAGACATTCCCTAAGGTTGTAAGTTGCGGTGGTGTTGTCACATTTGCTGATGTTCCTTCTGCTGCTTTATTCCTCACCACTTCTCCATATATTATTCAATAAACATTCTGTCTTCCAGGCTGCTGACTGGAGGGAGAATAGTGACAGCTATTTTATACTTGAATTCCACCTATCCTACCAAGGTCCATGCTTCTCAATTGACCATAAACAACTAGCACAAATTTAAACATCCAAAATGTTATGTAGAAACAGCCATTCTATCCTTTCTAAGTATGGATAAAATTTGGCAAGGAAACAACTTTCCCTTGATCCCTTTGTAGCTATGCTTTCCTTTTGTACTTCAAAAGTTTGAATGCAAAAGAAATTTGTTTGAGTGAAAATATTAGTTTAGTGAAACTATAAACCTTATTTAACCATACATGGAACAAGAACCTCGAGGTGTAAATGGCATAACTAAGAGGAAACTGCCAACTTTTGACTTTTTGTAGTCAGCATGAGCATCTTAAGAACCAATGAGACAACATGGAAAAGCATGGTCTCTCTTGGTTTGAAAAACTGTACACAAATCTGGTGCTTGACAGTTTAAATTGGACCATGCTATGGAAGGATTTTGTTATTTTCTCTCAGGTCCTGTCACAAGGGTGATTTCCTTTGTTCAACACTTTTTACACTTCTGCAGTTAAACTGCTTCTCATCCCTTCATGTTATTACCAGATGAGTTTTCTGGGTTTTTTCCTGACTGCAAGTTTAGGTTCAGTGTCTTTTTTGCTGAGTCAGGGAGTAACACAAATAATGCACTCATGTAAGAATTACATCCACAGTCATTTGTAACACAAGGAAAGTGAAGAGGGAACACTCCCCACCTCTGCAGTGGAAAAATGTTGGTAGTTCCCAGTGGCTTATTGGTACCCAGTCTGAAGAGTGGCTTTGCTGTAGACCCTCAGCCTTCTGTCCTTGCAGTACAAGTGAGACAACTGGAGCTGCTTTTTGTACAGCAGAGGCTGAAAATAAATGGGCAAGAGGATGAGGATCTGGGTTTGTGTGAATGTTCACATTCTATTACAGATATAGTTTTTTGTAATAAATAATTTCTTCTGGGAAGAAAAAAAAAAAAAAAAGACACATTTTATACAGCCTCCATCACAGCAAAAGATGGAATTTAATACTTTCATACAGAGGAACCCCATTGTCCTCTTGCACTTAATATAGAATAATTTTAATTTTAGCTGGTGAAAAGGCTGAATTGCCTTTTATAGAATCATTCCATTAGACAAGGTTACTAAGAGCCCTATCCAGCCTGGTCTTGAACACCTTCAAGAATGGGGGGACCACAGACGCTCTGGGCAACTTATTACAGTGCCTCACCACCCTTACAGTAAAGAATTACAGTAAAGAATTTCTTCCTAATAACTAGTCTGAATCTACCTTTCTTCAGTTTAAGACCATTCCCCCTTGCCCTATAACTACATGCCCTTTTGAAAAGTCACTATCCAGCCTTCCTGTAAAGCCCCTTTAAGTACTGGAAGATTCTATAAGGTCTCTCTTCTCCAGGCTAAAAAGCCTCAGCTCTCAGCCTGTCTTCACAGGGTAGGTGCTCCCGCCCTCTGGCCAGCCTAGCAGCTCTTCTTCTGACTTGCTGCAACAAGTCCACATCTTTTTTGCCTTATGGTCCCCAGAGATGGACACAGTACTCCAGATGGGGTCAAAAAGCAGAGATTTATAAAACACAAAAAAATCATGACCACAAGTAAGAAGAGAAAAATCCTTCAAGGAATGTCCTGGAGAAGTGGTTCTGTATAGCCAACCATAATTATTCTCAGGCATAACATGAGGACCAGTGTGCGTTTGTTAAAAGCAAATCTTCTCAAATAAGACTATTTTTCTCTTACAGTAGAGGAGTATCCCTCATAGATAGAGGAGAAAATGTAGGTGTTCACTGTTACCTTCATGTCCTGTTTTTAGAAATTGAGTTAATTTCTTCTCAGTAGCTATTACAGTGCTGTGATTTGGATTCAGAATGAGAATGGTGTTAATAATACACTGATTTTTTGGTCTTTTGTTAAGCCATGTTTACCCTAAATCAGGGACTTCTTTTTTCTTGTCTCATGCTCTGCCAATGAGGAGATACACAAAAGAAAATGTGAGGGAGCATAACGGGGACAGATGACCCAAACAAACCAAAAGGATATTCCATTCCATGGAACGTCATGCCCAGTATATAAAGTGGGGTGAGTTACCTGGAATAGGGGCTGATATGAGTTCAGGAATGGGGGTCTGGCATCAGTCAGAAATTGGTGAGTAATTGTACTATGCATCACTTGTTTGGTTGTTAACTTTCCCCTATTATTATCATTGTTATTATCCTTTACCATTATCAGTGTATTTTACTTTGGTTTTGATAATTAAACTGTTCTTATCTCAACCTGCAAGTTCTGCTTTGATTCCCCTCCAAATTACACTGAAGTGGGGGGTGTGAGGCATTGAGCATGTGGCTGCTTGGTGCTTAATTTCCATCTAGTCTTAAGCCATGACAGTTCATTAACATGAGACCTTTCTAGGAACAAATCTTGATATGAGATGTTTCTAGAAACAAGAAAGCAAGCAGGGCTAATATGAAACTACCCTAGGACCAAGTAAAACTTTTAGGCAGACTGGAGACAGGTAGTTTTCAATGGTGCACTATAAAAGGTGAAGGAAGGATTGAATCTTCTGCAGGTTTATGTTTGATGTCATGCATTTTTTTAAATTAAAATGTGATCATTGAACTCACAGAGCTGAGAAGGAATACACATACTTTAAACTAAACAGAATTAAAAATAAAAATTACCTTGAGGAACTGGAGAGTAGATCTGATGAAATGACTAACATGAAGTTTATACCTGGAAAAGAATAGCCAATTCTGCAGCTAACAGATAGAGAAGATCTGATTAAACAGATCTGCTGTGAAGAAGACACTGTAGTTATAGCAAATTGAAAATTGAAGAACAGGTCAACAACCAAATCCTCCGCTCTTGGAAATATCCATTTGCCTGGGACACAATGGGGTACTTATTGCCTCATACATTCTTTATTGTCTACTACTATTATCCAGAATAGAAGATCCTGAACAAAATTAAGGAAGAAGCCTTTTCCTTGGAGAGAAGTTATGATATAGCAGCAATTTAAATAACATCACTTAATTGGCATAGTGCCTTAGAAGCACAACAGAGCCTCATATATTAAGTGCATGATATATTAAGCACATAGGAAAAATTCCCTGGTTTCATTAAAGTCTGTACACTCTTTTATCACTTTCTCCCTAAAGAAATATGAAATTAGTATTGACTTTACAAATACATCTGGAAGACAAAGAAAAATTAACTGTACACTACATGAAGCAAAGGAAGAGGGAATCTCATTTCACTAAGTCTCGTCTCTGACTTTCATGTTTATGAAAGAAAACCTGAAAACACAGGACTCCGGGGCTCAGACAACATTAAAACAAATTCCAACTTTTTCTTTTTCTTTAAATGTTGTGATTTGTGATAGTCTGAGGGTGAAAAATATGTCAGATGAGAAACCTAAAGCACAGATCAGGAGCATTTGCAGACATGAAAGCCAGCAGAGAACACAGTCAAGCTTGAGATAGCACAAAGATGTGAATTGTCCATCTTCTGTTTCTTCCCTAGCAATTTACTTCCTGATCTCCGTGGTGGTGAGTAAAACTGAAGCATATTACTCCCTCCTCTCTTCTCTTCCTCCAGCCATTGCAGCAAAAGCAATGCACCATGCAGAGCTATACTGACCAAGTATGTGCTTCTGAAGATGCTCTGCTGGAAATATACAAAAAAAATTTATCAATTCTGTTCAGACGTGACCAGTGTACAAAAGGCAGGTACACTGCAATTCATGCTTGCTGCCAGCAGCCTGTGTTATTGACAGTGTACAAAGGGACCCAATCTCTTCCTTGTCCATATTTCAAAGAGGTCAAAAAGAACAAGAAAGTAAAACATTCTTAGCTGTGCTTTTCTTTTCTGTGGTATGGCGATATATAAGGGACAAGGAGTAAAACAACAATTTCTAAACATATAACAGTTGTTGGCCCGACAGCTTCAGGGACGTACCACAACCTTGCAAGTGTTGATCTGTCATACATCAAACGACAATCTAGAGCCTTTGAAGGTCAAAGGCCCAAGACATTAACTTTGTGATAAACGAACATTGAGCCAAAAAACCCACACCCACTGACAATATGTGCAGATCAAACAGCAGCTCCACGTCCTGCAAGATCTCTACTACAATGTTCAGATTACTGGAAGGACTATAGGGTACCATTATTTAAAATACCACTTTGCAAGTTTTAAGAACCAGAACTTAATCAAACACTGATAGGTGAAAAAAAAAAAAAAAATGCAGATAGGTCATTTGTGGATATTATTTGACCAGCTTTATTTCTAAGAATTTTTTTGCTATTAAAATGTCTATTGAGTGCAAAGCTTCTATTCATTTTTCAAAAATGGACACCAAATTGAAGCCATAGATTCTGCAAATAAACTTGTTCCAAATATAGCTCAGTGTACTGAAGAAAACTGATTTATTTGTGATATTTGGCTGCTTAGAAGTGTGGGAACACCCAGGAGTGATGTTTCTATTTAGCTAACAACTAATGCTCTAGCAGCATCAGGCATTCCCTAGTCACAGCCATTTGTGTCAATCTCAGCCAAATGTTTTAAGATACAAAACTATTATGGTATATCAATTATTAATTTTATTATGAGAATTTCATGCGTAATTTTATATACGAGGATTGGAAGGCTGAGTAGTTTGGACACCTTTCCCACCAGGGAAACATTCGACTTTCCAAGCACCTTATTTTAGCTTGATTAGTGTTTTCTGCAGTACTGTAAAATACCCATGATGGTTCTATTTTTATCAGGATTTTTACTTTCAACTGTATTTGGTTTCACATATTCTTATGAGATTCACTTCTCCTAGGAGGATGATAGTTTCTAGCCCAAGGATAACAATATCAGTGCTGGGATAGTAATTTTAATTTTTGCTGCCATATTTGAAGAAGATCATAATATTGATCCTCCTAATCAATTGAAGACAACATTCTCTATCCCTCAAATCTAGCTACCCACATGCACTCTACCCCTCAGTGCTATTCAGCTCTCCCCACTCCCACACCTTACAGCATCTCACAGAGAAAAGCTCAGAGTTCCTGCTCTACTTAACGAGTTCATCCCAATGGTTCCAGAATTCCTGTCTGGAGAGCGGATTTCTCATCCTCTTTGCTAGGCACATCTCTGGGCACAGGCCAACACTGTTCTGCTAGCATAGATTTTCTGAGAAGCAGCAGACAAGCCCCGAGAAGAAACCGTCTGTGCAGAGAACCTCCCACATCCCAGCCTAACCTGCATCACTTGGGAAATGGTTCAAAACTGCCAGAACCAAGGGACAACCCTTTCAAGTTCAGCTTCTCCATGTCTCTGCAAGAATTAAAAGGACACAGAGATTCATTAGTAAACAACTTACATTTAAAGAGGAAGTAAGCACTGGTGTGTTCGGTACACTTCTCTGTACACTGATGCTTAGCCCTGTTGTAGCTAAGGAAGCAATAAATTCCCACTAATAGCTTTTGACTGGTGATCAAGTAACCAGCAATACTACTGAGCAAAGGTTAAATGAGAAGCTTCATATCAGAGAAAACAAGTTGTATGGTGGTTCATTTGCTTACAGTAAGAATATGAAAAAAAGACTATCTGAAAAGGGGTAGATGCAAATTAGCAACAGGTTATAAACTTTCCTTCTTCACAATTAAATAGTTGTCCTGAAAGAGCTTTGCCTTAATATCTTTATGCTGTCAAAAGGTCATTTCCCCAGATTCCCTCCAGTTTCTCAAGTCAGATGCCGCAGTGAGAGTTTGTCACCGCTGCCTGACTGCAGTAACTTACATGAGTTTCTGCCTCCAGAAAAGGCATAGCTGACTTATCGTGAAGGGTTAATGAACTCTGATTCTCACCCTGGAGCCAGCACTGTGACAGGGCACTAATGCTCCTCTGTCAGAGCTCTACTGATGGCAGCTGACTATGCTGCCAGCTGCTCTAGTTTTCAGATGATGTTCAGGGTGCCAGAGTATTGGCAGTACAACGTTTCTATTTCAAGTCCCATGATATCTGATGCTGGTTTTAATATCCAGCCCATGTTGTTGTGTAATTACATGAGAATCTCTGCTTTCATAAGGCAGGCTTCTAACCTTTCTAATTTTGAGGAAATCTTGAACACATATCTCAAGTGTATCTTAAAAGCTCAGAAGCAGAGAGGCTGCGTTATGTAACCAGTTAAGAAAGGAGGCTGAGTGCAGTTTGGGGGCTTATAAAAGACAGGCATATGCAGAAAATGGGGAAGAGATAAAGCCACCTTTTCAAATGCAGATACATGTTTCTTTAACAGAGCTAAACCAAGGAAATGCCAACATATGGAGTGTGTTTACAGCATATGGAAAGTTTAAAGACATTACTGTGAGTGCTCTTTTGCTTATTTTATCAATCTTGCCAGTGAAGTTATTTTTTGAAACAATATGTTTGTGGGCCAGAACCTCAAGAGGACTTAATGACATTGCTTCAGGGAAAACAGATCAACTACAAGTAAGTAGATAGATTAGCTGCAGGACATGGTCCTCTGGTCTTGTCATATTCATAGCTATCTCTGGAACAAAGATTGCTAGTAGAAACAAAACAGTTTTCAAGTACAGAACAAAGCATCAGGAATAAAGGTGACAGCAGCAGGGCCTAAGACAAACCAACAAAGGGAGCGGTCTGCATCACTGTCCAGATTTTCCTTCCTCCCTTGAACTTTTCAGGACTCAGCAAAGGCCTTTGGGAGACAAGCAGCTGAGGTGCTGTGAGGCTTGTGGTTTGGCCTTGAGAAGGCAGTTCCTCTGTGCATGTTCCTGCTTCTCTGCCTGCAAAGCAAAAGAAAAATCAATGGATACTTACCTGTGTAGTGCCAAGTTCTCTGGGGCTTAAAAGAAAAAATCTTTTTCAGAGAACAAGTTATAAAGGCTGCATTCAAACCATGAAGTGTGCTGACCTTTGTTCATGGGTCAGTCTGTCTATAATTCTTCAGAAAAGAAGGATGCCATAGCAAGACTTATTTTAAGGCCCTTGTTTCTACATCTACATAACCAAATCATCTCTTGAATCTGGAGTGAATGCCACCATGGCTGAGCCTGAATCCATCGCTGATCATCCAAATGATCACAGGATTTGAATCAAAGGCTGGGAACAGAGACAAGCCAGCCTCCACTTTGGGATAAAATTGAAAAGCTTAATGAACTGAACAAATTTTTACCTAGTCCAGAAAACTGCAACAAGACAAAAGCTGCTGGGATGACAACTAATTGATGTCAGGGGAAGTCTTGTCTGTTTATAGAAGTGATATTTCATGCTAGGTCCTCTAGCTGGGGCTGGAGGGTACACCCTAACACGTGTCTGCCTTCTCCTGTTGTGTCAGATGGCCTAATTGGAGGTGCCTCTCTTTGAACTTTGCTCTTATTCTCTATAATCTTTTCTGCAATGCCTACAACAGTGACACAATCACTAGTAGCAGAAAATGGCCCCACGTTGGTGCTATCTGATTTAAACTTCTTCCTCTGTTCAAGCAAGAGAGACAGGCTCATCAGTAACAGCAGCAACTTCACTTCTTGACTTTCAACAGTGCCCCTGTGAAGGGAGAGGGATGTCAGAAATATTACAGGGGTCATTGCAATATTCAAGCTCCAGATTTTAAGGCTCATTTCCAAATGTAAGTCCGCCTCCACCTCTCTGCCTAAAAACTCAATCCATCTGTCTGTCTTTTCTAATGATCGCTCTTATTTTTATTTGTTTTTACTACTAATGTAGCTGGTGATACAGAAAACAAAATATGTAAGGAGAGATTTGGTTTGGGGAATTTTTTTTTGCTTTTTTTTTCTCTGTATCCCTTTCATTCTAGCTGTGAACTTGCTCTAAGGCGCTTGAAATTGTTGCTTTTAAGTCTGGTTTGTGAAGAAGGATTTCATGACTCTTGGCCCCCAGATAATTTTTCTTCACCCTACCACTTTTTCCTGCCATCTGGCATGTTTACTTGAATAAACGTGAGGGTCAGAGGCCAACATGGACATGTGGAGCTTTGTCATAAAACCTGCAAGGAATGAGTGGGTGCCTCTGAATATAGCACTGTGCATTTTGTTCAGCTGCTCAACACAAAGAGGTGACAGCAGTCATATTGCTGAAAGAAAATAAAGAAAACCAAAGAGACAGGAAGAAAGGTAGATTGTATAACACTTTTATTTGGTTGCTTTGATTTTTTTCTCTAAGCCTTTCTGGGCATATTTCTAAAAAATATGGCAGAGAGGACAGTAAAATCTTCCAGTCTTTTGACCACCTGGTTTATACAACAAGCTCATTAGTGGCCTAGAGGCCTCAAACTGCTGCAGGTGCAGGTAGGCAAGCTGCAACAAGTGTTAAAATCTATGTTCCAGCTGTCAAGCCACCATCCATTCAAATGAAAAATGTTGATTTTGGCACCTAAGGACAGGAATTAACTTAGAGGAAAGAAGGAACAAAGTGAGTAGGTCATATGAATGAAGTTTTTTAAATGAGAGTGACTTTATGCCATATGAAGGTTTCTAGGTAGGAGGGATACGCATGAGTAAGCCAGGACATCCTTGGTTTTTCATGGCTAGCTTTGTTCAGGGTGGGTCAGATTTGTGTGATCCCATGTGACTATTATCATGATAACCTCAAAGTCCACTTCCTCCAAGGTTTACTGCTTTCATGCACACTTCTCTTTCAAACCTCATTGCATCTCTACTATGCAATTCAGAGCTGTTTTGTTGTTGCCTGGAGAGTGCCAGTATCTGCAAGAAAAAAATCTGCTTCATCTTGGGATCTTTTTGTGTGGCATTTAATCAGCACCTTTAAGAGAAAGAGGTCTAATCGTAAGTGGTCCCCTCTGAGAGGTGAAGTCTTCTATGTGGTTTCAGTGTGGGTTGGCAGCAGCAGAGATGGGATGCCTCAAACCCTCAATGGCACTGTGGCACTGGCCTTAGATCACAAAACTGACCCCTTACAGCCCATTCCTGGCTCCAGCACAGTTGTCCAGCCTTCATGACAGGTAGTGAGCCTGCCTCAAGATCTGACTTCTTTCATCACAGGATAGGTGCCAGTCAAGAGGATCAAAGACCTGAAAGACGCTTTATTCCCTTCCACAAACCAGAGAGCTGAGACTAATTGTGGTGACCTGTCTGCACAGAGCCTGCCCACTATGAAAAGAGAGGAGGCAATCTGTAATTGTGGAAAGGACAGCACAAATTATTGCTGTCAGAGCAGGGGGGAGCAGGAAAGGACACCACTAAGAAGCACAGCCACAAGCACTGTCCTTTATGGAGAGTACTGGGTGAAGAAAATTTCATTCTGCAGATTTCATTGCACAGCATAATTACATTACTATGTAGCATAAAGGGCCTTCAAAAGAGCAAATCTGTATAAAATTACTCCAACCAATTTCAAATGATATATAAATCTGGCCATATAGCAATTAATACAAAAGTTATTACTGACACCTTATTAATGGATCCTGTTTAAAGCTATGAAATAACGTAATCTCTGAATCAACTTTATTTCATTAAGTTCCTTCCATCCATATTTAATGCATGAGCTCTATTAAAAGTTTGTATTAAACCCAAATAATGAAAAATGGACAATTTCATCTCAGATCCTGTCAAATTGTCTTTGGAAATAGATCAACAAAATAAATAACAAATGCAAAAAAGCTCAAGCACTATATGTTTTATCTTTATCAGCCTGAATGTTGATGACACTGTGAAGGAATAGCTTTTTCTTTTGGCTCCTATTCAAAACTCTTTGCAGGTTTCAAAACACTTGTCTCACTGCAATTCTTTTTTCCTCAGTATCGTCACAGGGGTTGGTAGCCATAAAAAGCCATCAAGGAGTGTTTTCTTTGAGGCATGATGGAATTAAAGGAACTAAGTGATTATTCTAATACAAACTTGATGTTCAGACAAGCAAAAGCATGCCTCTCTAGAGGCTACTCTACATCTTAGAAGGTCTAGCAAAAGTTCTCCAGAAACAGATATGTCACTAAAAGGAAACGGAAAAAAAAAAAAAAGAAGCAAATGTACTAATAAAATTATATTACGTAGGTCTAAATATTAACAAAGGTACACTAGTCGTCTCATGATAAATGTTACATGAAAATACAGGAAAAAAATTAAGAGACTGACTGGACATTTTCGGCAGAGAAAAGAAAGTTATATACCTCTACATTGAGAAAGTACCAAAGGGCTGCTCTATTTGTGATTAAAAAAAAAAAGACTGATTTCAGAAAAGAAATTTCAAAAACTGACATTCCTACCAATTTGATCTCTTTGGGTACTCTCATGGAAATAATTGCTATTGAACCAAGATGAGCTGAGGAAAAAAAAAAAAATCAGTATTTTTAATAAACTAGTCCCAAATAAATTGCAGGGACCACATGGGTTCCCTCAAGGATGTCCTCCTGGTTTCAGGTGGGGTAGTGTTAGTTTTCTTCTTAGTAGCAGGTGCAGTGCTGTGTTTTGGATTCAGTGTGAGAATAATGATGATGACACACTGATGTTTTGGCTGTTGCTGAGCAGTGCTCACCCTGCGTCAAGGACTGTTCAATGTCTCATACTCTGCCAGAGAGCAGGTACACAATCAGCAGGGTTAGGACAGCTGACCTCAACCTGACAAAGGGGTATTCCATACCTTTGTATACTGAACATTACATCCAGTATATAAACTGGGAAGAGCTGTCTGGAAGAGGACACTTGCTTTTTGGGGATTGTGTGGGGACGTCAGTGGCTGAGCACTGGTCAGCAGGTGGTGAACAATTGTATTATGCATCACCTTTTTCTCTTGGAGTTTATTTCTCTCTCTCCTTTACTATTATTGTTGTTGTTGTTATTGGTGTTGTTAGAATTATTACTTTTTTTTTCTTTCTTTAATTATTAAATTGTTCTTATCTCAACCCATGAGGTTTTTCTGATTCTCCTCCTGATTGGGAGTGGCTGGAGTGAGCAAATGGCTATGTGATACTGCAATTGCTAGCTCGGGTAAAACGACAACAGGAGGTCAGTTCACATCTGCCTAGGAATTGTATCATGGGTCCACCCCTGTGAGTGTCATCTTGAATGGAATGTCAGCCTAACATATCTGTATTTGGGAATTTGATGGACAATCCTAAAACAGAGCAATTGTTCAAAGCTTCTACAGCAGGGAGTTAAGAGAGAAGTTGGTACATGTTTTCTTCTGGCATTCCTTCTATAGACTTCTTCAAATACTATTAGTAAATATCCTCATCTAAAAGGTGGATCTTCAGAAACCAGGCACCAATTTCATGTTGGGCCAACTTTAACCTTGCTTAGCAGTGGTACTGGCAGTATATGAGCATTGAGACACATAAAAACCTTTTCAAGAAAGTTTCTACAGAAGCTTTAGACTCCTCTTTTACTATGCCAGCGGCAGAACTGATTCAGGACCATTTGCAACTACAGACATGTGTAACTGTTGGATCCTTTATTCCATTTGCAAGTCTGTAATGGATAGAAAGCAGGTGCTTCCTTATTCTATCTAGAATTCCAACGGAGTTGCACTCCAACTCCGTCAGGGATTTCAGTGACCAACCTTGCACATGTGGGGAAAAAAAGCAGAAGAAATCAAGTTCACTCATCTGAAACAGTCTCAAGTACAAGATTGTCACAATGCCACTCTGTACTGACAGTTAATGTTTCCTCTGTTGATGCATCCTAATCCAAATAGATTTTGCCAGAAGAAAACTTGGCATATAAAAATATTAGAACAGTGAGGCAACACCAAGAAGCAGCCTTGTGAGGAAGCAGAACCCTTCAGCGGGCAAGCAAGCAGGGAGGCAACAAAAGCAATGCTCAGTGCCAAGAGCAATCAGGGGACTCTTAAGCACCTCCAGGTAGCAGAAGCAAACCAGAGTGTGAGCAACAGGAGTGGGCAAACAGGGGCATGGCATGTCAGTGAGCAGTGTTACAGCCAGGTCCAACTTTACTGTGTGTACCTCTTAATTTCAGTACATTTTGCCCACATAAACCCCACATAAACGTGTAAAACCCTTGATTCTTTGGTACCCTGAGTTAACGTCCAGAGAAAGACTACACATTTTTCTCTAAAAGATTTCTTTTAATTTGGTGAGGATATAAGCATTTTGGCAAAACGGGTTTTACAAATATCATACAGAACTTCATAACATGGTTGCACTATAGCATTACAGCAGGTTACCAGG
>JAWWMP010000093.1:21926548-21944416 GCA_035047865.1 Dendrocincla tyrannina | reverse complement strand
ACGGGACCCCCTTCTCCCTGCGACAC
Source organism: Dendrocincla tyrannina (assembly GCA_035047865.1). Classification (NCBI taxonomy): domain Eukaryota; kingdom Metazoa; phylum Chordata; class Aves; order Passeriformes; family Dendrocolaptidae; genus Dendrocincla; species Dendrocincla tyrannina. Next base: position 21,944,390 of record JAWWMP010000093.1, on the reverse strand, counting down.
CCCCTCGGGCGCTGCCGGAGCAGGACGAGCGCAGCTCGGAGTGCTCGGCAGCCGAACCTCGGGAGGGGCGGAGCAGCGATGCCCTCGGTGTCGGACGCTGCCGGGAAAGCGGGACCGGGCTGTGTCCCGGCAGTGCCCGCCGCGGTGGAGTCTGAGTCAGCACGGCTGCTCCCGCTGCGCCCCTCCCCGTCGGACGAGGGGCTGGGGGTTCGCCTGCCCCGCCGAGCCGCTTTCGGAGGGGAGGCAGCGCCAGATCTCCGGGGCTCGGCATTGTCCGGGGACAGGCAGCCCATCGCTGACACTAGGGAGGCGAGCAAGCATTATGGTGACCCCACTGGGGAGTGGGAGGGCGAGCTGCCGGCCCCGCCCCATCCTGCTCGGGAGGCTCCTGTGCTCGCTTTGCCCACCCGGCCCTCGCCGCGCCGCGGGGCTCCTGCATTGCCGGGGGGCGCGGCCCTTCTGGAGTGGTCGCCGGTAGCGTCATTGAGGGGGCGGGCTGTGGGGACCTTTATCAGCCAGTCCCTGCCGCACTCCCGCCTGTTGGCAGCACGGTGGTGCGGGTCGGTGTGGCAGCGGCCGCTCTGGCAGCATCGGAGCCATCAGGTGCGGGGCGCGGCTCTGCGGGGGCAGCAGGCACATTCCTTCCCCTCCGCCGGGAGGCGGCTGCGGTAACCGCGCTGCGAGACCTGCCGCTCCCCCGGGACAGCGGGCACTTGCCCGTCCCGGGTTTCTGAAGGAAGGGCGGGTCGAAGGGCTGGGATCGGGGCGTGCGGTCGCGGCAAAGGGGCGGCGGGACGCTGGAGGCGGCTTGGGGCAAGAGTGGAGGAGCGCTGGCTCCGGAGGGGGCCGTGTCCCGCTGGGAGCGCGGCGGGAGGGGGCGCGGCTGGGGTCGGGGGAAAGGAGGTAAAAGATGGCGTGAGCGGAGCCTTCGACCCTTCTGCTACTGCAGGGGGTCGGGCGCTTTCAGCCGGCCCCGTCTGGCTGCGGTCCCGGGTGCAAACTCCGGGATACTGGCGGTGTTGGAGCGAGAGGGGCTTCCTGTTGCGGGCAGCGGGGCTGCTTTCTGCGGCTGTTCTTTCATCCCCTTCCTCGTGAATCATAACTCGCTGGGGTTTAATCGCTTTTTGCTTTACCTTTTAGGATTTTCTGACTATTTCCTTTGCCCCGCTTCCCCGTTTTTCCTGTGGTGCTAATTGAGCGAGTCAAGCACCTGTTTTCCCTGACAAAACATTGCTCGGTAATTTAGTCTGCATTGTCCGTCTCAATGACTTGCACCCCACCTGTTTCCCTTAGCGTAGCCCTACCACAGGAGCGTCGCTCCCGTTCTTCCCGCAAGCTGCGCCTCCCTTTCCCCGGGGGTTCGTGTCTGACCTCGGACGAACGAGGGCTCTTACGTCCACCGTAAATGTGTGTGTCGCCTTCTGGCCGCGCCCTCGGGCCCGGCGGGGCAGCAGCGCGGTGCGGTGTTGCCGCCCGGGGCAGGGGCGCTGGGGCAGCGCTCCCCCGGTGCCCGCGGTGCAGCGCCCGGCGCGGAGGGGGGCGGTGCGGAGGCTCCCGCCCTGCGAGTTGGCCGTGCCGGGTCTGAAGTTCCCGCGCTGGAGAGGGGAGGCGGGCGGTGTAGGGGGGACGGGGGTGGCAGGGCTGCGCGGTTCGTCTGCTTTATTTTTTTGCGGGGTTACTGCGTGGTCGAGGTAGCGCGGCCGCCGTGTGTCAGTCGGAGCGATTATCCCCCCGTCATCGCTGTTCTTTGCAAAGACCTGTATTGCCCGCCGTTTTAGATTGTTCTGACGCTGGAAAAAACTAAATCCCGTTCCTGAGTTATGTGCGTGGGGAGCGAGTTGACTGTTCAATCTGCGTAACGCTGATGAGAACTCCTCGAGCAGCCCAGGCAGCAGCTGGGTACCCCTTTCGCCTCTCTAAACCCCATGTGCATCCGTTTAAATGCAGGTGTAACTTGTTAGGAAAGGAAAGCCGGTGTTTATTGAAAAAACCCAAAACCAACAAACCCAAAAACTGGCCAGAAACTATATAACAATACGCAACAAAATTTTTATTTCTGAAGTAGCCGTGTTGTTGATTTGATTGAAGTCTGTAACACTAAAGAGCATTGTTATATATATTAAGTTTTGAAGATGGCTGTGATAATACAGTTTAGTACCTACGTGGGGCAGGACTTCTGTGTCTGGTTTTCTTTCAAGCTATATTTGGTTAAGTGGCAACACCTGATGAATTTGGTATTGCATGATGGGTGTATTTCTTTGAAATGCAGGGTCCCTATTTTTTTGTGCTGAAAAACTCCATTCCATTTGACTTTGTGTCTGCTTTGATGGCCGATTTTAAATCGAGAGAGCCTAAAAAGTGTTCCAGTAAGTGGGCACATTTTTGGTTGAGGAAACACACTGGCATATTAGTCAGAGCTTCAATTCTGTTTTGTTTTCGTTTTAATCCCATGCATTGTGAATCCTGAAGTTATATTCAGTTTTTTCATCCCTCTTTTCCGTGACCTTTCTGAATGTTGTTAGAGGTGATAGCTCTAGGAGTGCACTTTGAACTTTGGTTTATAGCTATAGCATAAATAATTCTGGTTGCAAGTATGGAATTGGTAATTCTGTGTACACTGTTTAAAATAGGATATTACTTAACTGGAGAAAAATGTAGGTATTTGAGCTTTTTGCCATTCTATATTGAGGATTTGTAACTATGGACACATACAAATAACCTTGAAACTGCTAAGGAGTTTTATCATATATATTAAAATCTGACAAAGCACATCTTTAATGCTCCTTTCAAATGTCTTCTGGATGTACCTATGCTTATATTTCTCCTTCAGCAATAGATGTCTTGATTTGTGATTTTATTCTGGTGGAGTGCTTTATCCTTTCCATGTGCTGTGGAGATTTTTAATTGCTGTAGTCTTTGCAGTGGATACATCTTCATATTTCTGGGCATCTCTTATTAGCATAATTATGCTAGTGTAATACTTCTGTATGTAAATTTATTGTAACTTTACCATACTAATGTGAATGTTGACTTTCATTCTTTTCTGAATTCCATTTAAATGCTGGTTTTCAAGTAAGAGAGAAAGATCCTTTTATCAGTGTGTTTTTGTCATCGATTTACTTACTGTCTCTTCAAAAATTGTGATCTAGCATACTTCACATTGAGCTGGGTGATGCAGGTGTTCTGAGTTGAAATTTTTCTCAACAGATCAAAGGTATCTGTTTTAAAGAAAAAAAACCAACCAGACACAAAAAGCTTTCAGATTATGCCCCAGGTTTCTGGGTGGCAATATTCAAGCTACAGTGAAGGCCCAGGCTGAATTCTATGAAAATCCATGTAACAATAAGCTAGTATTTTGCGGGGACAGAGCTAAGCTTGCTTTATTTGGTGACTAAGTAGGAATAGATGACATGCAATTTAGTGTTCTCAAAGCCCAAGGAATAGTTCAGCTTTCCTGTACTTCTTAAAATAAGTCAATGCCACTGCAGAGGTGGACTTCGCAGTTAAAAATAGTACAAGGATGCAAGCACAGACTCCTTTCCAGTAACAGTGAGCCTGAAATGCTACTTTTGTAGGTAAAACTTACTGTCTTAAAATGTAATGGCTGTTGATTATATTTGTGGCTGTTGATGTTCTTTATAGCAATAAAACCGATCATGAGCTAATGGATAAACTCAATTTGTGCGGACTGTATATTTCAGTATTGCTTTAATGCCATCTTTGCTTTTGCTGAAATGCTGTTCTAATAAGTGCTAGTATGTATGGAGGGCAGTGAGTGTTGCCAGCTGTTGCTAACATTTGAAAAGTGAGAGAATGTTGCCTAGTGCCCAGAGACTTCTTTTCCTGACGGCCCTCAGATCAATTGAAAAATTACATTATCCAGCAGGATTCGTTGATGGTGTTTTGGATTTGGACATCTGTACTTGCCATTCTGAAGGAAGATGCTACATGTTGCCTGTGTAAATCAGCCTAATTTGACTTACTCAGAAGGATTAGTTCTGTAGAAGCTAGTGTAAGAGAATCCGTAAGTGTTAGTTACTACAGCTGGTGAGACAGATCAGGATGTATCCTGAGTTTCTTGTGGCTAAATGACAGGTAGGATCCTTGACTGATTCCCACTGAAGCTCAGATAAACTGCCAGTATTAAGCAATCTCTTCCTGCCCATTAAGCATTGCTGTTGATTTGTGGGGACTCCTTGCATGTAATACTTTTCCACTGAACAGATAAATGCAGTGATAATTTTGACAGAATCTGTGATCAGAGAACAGCTAATTGTTGGTCTCTATTGTATTTGGAAGTGCATGTTTCACAGAGACTTTTAGGCACACAGCTCTACAGTAAGGTCACGTTGGAAAGATAACCTCAGTGAAATACTTGGCTTTAATAGTGTTTTTGTATGGAGTGCAGTTTTTGAGCTTTAAAACCAAGTGAAACAGAAGCAGCTCATGGCAGAAATCTTAAGCATACTTTCTCAAAAACTTATTTAAAGATTCTAACCCCACATTAAGTTTTTGAAGTAGCTCGCAGTCTAAATCTGACTTGGCTGGCAAAATACATGGAGTTTTAAGAGCAGTAATTATGTAACATGAAAAACTGTAATGGGAAGGTCTTACTTGCATACAGTTGAAAAACACAAATTGGGAACAAGCTGAAAATTTCCAGATGGAGATTAAACTAGTGTCACACTGTTTCCTGTTCTGTCTGAGCCACTGTTCATCATGGTCCTCCTGAACTTAAGGAACAGGATGTTTAATTTGTTTTGGTAGTCACAGTAAGCCTGAATGTAATGAGGGTTTGAACAAAGCTGTATTTTCTTTATAAAAGTTGGGATGAGAGTTGGGTGTTTAAATGTTTTAGCAGTGAGTGCAACAGCCTAGGATTAGAATGATTCTCATTCTAGGAAGTTTTAGACTTCAGTCTGTAAAACATTAGTGATACCAGTTCTCTATTCTGTCACGCAGTCCTGATATTGCTGATGGTTTAAATAGTCCAGCTGCTGATCAGAAACGGCTAAGAGATTTTTAAACCAGACGAGGCTGTAAGTCATTGCAAGAATTAGTAGCTTGGTTTGCTGCATTTAGCAAGAAACAGGTGTGTCTCATTAAACCTGCAACAGCTGACCAAGTGACTCAGAAGCTAGAAAATGCTAAAGTGCTGAGACCGTATATGGTCTTAAGGACCCTTTCCTGACTTCTTCAGCTGAGCATGGAGTATAGGTAGAAAGTGTTTTACTCTGGAAAGCAACTGAATTGCTGTATGTACTGTAAAGTGTGTATATGCAGTTTTGTGAATGGTTATGACCTGAGTACTTCTAAAACAGGGAACACTTTAAGGTTGAAATACCTTGTGAAACAGTCCACACAGAGGTAGGAACGGGTATTCAAGGTGTCCTGGAACATTCATTGTGATGCGTTGACTAGCCTTTCTGTAGGTCTGTGCTATCTGCACTTGTTTTCAGACTCCTCAGTATGAGTTTCTTTAACTAGATTTAGCTGAATAAGCTTCATGTACATTTGTGGAAAGAAACTGCCCTTGAATGGTTGCTGGAATACTGATGCTCTTCTGTACTTCAGATTTTGATGTCAGAAATCAAATTAGTAGAATTTATGTCACAGAATGGATGAACAGAGTTAATTTCTTGGAAATGCAAATAAATATTTGTAGACAAATGCCTTTAACTTCTAAGGGTTGAGAGGGGAATATGCAGCTGTAGAAGACGAAAAGTAAAGTAAATTCAACTTCCCTACTAGTAATGTCCCTGCTTATTGTATTTTTCTAATATTTTTCTTACATATTTTTCAGAAGTATAATTATGTTCAGAAGGAGGTAATTGGAGTCATCTTCCCTGTGTTTTTTCTTTAGTTGCCTGTTTATTGTTTATATTGATGAAAATTTATGCCATGTTATCTGGAGCGAGGTAAAGGAAGAGGCCTGATAGGAGATACTTGGATACTCTGTGACATTTCCACCTGGCTGTAATACCATAATAAGGTAATGATTCCAGTGGGCTTTGCAGATACTCAGACTGTACATATGTGCCATGGGACATGAACATTTGAAAGGGGCTGCTTAGGCTGGCCTTGTCATTCATTTCAAAGTGACTAGTGGATATATTCCAGACATTAATGTTTATGGTATTTAAATTGAGCATTGTAGGGAAAACTATGTTTTTGACAGTTTTGAACCTAGACCTGTCTCTCTCTGTATACTGAGATTTGGATGGTCAACCTTTGTGGACAGAGGGCTGCAGGGTTTTGTATTGATGTAGTGCGACACAGAGCTTGTTGTTAACATACCTTAATGTAGGCAAAATCAGATAAGGATTTCATGATGGCGGCTGTTGTTAACAATAGAACTGTAAAGTGCCTTCAGGAAAGGAAGTTCTCTGTTTCAGTGCAGCAGATACCAGAAATGAGAAAATAAATACCTAAACACCAGAAAAAGGGCAAGGGTTTATCTGCCTGCTGTTCAAACTTGACCTTGTAATCTTGCCAGTTCTAGTTTTTAAAGTGTTTGTGGCATGTGATTTTTAGCTTTAGTACCAAAGTGGAGCACTCCTTCAGTTCTTGTTTGTTATTAACCTATTTTTAGAATAACTCCGAATGTGTTCTTGAAGTTAGTCGTCTTCTTTACATGCTGCAAGAACAGCTATGCCTGGACTTAAGTAGCTTCTCTGGGGCAGGGTGTGATGGATGGCCAAAAGCTTTTGATAGCTCATGGAACCCAGTGGGGCACGAACACTCCTGTTTACCTACAAAAGCAGTTAAGGTTCCTACAACACTGCTCCAGGTGAAGCTGTGAGGAGGAGGAGAAGGTGGCCTCTTGAATCTCTGGTCTAGTAAAGAGTATTTCTAGTAAGGAAGATGTGTGCAGGAGAGAGTAGGTGTTGTGGCCATCCATCACAGCAGAGAGAGAGAGATAGTGGGGTATGTGGATTTTTGAATTTTCTTTGGGTGTATACGTGCATAGTCATTGCATTGAACTGGATAGTGCACTGCAGGAATGCTAGTAGCATACATGCCTTCTTTATGTCCCCATTTTAGTTTTGTAATGGAATTTTTGTTTCAGTGCCATCCATTTTGCTTGTCCTCTGGAAATGCTGGAATACTAATGTTCTGACCTCTGTTTTTATTTATCCATTAGTATTAAATATGCATCAATCTAGTTTAAAGGCAGAGCAAGGTCTTGGGATTTATTTAAATTTTCTTTATCTACACTTCATCTCCAGTCAGGGACCAGCAAACATAACTGGAGGTGAACACTTACTGGTTACACATCACAGTTGATTTAAGAAGGGCTTTAAAATATTTTAAATTTAAACCTTAAAGTTCTAATACCTGCTATAATTGTAATCAAGGGTATTATTTTTATCTCTAGCAATGTGTAGAAGTCTCATCAGACATCTTGCTGAGGTTCATTTCTACCCAAATAAGCATTAGAAACCTCTTTCTGTTTCCAAAAGAGGGACAACTGAAGTCATAACTCTAAAACACCATATGCTGCTTGTAACCGACTATGCATGTACTGCTTGTGTGCAGTAGAGAAGAAATTAGCTTATTAATGAGTTGAACTCTTTAATTTTGATGTGCTTATACCTTGAGCTACAAGCCTGAATTGAGGTCCTGACCTAAAACTGCTATTGCTAATCTGTCCAGAGCATCCATTCTGAAGGGAACTGGAAAACTGCTGACAAAGTGAACTGCATAAAATGAAGAAGACTTTAGAAGCTGCTTTTGCATTCAGATAGCAACTAAACTGTGAAACTTGGCTTAGCAATAGCGCCTGCCTTGGACTGTATCCATGGTTGAGATGTTGGTAGGCAAGATGAGAATTACAGCCTCATTAACCAACTGAGTAGCTAAATTTTTTCTGTTACAGTTGAGCAAACTGAAAGAAAATTTAATAGTCATGCTTGTCTTTTGATAGAAGCTATTTTTATAAGGAGAGTGTTTCTTGTTGAAATTCCACTGAACCAATGCAGCTGAAGGATACGAAACTAGTCATCGTGGTGAAGACTAAAGCCTTTTTTTTCTTTTTGGTTATACTTTTGATCAAGGATTTCTTCTCTGCTGAAATTACAATTGGACTGTAAGGTTTCTTTTTTTTGTGTGGAAGGTTTCATGTGCAGCTCAGCATTGGAGATGGTGACTGCTTCCACATTGAGTGGTGTAACAGATGATGCATTGAAAGGTTTGAGCAACCTAATCTAGTGGAAGATGTCCCTGCTTGTGGCACAGATGTTGGAACTAGGTGATTTAAAGATTGCTTCCTACCCAGACCATTCTGTGAATCTAGGAGGTTTGAGTCTCTCAGGGGGACTTTCTGTGCATGTTTTTTAGCATTAGGAGAAATGTAGATGTCACTATGAATTATTAAGCTTGATAATCTAGTCCTTCAGAAGTAGCTGTTACAAAAGAAGTAGATATTGCAGACTTCTCCTATGGAAAAATGCAACCTGGTTTTCTCTTGCAAATATGGCTTTTTTGATCTTTATAAACACTGCCTGTTGTGTAACCAAGTGGAATAAGGATTACTTGTTTTGAAATATGTTTAGGTGTTCTGAAATGAGAGATGTTAGCGTTCCTGAAGAAAAGCTAAGGCAAATTGCCTGGCTTTGGTGTGAATTGCATAAAATGGTAGCTCAAAACAATGTGTGAGAACAGGAAGAGAGGATAGTTTCTGTAGGAACAGTTTTCCCCCCTCTTGTTTTTTTTTGTTTTTTGACTTAAATTCACTGTGCAGCGGTAGATTTAGTTTACAATTGTGCGTACCAATTATGTATAATCTTTGAGTGTGCTGAGAGTGTGACCAAGATCGGAGACCTAATTTTTGTGGCTGTTGCTACTACTTGCTCAAACATTCAAGCACTGAAAATTAATGACCATCTAATTGTAGCTGTCTTCTTGCTTGATATATTGGGTTGACTTGCCCTTTTAAAAACTGCTTGATGTATCTTTTCATGACTTGCTTGACCTAAGAATACTATGCTGTTTTTATCTGGATACATCTTAAAAAAGTCTGGCTGTTAGGGTATTAGAAAAACCTGTAGACATGTGATTTTAATAATAATGTTTAGTCCAAATTAAGGTAACTATGAGCAGATTGCTATCAAGTGCAGTACTTGTATGCAGGACTTTGCATTGATATGAAATGGTACACTCAGGTACAACATGATACTGCCTGGGCAGTTTTGAGCACTTGACTCTGAATGGTATGTGTTTGCCATGCAATGTACATGGACTGAAGAGTTAATTGTTGGTTGAAAAGTATGAAAGTTTTATAACCGGATTAATAAATGTTAATAGGAGCATCCCTTTCTTGAAACAGAAAAACATTATGGATGTAGCAAAGAGATGAAGCTACTTTTCGTAGTGGAATGGAAGATGAATAGTTTGAGAGGTGTCTGTGACTTGAACTTTTGACTTGTAAAGCTACTCAGCCTCCTGAGACATTTGTTCAAGGTATGCCTGACTACATGTAACTTTTAATGGTCTTTGAAAACTCAGCAGGTATGAGGTATAGCTCATGCAGCCTTAGGTTCTGATAGCCCTTTTTTCGTGTATGTGTCAGTCATTGTTTTTCTTTCTTGACCGTAGGAAAATGATGAGCTTACTTTCATGCTTATGACACTACAGTATTAAGTAGATGACAACTCCCAAATTGAAACTTTCATGGGCATCATCATGCTTTTAGTTAAACATTTAAAAAGATTTGCTTTAAAGCTTATGCTACTTGATGGTCTACTCACTACTGAAGATTTTTTCTAAATACTGAATGGTAATGTTTTTTGTAGGCCTTCAGGTTTGGCCAAGGAAGTACTGCACTTATCTCCTCATCTGAAGAATTATTTCTTACACCTTGGACAAAAAGGGTGTCAGACCAGGCTTTGAGCTACTGGGTGAAGAAAAAGTGTTCCCTGAACCATTTCCCACTGGTGGCTCTTCTGTATCAGCCACTTTTAGTCAAGGGCTTAAGCCTTTCTTGCAGCTCCTGTTAAAAAATGGGTGCTTTATGTGTAGCACAAAACTAGATGGACTTAAATAACAGTGAGAAGCTATTCCTATAGCAGAGTGACCTCTATGCCCAGCTCCTAGTGCTGACAATTTCTGATGCAAGCTACTTGTTTGTGTATTCTTCTGTGGGAATTTCTAAAAGTTAGGGTTTTTTTCTTCCCCTTACTCTTGCTTCTCTTTAGCAAAGTAAGTCATCATCTGAAGATTGATGGTTGAGATTGAATTAACTGCATTAATTTTGCTTTTGCTCTTACTAGCCAAATCCATTTTAATTTGCAGTGCACTAATTTCCTTCAAGTTGAGTCCATTTTGCTTATGACATTAATTGTTAGATGGTTTCCTTGTCTTTTTCTTGACCCATGAATGTTTTCATCCTCTTTCTCCCGTCTGGTCCTGTTGTAGACTGGGTGGATGTCTCGCAAGCCCACCAGGTAGGTCACCAGTCAGTGGCCTAGTCTGCGTCAGAAGGCAGTGAATCTCTGAAAAACCAGCTGTGTAGTGGTGGCTGGACATAACTGACTAAGCAGAATGATGAATAAGGGTGAAGATGGCTGTGCTGTGTGCATGCTAAAATGCTTGTGAGTTTTAGGTGTGTCTGCTGTAATGTTTGTGTGCCTGTGAGATACAGCTTCTCCAAATTCTGTCACCTAGTTAACAGGCTTTAAAGTGGGCCAGGAATGTGCATCCAGGGTGTTACTAGTCAGACTTTGTGTTTTCTTCTCTACTCCTGTGCTTGCAAGAAGGAATGGTTTCTGTACGTAAGTCCCCAGGCAGAACAGCTCCTATATGCATTTCTGTATGAGTACCTGACCAGAGAACAGAATTGTCTTCATTCAGACTGGCATTTGATAAGGTTTTTAAATGTTTCTGGAACAGGTATTTCTGACAGTCACAGATCCTGTCTTTCCCAAGGGGGAGGCAGAAGTTGGAAGTTTTCTTAATTTTTAGGTAGGAAATAGTTCCATGACATATGACTTGCTCTATTCTTCTTCTATTTGCCAAGTGAAAATATCAGCTGTTGAGCTTTGTCCTACCCGCAGTTTACAGCCGAGGCAACTGTTGTTAGTGTCTTGTGTTCACTGCTATGATTAAAGATAGGCAGTCATCCTTCCCCAGCAGTGGCAAACTTTATGTTGTTAGTCTCTACTAGGTCTTTGCCCTGTCTTTTGAGCAGTGAAAGAGTTATGGTGTTTGGGTCGGTGTTGTGCAGTAATTACAACTCAGGTTTGCAAGTCAGTCTCTGTTAACAATTGACTGGATGTTAAAACTTGGCTACTCAAGTGTCTTTTCTTTTTAGCTAGTGATAAACTGATGGTAAGGTCCCATTGCTATCTTATGTCCTGTTTTTCAGTATTCACAGTAAGTGATTGATGATCTGAATCTATGGTGTCAGTGCAGATCCATAATAACTAAGAGTGTATAGAAGTAGACACAATGGTAGGGGTCAGAGATGGACTTCAGTGAGTTGCAGAGGCATCTGCCTTACAGACATGCTGTTGTGGAAGGGTCATGGCTGTCAGATCTGTGATTCAAGATGCTGTAGAGGTCTTGGTGAGACTCATCCAGCTCCTGGACAATTGCCCACTACTTGCTGCTTATCTCTTTGGGCCTTAGTAGTAGTCAAAGGAAGACTGAGATAAATTAAGTGGGCCACAGAGCTCTGGAATTGCAAGCAAAGGACATGGGAGCTCTGGAGGAGGTCTTCTGAATTCTGCAGTTGAAGGGTAAGAGTTTTGGTGAAAGTAAACACTACTGGACCAGGGTTTGTATCAGTAATAGTGTGTTCAGCAGGACCAGGGCAGTGATTGTTCCCCTGTACCTGACACTGGTGAAGCCCCACCTTGATTCTGTGTCCAGTTCTGGGCCCCTCACTTAAAGAAAGACAGTGAGGTGCTGGAGTGTGTCTGCAGAAGGACAGCAGAGCTGGGGAAGGGTCTAGAGAGTTAAGTCCTGTGAAAGCAGCTGAGGGAGCTGGGCTAGTTTATCCTGGAGAAAAGAAGGCTCATGGGAGACCTTATCACCCTCTACAGCTACCGAAATGGAGGTTGTAACCGGTGGGTGTTGGCTTCTTCTCCCAGGGAGCTAGTTACGGGACAAGAGAACATAATCTCAAGCTGGGTCCAGGGAAGGTTCAGGCCAGACATCAGGAGAAATTCATTCACAAAAGGGTTGTTGTATATTGGAATAGACTGCCCAGGGAGGTGGTGTAGTCCCCATCCCTGGAAGTGTCCGAGAAACAAATGGACATGACACTTCGTGCTGTGATCTAGTTGACAGGTCAAAGGTTCGACTCAGTGATCTTGAAGGTCTTTTCCGACCTGAATTATTATCTGATTCCAACTCTTTGCAAAATGAATAGTTATACAAAGGCTTGGTTGTCCAAACAACTTGTGACTGAGTTGCATTAAAAAAAGAGGTGTACTTGAGCTGGAAGTGAGGAGAAGGCATAAAGAAGCATTGCCATTGAATAAAGGTAGTGGTGTTACACAAGCTAGAACTCACTTGAAGCTGGTAAAGGATGTTAAGGGCAAGAAGATAGGTTTGTACCAATAATGTAGCAGAAGAATAAAAAGAGTAGACTGGGCTTCCTGCTGAATGGTATGGATGGTTTGCTGGCAGCAGGTAGACAAGACTGCACTTTTTTTGCCTCAGTCTCCACTGACTGGGTCTCCTGAGCTCATGGCAGAGAGTGCAAGGAAGAGAAGAGATGCTGGGAGTAGGAAGAGGATCAGGTCTGTGATCTGTTGAGAAATCTCAATTGTTCAGATTCATGGATCTAAGGGTATTGAGAGAATTGTCTGCTGTCATGGTGAGGCCAGTGTCAAATATTTTTGATAGATAAGATGATCAAGAAGGTTTCTTATAATTGGAGAGCAAGTTTTGCTGTGATTAAAAGTGAGTTGAGTAAGGATTTTATGGGGAGTGTCACTGTTGTCCCTGAGGAAATCGTTGAGACAGTCATTTTTGAAGTAATTTCTATGCAAATTGAAACAAAAGCAATTGGAAGTAGCTAGCATTGATTTATCAAGACTGTCTTGGAAATTATTAGGACTGTGGATGAGAAGTGGTATCATCTGTACTGAATTGAATATAACTCTTCCTATGTCCTCAAGGCTGGGGCTGTTGGCTAGAAGGACTGGCACCAGTGAAGGGAAGGGGTTACTGGGGACCCCATGCAGTTTCTCCAGGAGCAGTGTAAAGCTCTCTCTTGGGCAGGCAGAGATCTGGCATCATTGCTAGCAGTACTGGGGACAAGAGGCCTTGAGCCCTGGTGGGCAGTGAGCTGAGTTAGGCCAGTGAGGCAGGAGATAATGGAAAGCTTTTCCTCCCACAAGAGGAGCTGGACAGTAGCTGGCATCCATGGAGAGCCCTCCAGAGGGTTTTTAGCCCTGAAATGTGACTAATCTTCTTGTGGATGGGGTGTTAGGCTGGAGACCTCCTGCAGTTCCTACTGGCCCAAATCTCTCTCTGCCACTTTTGCCTACAAAATGCACTGGGTGGACAGAGAACTGAGGCATGGCAGTGCTTGAGTTTTAGAGAAGAAGAAAGGAAACATAGCACTAGAAATGCCAGCACAATGCCTTTCAAGGTGAAATTTGGTTTTTTTTTGCACTGTTCCGCTTGTACACTATTCTGGTCCTCCAAGCTGTAGACATTTGCGATAGTTACTGGACACTTAGTATTGTTACTGAGTCTACTTTATGCTTGATGCACTTACCGTACACTTACCTTCAGTTAACAGTTTTTCCACAAACTTCTTCATGAATGGTAGTAGAACCAAATGTTTTCTAATTCTGAGGGGCTGTATGATAATGTTCTTTTGAGAGAGAGGAATTTAGTTGTCTTTTCCTCTAGATAAGTTTGCTTATTAAAAGAATAAACTGATCTGGTTGAACTTGTTTTTCTGGTGGGGATCAGCCTAGAGTCAAACACGCTCTATATTTAGAATTTAAGTGGTCTTAAGAGCCCTCTTAGAGGGAAAAATTGTGTACCTCTGCATGAGCCACTTGAGAGCAGTGGCTGTCAGAAGGTTTTTCTGAAAGTCTTTAAGAGCAGTTTTGGGCCAGATGACAATCCTTTGACACGATGAAATTATTAGTGATGATGTTAGAGGTGGTTTCTGTATAAGACATGAGCTATAATGAGAGAGCTACTGACCAATGCTGGCCCAATCTGTGTAAAGTAGACGATAGAGTTGTTGCTTGTGTATTGGTGTAAGTGTGGGGTTTGCTACTTCCAATTTTTTATTTTTTGGGTTTTTTTTAAGAATACTGGTTCAGATGTCAAATGGTGCTCTGGGCACACCTCTAGGAGAGCGTGTCTGAGCTCTTTCAGAGGCAGGTTTTATGTTGTCTTGTGGATCAGGGTGATGTGGTGTGGGTAACATCTGTCTGCTCATTAGAAAAGCTTTTGGGTGCAGTAGGAGAGGATATGTGGCTTAAAAGGAGACAAAAAATGGGAATATTTGGCTAATGACTCAGAAGATGAAAATGGCTGTAATGATCGGATGAAAATGGCTGTAATGCTCACACAACAATACAATGTAAGTGGTTTATTTTATGATGTGTTAGACTTTTATTTCTCTTCTTCCAGATGTAACTTTTTCTGCTTTTCTAGCTTCCTGACTTGTGACAGTGACTGTGGCATCATACAGTTAAATAGTAGTTAAATAGGAGAGGCAAAGGACTCATATCTATGTGCTTTTATGCGAGCGGGACTTCTGTATAGCAAATAAAAACTGTAAAAGCTGTGTCTATAACTGCTTATTTTTGACAGTAATGTTCTGGCAGGTACTTCTGTTTCCAGTTATGAGCTGGTAATGTGTGAAAGGCATGCCTCTTCAGCAGTTGACAGTATGTGGCCAATTGGTTGCAATTTATTTGTGTCAACAGTACCTTACTTGCTGTCCATTCTTCTATATTGTATAATACTGCATAATCTCAGGAAGATTAAGGTGTTGAGAGGCAGTGAAGAACTACTCTGACCATGAAGAGCAGTGGTGGCAGAGAGGATAGGGAGGAGTTGTACGTACTGAAGGTATTGCATCTAGCTCAGATACTTTAACAATAGCTAGCTGTCCTTGTTCTGTGTTTACTTCACTTTGCTTCAAAATGTATTTAACTTGCAATGTTGATGTGGACAATTTTGTTAGGCCTCAGAGGTAGGAAGAAATGGAATATGTGTTTAAGCAGCTTATGCCAGTGCCTTCTGTGGGAAAACAGCAGTAGTTATGAAAACCAGATAACTATCTAGAAGGTTATGGAGTATTGGAAAAAGTGTTTCAGTGTGAATGTCTGTTGATATTCACCTTGATACTGATGCATTTTGCCCTGCCTGCCATCCTTTCAGTGCAGTGCATACTGCATGTTGAATGGCCTTTAAAGACACTGAAAAAATAAGGATCATAGAATTGTTTGGATTGGAAGGAGCCTTTCAAAAGTTACGTGGTCCAGCCCCCCTGCAAAGAACACAGACGTCTTTGGCCTGCTTAGAGTCCAGTCTTACTGACTTCGAATGTTTTGCAGAATGGGACATGTACTACCTCTCTGGTCAGCCTGTGAGAATGTTCTACCCATTCCTCAGATGTGTTAGCCACACCACACCACTTGGCATTGTCAATCTGAAGTCACACTTCTAGTGTATTCTGCCTCATGGCCATTCTTTCCAAGTAGCCATTGGGATTGTCTGTGCAGATCAAAAGCAAAAAGGGTTGCTGTCTTCCATAGTCATATTACTTCATAAAATGCATTTTAAGATGATCAGGAAATTTTTCTCCTTTAATTGGAGGAGCTCATGTGGGACTGCTAGTAACTAGCCACTGTGGTGTTACCCAGAGGGTCATAATCAGTGGTATGGGAACTACTGGGAGGTCTGTTGTTAGTGGTGTCCCCCAAGGGTCAACACTGGGCTCAGTATTTCTTAACTTATCCATCAATGACTTGGATGAAGGGGCAGCTGCCACTTGCTGAATTCACTGTTGGCACAAAGCTGGGAAGAGTGGCCAACACCCCAGAGGGATGTGCAGCCCTTCAGAGGGACCTCAACAGGCTGGAGAGGTGGGCAGTGAGCAATGATCTGAAATTCAGCAATGGCAAATGAGTCCTGCACCTGGGGAAGAATAACCCCCTGCACCAGCACAGGCTGGGCGACAGCCTGCTGGAAAACAGCTCTGTCGAGAAGGATCTGGGGGTCCTGGTGGACAACAAGCTGTCCATGAGTCAACAGTGATCCCCTCTGCTCAGTCCTAGGGAAGCTGCATTTGGATTGCTGTGTGTGGTTTTGGGCTCTGTCGTAGAAGAGTGACACGGAGCTCCCTGGAGTGGGTCTAGCGGAGGGCAACAAAGAAGATTAAGGGACTGGAGCATCTCTTACAAGGATACACTGAGAGAGCTGGGCTTGTTCAGCCTTCATAAGAAATGGAGAGGAGACCATATCAATGAGTGTAAGTATCTGAAGGGAGGGTGTCAAGAGGATGGAGCCAGGCTCTTCTCAGTGGTTCCAAGCAGTAGGATGAGAGGCAGTTGGCAGAAACTGATGCATGGGAAGTTCCATCTGAATATGATGAACTTCTTTACAGGTGACCATGCACTGGAACAGGCTGCCCAGAGATGTTGTGGAGTTTCCCTCACTGGAGGTATTCAGGAACTGTCTGGATGCAATCCCGTGCAGTGTGCTTTAGGATGACCCACTCTGGTCCTTTCCAGTCTCACCCATTCTGTGTTGAAATGTGGCAGTTTTTGTAATGCGCCTTATAGAATTAAAATAGTAACTTCAGTTAATGTTTAGGTCTAATAGAACTAATGGCAAAATTTTCTCTGCCTCTGATTCCACTTTTCTGAGGAGAAACCTGTTGCTCAGAATTTAATCCTGAGGGTAGTTTTCATGCATTGGAGTGAGGTAGAACAAACAGAAGGTGGTGGGGCTGTGAAATGCCCAGCTGTGCAACCAGAATGTGGGAGTGATGATATGAAGAAGCTTGCTCTTGTCTCTCCAAGCTGCTGAATCTGTTCGTGTGAACAAGTACAAAGGAAACTTGAGAGGCCTGGAAAGAGAGAGATACTACAAAGGAGGATAAAACTCCAGAGCTATGGTAGTCAGATGAAACTCTTCCACGTTTGTAGTTAATGCTTGTTCTGTGACTAGATGCTTGGATGTGGTTCTGCCACAGAGGATGCTCGCTAATACCTAGAGAGATTGTCAATCCCGTTCTTTCCAAGTGACATCAAGAAGGAATCATAAAAGGAGTGCTTGATCACCCTCTTCTGAAAAAGCCCACCTGAATTTTTTACACGTTTTCAGTTCAGTGAGTTGTAACAATGTTTCAACCTAATTAACCATAGCCTCTGCTCAAGGTCACTTTCTGGAGTGAACCAGGATGTCATCAGTGTATTGTGGAGAGTGGCACTTAGGATATTCTTAATGGTGAGCAGCTGGCAGTCTCTGTGGCTCTTTCTCTAAAAGCACACTTCACAACAATTATCTGCAATACACCTTCCTGGAACTCCTATGCCATTTCTTAATTAGGAAGAGCTTGTGACTTACTGTACTGTGTGGGTGTAGCCAGAGCACAGCTTTTTGCTGTCTAATGAATATTTTCCTGGGTTTTTTATTTTAAAACTCGTCTTGCTAACTGTATCCATTCTTGAAACCTGCAGTACTACAGCTGTATATCAGTAAAACATCATTGGGAATTGTTCAAGGACCCAGACCTGTGCTTGTTTTCTTCCTTGCTTTCTCCACATCACAAATACTTGAGTTGGAAACTGTGTTAACATACAGATTTTAAGTGACCTGAGATTTGCATGTTGTCTACTAATTTCTGAGAAGC
>JAWWMP010000093.1:21699466-21713265 GCA_035047865.1 Dendrocincla tyrannina | reverse complement strand
ATGTGAGTTAGGTGCATGTCAATCAATGTCAGGACTTGGCTTCCACTCTTAGGGAAAGAATGATGTTATGTAGCTATACTACTTTTATACAATTAGTGTTTTCAGCCTCTTTTTAAAGACGATATCATTATTTTCCAACAAGTGGTAGTGAAGAAAACTGTGTTTCCATCGAGCCTTTTCTAGCACACTCTCCATGTTAACATGAATTTCACTCCCAGCAAAAGCCTCTGTAAAATCAGTATTTGTTTATCAAGTATAAGTAGGAGAGCATCTCTGGTTTTGTACTCTTGATTATGATAAGAAATATTAAAGGTAGAATTGGCACAATAGTTTCCAAATAACACTTCTAGTAATTAAGATCAATACACTCCTGTTCATTCTCCAGATCTATTTAGAAAAGTTATCCCTCTCATGTATAGCCTGTGTTTCAACAAGTAATCCTCTGTGGTCCTACAGAAGGGGAAGATCCTATATCGTAGTAGAACATTGTGAGAAAGACCATGTGGTAAAAGGGGTTTAGGACAACTGAATCTTCCTTATGAGCAGAGAAAGGGTGTATCTGCTGTATGTTCCTTTAACAGGGTGTCAGAAAAAGGAACTCACTTTTCTCCTCCCATCTGTTGTGGTAAGAGTCATTTCACACTTTACATTTTGCTGCAATGAATGGGGTTAAAAAACATGATGTGAACTATGCAATTTTTGCTTTATTGGATGGTAGGTTCCAAATGAACATGACTGAGCCTGAATCTGTCGGGTGTTCTCACTCTCGGAGTGCTAGACCCTTGTGACACTGCATCTCAGATTCACTTCCTCTGTGATTCTCACCAGGATTTATTGGACAGCTCTTGTTTTGGACTTCTCAGAAGGCGGCACCAAAACTAGCAGCCTATCTATAGCAAGCTCCTCAAGACAGGCTGATAGACTATATTTCTTACTTGAACATGAGAGTCCTGGATCTCTGAAAGTGAGGGGCGGTCTGGGAGCAATGATCTGTGTTTACAGACAGAAGGAGGGGGAAACTATCATTTTTTTATAACTGCCACGTAATTCCTTCTCATGTATCTTCATGCTGGTGATGCAGAGGCATTTTCAAAATCTTGGTCCTGGCCAGCAACTGCCAGTGCAATATTAGGTGAAACAGCCCATGTATCAAACAATTTGTATTCTAATTTGTACCAACGCAAAACAGATTCACTCTTCCGCACGTGCCTGCTCTCCTTCTCTCACGTCATCTGCACTGGAGAAGAAAACATCCTTTAAACACATTCCTAGGAGGTATCCATGTCTCTTCCAGATTGAAAGTCTTTTATTCCCTAGCTGGAGAAGAGCAGAAAGTAAAATTCAGGGCCTTGGAAAAGGATATTTTCTCTTTAAAAAGTGAGCAAAATCAATGCAAAAAATACTTACTTAAAGTATGCCTCATAGTTCAACAAGTGGCAACCAAGAGAAATGGGTAAGTTGTGAACAAAACTTGGAAGGGGACTCTGTACCTAGGACTGAAAATCATATGGATGAGCTTTCTTCTCAGCTTTCTCCATTCCCAATACTATCTTTGGGAAAAAGGAGGTGTCAAAATTTGGGCCACAGATATTATAAGCAGAAAGCACTAACAAAATATAAAGGAAAAACAGAATTTTAATTCCCAGAATAAGTTAAAGATTTCAGGCTTCCTCTTAAAAGACACAATTTAAACTCAAACATAAGAGGCTACTGGCTTTCCTGCTTATCAAAGATTGCTCCTTAATTAAAATTAGAGTTCTCATTTTTGTACTGTGCTGACTGCAGCTCTCTTTTTTTGAGCTTTTTTTTGATGCAGTGAATAGAATTAAAACTTTTCCATCTTATGAGCCAGATCATAAGTCTCTTGAAATAGTGAGTAGATAGACATGAGTAATCTGATCACTGACAGGGGACTGAGTGTACTAGGGATAGGCAAAAGTAAGAAGATTATTTATCTCACCTCAATATTTCTCATTGTTATTGTTATTGAGGCCAAATTTGAAAGTACTTAGTTTAAAATACCACTGAAGATCAGGGGATTATATTTGTCAAAATCAAAGTCTAAAGAAGGCTCCACAATTTGGGCCATGTAACTTTATTTTCATTTAAATAGGTCCTTAGAACTCCCTGCTGCCTTTCCCTAAAACTCATTCTTCCACAATACAAAAATACGTGATACTGGCTTCAAGGAGCCAACGGTCTATGACCTACTAGCACTCACTGAATGCTTAATTTACAGCATAACAATCCCACAAATTTTCATTGGATGGTCTTCTGTGCTTTGGCAAATCTTGCCTTTTCTGTGGAGAAGTGATAATAATATTGTGCAGCAGCTTACCTGTGAGGGTGATATCTGAGTAGAAAGCTTTTGGTAATTTTCTTAAGTTTGACTGCTGCTCTTGATTGTATTTCGTTTATCACTATATTAAGAAACATAGAAAAAATAGTCAAAATCTGCATTGAAGAAAAGGTTCATCTTTTTCTTAAAATAGTTTCTAGTTTTCCTTGTTAAATCTGGAAAAAGCACAAAGCACTAGAAATATTTGGATTTTAGCTGCAGCACATGGAAGATGTGGTTAAGTCTGGCAAAGAAAAAGGAAGTGCCAGCTGGGGAAGAAAAGGTGTTATATTGGTACTGAGAGCATTCCTGGAAGGGTGGAAGAGAAAAAATGTGATCATTAACAGATTTTCTTATTTTTTTTCCTTGTCTTGTCTTGTCTCTCTTTTTTTCTTTTTTTTTTCTTTTTTTTTTTTTTTCCCAATACTTGTTATTTATAAATAATTTAATGCTGTGGACTTGTGTGAGTGCATTTTAAGAGACAAGCTGTGAATTGTGCCTGAATAAATACTGAAGTGGGAGTAAGAGCTCCAGAAGAGTTTCCCTCTCACACTGCTGCTTAAAGACTGTAGCTGTGAAGTACTCAAGTACTCATAAGACAGTATAGGTACTGTACTATATACTCATATATGTAGGGCATCCCTATAAGAATCCATAAGGCAGGATTTCCTGACCATGCTCAATGTCTTTACAGTGAATGAGTTGGGGAAAGAGCTCAGACCAGGATGTTGCTTGGGTTCAAATGGCCCACTCACCTCCCTCAATGGTGAGTGTATGTCACAGAAGGAGAGCAGTCCTTGCTGATGTTAGTGTCTGCCAGCACATGTCCCACTGTTACAATACACCCACCTGTGCAAGGGTACAGTCCTGAACATCACTCCTCCTCAGACACCCCACAAGGTGTGGAGAGTTGCGCTATCTCACCACAAGCATCACATTGGCCAGGAGGAGTGACTCCTCCGGGACAATGCTTCTCTTGCTCAGCTAAGGGACCCACTTCCCTCCTTGAGTGCAAGCAGTGAAGGACTGGATCAGCCCTGATGTACTGCAGAACTGATACTGCTTGCTTGTGCCCCTGCTCTGGGAAAGTTGGATGAGTTTTGGTCTGAGGGTTGTCATGCAACACAAATTTGTATACTAATTACTTTCCTGCAATGCAAGTGGGAAGCATAGGATGTCCTGTTGCTGGGATTATGTGGATGTGGGCATCTGCTGCTGTGTCACACCTTTGTAGGTCCTGTATACCTACATGGTTCTTCTTACCTCCCAGTCAGCACAGTCTGCCTTGCTGTCTAATTTCTGAATGTTTTTTACATCTGTCCCACAGTCTTTCACACAGACACAGAGAAAAGCCAAGAGGGAAGATGTGTTGTTCATTTTCAGGACACCTCCGGACCCTTAACCAGCTTAGTAGCTCTCTGCTGAACCTGCTCCAGGGTCTCCATGTCTCTCTTATAATACCGAGGAGCCCAGAACTGGACGCAGCACTCCAGGTGAGGCCTCACCAGGGCTGAGTAGAAGGGCAGGATCACTTCCCTAGGCCTGCTGGCAATGCTCTTCCTAATGCACTCCAGGATTCCACGGGCCTTCGTGGCCACAAGGACACACTGCTGGCTCATGGACAGCTTGTTGTCCACCAGGACCCCCAGGACCTTCTCAGTAGAGTTGCTTTCCAGCAGGTTGCCCCCGCAGCCTGGGGTTATTCTTCCCCAGGTGCAGGACCCTGCATCTGCCTTTGTTGAATTTCAGCCAGTTCCTCTCTGCCCATCTCTCCAGCCTGCTGAGGTCCTTCTGAATGGCTGCACATCCCTCTGGGCTATTTGCCACTCCTCCCAGCTTTGTGTCATCAGTGAACTTGCTGAGGAGGCCTCTGCCCCTTCATCCAGGTCCTTGATTAATAAGTTCAACAATACTGGCCCCAGTAATGAACCCTGTGGGACACCACTAGTCATAGGCTTCAAACTAGACCCTGTGCCATGGATTACCACCCTCTGGGATGTGCTGTTCTGTCAGTTCTCAACTGACCTCATCATTCACTCATATAGTCCAACCTTCCTATATGATCTATGCATATAATATTTGCTCCAGTGGTTGTTCATTTAATGAGTTTAAGTTAGCCTTTAATCTCTGTTTTCACTCTCTTAAATACTCATTATATTTGACTTTTCTGCCTTGAGTTCTTAAAGGGAATTATTAATACCTAAGGAATTATTTCAGCTTTATCCTTTAGTTTTATATGATCAAGTTAGGCTCTAGTAACATCCTATATTATTATTTTTGTATTATAATCTGAGCCTATTTTCTGGCTCAGATTCCTATTCCACACGTTAACAAATGATAACATGTTAACAAATGATAATAAAAAAAATCTGATCATAATTATTCTCTTTGTTACAACTGAAGAAAAAGGTGATTGAACATTTCAAATTTCTCTGTGTGGTTGCATTGTTTATTCACATTATTGGTTACTCAGTGAGCCATCATTTTTCTCTTACCATAATCCATACTACAACACTGCCAGCTGTACTCTCCACCACCCAGAGACCTACAGCACATCTCAATCTCACATTTTCTGGACTGTGGAGAGCATGTAATTTTATTGACTTGTAATGTAAAAATCATGTGACACTGTTTAAAACCGTGTAAATGCAAGAGTTGGGCCACTTTTAAAATCCTGTGACTCTGTAGTGCTGATCATGCCTCAACTTTCATTTTATGTGACTTGTAGGTCTCCCAGTTTCTTCCTGTCCTTAGAGAGTGCTGTACAGGTGTTTCAAAAACGCACCTGTTGCTTCTGTTTTGCTTACTTTATGACTCTTGTTGTAACTTTCCATTAAGCACATCCAAATAAGGACAACAGAGCTGCTGAAAGGTTTGGAACACAAGCCCTATGAGAAGTGGCTGAGGGAACAAGGCTTGTTTAGCCTGGAGAAAAGGAGACACTAAAACTACATGAAAGGAAGTTGTAACAAGGTGGAGGTTGCTCTCTTCTCTCAAGTAGCAAGCCATAGGAAGAGAGGAAACAGCCTCAAGTTATGTAGGGGAGATTGTGGTTGGGTATTAGAAGAAATTCCTTCAGTGAAAGGGTGGTCACGTATTGGAACAGTCTGCACTTGGGAGGGTTTGAATCACCATCCACGGAGCCATTTAAAAATATGTATAGATGCAACACTTAGAGACATGGTTTAATGTTGCAGTTGGCAGTGTTACATTAATGATTAGACTCAATGATAATAGATCTTTTCCAATCTAAATGATTCTGTGATTCTTAAAAGCATGAATCATTTTGTCTGCCTTCGTTTCTTCCTCATACACACCCAGACACGCATATACACACACGCTGTAAGGGCAGATATACTTTTTGGAAGAATTTGTAATGAGAGGTTAGGACTTCACTTAATAAAACCTTTCCTGCCTAGGAAATGCCTTTCTCGACACCATTGGACCTTTTTTTTTTCCTTCTGCACCAGGAGGGGGCTGCAGGCTCTTTCTCTCTGGCATGAAATGAGATAAACTGGTGTTACTGGCCATGCTGGCGGTGAGCCTGGGCAGGGAGGCCAGAGAAGATAAAATGAACAGGAGGCACATCTTTCTCAGGCCCAGTGTTTTGCAGCACTGCTAAAAGGTTTTCTTTGTAAGTTTTAGTGTTCTCAGCTTTTTGGAATAAATTTTCCTGAACTTCTTCGCTGCCTGGTATTTCAGGTGTACCTAAGTATTATCTTACTTGACACACACACTTCTGATTCACTGACCCTTTTACTATGCTGTGCACTTTCAGCAGCTAGCTCAACTAACTCACTTTCTCTTTAACCAGTTTAACTAAAAGGCAAGCCAGTAGGACCTGAAGAAGCTTATATTTGGCATTATGGGTCTTCAGAGAAGAACATATGTTATTTCCACTCTGCTGCTTGGTTGGATAGCAGTAGCTTGGTAACCTAACAGCACTGTAACCTTAAAGCTCCTTTGCACACACTGAGAATAAATTATGCATTTCCACATGATATCTGTTTGTTAAATAATTCAGCTAGTTTAATTTCTGTCTAAATATCTCTTTTGTTTTTTCATTTTAATTTATGACATCTCCTACTGCAATAAAATGTAGCAAGTGTTTGGGCAGGAAGTCTCAGAAGAAATTGCCTTTTGAGGGGATATAGTAGAGAAAGCATGAGGAAGGAAACTTACAAATGCCAAATGCACTAATTTCTTTTACGTTACAGAAGCACAGCAGCATAGTATGAACAGTCATAGATGAATGAGGTACATGAATCATATATTTAAGAGCTTGTTTACAAAGCTCTAGACATAAATATTGCATTACTTTTTTTTTTCTTTCCCCAGCTACTTAGTTGCTCTTCCCTGACTTTGTTGACAAAGCTGACAGAACTGGAATAGCTTTATTCTGGACAAATGGGTTCTTCAGTCTATATTTTCATACCTTTAAGGGACCACAGACCGATGTGCAAGATGAAATGCATAAAGTTACCTTTGCACTGATCAATTTTCTGTAGAGAAACTTAGGACAATGTTCAGTCAATCTTTTATATGAATGAAAAACTCAGCTGTGTAAGGTTCAAGCAGTAAGCAGAGGCACTAAAAGCCTCCTCTTTTGAATGCAATATTCTTTGTCAGCAATGACATCAAGTACACTGACCTGCTCAGATACGAGTCTTGTCTTATGTGCCTGGTCAGTGAATATACTTCGAGTATGTGGAATTGCATGCTTCTCAAAGCTATATGCTTCCACTCAATCCAGCAGGTTAGGTCTTATTTCTTATAATGTTCTTTTGAAGAAATCATGAGGAACAATGGAACTAGAAATGAAAGCTGTTAAATGGGATGTACTACAGACAAGGTCCAAAATATAAATCCACATCCAGCAACAGTTCAATAGTTATGAAATGCCAGTGCTGACCAGACATGGAAATTCAATACATAGGACTATGTGCATTTTAAGGGGAATTAAAAAAATAAATCATTCTTATCTGTAACAAAACCTACCTGCTTCATAAAAAAAAAAAAAGAAAAGATAAAAAAATTGTAATATAAATGTTTGAAAGGAAATCTTAAAAAGTTTCTCAGCCAATTCTTACCTTTTTTAAAAATCTGACGTTCTTGCAGTATCAAACCACTACTGGACTCAAAAGTAAATTACCATCAGTAATTCATGAGCATTTTTCAAAGCACAAATCATTTCAGGTATTACTACCTTTGATTTTATAATGACCTGTATCTTTTTGGGAGTGACTTTTGTGCATTTCTTTTAGGAATTGACTCTCACCAAAAGCAATTTTTTTTACCTTGTTTTTGCTTGTAAGGGTAAGATGAAGTAGCTGAGTAAGTGGAAAGGATTTCTGGAGACAATTTCCTAAGAAACAGAATACGCAGGCTACCAGCCTCTCTGACTGTAATCCTTTGTTTTCTGCATTAATAGCTAAATAGGTATCTTTATACTTACACATTAACAAGGACTCAGAGATGATGCAGAGACACCATTAAACATCAAAAACCTTGTGCATGTAACATGTACATCAACAAGGACATTTCTATATAATGTTAATCAAAGCAAGTACAAAGAGGACTTGTTGGGACTGCTAACTGAGTAAAAAGCTGTTCATTTCTTCTCATACATGGACAGGAAAGTGCCCGTGTTCTGTCTGCCCACACCAAGATGAAGCTAGTAGTGCTGGCAAGGATTACAATGATCACAAAAGGGTCAGTGCTCCAAAAACTTTGTTCACTACCTGGATGCTGCAGGACACCAGACCACTTGTGGAAAGGTTCTCTAGTGCTACTCAGCAGGAAGCATGTGTGGACCTAACAGTCCTGAGGCACATGAAAAGTGGGGTGAGGGGATAGGTTCTTGGGCTAGTGTTCTTTAGAGAAATAGGGGGGAAAACATGCTATGGAGTCAAAACAGTTGTTCTGTATTTTTAGTATTCTTCTATTTTGATTTATAAAAACTAATCTGTGAAGTGTAGTGTTTCTGTTCATTGTGTGGTGATAAAAATTTTCGCAGAGTCCAGAAGTCTTGCAAGTACCCTACCTTCAAATGCTTTATCCAGAGCTTTTTGCTGTATAGCTTTGGGCTGAGTTTTTCATGGGAACTGCCCTTTAAAGGCAAGCAAGCAGTTCCTCCTCCCTCGCTCTAAAACTTCAAACTTTACATGATCAAATAAGCACTGATAACAAGAATGACCCATTGCAGAATTTTCTTGTGCTTTCATTAATATTTATTTATTTATGCTAAGGTAAGTGTTTGATTTAGGATAAAGCATTGACAATTAAGAAAAATTGGTATCCAAGGTTTCAGATGTGATTCTTTTGATGTATATATTAAGAATGGTAAGGAGAGCAAATACACACATCAACACACTTCTGTTTATGTCCTTCCCTCTGTCTGTTACAGTGTAGCGCTAAAATGAGTTTTAATTAGATTATTAGTAATTGCTATTTATTCCAGACCATGCAACAGGAAAGAAATTAAGTTCAAAGACATGCTAATTAACTCAAAAGTGCGCAGCTTACCTGAAGTGACATCAGTTCAAAGTCATTTGTACCTGGTTCTTTTCTGTGGTCAGAGCTATAATCAGTTGATTTTAGCACAGATTATATCCAAAACAGTGAATACTTTGATCCTGCAATATTTGAAAGATCAAAGATTCGTACATATCACTGTACTTAAGTAGGGTCTAGAATAACACATATGCTGCAATTTCTTTTTAAAACCCATAGCACCTAACCCACTCAGCTCCTAGGTTCAAGAAATGGAAAAACACCTTTTAACCCAGCGCTTTTCTTAAAATGTATTGAAAAGAGACTTGTAAAAGAATATATCACTCTAGTAGTTTTATAGATGCATCAAGCAGTCTCTGATAAAGATTCTGTTCCTTGTTGCATTTCTTTCAATTCAAAATTTCATGTGGAAAGTGTCAGCCTATTCTTACTTTTCATTCTCTAATTTTATTTCAAACATTAGCTGTTACATTGCATAGAATGTGCACTGGTTTTGTCTTAATTGTAACATAAATTTGATTCATGTGTAGACTAGGACTGAAAATACAATGCCATTTCTGGTTTTGCAGCAAGATTTTAATCACAGCTCACTTTTCTTTCATTAGAAAGAGTGAAAGTTCTACAGATTTCTCTGTTTAACCTCATTTTCAGTTTCTGAAGTATTTTTGCAACACTGATCAGGTTAAAGTCATAAAATTAAACAAAATTTTATTCTGTCTGATTCACAGAGCATTTATTGTGGCATCTGCTCATTCACATTAGGCTTAAACTGAGAATGTAGGTCTGGAAAGAACAACTAGAAGATGCAAAGAAATTTTGTTAGTCTACCTGAGCCAGGTAACAATAACACAAAGGAATATGAACTTCAAAGCTAGGCTGTACAAGTCTGGGGCACCTGGGAATGTGCTTTGGTTCCCAGACTGTGGCAAAGTCAGTTTTCCTGCTCCCTTTTTTACTACTTTTTTAGCTAAGTGAAATACTTTAAACTTTCCTAGGCTGGCACTCCAGTTCTACACAAAATGTGAGAAATAACTTGTGAGACCTGTCCTACATATCCAAGTGCATGGATATATATATATGTATGGATCTCATGTCAGGACAGAGACACTGCTAGCAGAAAGATTGTTTTATGGGCTTCCAGTAAATCTTTCCTGACATAAAAGATCATGAGCTCAGCTCAACCTTTCCCCCGGAATTCCCTTTTATGTAAGTCAGAGTAATTTTTTTAAAGTCTTCTCAAGGTTCACAGTAAGCTTTCAACCAAGCAACTAGACCTCCATTGGTCTCCAGGATAACTTTGGCCAACAAAGTCATGTTGAATGTGTTTAAAGAGTAAGCAAATTCTGCAGTCCAACAGTTGACTTAATTCCTACTGCTGCCAGTGCAGTAGGATGAAAACTATGCATTTATCCATCTGGCTTTTTGTGCTTTTAGGCATCCAAGTTTTTTAAATAATTTTGCATTAAACATACCATATAGAAGTTTGTTTCAAAACTGACTCCTAGTATGTAAATTCGATAGATCTCTTGAAAGTTTTGATAATCAGAAAATATAACATGTCTATAACCAAAGTAGTGAGTCTGTAACATATTTATCACAGAAAGAGAAGATAATCTAGCAGTACTATTCAGAGGGTTTAGATTTAGTTTCCTTGTAATCATAGGGTAGGAGAGAGAGGACTGGGTGTACCTTCTGTGTCATTCCCCAGGCCAGTAGCTCATGTTCAAAGACTACAAAGGTCAGTGGGCATTTTCTGATTTGCTACAAAAAATTTTGAGTGAAAGTGTTAGCACATGAGAAAGGCACACATCACCATGAGAATTTATGTAGAATATTTATGTTGTCTTCTATAAGAAGCAATATCAGTTGGATTAACACCTATAATTAAAAGGCAGTTTTAGAAAGAAGAATGGAGATGACTGCAAGGACTGTTGCGGTTGGCTGGCTTGAGTTCTGTTTTGCTTTGGGAGCAGGTCTGGAGCATGGAGTGGGAGGGCACCCAGCAGCCAAGCTTCTTTCCCTCTTGGCAGCTTGATTTGCCATACTTCTGACCCCAGAGGGATCTTTCCAGAGGGAAAGAGAAAATTACCTTTAGAAGAAAGTTTATTATAACAGTCTTCCATATCTACTAGAGGAAAGAAGGTTATATTCTGATTAAAACAAGGAACAGTGTTCAATAGCAAGACAGCAGTGCTCAACCAATTTCCTTACTATGCAATATTGGAAAAATCCTGTGGGAAATTCCAGCTAAACTGGAATACCCAGCAACACGGACCAGAACCACAGGATGAGAGAGGGCATCTGTAAGGGGAGACTGCTGGATGGACAGTACACATCCAGTTATAAACTTGTTTTCTTTATTCCTTTCTTGTTTTTCTCTGACTTTAATCTCACTGCTTTCCCCCACGTTATCCTTCATACCTGTCTTCCTTCGTACCTGTCAATGTCCACTGAAAGTTTGACCTGCTACCTACAAATTACCTTTCTTTTCACCACTCAATCCCAAAGGACTGTTCAATATATTCAGCCAAAAGCAGTATTAAATTCCTGTCAGGAAACTTGAGCCATCCCAGTACCTACACAGAATTTCAGGGTAATCCAAGCAAAAACTAGTTAGTTTAGTCTAACTAAAACTAGTTAAAAATGTCAACTGAAATTGAGTAGGTTTTTGTTTTGTTTGGTTTGAGTTTTTTTTTTACTAAAACATTATTCACTATTTGATGTTCTTCTGTTTCTCCTCTTGTTTAAAAAGGTGAAGACCAGAAGGTATGCAGTCTAAGACGTATGCATGGCAACCTCCCAAGTCTGAAAAAAAATGTGTTTGACAGTCAGCTATTTTTTGTTAGTCAGTTTTCACTGAAAAATGGAAGTGTCTCTGAACACATAAACAAACAGGAAAATGTCTTACACTGAAGTTTCAGCTTGAAAAAAAATGGGACAAAAGCATGACAATGTTCCTTTGCCAAGCAAGATTGTAACCTTATACAGTCTGGGAGTCTGAGAGCTTCAGAGCAATACAAAGGTGGACTAGACAAGAATAAATACTTTTTTATTGTCAGACCACACCTGGAGTACTGTGTCCAGCTCCAGGGTCTTCAGCACTGGGGGTCATGGACCTGTTGGAGCAGGTCCAAAGGAGGGATATGAAGATAATTAGAGTGATGGAGCACCTCTCCTATGCAGAAAGGTTGAGAGAATTGGGGCTGTACAACCTGGAGACATCTTTGAGAAAACCTTAATGTGGCCTTCCAGGGCTTAAAGGGGGCTTATAAGGAATATGGGGACAGGACCTGTAGTGATATAACAAGCGGTAACAGTTTGAAGCAGAAGGAGGGTAAATTTAAACTAGATACAAGGAACAAGTTTTTTACAATGAGGATGCTGAAACACTGGCAAAGGTTGCCCAAAGAGGTGGTGAATGACCCAGCCCCAGAAACATTCAGGTTAGATTGGACCTGATCTAGTGGAAGGTGTCTTTACTTATTGCAGAGAAGTTTGACTAGATGGCTTTTAAAGGTCCCTTCCAACCCAAATTATTCTATGATTCTGTGATTCTATATTAAGCCTATAGAAAACCTAACACCCCATAAAGTGGGTGTGCATCCATTACTACTGTTCCACAGATGGTGCAGCCAGCTCGCCCTATCACATGTCAGATGACTCAAACTGAAATTCTCACCCTCTCCCTGCAGTTTCTGGATGAAAAACAGGTTTCAGTGATGCTCTTACAGCTCTGTATCAAGACCTCAATCTCCACTATGCTAACGTGTGCACAGGCCTCTTTGTTGGCTGGGACACAGAGAAAAGCAGATTTCAAGGAGAGATATCCCTGCAGAGCTGTTTTCCACATAACCTGCACAAAGGTATTGGCTAATCTGTCTGCCACAATCTAAAAAAGTCCTGACTGTGACATACCACAGAGAGCCTTCAACAGGTAACAAAGGTATTTTAGTCTTACTCCTGCTGCACCACAGGACTTCTGCAAGCCCTTTTGGGATGCCCAGGGTGAGAACCTCCGCAGGCTCAGGCAGCCTGTGTCTGTCTGAGTTGCCACACCTGGGGCTCACTGTCCTTTGACCATGGGACAAAGTTTTCCTGCCTTCAGGGGAAAGGATTTGCCCTCCTCTTCTCCTGCATGCCCACCTGTGAACTATCAGTCAAAGTCAGTTAGAAAGGCTGTATCTGCATGAATATTGAAGTAAGCATTCATCTTTCCAAAACAATGAAGTCTGGCTTGAGAGGTGCTAACAACTCCATGTATTTAATTTGAATCAGATTAAATATTCATTTTGATAAGATCTGAAAAGGCCCTTTTTTGAGACTTTTTAAATTTCCAGAGCAAGCCATAGATGGAGGAAACAAGGGGACAGCTGAGGCTCTATTTCTGAATCCACCTCAATTTTGGTATTTGACAAATAAAGAAATAGTTATCATTTGAGTCCTTCTCGGTTTATTTTTTTATCACTGCCTTCCACTCCAAATGCAATTGTGGCAAAAAGTCTGAAATTAATTCTCCTAGGAGAAGATAGAATAGAGTATAATTTTAATTTTTTGCCTGATATACTCACCAAATTATTCCTTTCTTACTCCGCTAAAGATTATTTAAATTCATGGCTTTTCTAATCACAGACAATGTTTACAAACAGAGGAAAACAAATTGTTAAGGGTTCAATGGACAGTTCAATGGACTTTAAATGATTTATAAATTTGATCCAGACAATATTCTATTGATTTTTTTCTTTATTACTTTATTTTTTAATCAGAGATACTTCATAATTCTGAACCATGCTAATAATTTGCATGGCAAGAGGAGAATTCAAAAGTGACCTATGTAGCTAACAATCACAAACCTGATGATGTGAAAAGAACAATAGTGGCATTGAAATATTTTCAATTAAAAAGCCAAACCAAACAGACAAAACCCAAACCAGAACCCAAACCAGGTTGA
>JAWWMP010000093.1:21659226-21669866 GCA_035047865.1 Dendrocincla tyrannina | reverse complement strand
TTATTAATTGATATTATTATTCAATAAATACTTTTTTCCAAAGCTTCTTTGGACTGAAGATGCAATAAAATTGCAATTTTAGGATGAAAATGCTACAGACAAAATGAAAACTTCTTCACAATCAGATGATTTTAAATCCTGCTTTATTCAATATTAGACCTTTCAAATGTGACATCCAGTTGTAGGTACTGAGACAGTGTATGGCTTTGGGGGCACAATTTGCATTAAAATGAATACAATTTTTTTTGCAAATCTTAGTATAACTTAGTTAAGTTGCTTTGATTTCCTTTTGATATTACTTGGTCCACATTTTTAACTAAATAGTTCGTCTTGCTTACTTGGTAGTTTTTGTTTTATTACAGACACAACATATTTAACGGTTTGTTCAAATTCCAGCCCTGTTTTCTCTCTCAGCTTCTGTTATCTCTAAATTTATATAGTTCTGCTTTCACTTCTGTTTTCTGGATTGTAACTATTTTATTGAGAGAAAGATACCTCTAGAGACAAAAAGGTAAAATAACTGTTCTTGTTAGGGAATTCACTCTTTGCTCCCAAAGGCAAGGCTGAAGAAAAAAAATTCTAGAAATTCCTAAATTTCAGGACTGCCCTGATGACAATTAAGTAACATTAAGACTTCTGGCTCCGATGCAAACTGAATGAGTTTATATTGTGCTAGGAATTTTGTCCGCAGCAGTATATGAATAAAATGAAGTTAAGCACAGTTATTGTAAGCAATATGGTTCCCATATAAACTAAGCTTCTTAGGTTTTTAATCAATCTTGTATCTTCCCATATGAACTAAGCTTCTTAATATTTTAATCAATCTTGTGAGTGTCATTGCACAGCATATCATTTTATCATGGGCAGAAATCACTCACCCAAACACTTCAAGGAGTATACCATTTTCTCTGAAACTTTGGACAGTAAGTAAAGTACAATAAACTCTTCATCAAGGGACCCTGAAGAAGTCTTCCTATACAGAAATTTCTGAGAAGCAGAGTCAGCAAATGTATCATATTGATCACATAAATTTAAAGTAATTTTATTGTCTAGTAAGTATTATTTTCGAAGACCAACATTCAAAAGAAAAATGCTGATTTAAAATGGCACGCCACTTCATATTAGTTTATTTTCCATTTAAAATTTCAAAGTGGGGTAACTGAAAATCTCACAATATAGTAATTTTTTTCCCTCTTACTGCCTAATTTGTGCATTCTATACAATTTTATAGAACTGGTTTCAATGTTTCTGCTTTCTAGTGAACTCTTAGCTCTTCTTATTAATCTCGGTAATCTTTAGCAGATCCACAGCACAAAAATAACTATTTAGTATTATAGAATAGTGTTATATGTTTTTGAAATGAGCAGAGTCTTGAGGAGGTTTGGAAACTAAAAATCAATCTAAAAACTAACCAAAAAAAAATAAAAGAAAAACAAAGGCAAAACCAGCAGTTTTCAATATTTGTTTATTTTTCAAAATGTGTGCATAACTTAAACATACAAATATTCCTGATCCTTATCTGAAAGATGTAGTAAGAGAATAAATAGTTCTGAGCCTGAACTTAAAACATTCATTTCTTTCCTCATTTCTGTGCTACTCATGTAATCAATAATTTCATGAATCAGTAATTTCAAGATCAGTCACACACTTTATTGCTGCTATCCAAGATGAAACAATTTTTTCTCTGTATCTGTGTAGGGAATAAAAGGAGTAATAAGAATCTGTGTCATGAAGCAGAAAGGTTCACAGGCTTTTATATATATATATATATATATATATATATATATATACTGCAAAATCACATAAAGACCTTAAAAATGCACAAGCCTGCTAAGAGGTGTCTTGCTGCATAACAAGGATGGTTAAGTAAAAGCATGTGAATCAAATTTCAACTGATCATAAAAAAAGTTTGAAACTGAATTAAATGTTCAGTTACACTGTCTCTGCCAGGACTTCCTCTTTCAAGTTGAAATGGATTTAAAGACAAAGCTACTCTCTTGCCAGTAATTTCAGAAAACATAAAAACCAAGATACAACAGAGGAAGGCACAAACAAAAACCATGAAAATATCATCTGGGATAGTATGTAATCAAGATGTTGTTGGTGGGTTGGCTATACTGTGTCTTTCCTAGAGGTTTCCATTAAATGAAGAGTACACTAATTTCTGAGAAGATTCCATGAGAATTCTCCTGTGTAAATTGCTGGGGAGAAGTGCTGCATGATCACCCAACTCAGTTATGTGTGCTCCCTTCTAGCTCACCCTGTTCTTGGACGCAATCAGCTGTGTAGAGCTCTCAGAAGGACAAAAGGCTGAGATAACTTTTTGCAACTTATATATTTCACTGTCAAATTTTAGAGCATGGCTGTAGCATAGACTTCATTCTGAATATAGTTCATTTATTCTTCTAAAATTAACTGACTGCAGAAAGCCACAGGGCTTTCTGAAAGATGTCAGAAAAACTGGACCACAGAATCATAGAATGGTCTAAGTTGGAAAGGACCTTAAAGACCATCTACTTCCAAACACCTTCCACTTGACCAGGTTGCTTTAAGTTCATCCAACCGGCTCTTGATCACTTCCATGAACAGCACATTCGCATCTTCTCTGGGCAACCCATTTCTGTGCCACACCACCCTCACAATAAAGAATTTCTTCCAAATATCTTGTCTAAACCTACCATATTTCTACTTCAAGCCATTAGCCTCACCCTAGCACTACAGACACTTATAAAAAGTCCAGCTTTCTTATAGCCTGCTTTAGGCGCTGAAAAGCCACAGTGAGAACTCCAGAGTCTTCTACTCTCCAGGCTGAACAACCTTAACTCTCTCAGCCTGTCTTCATAGGAGAGGTGGTCCAGCCCTCTGGTCATCTTCTTGACCCTCCTCTGGACTCACTCCAATGGGTCCGCATCCTTCCAATGTTGGGGGCCCCAGAACTGTATTCTTCGTAGAGTCTCATTAGAGTAGACAGGGGCAGAAACCTCCTCACCCTGCTGGCTATGCTGCTTTTGAGGCAGTCCAGGATAAGATGGACTTTCGGCTCTTTGAGGGCACATTGCTGGCTCATGTGCAGTTTTTCTCATCCAGCAACATCCTCAAGTCCTTCTTCTCAGGGGTGCTCTCAGTCCATTCTCTGCCCAGTCTATTTGTGTTTGGGATTTCCCTAACCCAGATGCAGCACCTTGCACCTGTTGAACTTCATGAGGCTTGCATGGGCCCATCTCTTAAGCTTGTCAAGGTCCTCCTGGATGTCATCCCTTCCCTCCAACATGTCAACCACAGCACACAGCTTGGTGTTGTCAGCAAACTTGCTGAGGGTAAACTTGATCCCACTGTCCATGTCATTGACAAATAGCTTTGGAAACAACACTGATCCCTGTGGAACAACCCTCTTCACTGACCCACAGTTCGACATTGAGCCATTGACAGCAACTCTGAGTGTGACCATCCAGACAATTCCTTATCCACCAAGTGGTCCATCTGTCAAATCCGTATCTCTCTAGTTTACTTACAAGGATGCTGTATGGGACAGTATCAAATGCTTTGCATGACTCCAGGTAGTCTTCCCTCATCTATCAGTGTAACCCTGTCATAGAAGGTCACCAAATTCATCAGGCACAATTTGCCCACAGTGAAGCCATGTTGGCTGTCAACAGGCACCTCTATGTTTTTCATCTGCCTTAACACAATTTCCAGGAGGATCTACTCCATAACTTTGCAAGGCACAGAGGTGAGACTGATCCGTTTGTAGTTCCCCGGGCCTTCCATTTTATGCTTTTTAAAAATGGTGGTTGTTTCCCCTATTCCAGTGAATGAGAACGGCACCAGATTTACTTCTTTTAGCAGTCATTTATAAGTGAATGGGGGATTTGAAATACTGGATTTTCAGTAGGAGACACTTAGGTTGTTATGGAACTCTATACTCCATTGTTTTGTTGTGTGTGTCAAAACTGCCAGGCAATAATTCCTAGAGTATATCTTCACATTTGTCTTATAGCTAATTAAAAAAAAAAATCAAATGCATTTGTTGCATATATAGTATATTTATTTCTTGTGTACTGTATTGATGGACTGTATCCAAAACACCATGTAAACCAGCTTTTTCCCTACCTCATATACTCCACAATAGTTTGACTATGAATATCTTTACATAATACATAATCTGAATAGTCCATTCCAAATGTGCAGCCACTAACAACTGTAGGTATAGCACTTAGAGAAATGCTTTAATGGAGTTGGCAGTGTTAGGTCATCAGTTGGGCTTGATGTTCTTCACGGTCTTTTTGGACCAAAATGATTCTACGGATCTATGATATCTTCAAATTTTGCTGTTACTAAAGAGCAATTAAGAATGTCATATTCCAAAAAGAGCTTCAGGTTTGAGCTTTAAGACTGTTCTAAGTGAAACATTGCAGCAATAAGTATTTCCAGGCAGATATTTCTCTCGGTCTGGAAAAGATGGTATACTGCACAAAGCAGGCTGGTCTCTAGCGAAGTAACTAGATCCCAAGATGGGTCCTTCTTGGAAGAGGCCATTAGCTCTTAGCAGCTATTCTGATTAAAGTCTGCCAACATAAAAGTCCTAGTGGAGAAAGACCATCCTGACAGTGAACTTTAACAGAGATATTTTAAGAGTCCCAGAAATCGTTTACTCAGAAGACAGGTAATTTAATCAGCAATTTAAAACATGCTTGAGAAAGACCTTTTATTAGTCAAATTCTGTATGCTGGATGCCCAGAAAAAAAGTGAAATTTAATTTATTCCTCCTTAAGGCTTGAGTTCTAAAATGATGTAGCTGTATCAAACTGTAGCAGTATTAGCTACTATAAATCAGTTTTTTCAGGTAGAGAGGTGACTTTTCAGGACTCTGAAGTTAAGTAATGATTATGGCACAAGTAAAAAACATATGTTCCATGTAGCTTAAAATGTTCCATGTTAATTGCACTAGTGGCCAAGAACTGGTTGACTCTTATTTCCTGGTGGAAACTGTTTTGTGGTGAATTAGGAGAAAGGTGATTCATTTCAACAAGGTGATAAAGCCTGAAAAAAAAAAAAATTAAACATCTGCAAATATCTTTAAAATGCTAACCTTACTAAAAGTCATAGCTTTAGGCAAATTTGTCTGGGGGAATCCCCTAATTCAGAGGGAATTCCCTAACTTAAGGGGAATCACATCACTCATTCTTGAGTACCTGGGACATCTGTGTTATTGATCTCCTATTAACTTCAGCTGAACTGAAGGTCTAGAGCTAAATCCTGGACTCCTAAAAGGAATGATCTGAACATGAGAAACTTCTGACAAGTGCTTTGGTACTAAAGGACAAGGAGGTGTGTAGTGCTATAACTTTTTTTAATTATTATTTGTTTAATGGAGGTGATGGAAGCTGCAGGTCAGGATATCAGTATCCATTGGAGGAAAGAGACAGAATCTCGTTTAAACAGTAACTAGTAGACAGATACGTAAGAGTGTTATAATGATGCTGATAATGTGTGTGTATGTGTGTGTGTGTGCATTTATATATATATATATATGATTTAATTATATTAAAAATACAGAGTTTGCTGCAGAAGTGACCTATAATGTGAACAAGAAAATCTGACACATATGTTCTGTCTAGGTTTAAGCCAAAAATCAGTCACTACACTCATAAAAGGCCCTTTCATAGTCCCAGATGGAATAGAAAAGAAGGGAGAAATGGAAAATGGAGATAGAAATGGAAATGGAAATTAAGTGGGTATGAGACAGAAGTCATCCTCAAGCCACTGAATGAATCCATAGTGTTTATGACTCTTGAACAGAGTTAGAAAGACAGAAAGGATACAGTAGAAAAGCAAACAGTAGAAAAGCCGTAAACAAAAGTGATAAAGATAATCAAAGACATAACATGGTTTCTTACAAGAACTAGACAAAATGTAAAACACAATCAGGAAGTTAATTATCCACTGGAAGACCTCCTGAGAACTAAGGTTAGTCTTGAATCTCTGACTCAATTTTTCAATCAGGGGAGTGCATTTCCATTATATTTTAGAAACATAACAGCATTTAACACAAGTATTTTCATTCCCCCCCAATGAGATCTCAACCAACAAATAAAAGTATTTGCCGTGTCCACTATTGATTTGAGAACTTTGTCAAGATATTTGATTTAATGCTCATCATCTCATTGTCTGAATCATTTTGATCTAATAGCTGTAACTGAAAAAAAATATTTAAAATAAATAATTTATCTTAGATTTTGCCTTTACTCACAGAAGGCTCTTAGCCTGTGGTCTCTATGCAGATTTATTGGTTTACTATATTTTTTAATTATCTTTTCTGTAATTGCTTTAAAAGAGGAGAAAAAAAAATTCAAAACTTCTGTTGCATTTAATAGTGGGCTCAAATTACATCTTTCTCTATATCAATATGCCTTATAATGAGGTTTCCATATCAAGCTCCCTTAGATAGTTTCCAAAACTATTGTACACATGAATTAGCACACAAAAGTACTTGCATGAATGCCTGAAGAATCCAAATCTAAAAAAAAAAAAAAAAAAAAAAAAAAATTAAAAAATATGCAAATAATGTGAGATTTGTAACGTATGGCTTGAGGAAAGGATAGTACAACATGGGATTTTCTGCAGAGGATCAACATCTAGTTTCTTGTCTGTGATGTTTCTCAAAGTTTCTTCAAAAGTAGAGCTTGTGTCAAGTTGCATAAATCAGCTCCAGAAAACCCTTGGTGGTGTGACTATCATTAGGTTTAAGATATAGAACAAATATCTGTTCTGACTTTGTTCTGACACTTCCCAATGACTATAAAGAGTATTTTGTCTTTCTTTTCTTTCAAGCACATCCTGCCTCCTTTCCTATGCCCCATCCCTTTTCCCTACCCTTAGTATTTTCTGTGATAAATCACCCTCTGTCACTGATCCCCTTAAAGGTCCTCAGAGGGAAAAATTCCTCTCAAAGTTGTGAAGCTAGGAGAGGTTTAATTCTATTCAACATCCCTTCTCCAAAACTTAGCCTCATCAAAATGTTTTGCTACTCATCAGCAGAAAGTCCCTGGGGTAGGCTGTAAAGGGAATTGTTCTTCTGCAAGTAACAGGGGACAAGCAGCAGCTAACCTTCATAAATGAATTCAAGCTGTCTTCATCAGTTCTTCTTTCTGAGTTTGGAAATGGTGAGCATTTTTAATACAGTAAAAAAAAAAAAAAGAAAAGAAAAGTATCAGAAGTTTAAGCCCTTTAATCAAATTAAAAACTGTACAATAAAAGAGACAGAGGTAGAGAGAATGGAACAGTTAAATAAGGGTACACATAAGAACAGTTATTTCATAAGACTAGTCCTCTGCCATGGGTCAAGGCTGCAGCACTTAGAAGACATACAATGCATCATACACAGATGCTATTGATCACTTAAAATACCCCAAAAATACAACACAGTAACAAGCACAGCCTCACCAACTTGTAACAACTGTCACTGACTCAGGATATTTTTCTGACTGATGTGAGACGCTTTTTTCCAGGTAATTTTTTCACTGACAATTTTATCTTGTGCTACAGCAGATTGTCTGCAGACTGCAGGTGCTAAAGCATTTCAGCAGACATATGCAAAGGTTGCTAGATCAGCTGCATCATCATTTACAAGCTCAACAGGCTGAAGAAAATGTGTCTTCTGCTCTCTGAGGCTTGGGTGGCTTTTTACAACTGCCCTCTGGTGAAGCTGTGTCAGGTAGCTTTAGGATGAATGACACAGGTGTTCTCTGAATGCATAAGTTTATCTGATCTGAAGCAGTCAGAAATTATTAATTTTAATATTATTACATGGCCAATATTGTAACTGTTGAAACTACCGACTGAACTCAATTTTTTTACTCTAAATTCCCCTTCTTTTTACTCTTTTGCTAATATATGGCAGGCCAACACCAGGAGAGATTCACAGCTGGAGCTTTCTTTCGATCAGCATAGGACCCATTTTAAGTGTGCACCCTTTGCCATACAGTAGATTTCATAGATTATAGGGTCATTGAGTCATACAATGGTTTGGCCAGGAAGGGACCTTAAAGGTGTGTCTCACCCCCCCCTGCTGTGGGCACAATACCCTTCACTAGACCAGGTAGCTCAGAGCTACACCCAACCTGGCCTTGACTGAAGTTTTCCAGCATTCAGCATAGCAATAAAGTAATTGATCACAGTCCAAGGTTTGAATATTGTATGCATAATTATATTCTTCTTTACTTATTTTCTAGGTTAATTAACACATTTCCCCCTTGCTTTTAATTTGGAACCCTTTATTTTTAAGAGTTCTTTCAGAGTACTAACTATGTTCTTTGACCCTGCAACCTGAAATACTTTTGCTATACCTCCATGTATGTTTATAGTCTCTCAAATAAACACTGCTATTACAGCCAGGTGTACTTTTTGGGATCTCATTCATTTTTCAAAAAAGTGAGTTTTGAGCTTGCCCAGGCATATTCTTGAAAATAAAACAAGTAGTTGTAGGAACGTGGAAAAGGAGAGAAAGAGCAGGAAGAGAAAAATGAAGAAAAGGGTTTGGGTCTGGGTTTTGTTTTGTTTGTTTGTTCTTTTAATATTCCTAATGAAAATGTTCTGAGTTTTCATTAAAAACAAAAACCAACCAAACTTTGCTTTAGAATCTTCTGATATACACTTTCTATATTTTAAAGAGCAAATAATCCCCTAAATAAAAATATTTGACTCTGAATCTAATCAGTTTTTTAGTGAATCACAAAATACATTCTTTTATGTCACTTAGCCAAGGAAAATGTAACTTGAGGAGGAATAAAAAGTAATTCTTCAGACAGGTCAGAGAAGGGGAAACTCAGTTATTTTTCACTTGTTTGGCTGCTAGCATTTTAGTAACACTGTTCTTCTGTATTAAATCTTATATATCTATGCTACAGACAGCATGTTTACAAAGCAGTCTGAATTTTTTCTTCCTTTCAATTAACCCTTGTGCCATAGAAGTTTCCAGTAATCTTTTTTCACTTTCTTGTTTGATCTTCTTACTCCCCACGGGATTGATCTTTTCCCTTTGTCATAAAAAGTGCCTTCTGCAGCATGTCTTCTCTTGGTCAGCATGAATCTGCAAAAGCAATTTCTCTCACTTTTCTGGTCAGTTTTTTGTAATAGCCTCTCTGTCTTCCCTTTCATCTTGTTTTGGGATGAAAGGTCTCTTCTTTCCAAAGTCCTGGGAGCTGAGGCAGACAGAGAGCTTCTTTTCATGGATCCTTTCTAGAACCCTTGCACATTTCTGCATGACAGCTTTCCAGAGATACCTGCTAGTTTCTATCTTTCACTGAATGTGTGTTTTCCTTCTGCATCTGAGTGAGCAGAGAGGTTCTGCTCTTGTCACAATGGAGAGCCTTTAAGATGTAGGGGCAGCAGCGTGATGGGAGGCTTCCCAGGGAGCTTATTATAGATGCAGGATTTTATTAATAAAGTTCTAGAGCAATACAGAATCATGAGTAACAACAACCAATCTGAATATACATGACACTGTGTGAAATATACACTGTTGAGATTTATAGAATGATCTGCTGCTATCACTTTTTCCAAGCACATCAGCATCAAGAGCTCAAGTCTCAAGTCTGGGAGATTACACCATATATTAAGCTTTGGGCAAAATCAAAAAAGTTTAAGTAACATAAAAATCCTTTGGTTATTAGCAGGGCTCTGGTACAGCACATGGGGAAAACATCATTAAGGGTGAATGATGCAATGAGGTCTGGGTATCGCAGTGGCAACCAGTGTTTCACTTGTGCAAGCAGTGCAACACAAGTCACAGCTGTCAGGGTGAAGCTACATTGAGTCAGTAACTATGCAAGCATGAAACACAGGATGGGCAAACATTCTTCATTTCCAAGAGCAAGTCAAAGAGTGACTTTATGAAATCAAAAAAACCCATCTTATTTTAAACGGAATTAATAACACAGAAAAATATTGAGGTAAAGCAGTGATACGTTAAAAATTCTTATGGTTCCTACAGTGAACAACAGCAATGCTGATCTTAGTTACTGATTAAAAAAACTTCATAGAAAATATTTTTCTGATCAAAAGTCTGGCAAATTGTGTCTGACAACACTGGCTTTTTCCCTTCTATTTTTATACCTAATCTCTTCCTGTTCTTTTAGTGATACAAGGAACAACATTGGTGCTCTCTGTTCTGCAGAGCATTGGGCTTTTAAAAGTGCACAT
The DNA here is from genome assembly GCA_035047865.1 of Dendrocincla tyrannina. NCBI lineage: Eukaryota > Metazoa > Chordata > Aves > Passeriformes > Dendrocolaptidae > Dendrocincla > Dendrocincla tyrannina. The sequence continues at coordinate 21,659,666 of JAWWMP010000093.1, read as the reverse complement.
CATGCACCATTTTAATTTCTGACACTGGATTTAGCCTTGCAATTGTGCTTTACAGGAGATGGAAAAAAACGAGTTCAGTGGCAATAAAAAACCACATAACATAGTGAAAGTTGCCAATTTTCTTACATTAACAAACCCTAACAACATTCTTTGTTTCCTATTTATTTTGCTTCGAGAATGTGTCATTTAATGGGAGACACTTGTATCATACCAATTCCATATCTCATCATCACTGCGTACATTTATATCACCAGTAAGATGAAAGCATGATGGATGAAAAAACGGAAGGGAATGAAGGATCTGGGAGTAGGAAAATCAAAGCTTAAATCCAGCCTAAGCTATTTGTGAATTATTTTCACAGGCATTTCACCATAAAACTCTTACTGACTTAAAGACAAGTCCCAGCAGTTCTATAGCTGGTGCGGTACTTTAATTTCATT
>JAWWMP010000093.1:21633282-21644738 GCA_035047865.1 Dendrocincla tyrannina | reverse complement strand
CTAATCAGAGAAACCCATGACAGAGCTCCACAAGGAGTGTTGTGCAGTCAGGAGCAGAGAAGTCCAGGTTCAGTATTTAGGGTGGACTACTATATGCCACCAAATGTAATGCAGAATAGGAAGTTGCTGGATCTGTATAGAGGCTGATAACTGGTGTACTGTGATCAACAGAGCATGAAAATAAAGTTATAAACACAATGTATGGGTTATACTCTAAAGCATGGGAAATACCAAAAAGCATTTCAGACTTCACAATTTTTGTGTTTTTCAGAGGATGCTGTGAAACATCTGTCACTGGAAGTATGCTCTGAAGGAAATACAGAGTAATTTAGGACTGTATGTTTCCACCCCAGTAAGAGGAAATTAGATTCTTTAGGGGTTGTTTGCTTGCTTCTTTGTCTGTCAAATATTTTCTTTCCTAATATTTTCCCTTCAGTCGTAAGATTTGTATAGAAGTTGTGTGGACACTGTCAATCACTGTCAATACATGATATCAGGCCAAATCTGTACATATTGAATTGAAGTACTTCTGTTTAGATGCCTATATCATCACTAGTCTGAGGTTTAGTAGTTAGAGTACTTGGTCTCTTAGGTCTGGTTGGATTGGTACTGCCAGTATAAAAACAATTGTGTGTCAGAGACCATTAGGTCAATATGATTTCTACAATCACAGAGAGTCTCATATTGTGGTATATCTTGTACCTGGAGAGATCTTTTTGCCTGTAAAGTTTGGCCACTGCTGCTAAACAGGTTTGCTAATTGTCCAGAGATTTATAACTGCTGTTTTTGTCCAGGGATTTTCAAGTACTTTGACAAGTGTGAATTTTCTTACCATACAGCTAGAGAAACTCAGGCACAAGTCAAGTAAATAATGTGTCCAGTGATAACAGAACTGTAACAAAGGAGACCAGGCAAGGAAAAGTGCCTGCAATAAAAACATTCCTTATAGCGTAACTTTCAGGTTCACATATCAGTCAAGCTGCTTGCTGAGCCACATATCTAACTCTTTTATGGCAGGTATCATATAGTATGTGTGCTACAGGAGACTAAACACAGCTCCATAAAATTTCCCTGAAAATTCATCACATAGTCTTTTTACTGCTACATATCATACAAAATCACAATGTGTGACTGGACACTGGCTGTTGCAACTCAGAAGCTGTCTTAGTTCAAAGGAGAACTAAGATATCTATGTTGGCCAAGATATAATCTCTCTCCATTAAATTTAGAAAACAGAACTTTAATTAGGAAAAAAAATATATATAAGGATAACAGTTCTTAACCACAATACAGAAAAGAATATATCCAGAAAAGAACCAAACAACAACAGTTTGTAACAAAACCCCTCCCCCCAAATAACAAAACAAGCAGTTAAAGGGTCTTTTGGCTGACCCCCCCCAAATCCAAAAGGAGGGGGGGGGGATGCAATTATATCTACAGACAGCAGGTGGCGATGTTGAGCCTCAGCCACTGGCTTCTCTCTCAGGGGTTGCGGTTATATTTAAGGACAGCAGGTGTCTATATCGCGCCCAGCTGGCTGGCCTCTCCCTCAGGCGAGATGACAGGCAGTTCCCAGGTCACTTCCCGTAAGAAATGGGAAAGCAAAGCATCAACAATCCTTTCTCCACAGGGGTAGGAACCCTGGGCTTTCTCCCACCTCTTTTCCTCATGGCAATCTTTGTGGGGTTTATGATGGCTCACGGATGAAAACGGTCGAGTTGGAGAAGGGAAAAAAAGGGAACAAAATCCAGTATCCAGTGATGCCGGGATCAGAGTGTGTGCCCCCTGTCCTTCTCTCCGCCGAGCCGCTGAGCTCCTGACCTGCACAGAAAACCAGAAACACCAATCCCTTCCCCCAACCGAGCTAGTCTTCCCTTCCCAGACTGGGGAGAGATCAGAACAAAAGGCTGTGCTTAAGGCAGATAACATCAGGATATGCACATCCTTTGTGTCTTTTGTTAAACATCTTTACTGACACTAAGGCCTTGGCTCCAAGCTTTTTTGGAAGGAATTCCAAACGGAGGTTTGAAACTCTAACAGAAGCTTAAGGGCAAAGCCCTGTAATAGCTTATTTTTGGCTTTTATCATGTAAACCAGTGAGATTCAAAGACAATATAAAGAAGCTACCACCCTCTTCAGGAACTGAGGATGGCTGCAGGAAGTTGAACCCCATTTGGGTGAAAGAGAAGTACTTCCATGTGATCACTGGAACAGTGGCTGTCTCTGTTTTGCAAAAGGAAACCCAACAGTAGGGATGCCAGTGCCACAGGGCACAGTGGAGCAATGGTGGGGGCATTCAGTCAGCTTAGAGGGCAGGATGCAGTGCGAGGGATCTGCTGACGCTGGTGCAGCAAGAAAGGAGATGGTGGGATCCAGGCCAGGGTTTGGATGTAGCTTTATTTAATACAGAACCTCATGACAGGGAGTTGGGGACTAGCACCAGTGTGAAAACACTAGCTATGTAAACATGCCCGGCAACAGAAAAAGCAGGATGAAGTCAACTTCAAGCAGAATCAAACCTCTAAAATCAAAATCAAACCTCTAGAGGTTCTAAACCTCTCTACTTCATATACTCCTATGAAGAGACTGCTGTTTCTCTGCCTGCCCCATGTCAGTGTTTTAACATGTAACAAATATCAACTAATGCTTACAGAGAACTTTGAAGATGAAAAATGCTTTCTGAAAGCATAGACGAGACTGAGAGGAAGCCTCATTGATGTCTTCAACATCCTCAGGGGAGGAAGCAGAGGGGCAGGTTCTGATCTTTCCACTCTCAAGACCAGTGACAGGACTCGAGGAAATGGCATGAAGCTGAGTCAGTGGAGTTAGTTTGGATATCAGGAAAAAGTGCTTCATCCAAAGGGTTGTTGAGCCCTGGAACAGGCTCCCCAGGGAAGTGCTCACAGCACCAAGCCTGACAGAGTTCAAGAAGTGTTTGGACAGTGCTCTCAGGCACATGGTGTGACTCTTGGGGTGTCTTGTGCAGGGACAGGAGTTGGACTTGATGATCCTGATGAGTCCCTTCCAACACAACATATTCTGTGATTCTATGAAATGCTTAAGTGTCATAATTACTAAAGAAAGTACTGAATTGCTCTGTCAATAAGGCAAAAAAAGAACAGTATTCAAAAAAAACATTTGTATGAGGGTTTTTTTGCATGAGCTATACATTGATAGGACTGTGGTAAAATTCCTTGTCAAGAGTGAAAGGGAGCCCATACTACTGCACTGGTAGTGCACTTCAAACTTGTGAGTATTTCATGGCCAGGTGCTCAGTGCAAGATTTAAAGCTGATGGCTAAAATGTTTTATTCTGTAAAACTCCACGGAAACAGAAAACAAATATCTAGAAAATTTGTTAGAACAAAACTTTAAAGAAAGATTCTTGGTAAAAAATATGCATGTGGGATTTAACTCCTGTTTTCTAAAGTATTCTTTGGAAAGGTGTTTCTGAAGGAAAAGTGGTACAGTAAGACACTTGTAGTTTCACATCACTTTGGTGTGAAGCTCAGCAAAACTTGCCAGATATAGAAACATAGGTTTATAGAATTTTTATGCAAGTGATTTGGGTTTCTTTTTCTTGGCTTTTTCAGAGTGGCCTAGTTTGTTAGTAAAACTGTTTGATGAATGGAAATACTTCTTCTCAAAAAATAATCAAGGAAAGAGTGAAATTTTCCCTGAATTTTAGCTATATATATATATATATATATATATATATGTATGTATGTATTTTTTTAAATAAAAAATAAAATATTCCTTGCAACATTTCTCAGAGAGGGAAATAATCTCTTCTGGAGGCAGCATTTTCTCTTTGTTCTGTCTTTCTACAGAACCTCCTGAAGTTTTTATATATCCTAGTGAAACTCTTCAACTTGTAAGCAATAATTAAAATGTGGAGCCTCTCAATAAGAGAAAGGTAGAACTTGGAAAAATCTCAAATCCACTCAAAGACAGGTTGAAATTCTGAGAGAACTTGGAGGAGAGAGAGAACATTTTTCTTCAGCTGTAAGCTCAAAGTCAAACAGAACAGTTGAATCCACTGTAATACTAATTCCCCTCCTTCTTTAGTTTCCACTACTTATAAAATTTCTAATTTAGAAAGTGGTGACAAAAGTATTGATAGCTCTATTGCCTTTTATTTTGTGTTCAGACAGTTGCTGGTAGCATTATATTAACAAAATACTTTTACTCTTTTCCCCTCAGTATATGAAGAGAACTGGGAGAAATGACTGCTGACCTGCTATCAACAGAACAGCTAAAAAAACAATGATCTTATAATCCTTGTTTCTGGTGAAGGGCGAAGTGGAAACTTTTGAGTTCCAAGCCAGCTACCACGAAATATTTTAATGTTACTTGCAAATGGCCCAAACTAAGAGATGCTGAAATAAATAAAATGCTCATGAAACCACATTTTATATTTACTTTTAAAAAAAAGAAAGCTTTAAATTAATTTATTTACTTTCTTTACAATATACACCTGACACATTCTAGATTCAACCTTCTCCTTTCCAAAATGAAGCAGTGTGCGAGCATGAATTATTGACACTTTTACATATTGGTTTTTGGGTGTTTACAGAGTAATACACAATTATTATATTATAAAAATTTTATAAAAATATTATTCTCCAATGTGGAAAGAATGTGGAAAATTAAGCAATTATTTGTTCTTGTTTGTGCTTGTGCTAATGTGAAAAGTAGCATAATTTCTTATGTCATCCATTTCATTACCATTCCCTTCAATTTGTAATCCAGGTTTCTCATCAGGAATTTGAAAGAAAAACATGCCAATTCTGTTTGTTGTGTCTCTCTTAATTACAAGCTACCACTTGCTTATGGTATAGTGCAAACAACCTGAAGCTCCGCATGTGAGATATACTTTGTTTTCACAATTAGAAGAATAAAAAGAACTAACGTCACTCCTATTCCTACATCCTTTGACTGTTTTGCAACTGTGGCTATCGTGCTAAGATTGTTAGGAATCCAGATTTTTAAGAAATATATTTTCAAATGAAGCCTTATGGTGACTTGTTTAATGAGTATATACTCCTTCTGTGAGATTACAGTCAAAAGAGGTTGAGGCAACTCACAACAGAGGTAAAACTTTCAAACTCTTCAGGATGCAGTAGAGTATACTTGGAAAAGGTGAGAAAGTTGCTTATTTATCCTTGAGTACTGGTGGTTTCCATTTGGAAGCCTGTATTTGGATGAGATAAATCCTGTATTAGAAAAATGATGTCATGGCAGAAGCACTGAAAGTGAAAACATTTTAGGCAAATTCTTTTTAATTTCAGTGTCTCTGCTTTTTTTCTTGCAGGCACTTGATTTAGGGAGCCAAGTTGAATTTTATTTTTGAGAAACTTTTGTGTACAAACTATGGTCTGTTTGGTTTCCTTTTAACTCCATTGCATAGCTAAAGGGTTTTACAATATCTTGTCGTGTTTTCCTTTATCAATATCTGAAGGTCCAAAACCAGTTTAAAAGGCTCAGAAAGGGAGAGAATAGACATGCACACTCATAATTCTCGTTCATACACTTTACAAAAACCAAACAAACTTAATGAAAAAAATCAAAACCATTTAGTCTAATGCAGTAAAACAAAGTGTTGTGGAATCAGACTCTTCCCATTCTTTTTTGAGACACCCAAACACCAGTGCCAACTTGACACTATAATGAATAAAAAAGAACGTCTATAAAGTAAGCTTTCATTTCAGCAAACAAAATCATCTCAGTCTTTCTGTGTGGTAACAGTGTCTTTGAAAACATAAAAGTACCTGACAGTCACTTTTACTCAGCAGGAGGTTAAAACTAAAGGATACCAAGAAAACATCAGGATATAACCTGTAGTTTATTTGCATTTGGGAGTGTAATACTTAAATGATGCATTAATTAGCTTTCAGGTATTCATAACTCAGGTATTTAATTTTCATTGATGAGAACAGTGCAACCCTTGATGATTTCAGCAGAGGTGGAATCTATCTCTCAACAAATGGAGATTGAAAAATATTGTGTAAAGCAGGAAAGCCATTAAATATCATGAATAAAAAAGAAGCTATTGTGGTCAAGATAAAGAGGTCTACAGTAAATCAGCCTTCAAAGCCTTCAGTGAACACAGCACTTACACAGCAAGTAAAAATTTGGTCATTAGCCAATAATGAAAAAAACCCCTCCAAAACAAATTCCAAATTATAATAAATGCCATGTCAGCAAAAGCAATGCTGTGAACTTCTTCTTCAGTAAAGTCAGTAGCACTGACTCCAGGCATACTGCAGCTAGTTCAAGGCACCATATTTAAAAAAAAAAAAGAGAGAAAAAAAAAGCAATTGTAAAGTAGGGTAATTTTTGCCATATATATAAAAAGAATCACAATCCTTTGTTCTTCTTGTATGTCACTGGCAGCACAATGAATTTTGAATACAGATAGTTGTTAAGGAAAGCTAAGCTAAAGATTAGCAACAGCTCTCAAACCCTGAAGGCAGAAATGTTTTGGGTGACTTCGTGAACATCTTCCCCACTGGAATTTCTTTTCCAAGAGCTTAGGGAAGAAATTTAAGCCATGGTCTACATCTATATTTGTTCAACAACAGTGAGATGACTTCCACAGTCTTTTTGACATTGAAACATGAATTTCTGTAAATCGCAGACGGTGTAATAGCAATTAAGGGACAGTCAGGGCAACTAAGTTTATACAAAGACTCAGTGCAAGGTTTTCCTGTCCCTTGCACTCTACCATACTTCTCCATGTTTAGTCAACAGCAGCTGAAACAGTCAGTCATTTCCTCCCAAGTTTGCTGCATTTCTGACTTTGAAGCTGCACGACAACTGCCCTTGCTTCTGAAGGGCAAGGTGATATCACCTTTTTGGAAACCCACTTTAAAGCTGCAAAGCAGAAACTTGACCTTGCAATGTCATTCTCTCAAGCAGATGTCCTGAGCCGCCCCACTTGTGTTTTTGAAGGACACAGATATCTGAATGTGACCCTTTATCAGCAAGTGCATGTGCTGGATGCCTCTGAAGTGCCATTCTTAACTTCAGTTGAGATCCATCTGGATGAACCATTTCCTCCTAAAAAGCCCACAGAATGGCTTTATATTACCTCAAGTAAATCCACCATCCTTCATAGAGAGTTGTAATTTACGTAGGGGCCTAAATCATGTAGACAGCTCCTGAGCCATCATGAGCTGGCATTGTTCCCTGTGTCTGCAAGAGTGATGCTTTTCACCAGATGGAGACTTACTTCATACTGACATCTTCAGAAAATGTTCATTCTTTGCATTTTCATGGCAAAGTAGTACTCATAAGTAGGAATATAGGAGTATATTCTCCTGGGAAATAGGGCTGGAAAAGCTGGAAATACACCGAGTGTGGAGCTGTGTATACACGCACATATACTGTGTAGAGAGACAGGCACAAAGTCCAAGTTTCCCTGCTTCATACAAAAAGGGGGGGAAACACCCCCCCACACTTTTCCTTAAGGCTTAGGATTTGCTGTTTTGGCTGCCTTACTCTACTTGCTTTCTTCCCAAGCTCAAATTAGATTACTATGAAGAGAATTGTAGGATTTTTGTGAACATAGTGCAAAAAATGTATTTGTATTTTTCAGTTGGGAACAGGGGAGATCATTGTGTTCATTGTGATGATGGTTCCCCTCATGACTGGATAGACTCTCTATTGTATGTTTATGGCAACTCTCTGCCACACAGTATTTCATTACTTATGGGATTTTTTATTGTCAATTTGAATGAGATTCAGAACAAGACCTGGCATAATAAAAAATTAATATTATTATTAAAATACCAATTTCTGGATATGTATTTATCACTACATTTGTAGTAAATCTCCTTTATTGTCCCTTGAAATATCTTTTCTTCTTGATGTTTTTTCCCAGGCAAAATAATTTGTGGATTCTAACTACCCAGTTAAAGTAGACTTAATATATGAATATTTTCAGTCATATGAATATAAAAATATGCATGTGTGAGGGAAATCTGTACCCATAAACACACATACTTCAGTTAAAAAAAATCTTATATGATCATCATTAAATTTTGTAGGCAATTTTGCTTGCTAGGTAAAAGCATCATGGTATATGATCTTACAATAAAATACATGGTGCTCCATCAGGTCACAAAAAAAGTAAACTAAAGCCAGAGTTTTTCCTGTGACTCTGTAATACCCTCATTCTTGTTGGTTTATCAAGCCCGTGTCTTCTGAGTTGTTGACGTGCCTCCATACATGGTTTTCTACAAATTTCACAACTCGCAACTGCCATCTTGTGGGAAAAATTTTGTGTCATTACTTCACAAAAACTATGAAAAGTATGAGAAGAAAATGAAAAAAATGGGAGAAAACGCATTAAATACAATTTGCGTTCTGAAGATATTGCTAGAAGTTAGATGAAAAATATTACTTTACAAAGAAACCAAAAGCCATAAAAATTACCTTTTTACCATGAAACTAAAAAATCAAAATGCTAATTTCAAAAATGTCTAAGTATTTGCCAATACAATTTTGTTCTCAAAGAAAATCCTTTACTATAAAACTTATAAGGTGTAATGTTAAGCATCCAGTAATATAATTTCTATACACATAGCACATCAATGTACTCCATAAATTGAAGAAAAGCTGTTTTGACATTTATGAAATGCTTTGCCATAACAGCATAAAACAGTGTGTCAAAAGGCTTTAATTTCTTTTCTTTCTTTTTTCCAAAATGGGGAAAATTTCTATAAAACTTTTCAATTTTTCACAAACGGCATTTTACCATGGATTTTTTTTTCCCCCAGGAAAAAAGCTCTAGCATATGATAAAGATTGATAAGGGCATTAACACTAACAGAATAAACTTTATCAGGCTATAATTAGAAAATGTAAAATGTTCCATATTAATGTATGATGTCTTAAAAAGTGGTAGAACTGCAAAAATGCATAGTGATCTAACAAAAATTACTTTCCTTGTTGACACTCTTTCCAAAATTTGCATGATTGCAAATATTCTCTATACCATGAAGACAGGGGAAAGAGAATGTCTTTTGGTTTTGACAAGGTCAACAGTGGCAGGATAAATGGCTGACTGACCCCTCATATGACGTAGGAATTACTGTACCAGGCTATGGCACAGTATCATTCAGGTTTGTGTGAAGATGTGAGTAGATGTCAGCACTGGGCCTGGAGCTCACTGAAGGCCCTCACAGCAGTTGCAAAAGAGGGAGTAGGTCTCTGCAGCAGAAAAGTAATTTAGATCTTCCCCCTGTTAACAGCTAGGATTGATCAGCTCAGCCATCTTAGGTGATTTCACTCTTTCTATCCAGCTGCTAGTAGGTCAGGAATTTGGAGGGACATTAGAGACACTTGAAGGGGTTTCATGCTGTGTCCTGAAAAGACCATATTATTTGTAGCTCAAATGCACCTTTTCAAATGCATTCTCCCATTTAGATATCCATCAAAAACAGGCTTTCTGGTAGGCCAAATACTTTTGCAGCTGCAATTTGACCTGATACTGCAGAAATGTCAGCAGTCTATGGTGTTGTCACTTGAAATTTGCCCCATTATAGGACCAGACTCAACAGTATTCTCTCTCCGGTTGACTCTCTGAAAATACCTTAAACCCAGGTGAGTCTGAAAGTCTATGTTTGCAGTTGACTGGCTTTGTCTAAATACCAGGACATATTGCCTTAATCTTTGGTACAGCAGATCCTCCAGTCATGCAATTTAGTCATCTTCAATGTCCAACAGATACAGATGTATTTATACTAGATGCACAAAAAGAGCAAATGGAAAGTAGCCCGGTATCTCAGTCACTGTCCCTCATGCATAAATTGTTCAGCAAATTTGAGTGTTCAGCTGTCCATGTAAGTTTGCAATTTTGTCAACTTTGCAAAGAGATGCCTCTCTCTTCTTTGACTCAGAAGCATATTAACATCAAAGGAAGATATTCAAGTCCTTATGACTGTGGTGCATGGTGTCCTTTAGCTGTGAACTGTAGGGAGAGAAGTATTAGGCAATGTAAGATTTCTGTATTTTCTGCCATGAAGACACAGGCAGAGGCACCCAGGAAACTGGTGAAAAGACTGTGATTTGAAGGAGGTCAAATATAAGACAGTAAGTGAACAAAGCAACAGTAAATTTGGGATCCCTTGCATGCCTTTGAGTCTTGAATTGCAACCTTTAGTACATGTTTTCTTTGTTCCTGAATGGAGGTGGATAGGAATTAGTAGTTCTTAATTGCACTATATTTTTAATTATAAAACCCACCCTTTTTTTTTTTTTTTTCCGCACTAAGATCAAGTTAAAACTTTTATGTTACAATTAAAAATAGGGTGAGAAAAAGAAGCAGACATTAATGTGCAATTCCGTCATTTTTCTTCTTGCACATGCCCCTTATAGTCACTTCCTTTCTGGACCATTGAGTACGTATTTATACAATATGGAAAATGCAGGAATGCAGTTATATAGAAATTCTGGTTTTGATAAACTGTCACTTCCTGGGGAAAGGAAATAAAATTTAAAAAAAATCATCATTTATTTGGAAAATTGCCACTTCTGACTGTGTCAGAAATACAAATAATGACAGAAAGAATAAGAACAGATAATGTCTTTGCTTTGTTCCCTCCAAATATCTCTTTAAAGTTGACTGAAAATGTAAATAAAAAAGAAGAAAGAACATTGCCTTCTACTTATTCAAGAAACAAATGGAGGAGTTTATTTCTGCAAGTGTCTGCAGCTTTATCACTGACTTAACAGCAACTGTCATTGTTATGGCACAGCATGTTGGAAAAGGCTGCCTAAAAACTGAATTAGTCAAATAATTAGAGAACAAGAGAGTGAGCTTACAAAGAGCTACCCAAAGCCAGGGAGAAGCTCAAACAAATGATCTGTGCATGGATTAAAGAATATTTCTCTGCTACTGGCAAATGAGTGCTCACCAGCTACTCACAGTTACTTGTTGGGCCAGCTGTATGGTGGCAGACACTTGCTTATTGCTTAACCAATAAGCCACCATCACCAGCATAGCAACTTGGGGACAACTGTTGGGTGTACTCCTTCATGTACGTGTTCTTTGATGTGTCCTGCAACTTAGTCCGCATGTCAAGATTTAGACATTTGGAAAAAAGGTGGAAGGAGAAGTGTTTAAGATTAGACTTGCAAATTCCAAAGTACAAGGTGTCAGTCTAGTCATATTAAAACATCCACTTAGAACAACTCACAGAGTAACTGTAGCATATTATAGAGAGGAATCATGAATATGCAATCAGAACAAAACAGTTTCAGAGCTTGATCACACACATCTTGTCAATTACAGCAGTCACTTTCTGTGATGTTGTCTTGTCGTTTTGACAGTGATTATACTTTTGTGTGATGTATTGCAGATATTAAACTTCAGCTGTTTACAAAGAAAACTGTATTTTACACTTTTACTGTAAGAGTAGAACACTTTAAATAAGGAAAATTGCATTATAAT
>JAWWMP010000093.1:21597718-21608665 GCA_035047865.1 Dendrocincla tyrannina | reverse complement strand
AGGTCTGAGCCTGATCATTGCAGCAGGAACATGATGCTACCTGTTCCCAGCTTGAATGATCTAGTGTGACTCCTGCAGTGTTTTAAAATCAGATGCAGTACTCATGCCTGACCTGTGTCAGACTGGAGCCAGCTGCCCCATTAGAGTATCAGAGCTTCTCAACAGAGGGCTTTGCAGGCCTTGTTTAGCTTCAGAAATCTTGCACCTGTCATAACCACTCTAGTAGTGAGGATGTTTCAACACCAGGGTTGAAAGCAACAGGCTCTTGCTTTTATATCTCAAAGAGCTGAAAAGCAGTGTGATGCCCAGAGGTAACCCCTGTCTACACTATCTGCCTGGAGGGACCTGTGCACTGCTGGGGCAGCAGCTGACAGCCAGAGGGCTACAATAAGGGAGAGTCTCAAGAAAATAAAGATTAATATGACAAGCATCAGAAGGGAAGCTTCTCTACCATGTACTTTTCTGTTTGTCCTTCAGGGATTCTTCTGGACATGCTGTAGGATTTCCAGTTGTGTGGAATCTGCACCCACGTCTGTCAGATACAGTAGTGACAATTCTTTCTGTGAAGCTGCTGTGAGACAGGATAATCCACACTGCTGTATCTTCTGTGCCTGTGGATTCATTTATCTTTCAACCCATGAGGGGCACAGTTCACTTTCTTAAACTGCTTGAGGGGTAGGATTTCAGCTGGCAGCTTCTGGGTCAGGTGGAGTAGCTCTGGGAAGATGGTTCAGGACTGGGTGTCCTGTGTCAATCTGTCTCTGATGTCCACTGGGGTTTTACTCAGTGCCAGTTTACAACTTCCTTCCTGCATGGCTGGCTGGGGTAGCTGTCATCTTGCAAGATCTCTCTTCTGACTGTGATACTCACATTCTTTAGCCATGACATGATGCACTGGGAAAAGGCTGCAGCAGGGAGGTGGCATGTGCCTTGCCACTGGAGAGCCTGCTGTTCCTGCATGTGCTTCCCCAGTCAGCGAGCTTACATTTCCACTGAACTCAGTCTGGAGGTGGACACATTCAGCACATGTCCTTCCTGGGGAAAGGCTGTCATCGCTGAAACACTGCCTCCTCCAATCTCATTGACTTCCAAGACGTGGCATGGAGTGTAGAGAGCAAGTTAAAGCATTACAAAGAATAGGTTCCATTTCATGTGTAATTAGGTAAATTGACATTCTCCAGAGTAGGATTGGAAGAGAATTGGAACAGTACAATTGAAAAAGCTCATGGGTTGAGATAAGGACAGTTTAATAGGCAAAGCAAAAGTCATGCATGCAAGCAAAGCAAAATGAGGAATTTGTTCACTGCTTCCCATGGACAGGCAGATGTTCAGCCATCTCCAGAAGGGCCCCATCACATGTAATGGTGACTTAGGAAGACAAACACCATCACTCCAAACTTCCTCCCCTTCCTTCTTCTTCTCTGAGCTTTATATGCTGAGCATGATACCATACAGTATGGAATACCCCTTGGGTCATTTGGGGTCAGCTGTCCCAGCTGTGTCCCGTCCTAATTCTTTGTGGACCCCCAAACTCCTTGCTGGTGGAGTGAGTGACGAGCAGCAAAGTTTTTGGCTCTGTGTAAGCACTGCTCGGGGGTAACAGACACATCCCTAAATTATCAAGGTTTTGTTCAGCGCAAATCCAAAATAGAGGCCCATACTTGCTACTATGGAGAAAATGAACTTCACCCCAGCCAAAACCAGCACACTTTCATCCTCTTCATTTTTAGATGCCTGCGTGAATGTTGACAAAATTTTGCACATAACCTGAAGCATTTTTAGAGGCGGTGCCTCACATGATCTGGAGTGCTGTCCATCTCTGGTGCCTCCATACTGGTGTGCATCTCATTCAAGGTAGGCTGCAAAACTATGCCTGCCGGCCTCCTTCCCACACCAGCAGCCACCCCAGCAGGGATAGCAGCCAGCGTCTGTTGCCAGGGAGAAGGGGAGTAAGAAGCTGATGCTGCATTACCCTGGTGCTTGGAGTTGATGCCAGGGGCTGGCATCAGACACAAAAGGTGGCTGGTGCCCAGAGGAACAGCTGAGGACTTAGTTCTGCATTATGGGCTGCTCAGCCAGACCTTAATTTGCTCTTTACCTTGTGCCAAATAGGTAAGCCCTGTGGGGAGCAGACATTCAAACCAGTGTTTCCCCCTGGGCTAAGGGTGTGGGAACATTAAGTTGCCAGCTTCAGGATGACCTTGTATCTCTGTGCAATAGTCAGAGAGACCAGTGGAGATGCAGCTCACCACCTTCTCTTCCTCAGCTTTCCCATTCTGTTGTCGCGGTTTACTTCATCACCCCGTCCTCTTCTCCTTTCTCCTTAGTGTCTGCACAGATCCATATGGCTTTAACAGAATATCATTAACCTGCAGCACTACAGAAGGCTGGTGCTTTCTTAAGACCTGCCACTTTCTATTTTTATCCTCTCTGAAGTACAGGCGCCTCAGACCAAGCTGAGGGGGCTGACCTGCTGAGATGTACTGATCTTGGCTGCTGTATCCCTGCACAAGTCTTATCCTGCAGGTGTTTCAGAGATCGTTTGGACTCCTGGTTGTGTCTCTTCAGTCTGTGGCCCCTTAACAAATTTGTACAATACCCTATCTAAAATGGTAGGAGGAAACTTACATTTACAGATATGCATACACAAATGAGGATAGCGTGAAATTTGAAGAAGAGTATGAGGTTTTGCTTTCTTTCTCTATTTCAAATTCCCTTCCTGCCCCACCCTCCTCTATTTTCTCTCCTTGTTTCACAAATGCTGCAAGAAATGAGCTAACTTGCCTTTATGACATAATGTGGTACAATACGAGTGTGCTTGTGCTTGCCTCCCAGGTCATTATAAGTTTGTGGTGTTCACATGGCATTTTAAGCAAGAGTCTGATAATAGTTTGTACCTTAAAAAACCCCCTCCCAAACCAAAAAAAAAAAAACAAGAAAACCAAAAAACCACCACCACAACAAAAAAACCCCAAACCCCAAAACACAAAAAACCCCCCAAAAATGCCAAAACAAAACAAAAAAATTCTCCATTTTTGTCTCCCTCAATCTAACTTGTATTTTCCCTGTTTAATGGCTGGATGAGCAAACAGTCACTGCTTTCATTTCGTATAGTTGCTCTTTGTTCAGTGATAATATTTTTATGTAGTACTATGACTTATAAATTTGAATGAAGGGAGTGTAGATTGTTTTATTTTGCAGGCTGATTGCAAACTGCCTAAGCATTTACCAGTCATTGTGCTGTCAGCCAGTTTAATCACATGTCCATAGTAAGGGGAAGCACATGAGGCTTCAAAGGTATTTGTAGACTGCCTTTTTGTGAATGTCAAGATAAGTTATTTTACCTCAGAACTAAAAAAAAAGTCATTACACTGTGAGCTCCAGCTGGGTGCCTAACTTTCCAAACTCCATGAATGCTAAAATTAAAATTTGAAATTAAATGAAAATCAAATCTTTAAAGCTTCCCATTTCCCCAGGTTTCACTGTGAAAAGCTTCTCAAATGTGTAAAGCTCAAAGCATGTAGATTGTACGGGTGTGACTGAAAACCTTTCAGTGTTTTTTTGCAGCAGTTTTTCACTTTGATGTTCAAACTGTGGAGCAGAGGAACATAAGGCATAGCACCAGATTTGTGCATTTTCTATATTCCCTAGTGAAAATTGCTTATATAACTTAAATGGGCAGTTCATGACTTGCAGCATCAGCCTGACTCTGAGAACTTGCCATGGTTGCAGAGTATGCTGGCTCCCAAAACTGGGCTGTTCCATATTGGCTGTTTAGATGTCTGAAGTATATTGAATTAAAAAACAAACAAACAAAAAAAGAACCCACTAAAACACTAAATGGGCAGGTGGCTACTTACCTGGAAATAACCCTGTGTTTACAGAGAGCTGTAGTTTGAGAGGGACCTTATTATTTATTGAGATTTATTTCTGTCATGACCTGGCTGTTTAAAGGTAGGTACAAAAAGGGCTTCTTTTTTTTTTTTTTCCAGTCGCAACATAATGATGTAGCACACATCAAAATCTGCATTTCCACTGCATACAAGTTGCAGAGGAGGAAGCCCCAAAAGCCTTGCTGTGCACAGGGCTCTGCTGTCATGGAAGCAAGACGGGATGGCAGTGACCACACACTTTTGTTATTCTCTCCCTTACAGTCTCTGCTGGACCTGGTGCATCCTCTTTGTAAGAAACTGCTATTACAGTAGGGTGTGACTTCATCACTTTACATAGGTGTTACTTCACAGTTGGTGGCTGGTTGGTTTTATTCATCATGATATAATCAAGACCTAAAACCAGAAAATTTTGGGATGACTGTCTAAGCCTTCTAGTAAAGCCATTGTGCTTTTTGTACTTCTGCACAAATTTCCAGGTGAATTTTTCAGTGCAGAATTGTGCTCTTGCCTCAGGGTCTTACTCCAGTTCCTGCAGTCCCTGGCTTGGAGTGCTTTTTCTGATTGCATCCCATCAGGGAAAGCATGGATTATCTCAGTACTGTACTCATGCCAGCCATGAATCTCTTATTCCAAGGTCCTGTGCTTCTACACTTAGGGCTGTGTTCTTTGAACACATTGCAGTGAAGTATCTGAAGCTGCCCATGTTCACAAAGTGGTGCCTTGCACGTTTTGAAATGCCTCCCACAGGGTACTGCAAGGATCCCTGTAAGTATTGTCCTGCTAGCATCCCTCTCCAGGCAGAATGGAGTCATCACTGGTTTTATTACTCTCCTTTTGAGGCATTAGGTGCAGTCATTGTGTGGACAGGCTGGAAGCTGAGATGTTGTGACCTAAAAGGACAATCTCCATGAAGTTCTTGAAAGGTGAAAAGTTCTGTATGCGTGGTTTTACCCATTAGTGAGTGTGGAAGGTTCTCACTGCTCTCCTTGCCTATCTTTGAAAGCATGTGATTTAATTTCTTCCCATTATCAGGACTCCTCACCTTCCTGCCTTTGTACATGGCTGCTGCTCCCAATGCAACTTGTGTCTGCTTTATACAACCCCTGCTGTCTTACTGTTCAAAAGTGCCTTTGGTCTTGAGCAGAGCACAACAAAAAGCAAAGCACATCATGGCCACAGAGCAATATTGCTTCATGGACCATCTTTGAAATAACAACCTTGGTTTCTCACTTTGCTTAACAGCTTCTGTTTCAGACCCTTTTGACCCAGTTTTCACAGAGCTTGAGAACTCATCGCCTGCTTTACTTGGTGTCTGCTATATGGCTCACTGTTCAGTGATTTCCAGTTGACCTTTCCAGTTTATCTTGCTTCTTTGCCATCAGCCACCCAAAGGGCAGGCATTGAATATGTTTAAGGCAGCAGGTTGGTAACGCAGGCACTGTTTGGCCAGTAGATGTGCATCCCTGCAGCAGCCTGAGGAATGACAGAAGAATGTACAGCTTGCTGGTAGAAGGCAGCAGATTTTAGAGCTTAAAGGCTTTGCATACTTTTGCATGGCCTGTGCCATGGAATATTAAATATTATTCCATGTCCAGAAATAAAACTCTGGATGTCATGCTGAATGGTATTTCTCTGTATCTTCCCATCCATTTGTTACCCAGAATACTTCTCAAGACCAGCATGTAATATTGCAAGTATTCAGTCCCTTTTGTAAGTGACTGTGTGCTGTACATAACTTGTCTTTTTGATTATGATGCTGGTTTACACTGTATATGTTCTTTCATGTCCAGGACACTGAATTTGTGTGGTTTTGCTTAGAGAATAATAATTAATCTTATTTAAAAATAAATTTTATTTTATTCTTTTACCCTTTGAACATGATTATTTCTGAAAGTAAAACAGCTCACTGGATTCTAAGGACTGGGTGGCTTAAAGGGCAGCTATAGAAGCTAAACCTTTACGTTCCAAGTTGCTGACTCAACTCTATTCACATATTAGTGAGCAGTGCTGCCATCTGACAGCTGCCTGCATCTCATATCAAAATGAAACGATGATTTAAGGCCAGTTCTTGGGCCTGAGGGGAAACCAAAGGAAAGAAAAAACCAGAAAGACACTCTAATCTCTACTGCAAGTTGGGACCCTGTGGGCACCCTTGACTAAGTGCCAAGAACAGAGATGAAAATGCACACATGGCACTCTGTTTGGAAAGACTCCTTATCTCGGTGAGTAAACTCAGCCCATTCTTCACAGGTCGCAGTATGACTCATGCTTCAAGATGCTTTGCAGCAGGGATGGCCCCACTAACCAAATGGCAGTCTTAAAATGTGGTGGGTGCTGGGTGCTTTCTGTTACCTGTGGGATGTGTAACTGGTCAACTTTCTGTAGAAAAAAAATCTCATGTTTAAAGAAGTCTGTAATTTCTGCAAAAATACTTGCAAGTACTTTGGTATTCCTGAAAGTCCTTAAACCTTCCACGTGTAACTCACTTCAAGGCTTTGCAGGAATAAAGAAACAAAATATGAACTCTTAGATGAATCTACTTCCATGTTTGCAGTGACACTACAAGATTTGGAGATGCAGTGCTATTAAAAGACCAGGTGTGTCACCTCCAGATCTTGCCTGTGATTAGGATATTGCTGATTTCATACCTTGGTTTCAACTTACTAAAAAGCTGCATAGGCCTGCTAGGAGATGAGAAGATTGGGATGAATGCAATGGGCAACATAGGGAAAATATTCAGCAATGCCTGACTCCCAGGAAACAAAAACTTCTCTGCAAAAATGGCTTTTCAATAATTTTTAATTACAGCTGTCCACTGGGAACGTCAGTAGCGAATTGACAACACGGACCCTTGGCATGATGTAACAAGAATCCTTTATTATTTATTACAAGGCTCTATTTATAGACAGGCTAGTTTAGTTTTAGATTTTTGAGCTAAGCATTATGTATGCTAGAACCAGGCAAGTAACACAATTCCTTTTCTACCAATTAGCTTCTTATTCTTGCTCACACGTTTATCTCCTGATCGAGTGCTAGCCACCTTCTTGTTACTTTTGTATCTTTTCACTTTCACTTCTGCTAAAGGCCTTGGTGCTCAGCAATTTTTCAATAGCCTTTTTTCTTCATTGTTCTCCACCAATAACCCATTTTGTTCATTGTTCTCTACACTCAGAGCCACGATGAGACATTAGATTAAGGCCATCAGGTATGCTGGATTTTATAACCTGACTGATTTAGTGAGTTACTTCAGTAGGTGTTATAACTAATGTAAATTAATCTCTTCACTGTGTGACCAGATTATTTGAAGTCAAGTTGCCTGTCCTGGCAGGCAGTGCAGCCTGGAAGATCAGCTCTCAGCACACAAGGCTAAGACATTGGAAAGCATCTTTGTTAAATGGAGACATGGTTCTACCTGCTGCTTAAATAGTGTTCTATTAATTCTGTATTTCATGAGGGTGTTAAGGGATGCTGGCCAATGTTCAGGACAAACAAAATCAAAGTTTGTTACAGTATTGATCTTCTCTGGGTAAAAAAAAAACCCAAACAAAAAACAAAACCAAAACCAATCGAAACCAAAACCAAACGAAACCAAAACAAACAAAAAAACCCAAAAAAACTCCACACCAAACCAAACCAAACCAAAAAAACAGAGCAAAAACCCCTACCTCACATGAAGTTTGCCCATCTCCTCACTCCTGTGTCCTCACACATTGTATTTAGAGATAAACAATTCACCTGCCAGCTGTCTTGGAATGGTTGATGTCAAATTCAATTCACCTCCAGATAGATACTCCTGATATTTCCTTCTTATGCTATCTCTATCCTGACACAAGAAAAGCCAAACATGGCACTTCTGCTGTGCACTGGACAATTTGGGAGTGTAGGGATCCAGAGCCAGTGTTGGGAAAGAGAGATGTGAAATGAAACTGAAAAGTTAACAACATGCCTTTTTTTTTGTCAACTTACAACTGTCCCACTGTAGCATCAGCAGACCCTGATGAAAGGGTGAAAAAAAAAAAAAAAAGCGTTGATTTTTACACTGTCAGTTGAGACTCTGCCCAGGAAATGGAACTTGTCTTTTTAAAATATGCCTGTGTAGGTACTTGTGTGCTGGAATATGTTGGACTTTGTTAGTGGTAAAAATTACCTTCTTGATTCTGTTACCTGTGTTCTCCGTATAAAGTAATTGAGAGTTTGTCTTTGAAAAAAGGAGATTGCCTGATAATTTCGAAGCATTTGGACAGTTTTTTTGCAAGTTGCTGTTTTCAAGATCAGTAGGAGGATATAAGGTATATGACCAATGCAAAACACGTAGCCTGAGGCACCAGAAACAAGTCAAGAAGGCAAACTGGAGACCTAACTTGCTGATTATACTTCATATGCCAAATATTCTTCTCAAAACCAAAAGGCATTAAACATGAACCGTAAGAATTGTCTGTACTCTCTCACCATGCACAGGTTAAATTCCATGTTGTTCTTTCCCCCTTCAAACATTCTGTTTAACAACAGCCACGGTTTAAGGTCAATTAGATTAGTTTCACATATTTTAGAAGCCATGGAAAGATGAAGAGCAGAAAACAGGTGAGATGCTCAGCAGAACCTCACTTTCTGTTTCTGGCTTTGACAAGACACCAAATTATTCAGTAAAAATTAGATTGCTTGGGATGCAGTGGGAAACCTATGTGGCCATTTTAAGCTGGATAACTAACTCTTGGATGGCTTATAAGACATGATGTCTGTCTTGGTTCTCACGTTTGCCTAATCAGTTTTATAGCCAAGTAATTCAATTTATCCATGCAGGCATGAGAGGAGAAAGAGGTCCTTAAATAATTAAAGATTTGTAAACATGGAGTATAAAATAAATGTTATCTCCTGGCTTTTCGTTGTGTTAGTTGTTAGTTCCTTGTGCTGCTTGAATGCTTAATTCAAGGCATTTAATATCATTAAAATACAACTTCTACAGTGTTGAGTAAGAGTCTGTTGCCTCTGTCTGTGTTACTTGTGCTTCAAAATTTTTACTTTACTATTTTCAAAGGAAGATTGTGTGAACTTAGCAAAAAGCTTCACCACTTCAGTTTGAGTTTTTAATTTAAATTTGTGGCAAGATGTACTTAAACATATTATAAATGCAGCAAAGTTAAGAAACAGGCTTTTTTCTGTTTTTTTTTTCTGTTTGTTTGTGGGGGTTTTTGTTTGTTTTTTTTGTTGTTTTTGTTTTTGTTTTTTTGTTTGTTTTTTGTTTTTTGGTTTTTTTTTTGTTGTTTTGGTTTGTTTTTTTCCAAAGGCTGCTGAGTTGACAGTGTCAGGAAAGCAAGTCAGACTTTAGCTGGTGAAGATGGCCTCATTTTCTCAGGGGCAAGCAGTTTCAAAAGTCTCTACTGGTGTACTTTGTCCCCTGGCAGGGACAGGGAGACATGCCAGATTTAATTTTGACAGTTCTCTATGTTCACATGCATACCATCAGTCTCTATTTTCCATTTGGGCCTTTCAGAAAACAGCAGGGAAAGAAGCATTTATTTTAATGAAAAATGTGATTGTGAAAACATAAATTATCATCAGGCTGCAGGCACAGCTTTCTGTCTTCTAAAGCTCACTTCTGTGTAGCAATTGACATTTTCCATCTAATTCAGTGCTGAAGTTTTATATAGGTTTCTAAAGCATCATTTACAGTTTCATTATCTGACTTGAACAGCAAAAAACATCATAGCTGAGCTATGTTTAACTCAATAGAAGCAATAAAGGAACATATGCTTATTAAGCAATAATATAGGAATCCTACTAAGCTATTGCTACAATTACTTCCCAAGCTAGAAATATGCATTCATCACATGAATGTTGGATACTCTATTCCCAAAAGCTGTTTAGTATTGTGGCTGAGAAAAATAAATTGGCCTACACTGAATTGCAGTATGAGCTCAGTAGTTTTGAGATGAAGTTATGTTTCTTTCTTCCTCATGGGTAAAGGCTTCCTTATCTGAATTCATCCAAAGAAAAATAGACAGTGCAATCAATATACTTATTCATGAATTGAGGGTGAATCTTACACGGAAACACAACCAAGAGTTTATACCCTTAAACTTTATACCCTGCCTTATGAAATTCTGGTTTTCTGAGCTTTTACTATTTCAAGAAATTGGAAAATTTTCTTTATTGTCCATTCAAATGTAGAGTTAGCGATCTGAGATACAACCACTTTATAAAGCATGTTAAATTACACATTGTTACATAGACGCTGTCTAATACACTCATTATATACCCCATTATATCTGGAAAAGTAACGAAATAGTTGTTTCTGAATTCTCAAGTCTGTGCTACTATTTGTTGTAAAACCTCTTTTTTTTTAATCCAAACCAAAAATTCTTTGTGCAGTTGGGGTTTTTCGTTGTTATTTGGGTTTGTGTTGGGTTTTTGTTGTTGGTGTTGCTGCATTTTTTTGTTTGTGTGTTTTTTTGCTGGAAGTCAAAATTAATGGACCATTCAGAAAGAAATAATGTCTGTGAGGAAAGATGCAAATCAATCATCTATGAGTGGCTGATGTCCCCATGCAGTCATGTGTGCTGGACAGACTATGGGGGATGGAAAAATACCACTCTCTGCTGACTTGCTTCATCTTGGGGAGGGCAGTTTGCTTAAAGATCATACTTATTGTCTTTCAGTCTGGGGCAGTGCACTGTGATGCCACAGGTTTTATTTTCTGTTAATCTCCACATTCCTCCACTGTCATCCACTTGTAGCCTACCATTCTCATCACAGTTGCAGGTGTTTCAGTACAGTTTTAGAAGGCTTTAATAAAAATTATGTATTAGCTGTTTTTTTAAAGGCTCTTTAAAACCCTGTCTTGTTTGTAAGAGGATCTGTTATCACAGAAGGACTGTGGTTGTTTACTAGCTCTCAGCATACTTGAGAGCACAGACAACTTTCTTACCAGCTTGTCTACTCAGCTTTTGCTCAGGTAAACAGGCACAACTATTTCCCTTTACTTGTTCTTTTTGCAGCAATAAGACTTTAAACTCTATGGAATTTGTGCTGTCTTTTACACCCCCACAAAAGTTTG
>JAWWMP010000093.1:21575370-21594109 GCA_035047865.1 Dendrocincla tyrannina | reverse complement strand
AACAGGTAAAAATGCTTCCAATGAAAAAGCAGAATAGGCATGATTGCAAGGATGGGCACTGTCTAGATTTTTAAACTTTGTCTAGATTTTTAAACTTTTCCTTCACTACAGATGGACAGCAGCCAACACAAGTGTCACAAGTGTGTGAAGCTATCCAGATGTAACTAATTATCTCAGTGGTTGGTGCCCTCTTAGGTATTCAGAACATATGCCATGAGTGTAAAGCCTGATGGTGCACCTGGCACCTCTGGCAACATCCTATCCTTCGCTCTAAGACCTTCCCACCTATGGTGGTTCAAAATCCAGAAGCAAATTTAACCACAGTAACACAAAGAAGGATCAACAAGACTTGCAAGGCCATGATAAAATTAGTATGTGTGACCAATGTGCTTTTTCATGAAGAACTGTCAGCACGGGAATCATTCAGGCACATCATAGCAGAGAGATGTAAGGGAATCAGCTCATGCATCACTGAGATGTATTTGTCATTGGGGGGAAGTACAACAGCTGCTTAGCCTTGTGCAGTAGCACCATGTAACAATTTTATGCTAAAAGTGCCTGAATTAATTGGACCTTTGGGTCCAATTGAGGGAATTGAGGAAAACAAAGTGTTATTACTTGAGGTGGAATTTATCCAGCCTGGAAAAAAAAACCAGGTTATTCCTGGAAAAGATTAATATGTGGACTTCCATAACAAAATTAATTGTTCAAAAGGACACAGAATGCTGAGTTGACACTTCCTATTAAAAACTACCCAGTGCTGCAAAGAAATAGGCCAAACTCACTTTTCAAATAGAAGATAATTTCAAGAGGTAAATCTCATGCAGGCAGGTCTGATCAGTGAAAAATGCAAATCAATATATACCAATTGACTTTATCAGAGCAAGAGAGATGCTTACACTGATTTATAAATGCTGCACACCTGGCTAAGGCATGTTTACTAGTATGCTTAAAACATTAAGTGGTTATTCAAAATAAAATAAATAAGCATTATTTTTTTTCATTCTTCTGGATACCCCGAAGGCAGCTGTCATGTTGTGAATGCTCAGAAGCCTCTTGAAAAGTGACACAGAGTTAATGTTGAGTGAGCAGACCCACATGTCAATCATTCAGCAAATTTTGCACCAGATGTGCCTGTTTTCTTATTTAAATTGAGTCAGTTAAAGAAATATTAAGGTAATGGATGAAGGTAAACCACTTTTAGGCTAGTGACTAATTTAACTAATCCAAACCAGGTAAGCTGAAGCAAGCTGAACAGTTCATGCTTTTGTGTTGACAAAGAGAAATATGCTCAAACTCAGTCCTGAGACTTTCCGTAGTAGTGTCTCTGCAGACAACTCACCTGGAGCACATGATGTTTCAGTTTTGAAACAGTCTGAGCTCCATTCATTGTTCGCAGTCCATCAGCTGCCTGGCCAGTGCTGACAAGACAGGCTGATGCTGAACCTCCCAGCAGACGCCAGCCACCTGGGATCTGATTCAGCTTCTGTGATGCTGACCTAGCAGCCCTTGGGGTCTTGTCGCCTTGTTCAGAAATTAATTCAATTGCAAGGAGCAATTTAGGGCACGCCCTCACCAGCAGAGGCTTTGCTGTTAAGGTAACAAAAGGCCATCTTCCAGGACACGGTGTTCCACATCTAAGGCAAGTGCGATATTTTTATTATTAGAAAGCTACGATACATATTTGTCAGCTTCCATCAGGTCTTTTTCCACTTCCTTTGTTGAATTGAAACCCTGATACTATTAATAATGATGTTTTTGTCACACTTTTTGATAAGCACAAACCTGACAATTACAAGCTTTATTAAAAAAAAAATAAATTGCAAGGAGAATACTAAAATTTTCCTTGCTCATTCACACATATTCATATACAGACTAGGGTGAGCACAGGACTTAGAGATCATGTGCCTACAGATAGCTGGAATTCATGAAACTTTCGGCTTACATCAATGAATTACAGTTTTGTTTGGTTAATGAAAGTTGGGTGTTCCATTTGACACTTCATATCTCAGATGTACATTTAAGAATTTGATCCAGTTAATGCACACTTAAGCTTTGATCCAGTAAAGTTGTCCCTGGGACATATGGATTGACAAAGCTGATGACACTGTCCCAAAACTGGCTCTGTAGTGACAGTGGGCAGCTGTTACACAACTCAATGATGAAAGCTGATCTCGTTTCATCTGCAGGCAGCCATGGAATTGCCTGCCCTCCAAACATTTCAGCAGAAAGAAAGAGAGATCCCAGCCAAAGGAAATGAAAAAGTGATAGGCATAAAAAGAAGAATCAGCTCAAATGCCACAGAGGGTGATGATTCAAATGAGTCTAAACACAGGCACAGCTTTGCTCTCATAGAGGCTTAGTGCTGTCTTCTCAAAGCTAACTTTCACACAAGGGACCATTTCAGCTCACTCTAAAGAAGAAATGAAGTTGTTTAAAGGCATTTCAGGAATACCAGAACAAATTCAGTGCTAATGTGAAGGGGGAAATAGCTACCACCAGCAAAACATTTGTTCTGCTAGCACAGTCATACCGCTGAATGCATTCCTTTCCCTAAGTACATTCGAGACACACTCCAGAAATATAAATTTCAGGGAAAGACATATAAATCATCTCAACACTCCTCCCTCTACCAAATCTCCTAGGAAAGAATAAAAAGTAGTAGAAGTTCAAAGCCAGGTTCTACAGCACTGGTGGTTGAAAGCACTAGAAATGCACAGGTGCAATCATGGAGGTAAACTTAGGTCAGCCCCTTCTAGTAGAAGCCATCTTTCAAACTCAGGGCTAAATATATGATGCTGAGAGAAATTGCTACAGCACACTCCTCTGACACAGGCTGCACCAGCTCCTGTCTCAGATGATTACCAGTTCTGAGAACAGGCATCATTCAAAGAGGAAGCATAATACATGCCTTTTTCCCCCACCCAAAGAATAGGGGAAGGGATTTAATTTCTCCCAAAGCAATAATGGTATAATAGTCTTGTCCACAAATAAGGGAGAGCCATATCCTAGTCTCCTGAGGTTACTAGTAAAATGTCCATTAAATTTAACAGGATCAAGACAGGGCCTTTGATCACAGAGGATGAATCTGTCAAATAAATGTTGCTGAGAATTTTTTATCCAGTCTTTGTTCCTCTGCTTGATTATATGTTTTGCAGCTAGCACCTGAGTAGGAACTGTGGAAAAGATCATGACAGGGACACAGGGTCTGAATGAATGCTAAAATGTTACTAGAGATTTGCTTTGCTGAAGTCACAGACCCTGCAACAAGCCATGGGAATAACACAGCTGCTGGTAGCGCCCCTTGGGCAGAACAGGGTGCGATTTAGGGAAGAAATTTACAATAGGAACCAATACCCTTACTGGAGACATAGGATTATACTCTACAGTTTAAACCCGAGGACTACAGGCCTCATGGCTATTTCCAGTTCAGCAGACCACATTATGCCTGAGATAGCCTTGCCCCTGAAAGGAGGTACAAGTATAGAAGAAACTGAACACACTGGCTGAGACTCAGAGGCAAAGCAGTACCTAGCAATCAAAGACACATATTTGGTGAGAGTCTGAAAATCAAAAAGCTGCATAATCAGGTGCAATGCACACAGTGTTACTGCTGGGACTGAGCAAGCCTCTGCAAAGAAATACGAAGCATATGTGGTCACGTGCTGTTTAGGGTAGCTCATTCACAAGACCTTGCCCTAGTCTCAAGATCGCATGAAGATTTTCTTCTCGGGAAAATCAGCAGCAGACATCAGGTCAGCTTCAGAGGCCTGACAGACTCTCAAGCACTGCAACATACTCCAGTAACCTATCTGTTAATGCACCAAAGCACAAAGGACATTGGAGTTTACAATCTGGGGGCTCTTATTCACATAGCATCCTTAGAAACCACATAATATTCTTGGGAACAGATTTTCAAAGGTAAATAAAAAAGAACCAAAAAAATAACCAGCTGGTGGTTTCAAAAAAAGTGACAAATGAAGCTCATCCAGCTGCACCCAGCAGTTGACATGAGTGCCCCTAGCAGTCAGTTATTGTTCTGGCAGGCAGAGCTCTGGGAGGGAGGAGTGCACCAGGCAGGAGTCAGCCCAGCAGTGCCAGTGACATCAAGAAGACACCATGAAATGCTCAGAGGATGGGCCAGAAAACGACAGCAGTACAAATTGCATCAATGTAACACAGACTGCTTATATGAAGCTAATCCTCGGAAAAGAAAAGCTCTAGAAGGCCCCTCTTCATTAGGGTCATTGGAAGCTTTTAGAAGGAAGAAATTGAAGCCGATAGCACTGAGCCAGTGTTCACCTGTGAGGAGTTTGGCCTTGTGAGGTGAGTGCACATTCTGTCACACAGATACGGCAGAGACATCTGTTAGGGGAAGCACACAGTGTACATTTCAGAAGCAATTGCGTTCCATCCTTGCTATATCCTGGCTGTCAACACTCAACTTCAACAGAGTTGCTGGGCACTGCAGCTAGCCTATGTTCCATGGTCCCTTCAGACTTGGGAAGTGGGTCACCAGCATCCAGCTACGGGGAAAATTGTCAACTGCCTTAAGGATTAGGAGCTGGAGAGCTGGATAGCTACAGCAAATGAAACAACACCAGATATTGCTTTCATCCAAAAAGGTTCCGACAGGACTGGGAAGGAAGAGTTTATGTGCAGCAAGCCTGCAACAAGGGATAAAAATCATAATGTGTGTGGCATTGTGCAGCCTCTACAGCATAGCATTGTTGCCATGAAACGGAGGAAATATTCCAAATTCTGCTCACGTAGAATTTCTGGAAGTGGGGGAGAGTGAGGCAAAAATGACACACAATTAAGTGCTAAGAAATGCAAAGTGATAATCATTTTTTAGTTTTCACTTCCTGTGAGTAAGCCTAGGAAAGAATCTAGGGATTCTAGTTTGGGACATCATTTTAGAAAGAAAAGCATGGAAGCACTCCACTTCATCAACAAACAACATCATCTGTGTGACTCTGAGCAGGTGGCTCTGAGCAGATGACTTGGAGGGAGTCATCCCCAGCTTAAGCAATTTCTCCAATAGAATTGTTACATATGCAAATCTACAACCCAATTTCAACCAAATGTGGAACCAAAATTCATCTCTGTGGTTTTCACCTAAGTTTCTGCTGGTGTTTGAAATTGGGTAACTGTCTAGTATCATCCAAAAGGACAAAGAAAATATATTAGATATTCAAATATTCATTTCAAAGAGACCTTCCCAATTAATTCTAGCAATGATGGAAATACCTGATCTCAGTCATGTGGAAACTGTACCCTGCTGAAAATCACACAAAGTATTTAGTTCCTGCCACAGTGCTGCCCTCTTCCCCCAGTGAGACCTTCCTGCTTAGGTTCTTTGCTCTTCTTCCCTGTCCAGAGCTGTACTTCTCTTCCCAAGCTGTATAAGCACATGTTTCATAAGGTCCAACTTGCCATCTTTGCTGTCATCCACTCTACTCTCGATTTGGAGTCAAATATTTTACCCTCACTGATATATTTTGTAAATATGAGGCAGTGCAGAGACAATAAGGGAAGGTAGAATCCTCCTGCACGTTTTCCCATTTGGACAGATTCTCAAGTGGAGATAACCAAGCTGCTTCTAGGTTCATTATCAAGCCATGTCCCTGCTCTGCTCCAGATTACATTGAGATTCCTGCAAGATTGTAAAGACAAATTGTGCAGTTGTTAGGTAGGGTCAAGCTTAACATTTCAAAGGTGATGTAGAAAAGAATGACACTCCTTCCTGTCATTTGAGGGACATAGGACCCTTTTCTGATTGTCTTAGTCTTTGTGGAAGATCCTTGAGGGTTGCACATGAAGTCACTCTTTGTACACCAATACATGAGTATCAGTGTTTGCCACTGTCACAGATGCAGGAATCATTGGGGTAGCAGGAAGCTGGGTTCCTCAATCTTCACTAGGATGCTGAAACAGACAACACTTGGTACTAAGTGCACTTAGCACTCATGGTGCACAGTCAAATAACTTGGATGGACAAATCACATATAAGGGACATTAATCTGTTCTTAAGAACCAGCACTTACAAGGTCACTTTCAGTTTTCAAAGGCTCTGGACTTGGGTTAAGGTAACATCTGAGAACAAATGACATGATACAAAAAATAAGAAGGAAGCAAGTGTTTTGCCTTGATAAAATTAGTGTACTCTGCAGCAAAATTGTTTTGACTTTTGGTGGCTGAGAACTCAAAGTGTCTATTCAAGTTCCTGCTGTTTGCTCTATAAATTAATCTAATAAATCGACTGTGAAATAAACGATTAGAAAAGCCCTTGTTAATTTGTATCAAAGTAGATGGTTATCTAAAATAGACACCACCAGGAGGTTCTTAATTAATCTGTTGTCAGCTGGGACTGGAAATGCTCGTGCCAGCATAAGACAAATTAATTACTCATCCTGCCACATTGCAGCTCCCTGTCAAAGCACAAAGTACTTCTCAAAATACACCAATGACTGATTGCTCCTTTTCAGAGACCATGACAGCACCAGATGAGGGTCCTAGGCTGGCCTGCATTCACTCTTCATAGGGAGGTGGGTTGAGGAGGTGTTCAAGCCCAGTGGTTATGCCTGGGATGAGCTGTCTATCTAGACGAGAAATCTTTGATGCCCATATCCCATGGTTTCAGCTGAACGCTGCAACCTGAATGCAAAAGGAAAACGAGTCTTGGGAAGTGGGCATTTGGTATCAACTGGAAGCCCCAAGGATGTGCTTACCCAAGGGTCTTTATCCTGTGTCAGGGTGACATTGCACAAGCTGTGCTCGTCTGCCTGAGGTATGGCAGTCAGAGAAGCAGGAAGTACAGTGGCTTCTTCTTTAGCCGTGTCTTCACCTGCAGGTGCTGCAAGCAGACCTCCTGATAGCTGTCCTGCTGTAACAGGGCTTTTCGGAGCAGGCCAGCAAAGGGCACAGTGCCCATATTTGTGGTACACTGGCGACCTAAAATGCCATCAGAGTCTGAGGAACCACCTGCACTTTTCAGGAACAAGAAAAAGGGCTGTTATACAATTTCTGTTGCCCTATCACCATGCCAGTGAAAGATGTATTCTTTGGTGGAAGTGAATTAAAGAATTTTGCACACATGCATTGGACAGTATTCTACAGCGACATGCAAAGCAGGAAAGGAACTTGCCACATTGCCTTCTTCATAGGCTGGAGATCACTTGACAGAGGACATAGAGTACCTGATACATGATATTGGATGTAGAGACAGTACCTCACCAGAAAATGGGTTGTGATGGGCTGGGAAGGGCCAGTAATAGTAAACGCATTGGGTAAATATCCACTCGGGCACTCTAAACTCAGCAGCAAGGTTAAAGCACATTTGTGGAGGATGGTAAGACATATCCATGTTCAAATGCAGCTGCTCTGAGTGGCCAGGGATGCCTCTGCTTGATGCAGACTGCAGGCGAGATGAGGGTGAGAAGAGGCACATGTTGGGCCATTCTGAGCCTGTGCTCAAGGCTTGGTTTGCACCACCCCTCACTCCTGCGGGATGGCTGGAGACCTTCATGTGATCTGCTCCTCCTCTGCAACATATGCAGGAGTTTTTACAGTATCCTTCCCTCTTTCCTCAGAGATACAGATCTGTTCTACAGAAAAAGAGCGAATTAGCAGTGTATTTACACCCACACTTGCAATCAGAAGCCATTTGATATCCCCTGATATCAGCATGCAATGTTTTTACCAGCTCTAAGTGTTGCAAGCACTCCAAGTGTACAGCGATAAAAACTTCAATACCCCCCTGCATCAAATGCCTTGGAAACATGAGAACACCCTGTTACACTGAAAAGTGTGGAACACTGGCAAAGTCCTCCCCCATCACTTTCCTTCATCCCTTGTGGTTACACACCTCTTCATGTAGTAAACACCAGAATCTGTTTTATACAGAGCTATGCTCCCAGCACAATGAACACATAACCCTACCTTTAAATACTGCTCCCTGACACAGTGCAATACCATGACTGACTCATGGTTGTCATCATCTCACCATCTGCAATAGCTTAGTTAGATAATGTGTACTATGAAGGCAGTTTCAGGAAAAGGGACTGAATCCACAGAAAGGAAATACTACAACCTGTGAAGTTGCCCCCATCCCATAACTGCCCAATTAGTCAGTAGGGCACTAAGGTTAACCAAGTACACATTTAGTCACTCTCATGAGCAACGTCTGTACAAGTCAGCTCTTGATTTTTATGATTTTTAGACAGCCAGTGACACGCAAGGGCCATGGTGATGGCACATGCATTTTCCTCTGGCTAACAGAACATATGATTTTTCCACACTCCATCACAGAGACCTTACAGCTACTACCCCTTCCCACCCATTTGGTGCACTATCCACAGTAGAAAACAGTGAGATCTTCCTAACAACCATTTCCTCACATCTTCGCCCAAAGCTCTTCATGGATGGTACCTTGGGTACAAACTCAAACAGTGCTTCCACTGAAGGCAGTCTCCAGCAGCTCACACCTGTTGCAAGGCAGCCTGGACAGACTTCTGTCACTCCCTCAGTCTCTGGTGCACCTGAGGATCAAACACAAAAAGCGGAATTGAACAGCATATACATGGTGCTGTTTTATACCCAGCTGCTCTGATTGCTGGCTCTGGGTATTGATCACTGGGACAGCGGAGCTGACAGACACCTATATCACGGCTCGTCACTCCCCTGGAGCTTTAGAGAGGGCCTGAAAGCTCTTCACAGCAGCCAGCACCAGCAACTAGCAGGGCTGCGGTGAGATGTGTCCCCTGAGGAGCCTCTGTGGCCCTGCAGCTGCTGGAGGGCATTGGCTGAGGAACCCTCTCTGAGATACAAGACTTGCGGGGTGGTGGCAGGTGAAGCAGCAGGTATTTCCCACAGGCAGTAAGGAGGGCTGCCAGGGAAGTGTCCAAGAGCTGAGGAGCTACCATGGGACTTCAGCAAGCTGCACCGGTGCCTCCAGCCATGTAATGGCTGATGGTCTGGTGGAGCAGATGGTGGATGAAAACCGTCACCATTGGACAGGGATCAGGCAGACTGCCTCCTAGAAAAAGGCAGATTTCATGTTATTCAAAAACACAGCTGCCCCGTACCTTACATGATGTTGCACTCTTTCCCCTAGACAACTCCTGGTGTATAACACCAGGTGTATATCACCTCCTTCAAAGAGAGCTGCTAGCATCCCCTTCTCTAGTAAAAAATGTCCTTTGCCCTTCTCTCTCCAGTGTGCCTCTGTACACAGTGATGAGAGACTTCTCAGCCCATGCTCACACATGTGCTCGCAGTCATCCATCATATTCTCTGCCATTAAAGAATCCAGTGGTGCCCACTGGAAGAGGTGCTTCTGGTTCAGCACCTCTGATCAAGCAGGGTCATCTGCAGCAGGTTGCCCAGGACTATGTCCAGATGGCTTTTGAGTAATTCCAAGGATGGAGACTCCACTACCTCTTTGGGCAATCTGTCCTAGTGCTCAGTCATCCTCAAAATGAAAAATCCTGAAGTTCAGAGGCAACCTTCTGTGTTTTAATTTGTGCCCACCACCTCTAGTCCTGTCACTCAGCATCACTGGAAAGAGCCTTCCTCTGTCCTCTTTGCAATCTCCTTGCACGTATTTCTGTACATTGATGAGATCTCTCTGGACCTTCTCTTCTTCAGGCTGAACAGTCCAAGGGCCCCTAGCCTTTCCTCATAGCAGAGGTGCTCCAGTCCCTGAATCATCTTAATGGACCTTCCATTGAAAGGTCCGTTGAAGAATGAATCCTCTCCAGCATGTTCATGGTTCTGTTGTACCCAGAAGCCCAGAATTGGACAATGTACTCTAGGTATAGCTTCACCAGCTCTGAGCAGAGGGGCAGGATCACCTCCCAGCCAGCTGGCAATACCCCTCCTACTACAATGCAGCCCAGGACACCATTCCCCTTTTTTGCCGCAAAGGCATACTCTGCCTCATGTTCAACTTGGTATCCTAAGGTCCTATTCTGCCAAGATGTTTTCCAGCTAGGCAGCATCTAGCATGTAAGTATTTTTTTCTCCCTATGTGCAGGATTTGGCATTTCTCCTTGATGAATTTCATCAGGTTCCTGTCAGCCCATTTCTTGAGCCTGTTGATGTCCTGGATGGCAACATGACCCTTTGCTATCAGCCACTCTTCCTAGTTTTATGTTATCTGAAAAATTCCTGATTGTGTGCTCTGTCTCATTATCCAGATCATTAATGAAGCCTGTTGGAGTAACCAGTATTAACCCCTGGGCTACACTGCTTGTCACTGGCATCCAATAGACTTTATACCACTAAACACCAACATTTTGGTCTGCTCATTCAACCAGTTTTCAATCTAAGTCACTCTCTGTTCACCCAAACCGTACATCAACTGCTTGTCTATAAGGATCTTATGGGAGACAATGTCAAAGGCCTTACTGAAGTCCAAGTCAAAAATACCCACTGCTCTCCCCTTATCTACCAGGGCAGTCATTTCTTTGTAGGTTATCAGGTTGATCAATCATGACTTCCCCTTTGTGAATCCATGCTGACTGGTCCTGATTATTTTCTTGTTATTCATGTGCCAGGAAATGTTTTCCAGAATTAGCTGCTAAATCCTAGCAAGGTGCAGATGTGGCATCAAATAATCAGAGGGCAGGCAATCAGGACTGTTATGACAAAGATTTCTCTGCTTCTTTCACATTCGTGTCATAGGATGATATTTTAAAAAGAGATATTTCCATTGTTTAAATGAGCTATAGATTTGGATGATATCCATCCCCAATAAAATCTGATTCAAGTTCAGTTGGCTTGGGAAGTTCCAGAGCCTGCAACGAACACAGGAATACCCTTTTGATCAGTTACATTATTTACTTAATTTTCCTAAACAGAAAGGAAGGTTGTCAGCAAGCGTCACAGAATTAGTCATTGCAAGTGCCCTAATACATGGTCATACATTTCTACATGATTATGGTGTTTCAGTATACCTGACATTATTAGCTTTTTCTTTAGAGTTAGGTCAAGACAACCCAACACGAGTTATTTTCCCTTTCTATTTCTCCACAGACAAGCAACTCAAGTAGAGACACCTTTGTGTTTGCTAAGTTCTCCAGGACAAAGCAAGCTACCCATTATTCACCACTGTGCATAACACACAGTACTTGTGACTCCCTTGAGTTTATTGCATCTTTTGAGGGAGTAATTTTTGATAGAAGAAATAAAGTATATTTAATTAGAAGTTTCCCAAAGGGAAAGAGCACACCACGCAGAATGATGAAGATAGACAAAGTTCCCATTGAATTATATGGGCTAATTTATTGCCTGATTACGTGACTCATACAGCAGCCCATACCTCTTCCACAGCAATCCTGCTAAGTCCCTGAGGTTGCCTCAAGATAGATGCATGACTCACTATTAGGGTTTTTGAATCTGACTCTTCCTGTGAAGGCTCAGTGAAAAAGCACAAGCCCTTCAGGCATCTGTTATTTCCATTTTGTTCCCGATTTATTGATTGGATGCTCTCATCAGAAGAGTCCTTCCACATCTAGCCAATCAGCCAGCAATCAGCAGTCAAGCACAAATGATCGTCTACAAAGATCAAGACCCAGAGGCATTAGTGAACATCCAGAGCCCAAAAATCCTCCCTTAGGTGAAGTTTTTGTGCTTGAGGATATGAAAACACAGATAACTGCCTGGGCCTTTGAGAGCAGTTCAGAGTCATGGATAAGATATAGGATAAGCTAGACAGACTTAAGAAATAAAGAAAAAGGTAATTTTGGTATGTGGAGCTGAGTGAAGAACAAGCATTTTCAAATGGGAAAAAAATAATCTGCTAATTGAGGTGTATGAGGATCACAGCACATAACTGCCCAACATAAAGAAATTCTCCAGTATTTCCTTTTTGTGGTTGTTGCCAAGAAAACACAATGTTCAAGAATGTCTGGAGATGGATGTGGTGCATTCAGCACCCACTTTCAGCAACAAGTACTTGCTACAGATAGGAAGGACTTTGTGAAGCAGGACTTTGTGAAGCAGATCTTGAGAAGGTTTGAAGTGCCTGCCAGTGACCTTAGCAGTATGACTGTCTACTCAAGGTAATGGGGCAGCTCACATGTGTTCACAAGTGCGTAACTGTAAAAGCTTGAAACTTGAGCATCTCAATCCACACAGAACGTGTCAGCAATACAGATCTTGTGTTCCATATCCAAATTATAGGTAGGACTTACAAGATCCCACGCTCAGAAGCAGTATCAAGTTTTAGCATTGCCACAGAGCTTGAAAGGTGAAAATAAGAGTCTAATTTTACCTGTTATCAAGAACTTGTGGAGTCCTCATGGCTGAGATATTATAGATAAGCCAGCTGTCAGTTATAATGCATTAATTCGAAACTTCATTTCCCAGATCTTTTAACTTTAGAATACTAAAAAATATGCCACACACACTTTTCCATGGATTTTGCAGTAGTGCCTGGTCAGAGAAATGCTTTGGTTTTACAAAAAGCCATTGATGAAAGCTCACAATCGTATCTACAAAACAACAGATTCAGAGAAGACTGAGAAAGAAGTGCCAAGAAACACTATCTGTCATTCAACTGTACCCTTTTCACCACTCCATCTTGGTCCTTTCCTTTCTGATCTCTACTATCAGACCCACATAAAAAAACACAAAGAATGTAGCACATCCAAAGCTGCTGATCTAAATAGCTGTTTCAGTTCTTCCATGTTAATTAAGAAAGCTCAAAGAAAATGTGCCCCTCTGATGAATGTGACTGGAAAACTGGTAACAATGGATGCTGAAGTACTCAAAATCGTTTCTGCTTCAGTCTTCATTGGCAGTCTCTCTTCCCACACCTTGCAGGATGGACTGCAAGGTGGAGTCTTGGGGACAAATGTGTTTCCCACAGTAAGAGATCAAGTTCATAATTACCTGAGGAACCTGAACGTACATGTCTATGGGATTCAATGAGGTACATCCCAGAGACCCAAGGCAAGTAGCTGGTGTAGCTGGTAAGTAAGTCACCATCATATTTGGCAGCCAGAAGAAATCCCCATTGTCTGGAAAAAGGGAATCGACTGAGTGACTGCATCAGTGGACAAGGGAAAGGCTATTGATGCAATTTTCTGTAAAGCTTTTTACATGGTCCACCACAACATCCTGCTCTCTAAATTAGAGAGAGATGGATTTGCTGATTGGACTGTTAGATGGATAAGAAATTGCTTAGATGGTCACATTGAGAGGGTAATGATCAATGGCTCAGAGTCCCAATGGACATCAGTGACAAGTGGTGTCCCCCAGGGACTAGTGTTATTTAATATCTTCATCAATGACATAGATGAAGAGATTGAGTTCATCCTCAGCAAATTTGCAGATGACACCAAGCTGAGTGGAGCACTTGACACACATGAAGGACAGGACACCATCCAGCAGGACCTGGACAAACTGGAGAAGTGGGCCCATGGGAGTCTCATAAGGTTCAACAATTCTCTCAGCTTTTTCTTATAGGAGAGCATCATCCCCCACCTTGGTGGCCCTACTCTGGACTTGCTCCAGCAAGTCCATGTCCTTCCTGTGCTGGGGACCACAGAGTTGGACGCAATACTACAGGTGGAATCTCATTTGACTGGAGTGAAGGGGCAGAATCACCACTCTTGCCCTGCTGGCCACTCTGCTTTTTATGCAGCCCAGAATACAACTGACTTTCTGAGGTGCAAGTGCCCACTGCTGGGCCATTTCCAGGTTCTCATGCACCAGAACCTGCAAGTCTTTCTCGGCAAGACTGCTCTTAATCTGTTCATCCCCCAACCTGTGCAGATAGAGATGGTTGCACTGACCCTCGCAGGACCTTGCACTTGGTGCAAGACTTGTGGTCTTGTTAAACCACATGAGATTTCCACGTGTGCACTTCTCAAGTTTGCCCAGGTGTCTCTGAATGGCATCCCATCTCTCAGGTACATCAACTGCACCACTCAAACCACTCAAAGCAGGTTGTATGCAAAGCTGCCAATGGTTTTCCATCACTGATGAAGACATTAAACAGTATTTGTCACAATGCAGATCCCTAAGGGACACCACCTATTACCAATCTCCATGTGGAGATTGAGATGTTGCCCTCCACTACCCTCTGGATCTACTGTCCAACAAACTCCTTACCCACTGAATAGTCCACCCATCAAATCCTTCTCTCTCCAATTCACCGAAGAGGATGCTGTGAGGGACCATGTCAAGCTCCTTTCAGAGGTCCAGACAGATGACATCCATAGCCCTTCCTTTGTCCACTGATGTCACTCCATCATAGAAGGCTGCCTGCTTGGTTAGGCAGGACTTGCCCTTGGTGAAGCCATGCTGGCTGTATTCAATCACCTCCTTGGCTTCCATATGCCTTAGCATAGCATTTAGGAGGATCTGTTCCATGACCTTTCCAGGCACAGGAGTGAGTTTGGCCTATTTCTTTGCAGCACTGCATAGCTTTTAATAGGACATGTAACCCAGGTAGGCTTACAGGTCAGTAGTTCCCAGTGTCTTCTTTCCTACCCTTTTTAAAGATGTGTCCAATATTTCTACTTTTTCAATTACCTGGGACTTCACCTGACTACCAGGACTTTTCAAATATCATAGAGAATGGCTTGGCAACAACATCAGCCAATTCCCTTGGGACTCTGGAATGCATCTGTCATGGTGTAACCCCAGCCAGCAGCTAAGCCCTACGCAGCTGCTCACTCACTCCCCCACCATGGGTACTTGGAAGAGAATCAGAATGGTCAAAGCCAGAAAACTTGTGGGTTGAGATAAAAACAGTTTAATAGAAAAAGCAAAAGCTAGGCACACAAGCGAAAAAAAAAAAAAAGTAATTAATTCACTGCTTCCCATGCACAAGGAAGTGTTTGGCCATCTCCAGGACAGCAGGGCCCCATCACACATAAGGGTTACTTGGGAAGACAAATATCATCACTCCAAAAGTCCCTCCCCTTCTCTGTCTTTCCCCCACTTTATAAACTGAGCATGATGTCATGTGGCCAGGAATATCCCTGTGGTACATTGGGGTCACCTGTCCTGCCTGTGTCTCCTCCCACCCTCCCGTGCACTCTCAACTTTCTCACCAGTGTGACAGTACAACAAGCAGAAAAGGCCTTGGCTCTGTGCAAGCCCTGCTCAGCAATAACAAAACTTCTCTATATTATCATCCCTATGTTGAGCACAGATCCAAAACACAGCTCCATACTACACACTGTAAAGAAAATTAACTCTACCCCATCCAAAACCAGCATCTCATCAGACCCCATAAACTGGTAAGTTCAGGATCCTCAGGTAATCACAGACCTGAACTGTTACAGTGGGAAGCAGTTTCTCCCCCAGTCCCCATCTTGCAGTTCATCCACTAGAGAGATGTAGGAAGAGAGGTTGCCATGGAACACTGAGGAAAAAAAGTTGTTGAGTACCTAATTTTTGCGCGCTATCAGAACAGGAACAGAAACATGCTTCAACTTTAAGAGATATTTTTTCCCCCTCTAGTTATTAACAGGATAGAAAATTCAACCATTTGCATTGTTGTTCAAGTGTGTTAAGTGGATACTTGCTGATCTCTTGATTTCTAGCTTGGAAAGACAATTTAAACAATTGTTGCATGCTTTCCTGGAACATGGTCAATACTTTTCCTTTCCTATCACCCTCTCCAGGAAGCATACAATCTTGTCTTGAAACCACTCACAAAGGAACAAAACGAAGGTATTTAGTTCTACCTTTGTCTTGACATTTTCTCTATTTTTCTGTCCACTAACAGCATTCTGTTATAAGTAGCTGTTACCTCTTCTATCTCAGCAAGCCTGTTGCTTAAACTTGAAGGGCCACTTTTATTCCTCTTAGATATTCTGACATGTACCACAGCTTTGAAGGTATTTTTCCACTGCTGCCACTAATACTTACATTTCTGTGTCACAGTGATGCAGTTTTTCATTCTCTACAAGACTGTTGATGAATACAGCTTTAGGTAATTGCTATTCCCAAGCATCGTTTGTTTTTCAACAAAAGACCAATTTCCAATTTTTTTGAAAGACTATTCAAATGCACTAGGGGAAGTGAAGAAAGGTCAGGGAGCAGGAACAGTGTCTTTCATGGCATTAGTTACCAACATAACAATGCTTGTAACATACAGTTCACAGTATTTTAGTTATGTGGGATAGACTGGCTTAAAGTTAATCACTTCCTGTCCTCCAGCAGACGGGTGAAAAAGGCACTATTACTTCCAATGTGAGGACATAAAAGCTGTGTATCTGAATAACAGCAGATGGAAACAAGCAGCAAATTCTCACTGTGGAAAACAGGAACTGAGATGCTACAGTCATTTCTTGTACTGCTAAATCCTGCACAGTGGCAAAAGTAGAAGTTAACTTGTGCTGAAATCTAACCAAAAGGCTTTGATTTTTAAGTCTTTCAGTTGAGAAGAGAATATTTCTAAAAAAGTCCAATTTATTCCTGTTTTAGCCCACTCACCAACAAGTGGGATTTTACTGGACAAGTTGAAACAATGATCACAGTCCACTACAAACTTTTAATCTCAAACCCCGGCCATTGCCCTGACTCAATAACTCTCACCAATATGTACATCTACTGCTACTTACTCATCCTTCAAATTTAACAGCAAAGACTATAACTTGTCATCCTATTTATGAACGAAGTGTCCTGCAAGGAAGGTGTTGTGCCCATTAATGAAAGTATATTCTTGGGCTTGCTCTCCTCAAGGCAACTTGCAAATCCACAACCCAGAGGTTCTCTGTTCATGTTGTGCTCTAGGGAGGGTAAATATGATCGAGGTATCTTCATAACTTAAAGTTGAGGAGCATTTGCATGTTTTCTAAATTGGCTTCTCTGAGGTTGCCAAATCTGTAGTATGAGGAAAAGGAATCATGTTAATGGGAAAAATTAGAGAAACCATGGTTTCTCAATTTAGTTCAGAGTGCGCTTTTCTATTACCTTAATTTTCTTGGAATTTTTCCGGTATCCCTCCTTTTTATCTCCCAGTATTTCTCTAGGTGAAAGCATTTACTTCTTTGTGTTACAGCCTGAACACACTGCTGCCTTTCCACATTCATTCACCTTTCTTTGAATTGCCATCACCCAAGTGCATCAAAACATAGGGATGGAACACCACCATCACAACTGGTAGCCCTTTGAAACCAAGGGTACCCCTGCGAGATGCATCCTAACATCGAAGTTCACTCTTAGGGTTTTGTGGAAGGAATAACACCGCGGGAGAGGCTTTATCCCTAAGGGTCTCCTCCGAGATGTAATCCAGCTGCAGCACAGCATCTACTGAAGCCTCGCTCCTCGCTTATGCTCAACTCAGGGACTCGGGGCCGGACTGCTGTCTGTCCAGTGGAGGATTTACTCCGCAAGCCCCGTCCCACAGAGGCAGGGGTTTCCACGGCGGGGGTCCGCGCGCAGGATACACAGCCCAGCTTCCCGGAGGAAGGACGCCCGTCGGCGGTCCGCTCCCCTTCCACCCGGGAGGGAAGGACTGCGCGGGGTATCGGCACGGCCGGCCAAGCCGCGGTGGCCATCAGGCGGGAGAAACTCCGCCGAGCCCCCGACCCTGCAGCACCCCGCGCCGCGGAACCGGGGCCGTGCACGTACTCACGGCTGCTGCGGGGCTCCGGCGGCCGGACAGGGAGAAGGAGAAGGAGGAGAAGGAGGAGGAGGAGGAGGAGGAGGAGGAGGAGGAGAAGGAGGAGGAGGAGGAGGCAGGGCAGGTGTTCTGTCGCGGCCGCTTGCTGCTCGCCCACCGGCTGCCTGAAACCGCCTGGATTCCCCTTGCCCCGCTCTTTGCCAGGGTTTGAACCCCCCGTGCCCACACGTGGCCGCCGGCGGAGGGGCCGCTCCCACCTCAGCGCAGCCCAAGGCGGCTCCGAGGAGCGAGGGAGGGAGGGAAGGAGGGAGGGAGGAGGCAGGACGGCTCCCGGCCCCGGCCCGCCCTCCGTCTGCGGCTCCACCAAGGGGAGGGCGAGTGGTGTCGGCTGTCGGGCCACCATATATATGCTTCGCTGTCTGAGAAACTTCGAACGCTTGCCAGGGAGCATCTATCCCCCGCCCCGAGGGGAACTCCCAGGGAGGAAATTGGGTCCGTGCACGCCGGCAGGATGGCGCGGACTCTGAGACCCGACGACATCAACCCCCGGACGGGGCTGGTGGTGGCTCTGGTCAGCGTCTTCCTGGTGTTCGGCTTCATGTTCACCGTGTCTGGCATCAAGGGAGAGACCCTGGGAGATATCCCGCTGCTGGCCATCGGGCCGGCCATCTGTCTGCCGGGCATCGCCGCGATTGCCCTCACCAGAAAGACCGACGGCTGCACCAAATGGCCCGAGAACATGCGTCCGTGCTGTAAGCAAGTGAAGGATCGGGATGTCGTGGAGCTGCTAAGGACCCCCTCAGACCTAGAGTCTGGCAAGGGGAGTTGTGACGAACTGGCTAAGAAAGCATACCAGAAGGACAGGAGAGTGCTGCGGGGTGAGGAGAACTCCGTGTTCGTCTGCACCACCGCCACCATGGGAGAGTGCAGCAACAGCCTCATCAAAAAAGCAGAGCAGGAGGACATGCTGAAATACCTGGAGACCTCTTACACAGAGATGCCGGGGAATGTGTTCGTGGGAGATGTTTCCACGTACAGTGCCTTGGAGAAGAAGAGCTCTTCTCCCAGCAGGGACAGCACTGCTTGCCCTGACATTGAAGACAACATTTTTGTGGCTCCTAAAGACAGTATCATTGTCTGTTCTTACAA
>JAWWMP010000093.1:21512387-21523196 GCA_035047865.1 Dendrocincla tyrannina | reverse complement strand
TGTTTCGTTCGGTGTTTCTTCACTTCAGCACTTTTCTCTTTCTCCATGATCTGTAAGTCTTTCTCCTGATTCTGACACTTAACAGTTAAACCATTTTATTAAGTACCTTCTTCAACTAGGACAATTAGGTTTATATACTCTTCACTGGGTAAAAAAATGGCTGGGTGGCTGAGGCCAGAGAATTGTGGTGAACGGAGTTAAATCCAGCTGGTGGCCAGTCACTTGTTTTGGGCTCAGCCCAAATTAATATCTTTATCAGTGATCTGGATGATGGGACCGAGTGCACCCTCAGTCACTTTGCAGATGACACCAAATTGGGTAAGAGTGTTCTTCTGCTGGAGGAATCTGGACAAGCTGGATTGATGGGCCAAGACTGATGGCATGAGGTTCAACAGGGCCAAATGCCAGGTCCTGGCCTTGGGCCAGAAAACCCCAGCCAGCACTTCAGACTTGGGAAAGAGTGGCTGGAAAGTGGCACAGCAGAAAAGGACCTGGAGGTGTGGGTTGACAGCAGCTGAGCATGAGCCAGCCATGTGCCCAGGTGGCCAAGATGACCAATGGCATCCTGGCCTGTATCTGGAATAGTGTGGCCAGCAGGACTAAAGAGGTGATTGTCACTCTGTACTCAGCACTGGTGAGGCCACACCTCAAGTCCTGTGTCCAGTTCTGGGCCACTGACTGAAAGAAAGACACTGAGGTGCTGGAGCATGTGCAGAGGACAATGGAGCTGGTGAAGGGTCTGGAGAGTAAGTCCTATGAGGAGCATCTAAGGGAGCTGAGGATTTTTAGCTTGGAGAAAAGGAGGCTCAGGGGAGACTTTATTGCTTTCCACAACTACCTGAAAGGGGGCTGTAGCCAAGTTGGGAGTTGGTCTCTTCTCACAGGTAACAGGTGACAGGACAACAGAAAATGGCATTGGGTTGCATCAGGGGAGGACTAGGCTGGGTATTAGGAAAAGGGTAGTCAGGCATTGGAACAGGCTTGGAACAGGGAAGTGGCTGAGATACTATCCCTAGACGTATGTAAGAGACACTTTGGGGTTTAGTGGAGAATATGGCAGTGATCTTAGAGATCTTTTCTTATCTGATGTATCTGTGATTCTGTAAAAGAAGTGAGAGATAGAAGTTAAACTATCTAAGTTACACTGAGTTAGAAAATGTATTAGAATATAGT
Organism: Dendrocincla tyrannina; assembly: GCA_035047865.1. NCBI lineage: Eukaryota > Metazoa > Chordata > Aves > Passeriformes > Dendrocolaptidae > Dendrocincla > Dendrocincla tyrannina. Next base: position 21,522,023 of record JAWWMP010000093.1, on the reverse strand, counting down.
GAGCAAAATGGTCCATTAGGTACTTAATTTAATACTACAAGGTTTCAAAATGCCTGGGCTGACAAAGACACCGGGGTACATGTACGTTAAAACATCCATAATCAGATTTTCCAACACCAACTGTGCTAAAAAAATGTACTGTAAACATGAAGACATCTGGTCTCATGTTTGAATGATGTTTAATATAGTGGAATTTATAATCCTGAAAACTGCTGAAATGAGGGAAAACACCAACTTTATTTTGTTATTTATCCAGTTAAGTAAAAAAGTTGTCCTTGTCTGAAGAAGGTGTGACTGCTTTAGCTATAAATAAGGAAGAGATAAAACACACATTGATGAAGTGAGTGTTATGATCTATTGTAACAGAGTTTTGAGTGTAAGCCTTTTTCCTGAAATGTACCTGGGGGTTATTGTGTTCTTTCTTATGGAATAAACTGGAACACTATGTGTGATGAAGCAAAGTCAAACATGGGCCAGTGTGCAAGTGCTTCTTAAAAACATCTGAGTAGGGCAGGATGTTTCAAGCTCTAACAAGTCTCATCTTGTAAACTGTTCTTTCCCATCATTCTCTAATTCAACAGAACCATCCAGTTTTACACTCTTTTGCCAGGCAGAATAAAGTGATAACTACTTCTGGTTTTTTCTCTGGTTTGGTATAAGGTTCAGGTATTTTAGAATTTGACAGCTGCTATTAAGAGATGAACATCAGTGAATTTTACAGGGTTTCTTCTTGTGAGTTTTGCAATTTTATTTGCATTGCTGCTTCAGTAAAGATTCCAGTTAAGTATGTGTTTATAAATAATCTTAAATACATTGAGGGACTAGAATTTCAAACCAATACATTCTTGGGAAGTTTACTTTGAAATAGGTACCTAAAAAGCCGGAATTTGGGGGCAAAATTGTTAGAAATAAACAAAAAGAAATTTATTGCTAGAGCCCATTATATTGCTAATGGGCTGAAAAATGCGTGTACTATCATGTTGTTCATTGGCGAAGCCTGGATCAGGTCTGTAGCAGCTGAAAAATGATGCTGCGTTTGGATGGAGAAGTCCCTATCACTGAATTTTCCACTTCCGTCGCCAACTATAACAGGGAGGGCAAAGCATCACCTTGAACGAACTGCTTTCCTATAGTCCTAGGTCAGAGTGGCAGCACAGACATCAGAAGAAGTTCAGTGTTCTGTGACTCATATGCCTGCATGCCCAAGACTATTCAACCTTCATTTGTTGTGGACCAAAAGAAAACTCTCTTTCAAACTTAGTATTACTAGCATGTTTCCCCAAGAGCCTTTCTCTGTGCCCTATCCATACATTATTCTGCTGACTTGTAGATTTCTGCTGCAAAGCTGTGTGGTTTGGCCAGCTGTGTTCCGCGCTTAACATTGCAACTCTATGCCTACTGTTTAAGTTCTTCATAAACAAGGCTATGTCTGTTCCTTTATTTCCCCCCTGCCCCTCCTACTCCCCTCAGAAGATACAGTTTCCTTGTTCTTTTGACTGCTCCTTTATCTGAGGGGAGTAGGCTTTGGATTGCATCTTGTTAGGTGAAGGGGCTATTTTATGTCAAATGCTTTTTTTACTCTCCTCTTGACTCTACAAGTGCAGATTTTCAGGCCAGGTGGGCTTCAACGCAGTGGAAAAAAGTCTTGCGGTGTTTTTTGCCGCGTTCCACGAGGGAAAAAAGGATGAACCACTCCAAACAAGGGTTGAACAGGAATGGTCGTTTACTGAGGGGCAGAGCAGACTTTTATAGGGTGAGGGTTCTGGAACATGGGAGGAGGCAGAGGCGGGGAAAAGGCAGAGTGCAACAAAGAAGGAAAGTGGGGGTGGCAACCGTGCCAGACATGGGTGAACTGGGAGTGGTCAGCCTTATAAGGAAATGGTGCACTGCACCAAGAGCTGACCAAGGGTTAAGAACCAATCACATTATTGTAACCGGGGGAGAATTAACCAATCACAACAATCTAACAGTACAACTGTAATTGATACTATTCTAATACAAAGAACAATTATCTATGCTACTTGAACTGCAAAAATTTAAAACTCGACAGTCCATGAGTCTTTCTATCGCGGTGTCTCTTCTTCCAGCCCAATATTAGTCCGTCGGTGTTCTCTCTTGGTCTTTCTTCTTTTTTTTCTTCTGCATTGTGTAACACGCCGGGCATACCCCGACAGTTTTTTGTCACCACATCCACAACAGGGGTAAATGTGTAGAGCTTTTTAGTACAGTCTTCTCTAAACACCTCCAAGTGTCCAGGTGCTAATCCCTGAGTCCTTGGATGTCTTTGAGCCATTGAGACTGGCACCCCTGTTTATTTTCTGTATTTTGTTCTTGCTGTGTAGATCTCTTTTCACTTGATTTCACTGCTTACATGGTTTTCTGTGGCTGTTTGCATAAGTCAACCACTGCAGATAAAGAAAAATTGTTTTGCCACAACAGTAGGTGTTCCATGACAAATAATGGACTTAAAACATTTTTCTTGTTCTCATCTACACTTCAGACCTTTCCTTAGAATATTTATAGAATATATACGCATCCCAAAGATAATCCATTCCTCATAGCAAGTCCCAAGAATAAAGTTTAGGGATCGCATTGTCTCATATTGAATACTTTCTTAGGTAAACAATAAAATGGGGTATGGCATAAGTGTGAGCTAAGGACTGGACTACCAGCTCAGTAAATCCTCTAACACAGAGAGATATCCTGCTATCCTGCTATCCTGCTATGATATCCTGCTATGAGAATCTGGACAGAGCCAGAGGCGTTTGAAGGTTTCTGCTCTGCCAAGCTCTTGGTAGAGCGTGAACTCTATTGGACTGAAATGCTCCTGAACAATTTTATTTCTTGCTGCAAAAAATGACATTATTGAGTGCCAGAACTGAATCAAGAAGAGTTGAAACCAAACCACGGGATGCTAGTATTGCCTTATTATGTCAATATCATTTCACTGCATTTCTCTCATATAGGAATTGTTGTTTGCCCTTAGCAAAGACAAAATTTTTTCCAAATACTGGGTTGTCCCTTGCAGGTGAAATAGATGTGTAATACTGAGCAGATAGACCCTTTATGTTTACCTTCCTTGCACATCTGGAGTCATCAGGAGGTCCCCTTTTTAATCCCCCTGTTTCTATGTTGTCTTCTTAATAACAAGCATCCCAAATGACTGTTAATGCCTCAGGCACTGCTTCTCCTTACTGTACACCCCGAGAGTGATGTTTCCACCCAACAGTGGGGATTCCTGCAGCCAGGCAGAGCTGGATGGTCAGGCTGGCCTCCTACCACCTCAGTAGCCAGTGTTCAAAGCAAAGTGCCTAATTAGCTGCACCCAGTCTACTAAGAGGCACTTGAGAGACAGACTTATATTGCTTGCTGTTGCCTACTGGTTGCTTTTCCTTCATCTAAGACAGCTTGTACTGAATCAATGCTTGTATTACATAATGTTATAAAGCTTTCTTAGAGTTCATCATAGATGTGTTTTTTTAAAACATGTGACAGAGTGACTGTAAAATGGTACCACAAATGAAGTTCCTGTGACATGAAGTGGATAATATCTCTTTGGCTCCATCTTCAGAATTATGTTTAAATGTTGCAGTGCTTGTATTCAGTGTTGTATTTTTCCAGATGTTATCAGTCTTTCCAGAAAAGGGCTCTACTGGTTAATTAACCTGGGGAGTAGATTCAATAAGGTAGTTTTGTGTCTCACAGTTTAGCCAGTCTCTATGTCATTCTTCTGGATGCTGCTTCACTGAATTCTTGCCTAACTATGTTGTTGATGTTGAGCATACTGAAGTTTTGATGAAAACTTTGAGCAAGGTAATCAATGAAGTCTTACAGGAACTGCATACCTGCAGACTCCATGTGGAAGTCTCATCTTCCCTCGCCAATCACAGCAGAATGCTTTAGTCTCTTCCCCAAGTGCAGGTCTACATGTCAAACATATATTCAGTGGTGGCTCCTTGCCCAGGGTCCCATATGGCAGAACAGTTGCTTTCCAAGTTGTTGCCCAGGAGCAGCAGCAGAAATAGCACAGCTTCTTTAAGTGATGGTGGGAGGGCCTGGAAATGTGACCACATGCTTGGGATATTCAGACTTGCTGTCTGCAGTGCACTTGCCAAGGCACCAGTGCTTCCTGTAGAAAAGTGCCACCTGCTTCCTGCTCTGGCATGCCACTGCCATGGCATGGACTGGGGTGTTATGTCAGAGGCACAACAGGAAACTTAACCAGCAGCTGCTGCCTTGTGCTGGATGGGATGAAGAGTGGTCTATCTGAGTTCATTTTCAGCTTATATCGCAGGCCTGCCGGGCAAGAGGCAGCAGTGTTGAGTTGTTACAAAACAGTGATCCCTAATTCCCCAGTTGTGAGCTCATGCTGAAGCGTTATCCAGAAATATGTAAAATTTAACTTATAGATGACATTGAGAGCCAGAGAGTAACACTGGCTTGTCAAAGACCTAAAGAGCGGCCTTGGAGATGATCTTAAAGAACCTAATCTCCTGTCCACAGGAACTAATTGAATTCTTTAAATCTAGCTGCAGAGGTTGTTGTCCAAATGCAAAAGCACGAGCAGTTGTGAAACTGAGTCAGTAAGACAGGAAATGAAGACTTTTCTGTCCCTCCTGCATAAGTGGAAGAATAGCAGCCCAGAAGTATATTTACACAAGTCTTAACAATGCTAAAATTCCTCTGGAGACTATGCAAATGTTACTCTTTGTATTTTTAGTATCATTTTATTTGTTAATTTGCTTTGTGGAAGTGTGTCAACTGAAAGGAGGAATAGGGCTGTTCTTTTTGTCATATGTGGTAAGTGTGCTCTACTTTTATGTTAGATTTATCTGTTGGATAAAGTCCTTAATGGGCAGTTTCTCTCCCACTTCTCTGACCTCTGTCCCTAGTATTTTTTGTAAATATGAATTTGTGTTAAACAGCAACTTTAATTCTTTGGGCCTCTGATTATTCTGAAGTGCAAGTATTTTATATAGAACTGCCTGGATAATTTATTAATCCCAAAATTGTTCAAAACGTCTGCTTGCTCTCTCAGATGTGAAAAGAGTGTCTTAAAAGGATTTTCCTTTTGTCTCATAAAACTCACCAGCTGGTATGATTGTAAAATCAAAGTTGTCCTATCTAAAACCTATTTGTGCTTTAGGCTGCTTCATTTTCTGAAATACCTACTTCCATTGACACTGCTGTATAGCCAATATGGGTTATTCTGTTGGTAATCCATGGGCTCTGAAAATGTCTCAGAGTTAACAATAGCTTTCATTTCATATTGTCTCTTCTCTGCAATTTATGCTGTACAATCTCCTGTTTTCCTAGTATTTCAAAAATATATCCTTGAAGTTCACCTTCAAATGATAAAACATAAGAAATTCAGACTTAGAGAGAAACTTGCAGTTAATTTGCTTTCTGACACCTAAAGGCCAAAAAGCAACAGGACTTCACAGGACTTCACTGGGAGACCATATGGGAAAGCTCTTGGCACGCCTCGTTACCTCCTTCTCGGTAATCCCTGTATTTGCGGTGAATCAAGACACTAAAAAGTATGCAAAGCTACAGCATATTGGGGCCAATACACTGGGAAGGAGATTGTTCTGTCCTTATACCCATGACATAATTCATGTAACTCAAGTAGTGGTGAAGTTTCCTCTCTCTTCTTCCCTGGTGGACTACAGATTTGGAAGTTTGCTTTGATTGACAGCTTGGTCCAATCTCCGAGATAAACTCCAATCTTAAACTTTGTTTGGGGAGCAAGGAGGTGTTAGGAAGGCCAGTTTAGGGTACTGGAGAAGACAGAAGAACTGGACCTGTTCCCAGAGGGAAGTTTCTTTGTCCTCAGCCTTAGCACAGGTCATAGCCTGTTCTCCTAGTCTGAGAAAAGGATGAAAGGAGAAAATACAAAAGAAGAACTATTAAGTTCTATCCATGTTAGAAATCCATCTTGGAATAACTCCATTGAGAAGAAAATAAACTTTTATAGAAAATAGAGGCATTAGTGCTAAGGGAAGCTTTCTTGATAGAAGTCTGGTGGGTTGGACCAGGCCCTAATACTATTCCTTTAGCCAAAACTAATCATTCTTTCCTCAACAGACTTTAACCACTGCCACTGCAACTGGAGCTGTGGAAGATATGTTGAGGTAGTTTCTCTGGCTCTCACTGATCCTTTTATTGAGACCAGGTTGTTAAGAGAGAAAAGGAAGATGCTTTCAATATGAAGGCTATAGCAGCTAAACATCTGTATTTATGTCTGCAGTGCGAAAATAATAGCATGAGAGAGACAAAATAAATTTTCCAAGTTTTAGAGTGGAGATACTAGGGCCAGGGATTCAACTTTGAATAAAAAATGTCTTTGCAACATGAAAAGGAATAAAGAGATTCAGTGGGTGGAGGACTTTGACTTGGCAGGGGAGGAAACTGGAACTGATCCAAAGGAAAAAGATAAATCTGAATAGGTGAGAGTGGAATTGAGGACTCAGTCGAGACACTGCAGCATGTTGTGCAAACGGCTGATATCTTGATCTCAGATTGCACTTAATTAGCAGGGTATGCATGATAAGACATGTAACACTTTCTCATTTCCTAAACTTCTACAGGACAGGATCTTGTAACAAGTAGTGATTTGTAGGAGTCCCAGTCCCGCTTTCTCTCTCCTGTCTCTCATATATGTTCTTACAAGGTTTCTTATGTTGTCTTCTGTTTGGGTAGATGGCACTGCCAGCATAACTTTACTAGATGAGAAATTGCTTCTTTTTGCTCCTCTTCCCTTAAGACATGAAAAGGATTCATAAATGTGTGGAAAAAGTTTGGATGGATGAAATAGCATATTACATTTGCAGCCCACAAACCTGTCATCCGTGTAGCTTGGAGTGACAAAGACCTTATCTCCTCATATAGTATGGGGCATATGCATCCTATTTTGCATGAACTGCTAGCACTTTATATCTCGGGCAATCATGTGAAAACCTGGTCTCTTTTTAGGGAAAATAAAGTACAGAGAAGAAGGAGTAAAGAATTTTCACTTTGCTGATGGTCTAGAATGATGTGTTGCAGAACCATAGTCTCAAACATGTACTTGTTAAGCAGAAATCTTTCTGAATAATAAGTTTTATATTGAATGGGAGTCAAAAGCCATTCTGACTTCTGAAAGAATTCTTTCCAACAAACACCATGCAAGATAACTGAAAGAATATACAAGAAGTGCTTGTGAGGTAAGACCTAGAGAATAACCCTGTTTGACTTTATTAAAACTTGCTGTCTGAATACTTACTCTGCTGCCAAAATGCTTGTCAGCCAATTTTCTTTTATGCTGTGTGTTATGTCCATGACTAAATGTATGATGGAGTCCCCTGTGGGTGACTCTGCCTAAAGCAAGTTATTCTTGGATCTCATTTCTTGATCTTTGTGATTTTCTTACCTGCTTTGAGCCCTCCTGCTTTCTGAATATTAGAGACAAAACTATGTTGTTTAACTCACATCCATGTGACAGTGTTGGGTTTCTCCTATCTCAGCTGAGCAGTGACGGAGTACAAGGTGACAGAGGCATTTTTTCCACTGCTCTGTTGTCTGCACAGTTTGTCTTTCTTGCACTGATGTGCAGGGAGGCTGGGTATATCCCTTTGCAAGACAAAGGGATATTCCAAATGGAGAAAAAGTAGGCAGGCTTGTAACTAGACAGTAAGCAGTATGCAATTTCAGTTTAAGGATCATATAGCCAGGCATTCGCAGTAACTTGGACTGAATGAGTGGTTTTCAGTCTGTTCACTAATCCCTGTAGTTATGGCTCAGCCAAATAGGTAAAGAGTTGCTTGATTTTAAGTTTCTGAAGATTTTCTCATGTTCTTTTTTCAAGTGCAAATTTTTGGCTGACAACTGAAGAACTGCCTTGTCTTTCCTTCCCCCATTGTTCCATGACTGGGAACTGGCATGAAGAGTTGCATATGAAGAGTTACCTATGTACCTAGTCCATGGGTGCCAGGACTGAGTCCAGTGTTCCTTAGAGCTTAGCAGGAGAGTGATCTATATATTAATACGGTACTTCAGTGAAAAAAAGCCTGCAATCATCTGACATTTTTCAAGCAACTGCTGTGAAACAGTGTAGTACAGGCCTGTTTGATCCATGTCCTCTTGAGGGTATGTAGCATATTGGCTGTTTATCTGCATAAAGCAGATGGATCAGTGCCATCCTTCCTTTAAAGATGATAGTGGAGAGGGAAGCTTCACACTGTGTCCTGTGAGTGCTGTCAGGGAAGGGGTGAAATCACTGGTTCTTCGAACTGTTTATCAAATGTACTCATGGCTCACAGCCGCAAGTGACCTAAAAAGACCTGAAAATGTTTCTTTAGATAAGGGTGATTGGAATGATTCCATGCTGCTAAAAAGTTACATAATAAAACTTTAACTTGCAGGATCTTGATTTCTAGCAGCCAAAGCCAAGGGCTTTTAGGCTGCAGAAGGTACTGTTATCATCTCTCTTGTATCAGTGTTCTTGAAAAGGATGAAGGAAAAGAAGGGCTACTTCAACTGTATAGGAGAAATTAGAGCATTTCCTGTTGAATTTGGTAGGACAAAGTTACAGCTTTTCTCCAATGTGGTTATACATCTGTTCATACTGATGTCAAGCAAGTGCCAATGAGCGGGATTGCTGGAGCTAGAAGCACAGCATGTGAATGCTTGTATGCTGCCTGGCCAGCAGAGGACTCTTCACCTTAAAGATATGGTGTTACTATGTTTGAGCCAGGTTAACTGTCCTGAGGAAGGAAAGCCTACAGAAAAGAGAAGTCTTTATAATCTTTATCAGCATCATCCCAAAGCTAAATGCCTGCGATGCCTCAGCAAGATACTTTTCACAGAATTTGAAAATATGACTCACTGGTGACTAGCCAACTTGCAAGGCTGAAGTCAAATTGGTTGAAAACTTTATTCTTCATAAAAGACTTCAATGCAAGCTGTATTTAGCTTAAACTGCTTACAGCAGTGAGGAATTTGTAGTAGGTGACTAATCTGAACTTAGAATGAAATTTAGTCTAAAAAATGAGTATATGAATTTCTAGGAAAAGCATTTAATTTTTAGCTGACTTTCTCTAAATGTGAATTAATATTGCATGACCTATAAGAAGCAGCTAAGGAGTGTGGCTTTGCCCAGTCTGGAAAAAATGGAGGTTGAGGGGTGTCCTCATTACTTTCTGCAGCTTCCTGAGGAGAGGAACGGTAGAGGGAGGTGCTGAGCTCTTCTCCCTAGTACCCAATGACAGAATGCATGGAAATGATTTCGAGCTTCACCAGAGTGGATTTAGACTTGATATTAGTAAGCATTTCTTTACTGAGAGAGGGGTCAAACAGTGGAATAGGCTTCCTGGAGAGGTGCTCAATGCCCCAAGCATGTAAGTGTTTAAGAGACATTTGGACAATACCCTTAATAACATTCTTTAGCTTTTCATCAGCCCTAAAGGGATCAGCAGTTGGACTGGATGATTGTTGTTTTGTCCCTTACAACTGAAACTGTTCTGGTCTAGTCTAGTCTAGTCTAGTCTAGTATTTTCCTAAAGTAATTTTATTGCCTTTTTTAGTATCTCTGACTTGCTTTTTGATATAGCTCTGGACATTAGTGTTTCTCATTCCTTGAGGCCAATGGCAATTTTC
>JAWWMP010000093.1:21335777-21346259 GCA_035047865.1 Dendrocincla tyrannina | reverse complement strand
GATGTTGTCTTAGCTTGGAGTTATCCTTCCACCAGGTAGCAGTGGCCCCACAGTGGGAAGAGCAGCATCCAAGTGGGTTTTTTCTCCTTGACTGTATTACCTTTTCCTTAGAGAGCCAGGCTGAGCAGTTACATCAAGCTGGAGTTCAGATAAGAGCAGCACTTTTTCGTGGCTTCTTCTCTGGAAATGGAGTGGTGTGAAGCCATAAAATATCATGTTATGGTCAGCAGAGGGGGCTGGTTCAGAGTCCCCAGCCCTGCCTGACCACTGTGTCACAGTAATGTCACTTGTGTATTGATTTAGTCCTGATGGAAAAACAGGACAATAAACTCTGGAACTGGCGCAGGCAATACAAGTCTGAGCATCAATGACTTTCTGTTCTAGTACACAGGGTGCAGTTATGTGCGGTCCCAGTCTTTTTAGATAAGTATATTTTAAAAGTGCGTAAACTATGAATTTAACCCTACAGTTAAGTAAACTGGAAAATATTGCTGATGACTGTAGTCTAAATGGAGAGCTCATAGAGTTTATAAGATACATTTTTATTACTATTGTTTGGAGAGGAAAGGTTTGTCGTGCTTCCAGAGCTGCAGTATGACAGCAGTACATTCAAGCTGTATTATCAAAGACTTGCATGAAAAAGTGAAATCTTAGTTGCAAATTGATAAAGTTGGATGAAAGGTTTTATATATTGCATACATTTGTGAGGAAGGTTCATTGTAAAGTCATTCAGATTTAACAACGAAAAATAGAATTTTTAGTGATTCGTAACAAGTGGGCTAACATCTTTATGTTTATATATGTAAATGTCTCTTCTTACTTTCTTAATAAATTCAGCTTGATTGCTATATTAAACATTTCTGGCACTGTTTGATGAAAGAAAGATAAATTTTCACAATGAATTATTAAATATCAGTTAGGTTTTCTGCTTTCAGTTGAAATAGTGGAGGCATGAAAACTTGCCAAGGATCTAAGCTATAATCTGTACATAATTATGGAGTGCTTTTAATGTGTCTTAAGTTTAAGACCATTTGAACTTTCATAGGATGTTTCTTGATTGCTTGCTCTTTTTCATGCCACTGGTAGAAGTGGTACTGTGAGTGCTCTTTGACACTCAATCTGTCTTTCGAAATCTCACTCAGTGATCATTTTTATTGTCACTTATAGTCCTGCAAATAAATTCTGGTGAATCTTTTCCCATTACTGCTTGGCTACTGAGGGTACTGAAAAGAAAAAGACTAAGGAAGCACACCATCTGGAAATTGGGCTTTGGTCAGCTTGTTTGTATCATAAACTTCATAAGCAGCTTGCTTTTCTAAAACAAGCCCATGCAAGCTTCACTGGATAAAGCAGAAGTTACTGGTGCCTTGCATTGAGTCTCCTCTTCCTCTGAACCCAGAGCATGGTTGGGTTTGTAGAGAGCCTCATTCTAAATGTTTCATTTAATTTCTTCACTGACTCTCCACTAAATTTATGGCGTTCACAGCTAAAGCTGATACAACCTTGGTTAACTGTCTTTTCTCTAAAGTATTCCAGGTATCCCAATGGAATTCTTTGTTTCACCCTGGGGAAACCATTTGAAAGTTTACCCTTTCTTTCCCCCTTTAAGAATAAGAATTATTTATTTTCATTTAGGATCCCTCGTGACTGTGCTTTGAGGAACTTCCATAATTTCCCAAGGCAGGAATGTGGTTTCATTTCATTTTATTTTTGAGGGGGGAAAAAAGTCCCTCAAGTAAATACTTTCCTTTAAGTATGATGAAAATGAGGCCTTGTTTAATAAAAGTCTTCCCCCACCTTTTCAGGAAAGAAATAAATTAAAAGGGCAAATGAAAGCTCTCTTCATTTTCCTGAGAATAGTCAGAAAGGGGGTAAACCTTAAGCAATACTTGCACTTGTGTTCACCTTTTGATAAAAAAAATATAAACTAAAAATAATTTTTAATTGCTTGCATAGTTTTTGTCTTGTTTCCAAGAAGCTTCTAAAAAGGAACTACAATGGTAAAAGTAGCTATATTTCTCAACACTCTTAGGGAATTGATTTTTATTTTTCTTTATTAATAATAGGATTTGGAAATCACACCTTTACTCCAAACAGTATGATACAATGTCTTCTGTTGGATCCAGGCAGAGTAACAAACTGCTGACTACAGTGTGATACACACTTACTGAAAATCCACACCAAAGCAAAGTTAATTAGGAACATGTCTTGCTCTGCCATCAGACTCCACTTAGCAGTGAGTGAGTACTCTTCAGCCTGGGCTTCTCCTAAACAGTGGAGATGGGGATGTGTTATGGGACATTTCCTCTAAACCAGAGGTCTTGGTAAACTTGGAGAAAAGCTGAAGACCCAGGGCAGAAATTGTTATTAAGGAGAAATTTTGAAAATCAGCATGTACAGGAAGACTTATATGTAAAATGCCAGGACGTGACCAAGTCCTACTGATCTCAGGGGTTTTGAGATGAATTTTTTGGAACAGAAAATGGGAATCTATCCTTTAGAACAGGCAACAATAATGCTTTTAGAAAATGGCCACTGACAAGATACGATTTTTGTCCTCTAGAAAGCACATGGCTACCTGGGGAGTTTGGTTCTAAATGCTATGCTTATTTTCTTCACTGACTCCTTATACTTCTTGCACCCTCAGCTAAAACTGATACATTCTTTGTAACTGTTAAAGAAAAGCATTTGGAGTCTGGAAGGTATGGGTAAGGTCCATGTCCAGCCCCTTGCTTCTGTTGTCACTTTTATGATACCATTTGTCTTCTGTGTTTCAAACAAAACTATTCAAATGCTAAGCCAAACTTACATCTAGACCTCAGCTTAAGAAATTGTGTGAACAAAAATGCCAGCTGTTAACGAGTTGCACTGTAAAACTGCATTCAGTGAGGCACTGAACTATCTTTTGTTTCTACCAGTGGAAAACACTGAAAACAAGGGACTGTTTTGTGGAAGAGAAGCAGTGGTGCTGCTTCTGTGTTGCATCATTGCACATGAGCAGTATGATCAAGTATTCTGGGCTGCTTGGTTTTTTCTGAGGTAATCCATGTAGACAGAAGAATAACAATTTTAAATATCAAATTATTTTTGCCTTTATAGTTTCAATGAAACTATGGTTATTAAAATATGAAATTACTACTGATGGAAAAACTAGCTGAGACATCTGAGGTACAGCAGCCAGTCAGTGCAGTGGGAAATGGTCAGCACTGAGTGATACCTTTCATACAGCAGCCTTTGTGCCCCCCTCCTTCTAGTCTCAGCATGAAAAGAATGGTCAGTGAAAAGGCTTAGTTTGTGCATGTTTTTTTAATAATTGTATTTTGAATCTGAATGTGAAAGGGAAACATGATTCTGAGCTCTTCTGGTGCTGGCAGAATAGCTTCCTATTTTCCTGTTTCATACTGGTGGGGATGCTGTCACTGAGCTTACAGGTGAACTGCTTTCTCCTTTTTTTTTTGTTTGTTTTGTGGGTTTTTTTTTCTTTTTGGGTTTTTTTTTGCAGCCCTTTCTCGAGTAAGTTTCTCTTACACACACATTTGAAGCTATGGTTGCATCTTTAAAGCTGGAAGCAACAGCAGCAGCAGAAAATTGTGATGCTTTCTGCAGTTCTCATTTGGGAAAACTTTGTGTCACACTTCCACGTTGCTCAGGCTAGAAAGAAGGTTTCTGAAGTTCATTTTCCTGTATCCACATGGAAAAATGCTGATATTACATCCAAGCGTGCTTCATGTGTAATGTGGCAGGTCCACTGATGGACACATATCCTTTCCCATCAGTGCCTAGAGAACAGCTAAAAATGCTTAGAGCTTGTATGGAAAGTCATGAGACTTCAGAAGCTATGACATAATTTGTAAATCTGAGGCATTTAATGTCCATGGTCTAGTGTTGTCTATCAGTCTGTGCTGTTTAATGATGTACTGGAGTAAGGGGGGCTGCTGTAAGCAAAAATCTTTGTTTTCCAGACTCACCAATGAACAGGAGGTGTTTGAACATCCAGGGATGAATGCTTTGAAGTTTATGAATAGGGTGACCTTAAATTCTGCAACAGGGAAAATGAGAACTTATTCTGTAAAACTGTCCCAGACATACCTGCCATGGGGGTGGCCATCTGCTGCTGTGGGTTTATGTTAAGAGAGCAGCCACTGTGTGTTGCAGAGGCTTAAACAGTAATTCCTTGATGTTAGCATTAAAAGCCTAGAGGTTACTTTAAAAAAAAACCGATCAGACAAGTTTGAGGGGAGAGGGAAAGTGCAAGTCTGTTGCATTTCTTTGTATTGGATTAAGAGCTACGTGCTTGGGTCTTTCTGTTTTAATAAAGTACTTGGTGTCTGGTTACAAGTTTGTTAATACAACCATAGATAAGCAGGAACAGTTAAGATTTTTGAAATATCTTCCTTCATAAAAGAAGTCATCGTCTCCTGAAGAAGAATGGGGGAATTTAGCTGTTACAAGGAGAAAAAGCTGCCAAGCTCCTCTGAACTCAGTACCTTTCTTGTTCTTCTAAAAGCAGTTTTGAGGGAGCTGTTTCCCATCTTCTGGTATTGATATAACCTCAGAAAGAACTTGTTCTGACATATGGCATTGATAATTCTCATCGTCCCCTGTTTGAAGTTGTTTTAAGGTGCCCACTTTTTCATTTTCTAGAGAAGTACAAGGAATAACTTAAGAGATGAATTTTCTAGGCAAAAGTCGAGTGTATAGAGAGTTAAAAAACCCCAAAAACATATAGAACAATTGTGTATTTGTAAAATGGCTGCCACTTTCATCTCTTAAACAGACTAAAATTGAAACCTGTGGTTCAGAAAAGGAAAGGTGAAAGGAAAATTTTTAAACTATATGAAGTGGGTTTTAAATCAAGGATTTCCTTGATGATTTGTTGGATTTTTTACAAAGTTGGTTACCTTAAGTATCAAAATATATATAATGACATAGTTTCTGTTACAACTGTATCCTGCTTATATAAGATAAAAGGATGCACCTGAAACCGTGCTCACTTTTCCCATCTTGAAACAGTTGTGCTAACACCCCAAAACAGACCGGGGCACCACAACAGGGACCCAATGTTGCCTGCCATTCTCCCATGAGACATGCTGCTCCTCCCATTCTGCCTTCTTAGGTGCTGGTCTTATAGCACATACATTTCTGTTAGCTTCCATGAACTGGGAGGGAAAAAAATCTGCATAATTAAAAAAAAATTAATAATTTCACACCTTAAGCTTATGAGAAGGTGGCTGTTTTTTTGTTCTCTTCAGCTGGCAGGTAGAATGGGGAGTGACCAGTTTAGTGAATAACAGTATTAAAAAAATGAAGTAGCTGTTGGTGCTACAAGGTCTGCTTTTGATATGGATAGGTCACATTTGAACATTTACTAATACAGCCGTGAGTTTGGGAATTAACTTAAAGCTATGAGTTGTCTACCTTCCGTTTAGTGGGGAAATATATGTCTTTCAATACCTCATAAGAAACTGTTAACTATGAGTGCAAGAGGCCATCTTACATGCCACTTAGTTAGTTGGCAAAGAGGATACAAAGAGTAACTTAACTCTAGGCTGTGAGGAGCCTCATGGATGGGTGTCCCTTGTTCTGGAGAGGGAGAGTTAATTTTTACAGTAGCCAGGAGGGGCATGGCTAGGACCTAGACGTTATTCAATATCACCCTGTGTCATTGCTGGTGGCAGGGGAAAGGCACTTTCCCTTCCAGGGAGGAAGGGGTTCCTTCCAGTCAAGCAGATGTGGTGGATGGAGTGATGGGATAAGGCTGGGGTTCTGAGCAGGACGGGGCAGTTTAGGTGGCAGTCGTTCCCAAGCTGAGGGAGCATTGAGGTGTTGTGGCTGTGGCTGAGGGGCAAGCTCTGTGGCGAGCATTTTTGCCTGTGAATCACTCAGAGAATCACAGAATATGCTGAGATATGGAGGATGTTTATATAATTTCGGTATAAGAAGAATCTTGCTTAATTAGCTGCACTTCTGTAGTCTGTCAAGCACGTTCTGTAATAAAGACACAACGTCAATTTAGTAACTGCACTAGCTACAAATGTGATTTTAAAGTTACGTCAGTTGTAGGTGTCAGTGTTGAAAACAGAAAGAGGTTTGCATTGACATGGATTCACCTTTCAGGGCCAAGGAAGATACTTTTTGAAGAAGGTCTTCAACCTGACTTGCCAGAAATCACCTGAAGGGTAGGTTGTGCTGCTAGAAGCCACAGAGGTGCCAGTCAGTTGCTGAAAGGACTTCCCATCTTAGCATGCAGGATGGACATGGTAGGTGGTGCACAAGCTTTAAAGGCTAAAAAAAAATCTCTAAGATTGACAGTAATAGGAAGGAAAGCCTTATATTGCCCTCCCTCCCCCCACTCTGTGCTCCCTATGTGAATTCATTCAAAGTGGCATTTAAGAAACTGAAGAATCATTTACCAAGAAAATGGCCTGACTAAAGTTCTTGTTTTGAAGATGACAAGTCAATAATTACTGTTTGAGAAAAGAAGACAACTGTGTGTGAAGTGAGAGTAGAAGAGGTGCAGTACCTTGGTCACTGAAGCTGATGCATATATTGTGAGATATGGAAGGAACTAGCATTTCTGTTAGTTTCTGGAACTTGTGTCAGTGGTCCATGAAGACATACAAATTTATTTTAACAACACATCTTTTGGAAGTATCTTTGGACTATATAGCAGTGGAATGTATTTAATTGTTCCTCAAAGAGGTCACAGTTGGATTTATTTCAATAAACATGCTTGTTATGTAGCATAGCAAAATGGAATCGAATTGGCTTTTTGCTTGCTCTGCATTTGCTCTGGTGGAAGAATATAGGGTGGTCTGCAGGATTTAGCTCTGAAGTCAGCTCCATGCCTCAGGGACAAGAGGTACATGAAAAGGCCACCTGGATAACATCTGTCTCCTGCTCGGCCACTCAACATCATTCTGCTTGTCCCTGTTGGGCAACTTTGCATTTTGCAACTCATTTCCCAGAGAGGCCTTGCCCAGGATAAATGCTGTTTTATGGGATGTAGCTGTAGGGCACCGAGCATAATCATTTGCTGCTTGCTTGCTGCCTGATGCTCAGCGTTGTGGATGCATTTGGCCTTTTAATTAAATTTTGGATTTACTCTCCTTCAACAAGGAGAGAGTAATATCAGAGTACATTGTAGCTTAGACCCTTGCTGTTGTTGTTATACACACACACACACACAAAATAAGGTAAAGGGACTGCATACTGATTAATAGGCTATATGGCTTCTGTAGAACATGGAGTTTGAAAATGGTTGTTCATTGAGGGTAATCTGCATCTGATCACTGTGTGTTTGGCCAGTATTCTGCACAAAATTAGTTGTGCAGGTTTCTATCTTTCCAGCAGGAAGTTTGGCTTGGTTCTCTCGAGGGGGAGGAGGGGCTAATTTAAGTAAGCAAACAAAGCGAAGTGGGTAGCTTGAAATAAGTAATGTAGCATTCTTTAGATGAACACTTCAGCCTTCAGCCTATTCATCCATCAAATGCATGAGTGCTGCATTCACCTTGTGCTGCTGTATACTACTGTTAAAGAGCAGAAGGCTTTCATGTACACAGCACTGGCCTTGCTTGCCCTACCAGCTTGTGTGAGAGGTGTGGATAAACCTGTATGCACTCCAGAAATGTGAGCTTTTAAGCACATTCCAGAGAACACAGTAACTGATTGATGCTGTTTCCTCTGAGATTTTCCTTTTCTTTAATTTCTCTTTTTTTTATTCTTCACTCTCTTCCCTCTCCCCTCCCTCTGTTCCTGTGTCTCCACTCCCTCTCTTTATTTTTAACTTTATCTTCATGGCCTTGCCCCTATTCAGCAGGCAGGCTGGAACAGCACCTCTGAAAGCTAGCCCAACCACCAGGATAAGATGTGGGAGCCTGAGCTGTGGGAGGATGTTGTGGGGCCATCACAGTTGAGACTGCCCGTCCTGCAGCACTGGGGGCCCCATCTTGCGTGCCTCTGAATAGGGTCAGGCTGCCAGATTCTCCTGGCTGAGAAAAGCAATTCCAGGCCTCTTTCCAGAAAATAAAGTGTAGCCACGTTCCTACAAATCCTTATCATAGGCATAAATATCCAGTATATAGAGATTTACTCCTGTAAGAAGAGCAATTTTTTTTTTTTCCTGAGTTTTTGGAAGCAGGTTGTGAAATAATAGAAGCATCTGTTCCATTTTTACCCTGCCAATAGAAATACCATGGGGTTTTTTTCCAGTGTGCATTAAAAATAGATGTATTTAAACCACAAGACTAGATCTAATCAAACTGTTACTAGAAATATGCTTTGAAGATTTGACCTCTTGCATTTCTTTTGTGGAGACTGATGTTGATTTTACAAGCCAACATGGTTTAATTAACAGGGTGCTCTTAATTCACTATGCTTTTGCTGAATTGTTTAGAGGAGGAGGGTTTCTGGCTTTTGAAATGCTTTAGGGTTTTGTTTCTTAATTTTTTTTGCTTAAATTGCCTGTTTCATACCCTGCAGCCCATCTGCAAGTTGGATACATTTAGAAGAAATTCTGAATTCCCTAGAAACTTTGAATTGCTAGGAACTGAAAAAAAAACCAATCTGTAAGAGTCCCCCATTAATTTTAGGTATAGAACTTTTTTTTACCCCTTGGCAAGTTTAGAAAATAGTACAATTAGATATTCACCATTAATGCCTCTCATTGATATATCTCTCGGATTGAAGGAGAGAAGTACTTCAGCAGGAGGAGTATTGAGTACCTTGCCTGCTGGCTAGGCAGGCATTTGCTTCCCAGCTTCCCTGGCTGTGATGATCCAAGAGAGAGGGTCACCCAGGTGCAAAAGAGCCTGCTGCCCTTGGCCACTGGCCAGCACAGGTCAATTTACTGTTGCTGCTGATATTTTGGAGGGCTAAGCATTGGGTTTCTTGCTTTGGGTAGTTCTCTCTGGGTCCACTGGAGACCACAGAAACCAGGCAGGGCTGGGACTTATCCTCTGGTTAATGTTGCAAAGAATACATGTCTTTTCAAGTTCCTCAAAATTGTCATTGTTCTATGGAGACTATAACCTCTCCTCAGTGTTCTGGGAAAATCAACACCAAAAATTTAAAACATTACTTTATTTTAACTTAGTTGTCTCGTACTTCGAGTTCCTAAGTTCAGGATCCAACTGATCATCAGTAATTGAAAAAGTAGATTGCACAGAAATAATGGCCAGTTAAGGCTTGATCCATAAAGAAAGTCCACCTGTTTGAATATGTACCATCAGGAAGGATTATCAGCCACAGATACAGCAATTTTCCAGGATACAGTGCATAAAATAGTGCCTCAAATTTCTAACACCTTCATTTAAAATGAGTGGAGAGAATTGGCTGAAGCACAAGTTCTGCATTTGCCTGTGTAAACACAAGGATTTCACTGCAAATATTGTTGAAATCTTAGCAGAGACATGAACCAGATTTTTCAAACCTGGCCTTGACCTTAAAACAGTGATGAAATATATTAAAACTCTGACTGTTACCCATTCATAAGCTTTGTACTTTATGCACTTCACTTTGAAACATTATGCTTTTCCACCCAGAGCTTGCAGAGTGGTTTCCTGGATCCACAGGTTGACTGTAAAAAGTTACCCTTGACTCCTGAAGTAGAGGGAATCTTGCAAAGTATCAGTTATGGGATGTTTCCATGGCACATTGGACTGCTGAGTACAGATTTCCCAAAAATAACAAAAATTACTAAAGAAAATATACTTTCCAGAGATTTTATTAGAGAAGCTTGATATCCTTTTCACGTGAAGTTTAAGTTCACTGCCTCTTTTTGCTGTGGCTACTTTCAAGCAGATGAGAGAGATATGTCTAATAGATGCAGCAGTTCCATCGAGGATTTCTTCAGGTGTATGTTAGAAAGCAGAAAGTACAACAAACAAAAAAATCAGCCCAAGCAGAAGGCTTCTTTTACTGTTGTAAAGAGTTAAATTGGTTTTTTTAAGTAGAAAGTAGTGTTAGTACACAGCATAGAAAAGGCACTAGTATTATGATAGAATTACCTGTAAAGGTACACATATGCAGTTCTGCAGGCAGCATTTTGCAGTAGAGTGATATAGTGGAGATCTGTGTGTGCTGAAATCTGTGATAATAAGAGCTGTATCTTGTCACGTCTTGAAACCATCTGCTCCACTTCTGTGACACAGACTGACCACTTTCAAAAAAACCCAGAAAATCCACATAGTATATTTGATTTGTTTAAACACTTCTATCTCTCATGCCTCATGAAAATAAAACACAAAGTACTTGGAAATGACAAACACATTGCCAGCATTTTAAAGAGCTGTGAGAAAAGAGTTTCCAGGCTAGTAATAGGTTTGGAAACTTCATGAACGAACGCGAGAGATACCAGTAGCAGAAATATCTGGAAATATTTAATGATTTAGTAACTCGCTTCATGTACGAATTTTTCTTTAATTTAAATGGAGGAATTGTATTAGAATATTTTCATTCTTTTTGATTAAAGGGTATATAGCA
>JAWWMP010000093.1:21253901-21272659 GCA_035047865.1 Dendrocincla tyrannina | reverse complement strand
CAGATTTACATTTATTTATATCACTCTGACTTTAGAATTCCCCCAGAAGTTCAGGCCTTCAGTCAATCACCATGAGTTCTGGTCCAGCAGGGCCAGTTTTGTGTAGGGGTTAATAAAGTAAGGTCCTGATATAACTGAAATGCCTTGTGGAGTATCATGCAAAATCCTTAGCTAACAAATGTGCTGTGCTTGTGTGGCTGAAATATAAATACTGACACACACCTAGAAATATGGTAGAGAGATCATGTACTTAAGAGTATGATGACAAAAAGCAGAATAATGAGGTGTCAGGGAGGAGTCTGTCAGCAAAAAGCAAGTTGCAGTACTTGGCTGCATTGTTATATGTGGGTACTTGCACATACACTTCAATTGTAACATATATGCCACCACTGTGTTGATAGTGTAATAGTGAACATCACAGCTGCCAAATAAAAAACTGAATGTGTAGTCAAGCTTCATTCTGGGATATTCCTCTGTGCCTTTGTTCTAGAGATATTAAAGGACAGACAACCAGAAAGGCCCAGATTACAAAACTAACATGCTTCTATTGTCCTAAAAAGTCACTACATAACTGGAAAAATGATTGCCAATAGACTAAATTTGGCCCAAGTCCCACTGGCATTGTGCTTACTACGTCTGTAGAGAAGACTCGTATTTTAGCTGAGACAGTAGAGTTGGGGCTGCTCTTCCAATAAACACAGATACAAATAAAGTTTTAAAATGTGTTTCAAGGAAGATGAGAACAAAGCACTGCACTTCGGGCCTGGTGTCAGCGGCCCAGATGAGTAATGGGTAATGGCCAGTCCTCCAGGGATCAAATATACTAGTTAAAAAGAAAGCTTCAATTCTGATCTATGTGCGGCTGTCCTTGGCAAGACATACCAAGCAATTATAACTCCATTATAGTTAACAAGAAGAGAACCTGGACTGGCCAGAAAGCAAGAGCTATGTGCAGAGCTTGGAAAAAACTGTTTTGGTGTAGTCAGAGAACATGGGAAAGATGTAAAATCTCACTGCAAAGAGGAAGGGAAGAAACTCACTCCTGTGGCCATAGTGGGAGAACAAGGAACAAGATGCACTGCTCAGGAGGTTGGGTGGGGAGGGAGCAGTGTCTCTGCTGCTAGGATGTGTGCACAAATACCTGTCAGCAGTGGATTAGTGAGAGATGCTTTGGACTCCTAAGAGTCCCTGTCAGCCCAGTTTCAACGGACATTTCTCCTCATGTGGAAGGATACAAGAGCCAGATTGGAGTTTTGGTTTAGCAGATACAATTACATTGGTAGTGTCTCTGATTTCATCATTTTTTGTTTCATCTTTGTCATAGTGGGAAGTGCTAAATGATTGCCTTAGCAAGATTTGTTGCACACTCTGGAGCTGTATTTAGTCAAAATTCTAAATAACCAGTTACTTTTGTTAATAATAAATATATACTGACCTAGTAAGATTTAACTGATAACAATATGTTAATTATTTAAACCAATTATGTCATTTGAATGGATACTTCTTTTCAACACAGTCTGCTAAATTCCTGATATAATACAAAGGTCTGGGCCTGGAATTCAGTCTGGACTCTAGCAATGAGCACAGAGACAGCTGAATCAGTCATCTCTGTGGGTACAGAGAAGAAAGAGGGAAAACTTATGCAAACCTAGAGGGGCTAACTTCACTCAATGCTACTGCAAGCCTGGACAGATCTCTGTTGCCTACACATCCCCATGAAATGAAAGTGAAATAAGAGCATTTTTTTCTTCATTTACCTGCACACTGGTTTTGGAGCTGGCCCAGCTCCCGAGGGATTGCACTCCTGGAAGATGTAGTTACACAGCAGAGACTCAGCAGCCGGTTGGCAGAATGAACTCACCATTTTCAGTTCAGTCCAGGCAGTGTGCACAAGCAGCTCTTGGGTCTCCTCTGGGTCAGCATAGGAGGAGTTGAAGAAAACAAGAGCATTCTTCGCCAAGATAGCACTACACACCTCACCTCTGTACGTGCTGCAGTAACCTGCATCACCCTTGTACAGGTTGCTGTTGAGGACAAGAGCATACACACACAGAGTAAGCTCACTGCTCTAAAAAGCTTCAGGCTCACAATGCCTGGGCTCTGTTTCTAAGTAAAGTGGAATGTGTAAGGCTAACAGAGGGCAAAGGAGATGGTAGGTGGTTATAACCTCTAAAACCAGCTAATATAATTCAAAAATGAAACTTCTGCACCCCGATGTGAGCCCTGGTGAACCCAGGGATGAGAATCCGGCCAAGTGTTGTTAACATTATAAGTGAGCAAAAGACTGAGCAATCACACACAACCACGACCTAGCATGGCCTCTCACCCTGCCCCTAGGACCTAATGAGAATAAAAGTTTATTTTCCCTGCAGTAGGCAACAGCTGTACTGCTTCTGCAGCTCTGTAATAACTCAGGATTTCTTTTCTCTGCTGTCTAACAACAGTTTAATTTAGGATGGACTCAATCAGCAGGAGTCAGGTAAGTCCAACACATGTGCCAGGGAATTTTTCACAAGGTCAGACCAAGCACCTGCCTGCCCCTCCCCAGCTTCTGCACACCTCCTGACCCTGCCTCACTTCCACACATGTTTAGGTGGAGACAGAAAGGACGAAGGCACAAGCCTCTGCATTTTTCTTCCTAGTTCTTCCCTGCAAGGTCCATCTCCTCCTCTCTTCACCATATCTGCCACTTTGCAGACTCCTGACACAAAGCATGGAGACAGAGCTATGCAGGAGCAATAAAAACCAGTAGAGTCAGCTCCTTTGAGGGTCATTTATTTATCTTTCCTGAAGTTTTCACATCTAGAAGGAGATCCTTCCCTTCTTCCCTGTGGCCTTCAAAAGGAAGCAGCAAGGCAAGGGAAATGCACAGGTCAGCTGTAGCTGAAGTTCCCACAGTCACCCCTCAGCAGCAAAATCTGAGTGAGGAGGTGCCCTCTGCCTAGGCAGCCTGCGAGATGCAGTGTCTTTGGTGTGGGAGGGGAACGTGGGACAACAGACACCTTGTGTGTGGTGGATGCCCAAATCGGGGGAGGGAGGAGGGCGGGGTGCAGCTGTCCCCACTGCTCATTCGATCAGTGTAACTGGGGTCAGCGAGTTCAATTCACAACACGCCAACCATTTGGAGCAGTCAACAGAGCTATTTGTATCTTTGCCTTTTATTTCTTTCCCCTGCCCAAATAATCACCCATTGTTAACTCTGGGGTTTCTTGCTGTTTTTTCTTCAGAAAGCTAGAGGTACATGAACAAGGGATTACATAGTACGCTCACATTTCTGCTTTTCAGATGTGCTCTTTGCAGATGACACTCCCTGGCCCTGTTTTACCTACTAAACTTTGGTTTTGTGTGAATTTTTTTTTAAATTATACTTTTTTCTGTTTCACATCAGCTAAAATACACAGGAAGGCACCTAGCCCTTGAGGTATTACCAAAATGGCAGTGTTGCTGTGACACCCTGCATAATCCCAGGCTACAAGGACATGCCTGCGAATGACACAAGTGTCCCCCAGCACACTGTACCAGTCTCACAGCCTGTGACATCACCCTGGCACACAGCAGGTTTCCCAAAAGCAATGCACTGCACCCAGCACTGTGCTAGAACTGTTCTTAGCATTCAGGGGTCATATTATTTACATTTTCCTGATGATCCCTATTATGCTTAATCTGAAAGTTACGTCCTTCCTCTGCCCAAGAGGGAAAAGCAGGGACAGGCGTGCATGGGGCTACTGTGCTGCTGACTTCAGTGGGCTGCAGAAGCAGCCTGACAAGAGCCACCAGTGCTAATATTGTGTTTCCTTGCTTTTCTAAAAAACACAGGGAGACACAGAACGAGTGTAATGGAGAAGAAGCAACACAGAATTGTGTTTCTCACAATGCCATGTCAAAGAAAGGGAATTCTGTACAGTGAATGTTGAGAATATCTGTGGGACAGGACTGAGCATTTGAGCACTGTCCCCATGCCTGTCCCACCTGCACAGGTGCAGGTGTAAGGCATAAGTCTGCCATCATCACTCAGTGGTCACTTAATTACTTACAGACTTCCTAAATCAACCTAGCAAGCTCCTGTGATAAAGGCAAATGGCCTTTGTAGGGAGCCTGTGCCAGCAGACTGGAAAAGCCATTTGCTCAGACTTTCTCAGGCCCTGCTCTTTTCTCTGAGGGACAGAAGCTCCCAGCCCACCTTCTAGGCTAACCTTCTCATTTTTCTTCCAGACTGGTCTGCCAGTGCAGCATGTAGAAATCTAATGAAAAGAAAAATCCAGCTAAATTTTTCAGTACTCCAAAATTAATACATAAAAGTGCATTGCTCTTCACATATAAGGGGCTTTACCCATGCATATCTGCTGGAACAAATCTAAACTTCTCCTGCCCTAACCTGGTCACCACTGAACCAAATATATCTACTGACTGGTACAGGCGGGACTTTAACTTGCAGTTAAGTTTTGCCATGTAAATTTATAAGGTCAAGTGAAGGTGTGGATCCATAACTGTGAACAGAATTTACTCCAGAATATTCTGCCCACTACCATATTTCAAACACCCTTACTGCTCTGTGATCCATTATTGCTTGCTTGATACAAAATCATCCTTATCTACTCTGCCTCCATAAAGGAGCTCAGCATTTCCTTCAAGTGAATGTCATCTGCATGACGGGCATCCTGAAATCCTCCCACTTAATTTAAGCCAAGTTAAGCAAATCCCTGTAGTTCATCATTTGTCTTCTCCCTGGTCCAGAAAAAACATTTACAAAGCAGAGAAAGTCATTCTTACCTCCACTCTGCTGAGAGGCACCAGATCCAGGAATTGTGATGAACCAAGATAAAGAAAAAATGGAAAAGACATTAGTGACACTTCATTGCTCCCTCTGAGATGTGTGAGATAAGATTTCCATGCTAGGAAATTTGTCTGAGAACAATAAGCTGTACAAAAAAGAATGCACCTAAATTCTGGCCTTCTTTTTGGTACCTTCTTGTGGGGAATAAATGTTGGGCAACACTGGGCACTGTAAAGTGACAGGGAACAAGGAGGAGGAGAAAGTGGATTGTTGACTGCAGTGCTGTCTGAGGTGGACTGTTGCACCCTAACCCCACATTTTTACCCTGTTCATTTGATTCTTACATAGCCAGCAGATAGCATCCTTTGTTTAAACCACCCAGGTACTCCACATTACTTCAGGCAGCAGCTGCAACAGGTATGAAAAACCAGGGCTGGAGATGCAGTGCTGGCACATAGCCAGTGCCACAGGGAGCTGGGCTGTGCCAGCGCAGGAGGAGATATTGAGCACCAGCCAAGGACCAGGACACCTCTGCCCTGGGATCCTTGTGAGATGGGACAAAGCTGAAGCTGACTTCTTGTCTCAGGTCTAGGGGACTGTTCCCCTCATGCTGAACACACAGCCTGAAGGAGAGCAGTGCAACTTCTTCCACCAGTCCACCTGTCCTACCCACTGTCTTTGTATCTCTGCTTTGTGGGACAGAGACTTGCCTCGGTTAAAAGCAGAAGTGGGGCTGTGAAATACAGCACCAAGCGCTGAGTCTCTTACAGGGCAGACCTTGCTGTTGGGTTTCAATGTCCAGTGTAAGAAAGGGCATGGTTATTTTCTCAACAAAGGAGAAGCTAAGGCACAGAGAGAGGAACAGGTGCATGCCTGGTTAAAAGCAGAACTGCGGCTGTCATCCTGTGTCCCGTGGGATTCCTCTTTGCTCGAACAAAACCTCCCTGCCTGTCCAAAGAGGGGAGGCACAAGATGACACCTTGCTTTCTGTGTGCCAAATGCTGTAAGCTAGCTATGACCACTGGTATTTCTCCCCTTTGGAACATACTCTTCACATTTAGGAGATGTCTCTGGGAGCAGAGATTACTCCAGGCATGGTGGGACACTACTCTGACAGCAAACTCCCTGCTTTCTGGATACAACCCCCTGTGAAGTTAAACTGTTCAAAGCTATTTTCACTTTGCTGTTAGGTGATACCAATGCTGGGTCATGGCCATGACTTCCTTCACATGGATGAATTTACCAAGTGCACTTCTGGGACACAAAGTACAAGACAGCATCAAACATTCAGGAAATGACAGCTGTGGCAGTCTCCAAAGTGTAAGAATATATGAGGAAATAGCCCAGTGGGGGATGCACTTGTACTCAGATTTAAGCCCCTACACGCTGTCAACTATCCAAGGCTTTCCCTCTTCCTCCAGAGGACTTCACACCCCTTTACTCTTCCCCAGCAGGAAAGCTAAGACTGTGTTTGCAAGGGTAAAAAATTAATGGCCCCTTCTTTCCCTGCCTACCTGAAATGCTGATGGTTGCTGCTGCTTTAGCGGCTCCAAAAGTTTTGCTGTGTTTGTTTGTGGCAAGACAAGTGAACAGGCCAGGTCTGGTGACGTACACTTGCAGTCTGGAGTCAACCACTCTGTCCATGACACTTTCCGCTACAGATCCTGAGGAAACCTAAAAGAGTGGAAAGCCCAATGCAGTGATATTTCCAACAAAGGGGTAAACAAGCAAACTAAGGAAAAACCTAAGAGACACAGGCCCAAGCATTTAAATTAGCAGAGAAATATGTGGCAAGCACATGAAAGTGGCAGAGAGCTAAAGCTGCTGTGGTTACTTTGGTGCTTTCACAGCACCTGACTTCATAAACAAAAATAAATGTTAAAGATCTCCCCTATTTCACTCTTTGGCAATATTTTTACATTTCATTTTCAGAGTCAGAGGGCCATAGTCAGAATTTGGCACATATAATTCTTTTGGCTAATTACTCCAGGACTTCTTGTAGCATATTGTTTGCCTCCTCATGCCTTAGCAAGGAAGGGCACAAGGTGACTTTGTGGACACCCACTATACAGATGAGGAAAAGAAAATAGTTTGGAAGGCATTGATTCCTGATTAACATAACCACTGCCACACTTTCAAAGCAGTCATGAACAAAGAAAGCACTCTGGCTCCAATACTTCAGCAAATACCTGGTAGATTTTCTTATCTCACAACTGGAAGTATGGAAGGGGCTGCAAATGGGATGATTTTGGCCAGCTCTTTTCCCAGATCATAAATTCCCAGGTAAAGAAGCTTGGAGCCTGCTGATTTTGGCCAGTTGGTCTTGATTTCCTGCGCATATGGAATTCATTAATGTAGGAGGGCATGGTACAAGAAGACTCTACCTTGCAAGGGCAGTAGGAAGGAGCAGCATTGCCTTCATACTGCTAGGAAGCATCAAATGTAATTTAAGTGAGATGTGGTTGACTGTGGATCCCACAGGTGTGACCTGACTCTAAGAACAATGAAAATTGTCTCCCTGGATTCATCCCAGCAAAGCACTCTACCTATGCATCTAACTGAGAAGATAGAGATATCAATCTGAGCCCCCAGGAGGTTAGTAGAAATGTGCTTTCAATGAGATGAAATACTTATAGGTATTAACAGCAATAATTGAAAAAGCAAGAAGGAATTCATAAGTGTTGTATCACATCTTCTGTAAGCAGACTGGATTTTCTCTTTTCCCGCACTCGAGCTCAACTTGGAGTTATGGTGAAAGAATGTGAAAGATGTGAAGAAATCACTGAATAACCCAACCAGAACAGTTTTGTAAGTATTGTACTAGGTATGCCAGTCACTGTGCTAATACAGCAACCAGGGGTATTTTTGGCCTTATACTATGAAGTCAGTTCAAGTGAGTGGAAGCTCAGGGGATATTTTTTCACAATTTTCTCTTTTATTACCGTGCTGATTGTGGAGACCCTCCCAGTAGAAATGAGGAATTTCTTATAGGCTGCCTCTGCCTCCCTGCATCCACCTGGATGAGCAGCTTTTGCTGACCCAGTCTTCTCTCCCTTCTTGCTCTTCAGGCCTTGGGTGTACTATGTCTGGCAGAACTGGACTGTGTCTGGTGAGGACAGAGAATTGGGATTTTTCCTTAAGGTTTGGGATGCAGAAGAGAGAGGTTGCTCAGGTAACTGCAAGCAGTATGAGCACTATGTACCATGGAAAATCACAGGTGAATGTGTCAGGTAGTGGTGCTTAGAACTTCCACAGTGGCCAGCTGTTGTTTTCTCTACTGGAAACCTCAAGATATCCCCTTGTGTTAATTGATTCCCTTCTCTTTTCAAATACATTTCATAAGATTATGTTCCCAGCTGGTCTCTTTTTAGCCTTTAAAGTACCTTCTCAGCCATCACCAAGGCAGAGATCTCTTCACATCTTCGCACCTGGCTCATTTATTCTTTGTGGTGTGGAAAACCACATTATAAGGTCCATGAGGCTCTCCCTGTGGTGTGTAGAGGGAGCCAAATGAATTGTGTTCCTATTTAGGTAGTCAAGGCAGCTGCTGCATAGAGTAGTTTCCATCCTTCTCTTCAAGGGCAGCTCAATAAACTCAGCAGAATCCTATTCTTTAAGCCTCTGGACAATTACAGGCCAGTGTTCAGAGACCATAATGCCACAGGCATGCTGCATCTTCTAATGACTCATTGTTGTTGTGAACCAGCCCTCAAATGCACAATCACCAGTCCAACCACTTCCTGCTGACTTTCCCAGAAACGGGCATTCATTAAGGCCTCCTTGCTATATTTACAATGAGGCAATCTGGACCACTACCCTCCTATGACTGGGCTATGATTTGCAGAGCATTGATGGGGCAGAGGAGATATGACCAGCCAGGCAGTGCCACAAGGCAAAGGCTGAACATCATCTCACACACAGCTCTCTGCAGAAGCCACACATGGGGAGCTTGGCAGAGCACATGTCTGTCTCTGCCCCTGTCAGGTACCTCACATCACTGCAAAAGGTTTCATCCCCAATGGGAAAGAAGTCTTCAATAAACACTTGCAACTGCCTCAAATTGATTACTGTCAGACACTAGTGAGCATCCACAGGCCTCTGCAGAGGCTGATCTGATCCCCTTGCTATTCTCCCTACCAACCTTGAGGGAATATTAGCCGTAATCAGACTGAAGGACACCATAATATTTAGAGGAGGTAAGGAAGGCAAGACAGCATGCTGGATAGCTCAGGGGCCTCAATAACAAATTTTAATACATGGAAAAAGGGAATACAGACTAGTCCCCCTGAAGTAAGGAACTTGAGCAAGAGGATTTATTGGTCCTGTTGGACAAGCAAGTCCACAGGAACGGCCATGCCCAGCTTGTAGTCAGAAGGACTTGGGGTTGATAGGGGGTAATGGGAAAAAGCAGATGGAAATAGCCAGCGTGCACTCCACCTGCCTCCACAGCATCCCTGGGGCTCACATAATTAAAAAAGCTGTTGAAAGACCACAGAGAGTATAAAACATGTTCACCATAACCATATGAAGACTAGAGGAAACCCATGACAGGCTGAGGCTGCAGAGCTGCTGTGACTGGTGCTCTCCTCACTCCTGTTGAGGCACTACTGGGTGTCAAACAGCTCTTCAGTTCAGCTGAAGTGAAGACATGACAATGGCCCACATACAGGCATGAAACCCATAAAAATTCAAAGCAGGCACTTATTCTAAATGGTCAGGATCATTAGACCACAAAACAAGTTCCTGTGAGATGCAGTGGATTTGCATCTCTTGCTGCCTGTCAGTGAAAGACTGTGCCTTTCTTGGGGTCATGCTTCTAGCCAGGAACAAACTGGGGACATAGTTCATTGTGTCACCTAGATCAGTCTAGAAAATTTCAGATCTATTCTCTTCTGCAAAGATGAGATTCCACCTCAAGACAGTTGACTCTGTCTTGGTTACCGTTATTTTGTCAAATATGCAATTTTGTGATGTTTTTTGTACCACATTGGATGAAAGGTAAGGGAAGATAGCTGCAGAAATACTTAAACCCACAATGAAGTCTTAGAAACCCTGACTTGGAGGAAGGTTGAAAAGGGTCTAAAGTACCCTTCAGCTTGATCTTTCCAGATCCTAGCAAATTAACTCATACAACACCCTGAGGAAGGGGAAGAGTGTTTTTCAGAGAAGAAAGCAGCAGCAGAGGTGAGGTGGACTAAACCAGATTGCGCAACAAGTTGCCATGTAAAGGCAGGAATAGAAATCAGTGGTGCTGGCTCCCAATCCTTCATTTTAATCCCTGGGTTTTGCTTCCGGCTGCTAGCAGTCCTCCAGGACCAAAGCATAAAAAGCAGGCACTTACAGCTTTCCCATTTTCCAGCCAGGTGACAGTAGGGACTGGAAGTCCAGTTGCCATGCACTGCAAGGTCACCACAGACCCAAAGGTGATATTTTGGGATTCAGGAGCCTTCAGGATTCTGGCAAACACTGCAAGAGAAGACCAAGGTGCTTAGTTGAAGGATAATGTATGACAGGCTGGTGCTGGCATGGGGGAGCTTCCTCCCCAGCAGGCTTTCATGTAAGCCACAGCTCCATGAATAAAAGAGAAACATAGCACAAACTTCCCATTGATTGACTGTTTTGGGAGAGGGATGAGGAGAAAGAAAGTGATCAGCATGGTTACATTCTTCATCTTACAGACGAAAATTTTACCTCTGGAAACTTCAAATTGATGACTTAGAGGAGATAATGTGCTAGAAAACCAGGAGCACACTCATCAGTAGCATGCAGATGGAACAGTTTACAGCAAATACTCAACAACAAGTTACCTTGTTGCTCTGCCAAGGATGACCTCCCGTGAAACATGTTCAAAACCATCAAGGAGGGCCACCAGTGTGGATATATACCATGAAGGTTAAGGGCCAGATAAACTCCTAAGGCTGATGACAATGATTAGGACTTGCCATTGAGTGCCACAAGCAGCGACATTTTCCATGCCACAACAAGCTGCCCTAAGGGGAGAGAGCCTAACATCAAGTTAAGGGGGAATGGCTGGAAAAGACTTAAGAAAAATGAGATTATGATGGGGAAAGTAGATTTTTAAAGTGGCATCTCATTTCTACTGCCACTGCTTCTTTTGTGGCAAAATGGTTACTGGGCAGTTTGAAGATAAGCGCTCCCTTGGCCCTGAGAATGATTCTTTTTTTCTTCTTTTTTTCTTTTTTCTTTTTTTTTTTTTTTGGTGGGACAGAAATAACAACTTAAGTATTTTTGCTGAAAACCGACTTCAATCTGGAAACACAGTTCTGATGGTCTTCACAAGCTGCTGTACTTGGACCACATAGAGGAAAGCAGAGAAGAGATATTTCCCACCTGGAACATTTGAGTTTTGATCCAAAATTTTTAATGGAGGTGCCAGAATGTCTGTACAGAAACAGTCTGAATAGATCTACCATTTCTTACTCCAATTTCTCATGCCTAGCGAGCAACACCTTCTGGACTGCACAGCAATGACTAAAAGTCTCCATCAGAAACTTTAATAAGCAGGGGAGTTTCTCTTGGAGTTGTCAGATAAGCCTGTTATCTTGTTTGCCACTTTTTCTACCTGTATGATATCAACATATCTGATCATGTCAGTCTTCTGTTTGCCCTATTCAGAAACAGAATATCTGACCCCCCCTATTTCAGATGAGAAGGCTTTTCAAAATTTCAGATGAAATGAAAAAAAATTATATGCTTTCCACATAGTCCTTCCACCCAGTTCTGACCTGGGATGGCGCTGATACTTATTTAAACAAAGAGCCTAAAACCAGATTTTGCTCATGGATAGGCAACACTAGGAGTTAATTTCAGCATGAAAACCTTTTTGTCTTAGGAATACAGTTATTTAGTAAGCTTTTGGGCAGGGAATTTTAGGAAGATTAATGTCGGTGAAGTAAAAATGGTGAGAGGGTAAACATTATATTGAGTTGTTCTGTGTACTCCAAGCAGTGTCACTGTCTGTGCTCAGTGTCACTTGCTTAAAGTCAAAGCAGAGCAGCATCAGGCTTCTTCTTCACCTCTACCCCTCAGCGAGACAGCAGGTATGAAGCTCCATCTAATGAGTAAACCTGCAGGCACTGGCCAGAGACTTTTCTGATGAATAGTAAGAAAAATGAAACCTTTGCTTGAAGTTTCTCTTCAGGCCATTAGCACCAGATGGTTATGAATTTGGACCCGTATTGCAGGACAAGCTCATAAGTACTTTTATACTTCATTTGGAGAAACATTAAACTTTTGGGCCTGTCCCCTGGCAGCAGTTACATTCTCATGGCTCCTGCTGAAGCCAGCTCAAGGAATTAGCTCCCAGAGTCAGAATGCAGCCCTTACTGCTTTTCTCATGCTGCTCAGTGTGCTGTTGGGACCCTGCCCACCTAATGGCTCTGCTGCTCGCATCCTGCCCGGCTTAGTTAATTCCAAAGTGACAAATTACCAGCACCTGGTCAGCTGATGCTGGATGCTGGCACATATGCCCTCCTTTGTGCAAGCTGTTCTCACATAATCTGCTAGGATCTTTCAGCCAGGAATAAAAAAGGCACACTTTGAAAATGGCAATAGCACAGGCAGTGTGCAAAGCCACAGTGAGTGCCCTTCACTCTGGCATCTAAAGGCAGCGTGGTCCAGCTCTGGCATGGCATGATGCCTATGAAGAGGCCAGAAAGCTGCATCCTACTTCTTGAGCCCTCCCACAAGCACTGATCACAGCACTTGCTTCAGTAGCCTAGCACGCTGCTGGCGTGAGAGTTGCCAGCACAGGGAAGGCAAAGGGCCAGGCTATTCAATGTTAAAACACCAAATACAGGGATAAAAATATCCAGCAACAGTTGCTCGACATTCGTATGTTTGTTGTGGCAAGTACTGCATGGAGGAATGGCTAAATAAAATTCAGTCTATGAGGAAATAAGGTGATTTCCAAAGTGTGGAAGAATTGAAGCCACTGCTGCCCCCAGTGCCACTGTGTTTACTTTCAGGACCTTCAAAACTGAAGTTACAGATTTAATTCCTTAATATTTCAAGAACTTGCATTTGCATCTTTTTTAAAAGTATTTTAAAGTTTTAGCTATTTCACTTAAGTACTTAGCTGTAGATACTATTATTGCAATAACCTGGTGAGGGAGTTATATTATTTTAAATGAGACATTTCCTGGGTCAAGGGCTGGACTCCCCAGCTCCCAGCAGGCTCACTGGCATGTCCAGGGGCACATATTCCAAAGAGCTCTAAATCACTATGGGAAACATCATTAAAAATAGTAGCATCAGCTATTTCTCACCTGGATGATCAACACACTGCCATTGCTGTCAGACTTGAGTGCTGTGGGAAAGCCAGAACAGTTTGTGTAAGAGCAGCCAGCATCACCTTCCACTAATACAAAGCAGGGCGAGACCACCAGGATGAGCTCAGGGTCCCTTTTGCCAACTCCATCAGCAAGGAAATCTGTCCTGTAGCTAAATGCTAGAACCCAAGTCTCAAAACCCATTTCCCCTGCTTCACTCCCCCCTACCCTGCCCAGTAAATTACACAAAGAAAGAAAGAGGCAAAGGCAAGGAAGAAATAACAAATCTGATGGTGCAGCTGCCAGGAGAAGGGGAGTGAAAGGCAAAAAGAGGAAGCATAAGGAAATAGAAATAAATGTTTGTAAAATTTGCATTATTTGGTGTACTCAGAACACTGTCTTGTTCTCATTTTTATCTTGGAGTGAAAATTCCTAACAATCAGGTGATTTTAAATACCTCTGTTATTTGTCATCCTTTACCAGATCCTCCTGGATGTGGATTTTGCCAGGACCTTTGCCTGTTTAGCTACATTGCCACAAGGTTAGCAACATTCACAACAAGAGCCCCAGGCTCTCAGCATTGGATTTACCCAAAGGCATGCAGAAAGCAGTAAGGGAAGGCAGGCAAAGAGGGCTTCACTGATTTATTTATTTATTTAAGTGGAAAATAAAACAGGGGAGCTGTAAATGAAATCCAGACATCTAAAAGTCAAGCCAGCATGTCAAACTTCACTCCCAACCCCCTTAATAAATGTCCTTTCTTTTACAGCCCTGGTAAATGATGTGCTGTGCACTGCAGGGCTTGCTAGGAGTTATCTGTAGTGCAGCCAGCTGCTCTTGTTTCTCAGAATTGCGTAATATCATCCAGTCCAAACAGTAGGGCTTTAATTCAGTCACAAAAATTTTATATTATATAAAGATTAAAGCAGCACTCCCTCCCCCTGGCACCTCTCCTGCCCCCACTTTGAATGGCTAACTCTTTCCAGGTGACTTTGTTTTCTCATATCCTTTGATTGAGCTATGTTTCATATCCCGAGTTTGGGGCCTGATCCTGCAATCCAAGCAGATGCCTGCCCTCTGCCTGAGCAAGGTCTGGTTTTTTGTTTAAGCAGGTTGGATTGGGTCAATCACACCCAGACAGCTGCTGAGGTGGCCTGGGGCCATGCTGCTCCTTTTGGGAAAGCACAAAGTGATGCCCAAAGCACAAGGACCAGTCAAGCACTTGTTTTGGGGTGTGGGGTACATTGATTTTTTTCCAAGGACTACAGTGGCTTTGGTGGACCCCAGCTTCCAGAAAACATGAGCAACATGTGCCCATGGATGTCAACATCCACATGTGTTCACATCCAAAAATTTGTTGCTAGTCCTGGCACACTGTAAAGCATCCCTGATTGTCCAAACCAAGATAAGGCCACCAGGAGCTAAACTTGTGTTGGCAGCCATTGGGCAACACTGGGAGCACACACCCTTCCCACCATAGCCTGAGCCTGTCCTGACATGTGAGTCAGACCCAATTTGTCTGTACTGCCAGATCTGATAGCTCAGCCTGCTCCATTTTCCATGATTTTTTGTTTATATCATGAAAAGGGCCTTTTGGGTGACTGCAACCAGGTCTTATACATTCTCTTTTTCCAGCTAAGCAGCAAAACACAGTGGTTAAGGTAATTCTCTGTGGAAAACATTTTCCGCTGCTACAGCTGGTGCCATGTTGAGATCCAATGTGTCTACATTGCTGCAGTAAAAAGCTACACATTTCCTTGGAAACTTTTCTGATAAAACTACTCTGGCAAAGACTTTACACTGTGTGAAATTTATGTGTGAGCACTAAGGAGCAAAACTGCAAGCTTCTCTTTGTGTTTGCCAGTGTTCCTGTAGCTCTTCGATACCTGAAGCATGCGAGATCAAAATTACTACTTCTCTGCAGAGGTGTTCTCTGGGCTGGGACTTGGCTTACTAATCCATAAAAAATCATTTATACTTGCCACCTATATGCTCTGAAGAATCATGAACTTCTGCCATTGTGATTGCAGTCTTTTGGCAATGGAAGTCCAGTTGCCTAAATCCCCGTTCAGATTCATTCATCTCATACCCATTCACACTTTCTGACAAGTCTAAACTAGGCAGTCATGGAGAAGTAATAAGCAAAGGGGCTATGATTTCCTTCCCGCTGGTGAGAGACAAGAGAAGGTATGACAAATACATTTTTAAGCATGTAGAAAGCCACAGCATTTGTGTTTTCTGACATGAATTAACTCGTGTAAAATCAAAAAAATCCTTGAAATACCAGGGCCAAGCACAGGCCACACACCATGATTGTGGATCAGAGGTCACAGAGACAGCCACACCAAGCTGTGCAGCAGCTAATCACTTTCCAAGAGCCAGGGCTGAAGAAGAAAGGCACAGTCTCTGCAGCTGACAAGACAGGACCAAATCCCAGCTTGGAGAACAAAGAAATTCTTCAGTAAGGACAGTCAACAACACCTCTCTCAGCAGCAGCAGCAGGCTCTGCACATGGCTTACCACTTCCAAAACTGATGGGTTAATAATTAAATCCTAAAACAAGTGTGAGGTTAATTTCACTTTGATCTCCAAATGGCAATATTTGTCTTTTTTGCAAGCCTACCAAGTAAACATAAAGAGGAGCAAAATGGCTCAGACAAAGCTGATATAAGACACTTTCACTTATCTCTATCAAATTACTCACCTATTTTTATTTAATCCATGTCCAAACATGCCTATTGCTAGACAACCATGTGTATACAAGTCATATAAAAGAAAAAGAATGTACAAATGCAGCAGCAAGTGCACACAACTCCTGTATTATTTCTAAGGAATAACACTGTTAGGAGTGGGCCCCAAAAGAGCAAGTTGAGGAGGAGCTGTAAACAAGCAGTACTGCGTCTTTCACCTGCCCCTCACCCTGTTATATTGGTAACGTGGGAGGATAACCCTCCAATGCATCTGAAATATCTGAATTTTGTACAAAAATCTCAAAATCTCCAAGCTCTTCTGGATGCTCATAAATGATTGTGTTGCCCTGAGGTTTGTTGTAGTCATTAATATATCAAGAAGCACGGGCCAGATTGCACAGTAACACATAGGCACTCATAGAACCTGAGGCTGTGAGAGGGACAGCAGGAACAATTTAAGATCCATGTGGAAGACAGAGCAAGCACAAGATCTCCATCCTGAGCCATATTCCTTCAGTCTCAAAGTTCTAAAGTCTAATAACAAAGAAGGTTTTTCTTAGCAAGGCAGTAACTTTTCAAGGTAACTTTATTCTAAGGTGAACTCTCAGATTTAAGGATGGCAGGACAATATGCATCAGCAGAAGTCCTCATATAATCTAAAACACAACAACCACTAACTTCTCAGCTGTGAAAGACTTTACACTGCATATAGATGTCCCTGGAATCCTAAAAGGAGACACTGTAAATATGCAAAGATGTAATAACCAGGAGTAAAATGTAAATAGATAGCTTATATCCTGTGTAACTATATAAAACCTGTTCTGTACAAGTGTTCGTCTCTATATACAGAGCAAACACCAGATTCAAGGACAAGTGAGGATAGCATGTTCAAATTACTTCCTAAGGAAATGAATAAGGAAATTCTTTTCATGTCAGTACTGATCTTATATATGTGCTTGGTTTCTTTGAAGGAAAGACCCTTTTAAGCCTCTCCATGTCTCTTCTACAGGACAGGGACATAGCATGTGCCATTTAACTCTGCCATTACCTGTTACTGCTTGTGAAATTGGAAAGGAAGTTCCCAGCTTCCTGAGTCAAGGAGTAATTACTCTGCCTATTCCATTTGAGATCACAACCCATCACGACAGCTGCAAAGGCTAACAGTCTGTGTGCACGTTCTGACATCTCCACAGCTCTACACAACTCTTTCTCCCTTTCCCACTCTCAGAAATTGAGCAGGCCATTATGGGAATTACTGGGATATACAAAAATGAGATAAGCCCTGCAGCATCCTGACATCTGGTCTCCACCAATGGGTAATAGCAGTGTCATAAGTTTAATTGCATGCCATATTAAAAGTACTTCCATTAATCTAAACTGCTGCTAGCAGTACCTGCTAGGATGCTTCTTTTTTGGGAGATAGCAAGTAGCCTGTTCCCTGCTCATTTTATTCATCATGTATACCTGATTTCAATGTTGAAAATTCAGCTAATCCCTCCTACCTGAGAGATCCATCTTTGTTCCAAATTATCAACTCCCAGTTGGATATGCCCTTTTCTGAGGGGATAACTGGGGCTGCAGTAATTTCAGGATAGTTGCCTCAGTTTGCTCTGGTCCCCTTTATCTGATAGCTATGGATATTCTCTATCCTCTACTCCCTTTGTTGCTGTGTGGGAGGCACGTGCTTCCTGGTGAGCCAACAGTTTAAAACACAGAAGAATTTTAACTGCCATATCTTTTTTTTTTCTTAAAACCACAATTCATACAATGATATGAGAAGTTCATATATATTTTTAAGTACCTTTTCCAAACCCTTTGTTACGGGAAAGAGGTTTTTGCTAAAGGAAATAGCAGGTTCAAATGCTCCTTAAAGAAGAATTTTGTGTATATGCTTTGTCAGAAGCCTCTTGCTCCCAGGAGGCCTGCATTGCAGCTCCCCAGTGCAGGAGGCCACCCTGTGACAATTACTCAAAGGCAGCACACCCCTCATGCCAGTGTCACAGCAGAGCAAGTCTGGGGAGTAAATTGAGGAGCTCACACCTATTTGTTCATTTGCTGAAGGTCTGGGGCTGTTATCTTCCTCCTGCAGCTCGCCCTGTTACCCTGTAATTAGGGATATGGTTGTATATGGAGCATCTGAGATCCTTGGGATGACTATGGTGAATGCTGTAGGTAGGAGGAGATTTAACGAGATATTCTGAGCTTCCATTCCTCCCTACTGAGCGCAGTCAAATACTTTGGTGTAATTACAGGCAAACTTGTCTTTCACTGTAATGTTGCCCCCCCAAAACCCTGTGTAATTTTTACCAGCAGCATTCACCACTTACGGTCGTAGGACATGGCCTTCAGGTAAATGCAGCAGTATCAATGCAGACAAGGAAGGCATCCTTTCCTAGAGTTTCTCCTTCTGCTCATGATAGAGCCAAAGACTCCTCCTCAGTGTCAGTATCAGAACTTCCATGAGAAACTTTCACCCAATACTTAAATGAAGGTCTACAAACTTCCTTGTCAGCCTGCTGTTGGCAATTCACCTCACCCAAAACTTCCTACCTCAAATGATAGCATAGATAAAAATTCTGATTTCACCTAGATATCTAATCTATGGGAAATGCAGCAAGAGTCAGGGTAGCAGTGCTGACTGTCTGCTTTGGTGGTCCCTCGGTCCCTTTTCTACAAAATCCATGCCAAGGACAGACAAGTTGGCACAAAACCGTAAAAAAATATTCTGGATGGATCAGGAGTCAGGTTTCATTTGAAATAAAGACCATCTCTGAATTGTGAGCCATCCAAATTGAAGATTACCTGCACTAAATACATATTTTCATTCCAATTACTTGAATTTTGGTGTGACTCTCTAGTCTGTTGATTTATCTATGATGCAAATTTGTACCAATACTACATAAGCGGTCCAAAAAACAGCTGATGGAAGCTAATTATTTGCACTTTATGGGGATAGTTAGTTAACTAAATACCAATGGCACTGCTTTCTATTGTCAACTAGTC
>JAWWMP010000093.1:21233224-21246783 GCA_035047865.1 Dendrocincla tyrannina | reverse complement strand
TACTTGGCAATTAGCAGAATCAGCCCTCGAGCACCACAAACAATAAAAAGAGTCAAAGTGAAGTTTCTACATATA
Source organism: Dendrocincla tyrannina (assembly GCA_035047865.1). Classification (NCBI taxonomy): domain Eukaryota; kingdom Metazoa; phylum Chordata; class Aves; order Passeriformes; family Dendrocolaptidae; genus Dendrocincla; species Dendrocincla tyrannina. The sequence goes on along the minus strand of JAWWMP010000093.1, from coordinate 21,246,708 downwards.
AAGTGAAAAATTTATACATAGAATATACAAATTTATACATATATACACACACATAAATATGTATATATATACATATGTATATAAATATGCATATTAAAATACATATTTATTAACTAGTTAAATAATTTTCAGTGAATTATAGCTTCAAAAGAGCTCTTATTTACGAGTACACTCACAAGTGCATTCATCCGCATTTTTCCACACTTAGTAGTAATAAGGATACATAATATAAGATACAGATATACAGAGAATGTTTGGTTTCCATGCAGAAGTATTGCAGATGAAGATATTTATGAGATGAGCCCTGGATTTTCCAAATGCTTTCTTTCTAGCAACTAGAATTTACAAATGCTATAACTGATTATAGTATTTAACAGACTATCTTTACCAAAAAATTACTATTTCTTCAAAATCATTCTCAACTCACCTTTACAACTGTTTCTCCTTTGATCCATGAAACAGAAGGTTTTGGATTCCCCATTGTAGTGCATGGAAGAACAGCCTTTAAACCTTCTATTATTTCCACATTTATGGGTGGCCGGGTTATTTTGGGTCCTGAAATTTTAAAAGTAAAAAATTAAAGATGAAATTAAACTGAGAGATACTAGAAAAAGAAAAATTCCAAAGTTCTGCTGCTTTTTCAGTATATTGCTGAAAGGTAGAGCAGTCTTACTTGGTCATGAGCAGCCCTGGAAAGAAAACACTTGCTTCAGCACAGCATTCAGTCTCAATTTATGGATACAAAAGCAGCTCACTTGCATGGGTTATTTGTTTTCCTGAGTGGGGTTTGACAGTCATTTAAATTAGGGCCTGGGCTAAAATCCAAATTCAGTTAGGAGTATTTCCAGTATTGAAGAATGTTTGCATTCCAGGTTTTGACATTTTTCACTATATAAACACTGTCTTGTATGAAAGTTCAGATTTGGATTGAATTGATTTTGAAATGGTTTTAACCCAGGCTTGCCTCTAGCTCAACAAGAAGGCAAGTAAACTGAATTAACATCCCTATTGAAGGATTTATAACTATGCTAGTGAAAAGGAGGAATGATCCTTAAAGAAAAAATCAAAGTCCCTTAAAGTTAGTAAGGGATAAATTTAAATTTATTTCACCTAAAGAAGAATAGAGCCTAGCTTACTTTGAGCAGAAAGTAAAAAACATCGTCTCAGTATTTTTGGACACTGGACATTTTGACTCCCTTGCATGATACTAAACCAGCAGATAGGCAAACTTCAAGACAGCATCCCCTCCTGGCCCCCACCTGCAAGTGACTGCTGTGCTGTAGATCTTCAGAATTACCAGACCTGGAGGGTCACACTCATTAGCACAAACAAATCCTTTCCTACAAACAGATGCTTTAGCCACAATATCTCTGCTGACCTTTAAACTGTTTGTGTAAATTACTGAAGCCGTATGAGTTCATCTTCACTGAATTCAGAATGTATATAGTCCTTTGCAAGAACAAGTACTTTGCCTTCCATGTGGAATGATGACATTTACCCCGTGGTGCTTCAGACTGTTCCACACTGCTATTGAGAGCATCTGAACATCATTTGCTTGCTTTTGCAATCCCCTGGCAGAAATCTGCTTGAAATTCACAAGTGATTTATTCAATATTGCCATGGAGGTCTGATGTATCAAATTTTGCCTGTTTTATGGCGTTTTGCACAATAGACATTCTTCAAAGTATTGGGTTTTATCCCCTGATTCTAGCACAAGTGTGTGTTACTCAAAGTGAATGATCAAAACTGCACTAAGTTAGGATATAATCCAATATGCCATGTCTCTGCCTCAAAGGACTGTACCCAGCCTCACAAGAACATGGGTCTGCCCTGAACACAGATCCCTGGGGACCACAGCTGGGGGTCTGCTCAGGCTTTCAATTAAATACTCACATGGTGTTAGGAAGAAATTGCATTCCCACTTACGCATTTTCACCTGGAGAGCCCCACAGCTCTGTGCAGCTACTCCAACCCCGTTATCCGCTGTGCAGCAATACACCCCATCATCGCTGTCCTCCACGCTCAAAATGGTCAGGAGCTGCCCGTTCCTCTGTATGCTGTACCGTGTGTCAAACAGCCTGCAGGGCACAGCACAGATCGTCAGGGGTGGGAGCACAACAAGGGACAGAGAGGGGAATTGCATTTGAATCTGCAGACCACTGACACCACTGCAAATGGCAATAAGCTTTACCTTTATGCTCATTGTAAAGGAAGGACTGCTTATATAGGAACTAGAACTGGCTTAAGTTGTTTAAAGAAATCTTCTTAAGATTAAATTGAAAAGTTTTTTCATTAAACAGATAAAGTTACAGAAGATTTATACTGTAGTGAAAATAGTCTCAAACCAAAAGCCATGTATTTTTGTGTCTACATCCAGAAATGGTTTTGACTATTTTTTTTAAACAAAAAAAAACAAACAAACAAATGTGCTGCAGCCATTTGAAGGTTTGAGTATACAAGGATAGCTATAGTTTTAACAACAGCAGACTTGAACCCAGAGACTTCAGAGCAGTCAAGAGAAGCCCTGAAGCCGGATGTAGGATATTGTAACAAAGTATGTGGAGCAAAGACCAATTCTGTATGTGAGCATGATGGGGTACCTGGGAGAAGCAAGGGGGGTGTGGGTGAGAGCAAGAGAAAAGCAGAAAGTTGATGAGGAGTCAGAGGACTAAACTTGATTTTCATTGCAAAATTACAAAAATATATGAAAAATTCAGTCAAACAACATTTGCAAAAAATTTCACAAATTCTATTGTTTGATTTTCACACCTTCATAGATGATTTTTGGAAGCACTTTCATACAATTTGACTTTGATTCTGATGAACAGAAGAGTTCTGACCTCAGGATTGTCTCCCAAGCTATTACAAATACCTGACACCTAAATACGTCCTGTTTTGTCTTTTACTGCTAGAAATTGTACTGTAGCCACTGAGTAATCTGAATGTGCCATTTACAATATTATAGGCATGCATGTCCTTTCAGCAGCCTTTCACCTTTCAGTCTTATAACTCCCTCTTCTTTTTCACCATGGGAAGAAAAAAGTGCCATGAACTCATCCACAGTATAAAAGATGTGCTGACTCTATTCCCTTCTTTCCTAGGGGAAGGCTCATTGTGGGCAGTCCTGTCCTGAAAGGTGAGACAGGTAACCATTTTACTCGGCACAGGGCACCTGCTTGTCTACTTGCACAAGTTTTGATGCCAACAGGAAAGCCTTATTCAGAAGACTAGTGCTGACAACAGGGTCTGTCCTGGCCCTATTCCCATTGAAGCTGATAGTTTACACATAGTTTTGTTTTGAAGGTTAGCCTAGCTGTCTATTCAGGATGTTAGGACCTTGACAAGAGAATAAAATTTCATAAATAAAATAACTGATATTAATTGCTTGCAATAACAAGGCTCTTTGAAGTTTGATATACACACAGAGACACAGAAACATATTTATATGGGTTTTTTCAGAAAAAAAAAAAGTGCCCACTGATGTGACCCCTTTCCATTGTGCAAATACTTTCATCTGAGTTCTTAGAAAGTAACAGAATTATACTCAGTTTATCTATTTCCCTGCCTTTGGTCTGAGCTTTTGTATCTAGCAGTACTGAATATTAATGCCACACAGCTTTGTGAAAGTGAAATGGCTGCTGCTATTAATGTTGCTCCAGAAGCCGCAGTAAAGGAATGAAGCAACTGAGCTCTCTGACCTAAGCAGCAGAGGTGCATTTATCTGTATCTTTCTTCTTGGTCAAGGCTGTGGAAAAGGCCCTGTATTTCAGGAGAGTAGGATGGCTTTCAGAAAGTTATGCTGGGTTTCTGGAAGTGGGGATGGATGTGAGAAATTATCTGGTTTTCATATTATCTTAGAACACATAGATGTGACCATTTAAAAGATCATGGGGAGAGAAAGGCACAGTTCTGCATGAATGGCTTTCTGTCTCAGCTTTGAGTTTCAGTCATGGTCTCAGTGACGGGGAAGGAATTAGGAGAAAGGTGACCTAATTTGGAAGTAAGAGTCATGGAAGTTCAGATGTTCAGGCTGCAACAAAATCAGGGACAGAGGATTAGGACTTGGGTTTTGCTGAGGTTACAGACAATGCAAAAACCCCCCAATTTCTGATGGCCAGTATGTGTGTAATTTTCTGCTTTCCATTCTAAAGTGGTCTTCCAAACAGTAACCCTTCCTTATGCTGCTGACTTATTTGGAGTCTCCCAAGCCACTGCTTCAAAGGCAGGCAAACTGCTTCAAGCAGGATGCTTGACCACGATAGTGAGAACCATGCTTCAGGTGACCATCTGCGTAACATGGACATCCCTTGTAGGGAACAGGCATTAACCTATAAAGGGTGTGCTGTTATTTTCCTTTACAGAGGGAGTCACTAACAACAATCTAGAAGAAGAAACTCGTGTGAAGGCATGTGGCAGATGTAACACGATTTTAGAAGAGGAAGACCCTATCTAGGGAAATAGAGCAAACAATAATAGCAACTTCCATAACATGTTTCCACAGCTGCCTCCTTTGTCAGCATCTTGATGCCTGAAAGCATAATGCTGAAAGCATAATGAGAAGACACTTTCCTATGGTCAGATACAGAACTAGAAGCAAAAAGAATAGCTTAGTATGATCCCTTCAATGCAAAGTTTCCAAGAACACTGATATGGGAAACAAGTCTTACAAAGCTCCTTTTAAATATTATATGGCATCCTTCTACTTCATAAATGCACAAACTGAGGAACAGAGCAGATTGAACTCTCTGAAGCTAGAAACAAAACTCCTTGCATAGCTTGCAGAGGAAACCAACTGTCTTCAAGCACAAGAGACTGAAGGTGCAAGAGCACCCCCCAGGTGCTCCTATCACTCTGTAAAGAATACAAATTCCTATAAAATTACAGCCACTCATCCTCTTTCCTGCTAGAGACCCATTTTTATATTTCCAGGTATCTCCTTTATCATGAAGGGAAGCACTGCTAGTTTTGGCAGGAGATGCTGTAGAGGACTGGGTCCCTACCTGATGGGAATGCTGTTGCGTGTCCACGTAATCTCTGGCTCAGGGTATGACTCCACTACACAGACAAACTTGGCCTCGTCCTCTACCAGTGCATCCACTGTTTCCAGAGGAGTGCTGATCAAGGGAGCTGTGTGAAGGAAAAGAAAATGAGAAAGCCTTATGGTGCCTCCTGGAGAGAGGCACATGGACTGCCAGACACCTTTGATGGAGGCAGCCATCCCTCAAAACCATTCACCTGGTGATCTCTCCAAGGGGCGCAAAAGCTACAACAAGTCCAGTGCATCCTGTGTCTCTAACACTCCCTTCCAGCAAGGTTCACAGCACTAGGTGGCATACTGCAAGGTCATAGGTGAGGCCATCCCCCTGCTACAAGGGTGACATTGCATAGGCTGGAAGTGTAAGCAGCAGCACGCCAATTGAAGCCCAGCTGACTTGTCCCTGAAGTGGGCAGAGTGCCTCCTTATTAAGGCATAATACATGATATTTGTGCTTCTTTGTCATTATTACAGGATTTGTTCCACTCAACTATTTATATTAAAAAAAAAAAAAAAAGCACACAAAACCACCAAACCTGTTATATAGCACTGTATTTTTCAAAGCCAGGCTCACAAAGGTCATTCAGGTCTTTCAGATTTGTGTCATGACTAGCACATGTTCTCTTTTTCTACATTTTCTAACCCAGTTGTACAAGAGTTAGAAGTCTAATAACTATGTCTGATGTTTATTATCATAGACCTGTTATCATACCTGTTGTGATACCTGAATGTATCTTTAGAAACACTTGCCATCACTCTGGTAAAAGACTTGAATCACAACTGGAAGGGATTAGATCATAAGCCTAGTGAATCATTTTCCCTTCACAGGATATGCGTTGCAGCCACTGCCTCCAAAGACACTTGAATGACTTTTAATCTGTGGCTGCAAGAGATACACATCTGTATTTGTTGAACTGGATTCCAGCGATTTCTGTACCAAGATAAACTAATTTCATACCATATTCCTAAAAACCACCTTGAAAATGTATAAAGGATGCAGGAGTCTTCCTGTTCCTCACTAACTGTAGCAATATCTGGTCCACTGTTTGTCTTTTCACAGGAGAATCCCAACTGCTGTGTATCTGCTGGCCCTCTGATATCAAAAAGCAGCAGACGCAAACTTCTTAACACCAATTTGTAGGTGTTAAAAAGGGAATTCTTTATTCAGCATGCGGAGTGTTCAGAGGATAGCTCCTCTAATCAAACATGTCAAATGGCTTTTTATTACACATATTGTTTATATATTCACTTATATTCACTATATGTTCTTACTTAATAAACATTCATTAGCTTTCTTTACATAGTCACACCCTTATTTGGAAGTCCTTTTGGTCCTTCCAGGTCTTCTTCGTCATCTTGACCTCAGTTCTTGAGCTGGCACAGTGTCATAGTATTTCACCACCAAAAACTGTAAAGTTTGTTCTTTATCTTATTTGGGTACACAAAGCTTAGTTTACATCCTGTTTGTTTGAGTTACATCCCTTATCTAATTCTCTAGGACTTCTCTAAGATTATATTGTTCCTTATTTGGGCATTCCGGGATACTCTAAGTAAAGTTTCTATTTCTCCTATCATCTTCTTTGTATAATAAGATTTAAATTCAGGCAAAAACCCCCAACAACAACAACAACAACAAACAAACAAAACCAAACCAAACCAAAACAAAACAAACAAAATCAGGAAAAAAAAAACAACAAAACTATCAATTTTACTCTTTCCTCTCTAAGGAAAGACCAAAATAGAAAACACTCAGATTTCAGTGACTGAGAATAATAGAAAGTCTACACCTTAACTCTTGCTCAATTTACATAGGAGTCAAAGTTAGAATGTCTTTGGCTTCTGCCAGAGTGAAGCTAGAGGAAGAAAGGATCAACTTCCACTATCAGGTTTATGTAAAAATCTAAACACTTTTGACTTTTCATAAGAACAGATCTGCCTCAATAATATTTCTAGATTATTTAATGCCAGGCTGCATCATTCAGTAGCAATAATGTAAAAACTACACATGTAAATCACAAAACTATAGCTATACTCACACTAAATATTATATTAAAGAAAATTTAATTAAAACAAGTCTGTGACAGAGTCATTGTTTAAGATCATTGCTTCAAATTGTATCATGCTTCAATGTATTGAGTCATTTTGAGTTATACTAGATAGAAATAGTAATCTGTATTTCAGCTCAGATGAATCCCACACCAGTGAAACCAAATGGAAGATTTCCATAAAGCCTAAATTTTCCTGCTACTGAAGGTTGTCTTAGGAGAATAACCCGCACCGATGGCTATCCTGTCTACTTCAAAAGGGACATTGCTATTTCATGACAGAGTTCATTGGGTTTTGATGGCATTAACCCCGGAGTTTTGCAATCTAATTTCATACAATATGTTTTTATTGTTCTTGTCCACATGCCTTGGTCTCTGGGATACTTATCTAACCCTGAGAAACGTAAATTTTTACAGTAATGATAATTCAAAGAAGCCAGTTTTATTACTGTTATCAGGATAAGTACAGCCATTCTCACAAGGAATATTTACATTTGTACTAAGAGACAATATGCATAATGGCAGTAATTTATTCTTTTGAGTAAACAAGTGCTGTCAGCTTTGTATATTAAATAAATTATTTAGAAACAGTTGCATATTTTTATGGTGTGTCTTTAATTTTGTAGAAGACAGAATATTGCCTATACCCGGTCTGATCTGGAGTGTCCTGAAAGCCAGCATACACAGAGTTCTTTGGGCAAAATTAAGCCTCATGTTTACAGATGATATTGTCCAAACAAACAGCACAAAGGTAAAAGGAAAAGGAACTTTTTTACAGCTGCCTCCCCAAAATCTGAACCCTTGAAGAGCAATCATGACAAGCAACAGTGATGTGGCGTTTTCTTGTACTCTCTTTTTTATGTTGCGATATTAAAATCCGGTGGAGACAGCAAGCAGTGGAGTATGATGCCATTTTGTTGTGAGGTGAGAACAGAGACCCAAAATGGCTGAGATAGTCCTTGCTTTCACTTCTAAAGGACATCCAAACTGCTCAGGTGTTGCTGTCAGTCCATGTTTTCTTCAGAAAGCACTCAAAACTTATGATGCCTGCATTACCAGATTTTAACATGGGAAAATAAAAACTGAAGAGTGTGTAGACATATCTATCACTATATAGAAATGGAGCCAAGCCTTTCCATGCACATCCATTTGGGCTTTCTGACATTTTTAAGATAGCCCTGTGGCTTTAAATAACATTGAAATCAATTAACTTACATATGTGTAAAGCCACACAGGTGCCCTTTTTCTGGATGTCAGCTGTAGTTTCCCGAGATAGTAAAATGACCTGAGGCTGATCACAGGATCATGAGAAAGCCAAATCACCTCCTATCTCCAGACCACCAGAAGCTTCCAAATTGCTTGGCTTCAGTTTTGAATTCAAAACAATGCAGGAAGCAAAGCTAGTCCCTTCTGCATTGCAGACACCTAGAGAAACTGCAGTTCCTCTGGTCAAAAACTGCTCAGTTGTGTTTCCAGCTAAGACTGCAAAACATCTATAGGGCAACACTGGACTATAGTCACCGTTTGGCCTCTTTCAGGGAACAAGACAATTCATCCACCTGATGCAATGGTCTAGAAAAGGGTATGTGTCTCTTCATTGCACTGTGACACCAGGAAAATGAAATCTATTTTCATCGTCTTTGTTTTCTTCTTTCTTCAATCCCATGTTAATGCACCATTCAAAAAGACTAGGGATCACCGACTTATTTTAATGTCTTAGGAAAATACTAAGATTTTTATTTCAAAAGGTTTTTACAAAGAAGATACCTCTTTTTTTTTTTTCCATTTTGAGAACAATCTGATTAACAATTCTAAAAGCACAGCCCTGCAAGAGCAACAGTGTTGGCCTAACGTGAATACTGGTATCCCCCTTAAGATTTTATTTTGTTTTGTTTTCCTGAAACTGCAATGTTTCTAGTATGCATTGAATGGCTTTGGATAATCACGGTGCAACAAAAATTGTTGTCTACAGCGTTATCAGTAGGTACCTCCAAAAGACCACAGTTGACTTGATACCTCAGAGACTTTTCTAAACAGGTTTTTTTTCAGTTTCTTTGCTGGCTAAAAGTATGTGTGCATGTGTCCATGTGCATGTGTCCCTGCGCGTGTGCACACAAGATAGGAATAAGGTGTAATAACTTCTACGTTATATGCTATACAAACAATGCACATTTGTATTTATATAAATATGCTTTGTAAATTATCATAATTTTTACTTCTTTTGAAGATTTATATACTTATAAGCATACACAGGCACGCCAAACACCACAAATCTTGGGCTCTGCAGCAAGTTACCATCAGCCATTAACTCTTCTGAGCTCCCTTTGACATGAGAAATATATATCCCACCCAGGCTAAACCCAAAGATCTCTTGGCCCATTACAGTGGGCTACGTGCCCTTCATGGACAAAGAACCTTCAATTCCATACACACGTATGAGAATATTTTCACAGCTATCCTTCTAAAAGTAGCGAAGTGACCAGTAAAAGCAGAGCATTTTTGTCTTTTTTGAGAACACTACAGCACCACCCACCCTGCCATTAGTAGAGACACCCTTCCCTTTGCAAAACCTCTTTCAGCAAGTGGCAGAAGAAAAAGAGCAGGGCAAAAGCCCCTCTAACCAAACCTTTCAGGAGCGTCTCAGCCAAGCTGAGGGCTGCCAGGGTGAGGACGTGCACCAGGGGCACCTTCAGCAGGTCATTCATGTTTGATCCAGAAGGCATCTGGCTCCTTCAGGCAAGGCGTGTGGACCTTCCAGCCGGCTGCATTTCGGAAGCAGTGCACAAGTAGAGCTTCTCTGCTAGTGACAGAGTGGGGTCTGAGGGATCTAAGTATAATCAGGAATTCTCCCACCCAGCGGTGATGATGGACGCGGCCAGCTGGTGCTTATCCACTTTGGTCAGTGTGAAAGCGTGGGGCTCATGAAACAAGAGAAAGCAAATCCCTTTTGAATTCCTTCTAAGCAAACAGAGCAGTACAATGGGCAAATGCATTTCTAGGGCAGTACCCCACCTCAGTGCTACAAAGTCCTGGTGCTTTATCCCAGCACCATGTAAGTGCAGTAGTGAAAAAAAATGCTTGCCAGTAGATTTTCCTTCAGCTTAGTCATCCTCTTTTCCATTTTTTTCTCCTCTCCCTCTCACACATTCTCTCTTATTATAACCTTTCAAGATTGGCTGCAATATGCCACCTGTTGTCCTGCTGATAGTATTTCTTTTCTTAACAGATGCATTTGCTGGAGCAGGAGAGGTTGGCATTGGTAGTTGTAAGTGCTTTTCCTTGCCAAGAAGGTTAGCAGTGTTTGAGGACCACTGTAGTATGCTGAAAAAACAAAGCCTTGTGCTGGAAACAGACCCCAGAATATGTAAATATTCACAGCAGAAATGAAATTTATATCATAGGAGAAAAAAAAAAAAAAAAAACAAACAACATTTTATTTCAACATCAGCAACAGCTCAGAGAAATTTGGCATGGGTAGGGAAATTGCTGTAGGGAAATAAGACTGCTGGGTATTAATACTAAATTTCAGAAATACCCGATTAACCACCTAGCCTCTGCCTAAAGTGAAAGACTGAAAACTAGTGTTCATTTTCTAGGAAGATTTATAGGACCATCAGAATGAAGGAGATCTCCTGACTCACTCTGTCTTGCCCAATCATAACACAATATCAACTCATTTGTACTGCCTGTTTTTCCAGCAAATATATTTATATGAAGAGTGTTCACAAAGAGGCTTACCACTTTGCAAGACTGGTGTGGAGGCAATGCCTGCATAAGCAGAAGATAAAAAGATGGATAATCAAGCTGGGAGGAACATAATTTATGATGATGCTCTTGGAACATAGCTTCAAATACTTTTCATGAAGTTATAAGCAGAGTGGACAAAAGCTTTACACTAAATTACATGGTTTGAGGAAAGGGAATGCATAGTCATAATATATCACAATAAAAGGTACTTTGAGACTTCTGAAATTTCCTTTATTTGCAGAGACTCTTGATTTGAACAACTGCTTAACAGTTGTTTCTGCCATGAACATATATAGTTCTGCAGTGCTGCTTCTGAGGAGCAAATGAAGTAAAAGTGGCCAGTGCTATGATTGTGTGAATCCCTACGGTTAGGCATGACTTGATAATGCCAATGTTACTTTGGGGACATGCCATGGCTCTGGAGGTGAATAAAGCTTGAAAAACTCACAGATAATGTTAAAGGTATTCCAGGAGTTCTGAATCTAGTAAGGACAACAAAGCTAAACTGAAGACAACAATGAAACAATGATTATCCTACCAGGGAACTGATTCACGGCTGAATTTACAAATATTTCTTTTATTTCAGTCCAGACATATCCAATTAATCTGCTACACAGAAATGCAACTTGGTCTTTTAAGGTAAAATTCTCTTTATGTTTTGTGAGGATGCCTGTATCTGAGAGGCCAGCAGCCTCGAGGAGGGAAGCAGCAAGGGTGCACCACATATCAGGTTAGTGCATGCAGGGACATGTGCATGCATGCACCTCAGGGAAAGAGCACACAGTACATCCTTTCAGGCTTCCTGCTGGATGGAAGAGGCTTGGAGCTGGGACATGGGAGCCTGGGATTTGAAAATCACTTGTCTTTTGTGACTGTACATCTGCTACCTTGGCAGGTTAGGGCACGCTCTTTTTCTGACTTGCCTTCAGCAAGGCACAAACAATCTACGAGGTTCTTGGAAAGCATTTACCTGCCTGAACTCAGATTGAGCTGAGGCTGACTGGCAGGTAGTTCCCCGGGTTCTCCTACTTGGCATTTGCCTGAGTGACATTTTCTTTCTTCCAATCCTCAGGCCTTTATGTCACTATATTCCTGTTTTGAATATGTTACAGGGGCTTTGAAACTGCACCATCCATACCAGTGCAAAAATGAATATTTCCTTTTTATTTGCCAACTGCGTCATTTAGAAATGACACCACCAGCTATGGCTGTTAAATGTTAATAATGCCTTTGCATTTTTAAGATTACCAAAGTACTTCTAAACTCTCGTTTCCTCTGCTTCATATGACTTTTATTAAGGATCACAGGGAGCTTCACTGCTCTAAACTGACAGCATGTTAACGGGAGTAGAGAGGCTACATGTGCACAAGGTGCACAAGCTCCAGCTGTACACACCATATACCTAACACACAATATAGATGGGAAGCTGGTGATCATCTGTGTCCATCATGGAAAGATGTTTTTATATGGAGTAAAATCAGTGAAAATTAAATAGTGGTGACACGAACATTCTTTGATTACAGGCTTATCTTTCAAAAGTAAAATGCTCCTTTAATTTTAACTCCCGGTAGTTGTGAGTTTGCTGCTTGTTGGTTGTTCTGTTTGGGGTTTTTTCCTAGCAAAGCTAGGTTGTATTAGTTGTATTAGTTTACAGCTAATTGTATTTACATCTCTTGTTAGTTATAGCCATGCTCCAAGGCCCCTGTTGATATGAGGTCCCAGCAGTCTACACAATGAGTAGTAGTCCCCAGCTTTCAGACATTGCAGGTGAAGTTTTGTTCCCACAAATATTTCTGCAAGAGCTTAGCTCTCTGCACTGCAAACACTTCCACAGAAAGTTCATGAAGCTCAGAACACAAAGATAAGGAGTGCTTGAGTATTAATTTACCTACCTACCATTTTTTCTCAACTGCAAACTGTTTGCAGAGTGACTTAGCAAATACAGTCTTTTAAAATCAATGCATAAATACAAAGAAAGTAAAAATTTCTTAGAGTTTGATGACTAGTTCAGTCTTGCAATCAATGAATTGCTTGGCATCTCCCCCAAAATGATGAGCAGAAACTGTTTGCAGAACAGTACCATGCTGGACCTTTTTTCTGTACAGTTCTCTACACCTCCCTCCTTCTTCCAAGTATGCTGCTGAAGGCTGACAGTTTTACATGTTAATGCAACATCACTGGATGTCACTGGATCCTTTGAAAGCTGCCTTTTGTCCTACTTCACCATCTGGGATGTGTTCTCCCCAGGTAAACCTAGATGTTCATTGAAGTAGACAGGCTAAGACAGGTATTTCCAGCAAAAATTGTCCAGCTAGGGAACAAAATTGTACTACAGAGGGACTTGATGAAATTGCTTTGGCAATGGCCCTAGTCACTCAGCATCTGGTGATTCACCTGGAGATAATCCAAGTCAACAATAACCCAACCTGGCCAGTGATTGACTTGCCTGACCTGAGGTGAGGCTGACTGTCTGCTGGTTGCCTGGGCTCTCCTACTTGCCCTTTGACTGAGTGACATTTGTTTTCTTCCAGTCCTCAGGCACCTCTCCTGGTCACCACAACCTTTCAAAGATTTGTTGTTGATATGAGGTTAAACACTACACCCTTTGTCACTGGCTTCTCCACCTCTTGTATCAGAAAGTTACCTTCAACACTTTC
>JAWWMP010000093.1:21186673-21198707 GCA_035047865.1 Dendrocincla tyrannina | reverse complement strand
TTGGGGTGCTGAGTGTGCCTGCTGTTAGGACAGAAAAGATGCAGCAGATGTCTGGAAGAGGATAGGATAGAGGCTGACAATCTTCCAGCTGTCCCAGTATTGTGATATGACTGCTGGCTAGGATGCCCCAATGCTGTCCTCATTAATGCATAAAAGAGGTAACTGAACCTTCCTACTGCTTTAGCTCTCATTTCAGTTTTGCCCTGCTCCCACTTTAACTTTCTGAGCTCAGTGTTAACTATTTCTGCTGTTCCTGAAGTTAGCTAAAGAACTCATAGTTTTTTATGTAGAAGAAAAAAAAAGAGCATATTCTCTCCTCAGCCTTGTATGCTTCCTTTCTCTTGGCATTGCATTTTGAAGAGCCCGTTGTCCTAGATGTGTATCACAATAATTCTGGAAGAATTTCCATTATTCATGTCTTCAGTCCTGTGTTGACTTAGTTTCAAAATATTTTGTGTAACATACATAGGAACTCTAATACCTAAGAAGAGTGAGGTTATATGACTATAATAAGAGCCATATCAGTCTAGACTAACGATCTATCTTTGAATCTTCTTTTTAACTAACACATTCTAGAAAACAGTTTAAAGGCAGGCAAGTATAGTTAATACTCTCTTAAAATCTGGGATAGACAACTGCAAGTTTTCAGAGATGAAAGAGATACCTTCATACTATGTTGGGTAATGCTGGCACTGGAAGGATATTTTTCCCATAGTGTTTCTGCACACAGTATTTTAGGATCCACTGCATTATTATATGGCTTCAGTTCAATTGCTTAGGTACATACTGATATGTGAAGCATCTCCTTTTGAAAGAGGCCCCTGACATTTTCACTTAATGACATGCAATTTTTTTTATTAGAAATTATAATGAACTCTTTATTCATAGCCTGTTTTCCTAATAACATACTATCTATCCTCCTCTTTTGCCTGTCACATCTCTTTTCAGGTATCTCTTCCAGGATGAAGCTAATTCTTGTCTGAGAGCAGTATTTTCATCATAATATCCTAAGTATACATCTAAAATATTTTATATTCATATGTGATACTAAAAGTTGTGTGAATTTTAATGGAAAGCTATATCCCTGGAGATTGAAGTCTGTTCTTAATCACAGAGAAAAGTCACACTTCTGCTTGTGAGTTTCGGCTGCAATTGGGAAGAACTGTCCACATGCCTCAAGCCCTCTTTCCTTGACTCCTTAAAACTGCAGTATGTCAGGAAATTACTGAAGTCCTCCTTGAGAAAAACACTTTCTAAACACATTTCTGAAGACTGTTTCTTATATTTCTTGGGGATATAGTGAAGAGAGTTTAGAAATTTACTCTGTTTTTCTGAGAGCACCACCCTACTTTGCCGGGTTAGTGCAGAACATCTTGTGAAACACATACGCACAATGAGCAGAACCTCTGCACTGTAAGCAAGCAGAGGGAAAGACTGCCAATGCTTTTGTATTTTAAGGCTACAAGACATAGCAGGTTTTGAAAAAGTAACCTGTAATAACCTGCCTATCAAACCTATTTTTTAATTGTGCCAGCCTACTAAGGAGCAAAAAATGCCATAAGCAGGCTTCACCTTACTGTCTGTATCCTGTCTTGTCACACTAGAGCCTTCAGTCTCCACTTACCTTGAATATGAACCTGTCTTTTATGATCAAAGATATCTTCCACATTTTTCCCTCATTCACTGTCTGCCTATATCTTTACAAAAATCATACAGCACATACTTCAGAGTGTAGAATATGGTAAAATATATTCAGTTTAGCATGAATGTACTAGGCCAAAGACAGACTGACTTTGTGCCTATGGACAAAGTATGCTTCATGAACTCTGATGAGCTTAACTTAAAAGTACAGTCAACATCTGCTGTGCAGACAGAGACCAGCAGATGTTTTGATTTTGCTCTTGGAAGCTAGCCATATGATATTCTTATTGTGCACTGGGCTTCTCCACCAGTGAAGACAAAATTCTTATGACTAAACTTTGTCATTGCCTGAATACTGAGAAGCAATATGAATCTTGCTTTTCTTTTTTTGAAGCTTGAACTACTAACCCATAACTTGGCTCATTCAAATGCTTGTTTGCTCTGCTGAAGACTAAAATGCCTAGACCTCTGCCTGAAATGAGAAACTTTTGGCAGACTCACTCTTCTCCTCCTACATAATAATCTTTCTTCAAAGTCATGTGGACAGATATTTTGCTCTCATTTAAGGGCTCTGTATTCTCTTCAGTGTGTGTCAGAACTCCCAGAGGTGTCAATGGGATTTGCATGTATAAATCAAAAGTGACTGCCCTCAATTTGTGTGTGTTTTAACAATGCTTATGTGGGAAATCTGAACTTCAAGTTTCTATTTCTGAAAAATTTATTTTAAAATAACTAAAGCCAGTGAATTACTGCTATTCAAAAAGGCTTCAAAGTATCTATCCCAGCTTTTAATAATAAAAGAAATTATAATTTAAAAGACTAATCTCTTTTTTCCCTCCTTTTTGAGAATATTCTTATATTTACAGAACATTCCTTGTTTCTTCCATATGTTTCCTCATAGTCTGTTTAAGCCAAGGGCTGAGGTCTAAAATGGCAAAAAAGAAAATCCACTCAGGTTTAATGACTAAGCTCTTGATAGCCTAGCTTGGGTTCCTCAATAGTAAATGTATAATGCATCCTGATCTCTCCTCCATGCTCCTTTCACTATTACCACTAAAGAAAACCAAAACAACAAGAACAAAAAAAACCCACAGAAACTGCTAAAACAGTATGTTCCAGCAACACATTCTTACATAGGGAATTCCCCAGAGTAGACTGCTTTGCAGTCTTGCCTGGTCTTTGTCATAGTTCAGGAGCAATGAATGAGAAGTGTAGCTGGAGCTGCAGGTAGGTAATACACTGAACGGAAGGTTCTCAACCGTGAGGAGAGAACACATATTCCAGAACTCAGGTGCTGGAACTGTTCTTTCTGCCCTTCCTCCCAAAAGGCATGAGGAAAGAGGAAAAAGCAACTTCATAGAGCTCCTTCTTCCTTCCCTTTTCGTAGAATAGCTCTGATGCTTTCACTTAAACTACTGAGACTGGATATAACCTACCACGGAGTGGCATTTCTCTGATATTGTATCAATGGCTCCCCTGTGGCCAATTTCAGGGGTCATTTTCTGAGATTGGAAATGTTTCTACTCCTACTCTGTAAATATTTTCCTGAAAGCTTTGCTCCTCATATAGAGCCTTAAATACCCCCCACTGAAATATTGCCTGATATCTGCAAAGGGAAGTGGACAGCATCAAGTAGTCCTGTATCCTGGCAATGTCTGAAAGCAGAAAGACTAGCTCTGCTAGCCACGTATTATGTGAGGTTTCTCTAGACCAACACTGTGCACTTGAGCATAAAGAGATCCTTAGAAGAAGCTTAAGTAACATCAGGTTCTGTCTTCTGTTCTTAAGCTGTCATTTTATCTCCAATTTAGCCAGAATTTAGAATGCTGCAAGCTTCCTGCAGAAGACTTAACATTTCAGTTGTGGTTGTGTTTCCACTGTGGCACAAAGTTGCTAACAGAACACCCTTACTGTTAAAATAAAAATGACCTGCATTCCTTCAAAAATTGTAGGGTATGTGATATTGCGGCTTTGTCTCTTCAGGCACAAACACTGTGTGGGTTGAGTACAAGGATGTGTTCTGTCCAGCTGTATTTAGGGGAACACAAAGGGGGAGGATTACAATACTTTCCATATTTGGAAAGATGCTTGGCCATATTTCATTGAGTAATTCAAGCAAAAAGCTATTTGGCTAAAGGACAGCAATCCTCAGACTGTTTGTTTGCAGAAGGGTTTTTAACTGGGGGTAAAGATTTCCTTTTTGTTTAGTAAGCAGGGTGGTGTTAAATGACCATATGATCTTGTGGGGAGACAGTAAAGAATTACTGGAATTCACTAAGTCTGTGGATTTTAATAAGACAGTTAAAGAGAAACAGTAATATGATTGATTGTAAAAGCTTTCCTTAAGACTAGTCATCCCTCTTCTGCCACATGACAAAGGCAGTTTATTCATGAGATCTAATATTTTTTTTGTTGCCTGCTGGTTTGCAATGAAATAGAGTCACAGTCACAGTCACCTTCTTATGCACACTGTCATCAAAAGCCACATGAAACATGCATTTTATGTTCAAGTAATGAAGCCCAGGGCAGATATTTTGACCTTCAGGGACACTTAAAGTGGGAAAAACTCCTTCTGCTCTCCATTTCCCCATCTGCTACAGATAAGTATGAATGAAAGCACAAATAACATGCATGAATACAACAGGGAAAAGACCATCAAAAGAAGAGGGCTTAAGCGCACCAACATGGAAAGGATTTGTAAAAAGCTGGCAGGCAGGCTCAGAGGAGGCAATTTCATTACAACAGAGATTTCCCCTGGAAATGGTCTTTCAGAAAAGCTTAGTGAACATATAGTGAACAGAATGCCTGCTGTTTACACACAGACACCCCCCCACACCCCCACACCCTCAATCATCTGCAAGGTGACTTTTTTCTCTTGCAAGCACAGCCCCATGGAAAGAATTCCTTCTTGAGGATTTCACTGGATGAATTCAAGCTTTTAAGTTTATACCAGAAATTATTCTGTAGTTTTCTTAAATCACATCAGGAACACACTTGAACAGTTTGGCTGCCCCCACTCTCTCCCTCATACCATTAGATTGTGTTTACTACAGATGTTGAAGCTAACTTCTCAACAGTGTCTTCTAATGCTTTACTATCTTCTCCCTGCAGAACTAGATGGAATGTCAATGACTGTTAAAAGTTACCTGTGTTATATACAAGGGAAAATATATGAGGGGAGTTATTCACTATACAGGGGTCACTGGTTCCTTTCAAAGTCTTTTGCATGCTAATTATTCATGGACTGAAAAGATATTTGTCCTCATCATTCAATTTTTTCTGGATTTTGCTTCACTTCACTACCATGCCAGTGTCTCGGTCTTGCAGACACAGTCAGAGCTTAGCTGTTCACCTATTTACTCCTTTTCTACTGTGAGCTCCCTGTGTGACAAATACATTTACATCTTGCATTGATGACTTCACTCTGCTGCCCTGTGCACATACAAATACAGCTTTTCTTTAAACCACTAACAGTTTCTGTGTAGCATGACTGCAGGACTTGTGTGACGTAAGAGAATACACACTTTCACAAATTGTATGTGTATCGAGGATTAATTTATAATTGCCCTGTTATATTTTGCATTCATAATTCTTATGAGATCACTAAGACTGAAATCAACTGCTCTGTTCTCACAGTTAGTCACACCCAATTGCATGCAGGCAGTACAGGAGATGCATATGAAACCTGGCCTTTGACATTAACTGTTCTTCTTTTGCTAAAAATGTTTCCAATACATATTCCTTTCCTTTGCTTTTTTAGTCTCAAAATGCGTGGCATTTATAAATATGAATCTGGCATTATGCAAACATGGGGAAAACAAGGGAACTGGCAGTTAGCTTTCCAACAAACTAGATCAGTCTTGAGAAAAATACTCTTTATGATCTGAAAACTCAGGAGTCACAGCAGTACATTGTAACTGCATTGATCCACTTCAGTTAGAAGCATGTTGCAAAACCCAGACTCTTCTTGGCTTTATTTTCCCATTCTTTCATTCTAGTTTGTGTGAAGACCAAAACGATCTATAGCTCAGCACAGTGTAGAGGAGGAGCATTGTAAGGTGTAATAGTGGTGTGACTCCGACTAGAGTGTGTGCGTATGCAACTACAGTACCATTTCTTTATTCTTCCAAAGACCAGTGGTCCAAATCAACTTTCTGAGAATTCTGGTAGTTGTAGCAACTTTCTGCTACTTTTTTGAGACAAAAAGTTTGCAGAGTAGCCCAAGTGTGATACTATATCCCTTATTTCAGTATAACATTAGCAGAAACTGGTCCACCCACCGGCTGCTCATCCTTGAGTACCGGAGCTACTCTGCACATTTGCCTCTGTAAGAGTGTCCGATTGCTATCTTCTCTTCAAGCACCAAGTTGCATTAGTATGCCTTCTGTAGGAGAAACAGATTTTTGTGAAGCACTTGGACTACTACATAAATATAAAAATATGTTGGATCCATTTATCAGTTGTATCATTTCCCTAATTAATATTTTCACTCACTTAGTCTGTCATTTGCAGTGGAATTTGAGTATTGCTGTAAAGTCAAAAGGACAGTATTGGAAAAATTTTCCATCAGCTGAAGCCCCAGTGAATAGAGTAAATAACTGAACTAATTGAAAATGTGGGGTTTGACTTTTAAATGTAGCAATGTACCTGTGTATTCCACCACACTGTGATATGCCAACAAAAGTAAACTAAGGCAGAGAGGAGGAGTAGAAAATGTATAAAAGAAGGAAAAATACCAACTAAAGGCAAGGAATTGCAGTTTACATGGCTAATGAATCCCAGGAGAATTTTTCTGAGAGAGAGTTACTCCTGGAAATGGAGTTGATCAGGTAGAAAACTGTTTAATATTACACTAAGGGCTAAAATAAACCCAAGTTTTTGCCTCATAACAGTCTAGAGAATTAAATCTGTCATGAAGTTTACTGAAAGAGTAGTGGGTTCTGAGTTTGGGCAGGGGGTCTCCTTGAGAGTGTTTCTCCATTCCAAAGTAATTCACAGAGAGCAAGACAACACAGGAGCTCTTCAAGAAGTGGCTTGTAGTCTCACACTTGGCTACCTGAAATTTTTCATAACAAACACATGTTACTGTCACTGGTGCCACATTCATGTGTGTATATATATTTGTACACATACCGATGTGCATATGAAAGTGCTGTCCTTGCCTTTCATGCCCACACCCTTGTGGGCACTCACCCCTCTGTATCCAGACACCTCGCCGTCACTTCGGTGAGACGTACATCAGTAACGTATTGCTGCATCTTGAAAGTTGGAAAACTGAGTCCACAGACGGCTGAAGGGTGCCCCTGAACAAGAGAGGGAGCCTGTGACAGAGCCAGGCGCAGAACCAGAGCATACGCTCCCTTCAAACCTCCCAGCCGCAGACGCATCCTCCACGCAAAACAAAGGAGTAAATTAACCACGATTAACTCAGCACGTGTCAGTGCAAGCCCTCGCTCAGTGCCCGTGAGCAGGGGCTCCAGTTCGCGCGGCTGGGGAGCGGAAAAGCCGCTCCTTGCTTTTCGGGGGGGCCTTGCCTTTCCGCCCTCCCCGCCCTCCCCGAAGCCTGGTATCGCTTCGCTTCAACTCGGCGCGTTTCCAGTGACCGCCACCCCGCCCGCTGCCGGGCTGGCCCCCGACAGCCGTGTGGGACCCATCGGGGCGGGACGAGGCGGCGGGAGGCGGGGAGGAACGGGGCGAAAGCGCTACCGAAAGCCGAGGGGGGGCAAACGCGAGGAGGGCGTGCGAGGGGCAGCGCCTCGGCCGCGGGGGAGGCCCGCGGGGGGATTAAAGGGCGCGGATACCTGCGGGGGCCGGCGGGGAGGGAGGCAGCGAGACAGGCCGGCCGCCCCTGCGAACCGAGAGGAGGTGGGGCGTCGGAGGGCGACCAGCCGCTCCGCTCTCGCTGTGCCGCCGGCGTCTCCCCTGCCCGCCGCCCCGCCATGTGGCCCCTGGTGGCTCTGTGCTGCTGGGGGGGGCTGTCGCTGTCGCTGTCGCCGTCGGCGCCGCAGGGCTGGGCTGGCGGCCCGCCGGGCTCCCTCTCCCGCGCCCCGAGTTTCGCGTCGCCCGCGCTGTCGGCGCCGCCGCTGCCCGACACGACGGAGAGCAAAGTGGAGAAGCTGGGACGCGCCTTCAAGCGCCAGGTGCGGCGTCTGCGGGCGCGCAGCGGGAGGCTGGAGCTCGTGTTCCTGGTGGACGAGTCGTCGAGTGTCGGGCCGGCCAACTTCCTCAGCGAGCTGCGCTTCGTCAAGAAGCTGCTCTCCGACTTCCCCGTGGTGCCCGCGGCCACGCGCGTCGCCATCGTCACCTTCTCCTCGCGCAGCAACGTGGTGCCACGCGTGGATTACATCTCGCGGCGGCGGCCGCAGCAGCACAAGTGCGCCCTGCTGGGACGCGAGATCCCCGCCATCGCCTACCGCGGCGGCGGCACCTACACCAAGGGCGCCTTCCAGCAGGCGGCGGTGAGACGGGGCGGCGGGGGTGTGCGGTGGGGGACGCGGTGAGGGATGCGGTGGGGTGTGCGGTGGGGGATGCGGTGGGATGTGCATTGAGGGATGCGGTGAGGGGTGCGGTGAGAGGAGCGAGCAGTGGTGCCGGGAGGTGCGGCGCGCTGGGGCAAGGCGAGATCCCGGCAGCGAGGGGAAGCGCGGCTCAGCGTGCAGTGCAGGAGTGCTTGGAGTTTCGGGGCATGACGGCTCGGTGTGCTGTGCTGCGTGTGGTGTGCGAGCGTGGTTCTCCGTGCCGTGCGACGGTGTTCAGCGTCAAGGGATGTAGGGCTGTATGGTGGCATACAGCCACCTGCAGAATAATGTGGTGTAGGACGCGGGATAGTCTGGTCAGGGCCATTAGTCCTTATCTTCCCATGCTGTTCGCTCCTGCGACTCCCATTATTTTCTGCTGCCCTTGCAAACAAATGTGTGAAATTCACTCTTGGAAGGGGCATTGGAGCCCATGTCTCGATTTCAGAAGTGATATATTTGAGTCAAGTCCGGCTTCAGAAACGTCTGCCTTGTTTCATGGCAGCGAGACTTGGGTGCCTGATAGCTGTCAGCAGTCAGAGGTACCCACTCACGGTCGCCAGGCGACTGTTTTCATTGCTGATGGCTGACAAAGGTGCCCCTAAGGTGTGTATACTATACCAATAAATAGAAACATGTCCAGGAACATTTCCAAACACTGGGACACAATCATTTATAGTGTTGTCGTAAAGACGCATGGCACAAATTTGGTCTAGGAAGCTCCTGGGCATGTGTTGGCACTTGATCATGCTGGATAGGCTTCTCACCAGGTGGTTCATGGACAGCCATTCTACTCTGGAAGCTTTTTTACTGGGCTGCTCTTTGTGATTTGGCCTCTGTGTGCAAGAGGAACCCGCAAAGCAAGTCTCTTTTTCTGGGCTTTTTACATCTAATTTCTGGTATTGTCCTGTAGCTGAGCATTGGGTGTGCTTGTCTTGAAACATCTTACATAATCTCATTTGAAGGTAAGGAGTGAGACTGCAAGAGGTGCATAACTGCTGGGCATATGAAATTGGCAAAGTTTATTTTCTTCACATTTAGCAGGAAAAATCAACTATCTGATGCACTCAGAGGTGCACATGTCAAACCTGCTCCAGGAAAACAAGTCCCTGTATTAGATCTTCCACTGTGAAGTCATGTTCCAATATAGAACCATCCCAGGGCTGTTGTGTGAAAAAGTTAATGATACAAGTTAAAAACAACCTTTACAAACAAAATATAAGCTTAAGAAATACCATCTGGTTTCTTGATACAGAGACTTGACTAATGATATCTTTAAAGTGAAATAAACAAAAAGTTCCCTTCAGAAACCTACAATTTAGTTTCATGAGCCCGGCTAAACTCTGTGGCTTCAACCGCATGACTGTCATTTTACACTGTGGTCTTATAAGAATGTGGGAAGAAAAATATTCGCATGATGACAGGGAGAATTGCAAAAGAACGACAAGGTTAAATTCCAGTCTGCTTGCTGGCTCTTGCTTAAAGATATTGTAGTATGGTTTGGTTCAGTATGATTTCTTCATGTCAGACAAATTAACATCTTCATGGAACAGTCTCCTTTCTAGACATTCTTCTGAATATCACTGTTCTAAGTTTAAAATGCTACCATTGGAATAAATCTGTTTTAAGTCTAACAAAACTGCTATTCCCTCTTACACTGCTGGTTTTTGTTTTTAACTGTCTTTTGGTACAACCATAATTATTTCTTTTTTCACTGTTCTAAAATGTCACCTTTTTTCCCACCTTTTACACTTCAGTCTGGGGTTTCTTCTGCTTCTGACCAGAATTCGCTGCTTCTTCCAAACTCAAAAGTCTCTGCAAAGCATTTCAAAGCCCCCAGAATAGTATCAGTTTTAGTAACAGAAAGTGAAGGAAAGTGCACTGCTAGAATAATCCCAGCACTTAAATTGTCAATAGTCTTGATTGGTAGGTCTTAATGTGATTAATTCATGCTGGTGACAGTTCTACAGAAACTACTACAGAGTGATAAGTGAATTTTGCAAGGTCATCAGGCCAGTTAGAGTCTGACCTGAGAACATCAGTGAATAGGACCAAGATTTACATAGCAGTTGCTCAGCTGGTCTCAGAACCTGTAGCAGCGAAACGGTTCATTTAACATCATCCTAAAACCAGAGCTGCTTAGTTTGACAAGCTGTTGCACAACCATGCAACGTCCATCTGCTTTGAAAACATAAGGGAGTTCTCCTTGGCACTGCAGTTTTGTATCCTCTCCAAAGGTGCTTCACAGAGAAGTTTATTGCAGAGTTTCTGTGTTTTGTCAAAGCTGTTCATGCTTCCTTTTGCCACATGGGCAACACTTAGGCACTCCTACCCAGCAGATTAATGATAACTTTTACGATGTTCACAGAAATGTGCTGGATGCACCACAAGAAACAGTGGAAAGAAACAGTACCCTGATCAGAAAAGCTGAACTGCTGTCAGTGTTTGGTTTTGAAACCTGCTTCGGGAATTTTGTGCCACACTTGAGCCAACAGGTGCTCATATTCCTCAGTCTGTCTTTTAAGGCACATGAAAGGGGAAGAAACTGAGTTTATTCATTCAAAACTCCTTGGCTTCAGTTTTTCACAGCATAAGTTGGTGGGACAGCACAAACTACATGCAGCTTATGTTAAGCAGATTGCTTATTGCATTGTAGAAAGCTACAGAGCTGTTGTGACAGCAAGAAAGAACCAAAGCAGAACTAAAAATACAAACAGGTTTGAGTGAGTGTTGGTGCTAATGACTAAGCAATATGTCTAAAACCCCAAGACCTCAGTAGTAGTCAAAAGTGCTGAATTTCTGAGCTGTCAGTACCTGTATTTGAGCTTCTGGTCCTGAGAGATAACCACTGCTAACATCACCCATTGTACCTCATGGAAGGGATGTGCATTTGTTGCCCAATCAGTTCTGAAATAGAAATGGAGGGTCATCGTATAATGCTGGAAGTTTTATGGTGTGTTCTTGTCTTAGCAGACAAGAGTCACTGTTACATATATGCCAGTATTGATGTGCCATCTTTAGTGATGAGCAGTTTAAATGTCCTGAAGCTGCACTGGTTTTTGTGGGCTACTCTGTTGGCAACTTCTTGACAATTTAGTATCTGGTTCTAAGAAAACCGACTTGTTTCTGTCTTTTGATTGAAGTAAAATGGGGAGATTTTTTCTTTAAAACTGAGCTGGAAGTTTTAGATGTGCATTACTATTGAGGAGAAGTCAGAGGTAGCACTCAGCCAGCCTTAGACAAGCTAGTTCTTGTGAACTATCTGGCAAAGCAGTAGCTGAGGGAGGCTTTGGAAGTTGTTCTAAGTTATTATAATAATTGTTGCATTAAAAAGTCTTCTTGCATTTGTTATTCATCTTCACTCCATTGAAATCAGTAGTATATATAAGTTGAAAGTTTGTCACAGCACCTACAGAATAAGGTGACATATTTTCTGAGTATCTCATCTTGAAATCTCATTTTGTATCGAACCCGATCTTGAGGGAGCATGACAAATGGCCAACCAGCCTGTCAAATCCAGTGTTCTGTTATTGTGCAATTAAAAACCATGAAAAAAGTGTCCCTCAAAAGAGTGTAAGAACTTACCGATTTAGGATAAACAGTTATTTAATGGTTTAATATTTAAATAAGTAATGGTAGCTTTGTTTCTTCTGTATGTCAAAATCATAGAAATATAGGATGCAGTGTTGTCACCCACTAGGAAAATCAGTTTTTAATTTCAGTGCATTTGCAGACTCATAATCTTACTTTCAAATTAAAACAAAATATTAGTTGAAGCAAAGGAAGTTGAAAATCTTTTCACAGAATCACAGAATATGCTGAGTGGGAAGGGACCCACAAGGATCATTTAGTCCAATGCCTGGCCCTGCACCCATTCC